>OX359292.1:85304139-86504139 GCA_947179395.2 Pulicaria dysenterica
GCTCGGGAAGATGGAGAACGGACTACCACTATCATCTAAACCGACCCGGTGGATCGATGTAGCAACATTTGGCGCCATCCGTGGGACCGATTTTTCACAATGATGGAATCGTTTCCCTCCACACCTCCTTTGGTTCATCTGGAAACATAGCTAATCAATCCACCCCTGCCGTGGATTTGGTTGTTTTCACCAGTCAAACCTTGGACACCCCACAAAGCCAAACACAAATGACCCCAGAATTAAAGCTCCTTAACTACAACCTTCTTCTCTAAAAAAAAAGTTAAAAAAGGGATTCAAACAAGGTTGAGTTTCTAAAGAAGAAGCTAATTCTAAATGGTTCAGAGAAGCACTTCACCCTTCTCACATCTCAAGACTCTTCTTACATCGTTCTCACTTTCCATTTACAACCTTTGGCAACCCTTCAACAGCTCCGTCACAATAGCCTAAGCTTCTGAAAGAAGCACTACATATGCTATCGGTTAAGCTAGTAGATTAATTAGTAGAACGACGTGTTTAATTAATATGTATTCAAGATTAATTCTAGCTAAGAGTGTTATAAGGTGAAGATTTATAGTGACACGTGACGTAACAAGAATTTAAATTGCTTTTGTACCCTTTTCGTGTAATCTAATTTCTTCTCACAAAGCGAAGAAGCAATTAAATGCAAAATTTCACTTCACAAACACTTATTACATACCACATACGTGATTAAAATATAATATGAATTTTTACTACTATTCTAAATTAAGTGTCACTAGCTAAAAACCATCACATGTGAGTGATAGGAGATAGATGGTAGTGTGGTTTACAAAGATTGCTAAAGTTTGATACGAATATTGATGAAGTCTAGAGATTACTAGAATTATACATACTAACATTTTATCAGGAACTGTGAATAATAACTATAATATATATATATATATATATATATATATATATATATATATATATATATATATATATATATATATATATATATATATATATGGTAGAGATCTAGTAAAAAAAAAATTATGGTACTAAATGTAAGGAGAAATCTGGACCACAAGATCTTTCCAATAGTCAAACAAAAAAAGTCAGTTTTTTAACCAAATTTTCGGAATTAAAAAAATACAAAAGGTTAATATGGTAAATTCAAACAACAACAAAAAAAGGAAGAGAAACGTGGGTCTGTACATCTCAGGCAACCATGGCATCTCACACCATGGTATCTCACAAATGAACAAAATACAAACATTACAACCTTTTGATTCACATAATACATCCTTTTGATTCATAGAATACATCCTTTTGATTCACAGAATACATTCTTTTGATTCACAGCATACATCTGACGCATAAAGTACAATATTATGATGCACATAAATGAAAAAATTGGATTCACAGAATACATATGATGCATAAAGTACAACATTTTGATGCCACATAATGAAAAATATGCATACTTGTTTGAAACTGATGGACTAGCGGCGGCGGCGGCGGTCTAGGTGACGATTGTCGGCGGCGGCAACGGTGGTGCAGCTGCGTTGGTGAATTAAGGCGACTGTGTGCATCAGCAAATCTTCAGATCTGGGAACGGAGAAGGACGATGCACAGAGATTGAAAGCAAAAAGATGGATACACTGTATCGATTCCGCAGATGACGACGAAACCCTAATCTGTCGTGGTGGCGGTGAACAGCGACGATAGCGGCGGACCCCTAATCGGTGGCGGAGAACAGCGGCGAAAACCTAATAAGTGGCGGATCCCTAATCAGTGGCAAAGATCGCTGGACATCGACGACCGTCGACAGGGGATGCAAAAAACGGCGATGGCGGAGCGCTTTCGAATTCTGGAGCCGATTAATGCAAGGTTTAACAAAAAGCGACGGGCGGTGGTTTAATTTCTGGGGAGCGTGGGGTTAACGGCGGCGAACGGAGACGACCATCTGGGCGGCGGCGGCGGCGGAAGTATTAGGGTTTTCGTCGGGGGATGTGTCTGGACTGTGGAATCGATGCAATATGAACGTGGGTAGGAATGAACGTGGGCAGACCTATTATCAAGGAAGGATAGAGAAAAATGTATAAAATGTCATTAATACCCTTTAACTAATTTAATCTAAAAAGGACACGTGGCGGCCTAGGATTTCTTCTTACTTTTTTTTACCATAATTCAATTTTACTTGATCCTGATTCTATATATATATATATATATGATTGAGTTCAAATAAGAAAAATATTATGGTACAAAATGTAAGAAGAAATATAGTGTTGACACATGGCAAGTACTCTTAAAGGGTAATATGGGAAGTTAACATAAAAAAGGTCTCTCTCTTCCGCTCCTCACGTTTTAACCCTAAAAAAGCTCCGCCCCTAAAACTTCCGCCGTTTTTGCTGAGATCCACACCAGAATACTTCCGCTGCTCCAGTGTGTTCCGCCGTTAATGTGTTTCCACCGTTCTCCCAATCTAAAACCCTAAACGACGCCTCATTTTCTTCGGCTATTTCATGTACCCGACGTCACAATTGCTGCTTGGCGCAGCCCCGTTGCCACAGATTAGGGGCCTTAGGGCTTTCACCACCATCTCTCCGATGCACAGATTAGGTGTCGTCGCCGCTGCCGGTGCACAATCCATGGTTACCGCTCCGTTTTCTTGTTTGGTTTGATGAACAATCTTTGGGTTTGCGGAAGCCGATGCACAATCCATGGCCGCCGCCACAGTGCTTCAGGTTTTAAAACAGTACAACCATCGTGCATCATAATGTTGTAATCTGTGCATCGAAGGTGTATTCCGTGCATCCAGCCGACAGGGACAAAGAAAATTGACGCCGGTGACCTTGATATGGCCGATGACGGCGACATTGTAGTAGGATCGGACGTGAATGGCGCAGAGAAGAAAGAGAATGATAATGTTAACAGCCACGTTTTTTTTTATTTTCCATTAATAGCCTTTTGCTTTTTTTAATTCATATAAATTTGTTTAAAATTTTGACTATTGTTCTTTGACTTTTTGATGAATCGTGTGGTCCATATTCCTCCTTACATTTAGTAGCATTTCTCTTTTTGTAGAATAACCTTACCCTATATATATATATATATATATATATATATATATATATATATATATATATATATATATATATATATATATATATATATATATATATATATATATATATATATATATATAGGGGAGGGTTCAAACGAGAACTATTTTTCGTAGGAGAACTGCAAGAACCAATCTCAGTCGTTCCTTGGATATGGGAAGTTCATTGATGGAGAGCGTGGAGGGGATCAAGTGTGGCAAGGTGCATGTGAGGAATTCATGGGTGGGCAATGACATTAAAAGAGGGGGAATTAGACGACTCAGATTGGTTCTCGCAGTTCTCGTACGAAAATCAGTTCTCGTTTGAACTTTTGGATATATATATATATATATATATATATATATATATATATATATATATATATATATATATATATATATATATATATATATATATATATATATATACAGAGGTTCAAACGAGAACTGTTTTTTGTACGAGAACTGCGAGAACAATTTTGGACCAATCATTTGATTTGATGTTTTTAAGGTTTATGTTTTTGGCGGAGGGGTAAAAACGTCCAGCCACAAATTTTGTACCCCCCGCCCCGACTTTTACCCGTCTGCCGTCTCATTAATTGAGACCTAACTGCCGTTTCCCCGACTTTTACTCGTCTGCTTCTCGTCTTCGTCTACCTTCTACCTTCTACCGTCTATCTCTTCCGTCTACTTTCTACCGCGTCACCGTCGCCGTCGTCGTCTACTTTCTATCGTCGGCGGATTTCACGGTTTGTTCCGTGCCCTAATTTCTACTTTATCTTCGTTTTTAAGGTTTAGCTTCATATTATTTATAATTCCGATTCATTTGTCCTCGGATTTGATATAGTTTCTTATTGTTTTAGCATTGGATTTCACATTGTTTCTAATATTCGATTTAGCACATTTTTTAAATTTTGGATTCCTTTTTCACTTGATGTTTTGTTTTCACATTGTTGCTTCTTCTGCTTTGTTATGTTTTGCAGTACTGATTACAATCATCTCCTTCTTTTTATGTTTTTATTTTGTTTTTAAATATTGTCTTTGCTTATTTTTGTGTTACAGAGATGGATTTAAATTCTGGTAATGGTGAATCAAGTTCTAGTTTCTCAGTTAACAATCTGGATCTGAATACGCCTCCTGATGATAGTGAATACTTTCTTGAAACTGATGATCCAGCAGATGAAGAAGTTGAAGGTATTTTGTTTTTGCTGTGTTTTTATATTTTTGCACAAGTGTTTTTTTTGTAACAGTTTAATGTGTTTGAGTTATTTGATATGTTTTTTTGTTCTTTTTTTTGTAGCTATGGGTCAAAAAACAAGCCATGGGTCATCTTTTTCCAGTAATTACACGGCTAATGAATTTGGGACTGCTTTGTTTATTCCTGAAGTTCCAGCGGATGAAAAGCCTATTGTCGGAACTAATTTTGTCAACTACGACGCTGTTGTTGCGTATTATTTGGAGTATGGGAAAAAATGTGGGTTTGGTGGTTAACAAAAACTCAATTAACCGGTATGTGCTTTGCAATAGAGCAGGTATACCCAAAAGTAGGGTTGCTATGAATACCCTAGATCCTGCTGGAAAGAAAAGACGACGTTCAAGCTTTAAAGTCACTAATTGCAAAGCGCGCATCTATTTAAAAGGCGCTCCTGGGTTAGATTCGTTTAAATTGGAAAAATTTGTTGAAGGTCATAACCACATTCTTGATGATGAGGATAAGAAGCATATGTCACGTTATAACCGACAGTTGGAAGAGTCTGATAAAGACTTTATTCATAAAGTATCTTCATCAAATTTTGGTGCAACGAAAGCCCATAGGCTAAATTCTTTGTTAAAGTCTGGTCCCGGTAATGTACGTGGTCTGGTTACCGATTACAAAAATTTTCGACGGGATGTGAACATGTATGTTGGGGAAAGGGATGCTCAAATGTTTGTGGAGAAGCTTGAATCCCGTAAAATACATGTTCCAGATTTTTTGTTTGATTATCAAGTTGTGGATAGTGAGCTTACTTCAATTTTTTGGGCCAATGAAATGTGTAAATACAGTTACAAGGTTTATGGTGATGTGGTTTCATTTGATGCTACATATGATACAAATTTGTAAGTTTTATTCCTTTTTTTGTCTCTTTATGTATATGTATATTTACGTAACTGTCAAATATTATTTATAAAGTAATGGTTTTTAAAGATTTGCACCTGTGCATATGACACAAATATTAATCTGTTTTCATTTTGCACAAGTGCATTTTTGAATCTGTTTTTACATTTCCTTTTATATTTAACAAGTTCTTTTTTTGCAAATGTATGTTATAAAGGTACAAGATTGTGTTTATGCCATTTACCGGAGTTGACAACCATGGAAAGTGCATTACATTTGGTTGTGGTTTACTAAAGTCAGAGACGATCGAGTCATACGAATGGCTGCTTCAGGCCTTTCTAAAGGCGCATATCAAGGAACCGAAGCTAGTTCTCACCGATCAAGATCCGGCTCTAAAACAAGCTATTCCAAAAGTTTTTTGCAATTCCACTAATCGTTTATGCATGTGGCATATTATGAGGAAATTGCCTGTAAAGGTATGTTTATTATTTTTCAAAACATGCACTAGTGCATTATATGTTCTTTTAATTGTTATAGTTTCTAACATAATTATTTTCTTCTTTTTTTTTAGGTTTCTGGTGATTTGTTACACAATTCAGATGTTAGGAAACGTTTGCACAAGATTGTTTGGAATGTTTTTTTGACTCCTACAGAATTTGAGAATCAATGGAAGACGATTATCAACGAATTTAATTTGGGCAATAATCAATGGTTGACTGATATGTTTAACTGTAGAGAAAGGTGGATTCCAACATATTTTAGAGAAATCCCAATGTGTTGCTTGATGAAGACTACTTCAAGATCTGAGAGTGAGAATTCATTTTTTAGTGTGTATTCTAGTCCTGAGAATACTTTGATTCAGTTCTTGGCATGTTTTGAAACTGTCATGGAGAAGCAAAGGCATGAGCAGAGGGTTTTGGACCACTTGACTTTGATAACAACCCCTAAATGGAGTACATAATTTGAAATTGAGAAGTTTGCATCGACTTTTTATACGAGAACAACTTTCCTTCTTGTTCAGAAAGAAATTACAAAGTCACACCAGTCTATGGACCTAAAATCAGTGTCCTTAGTGATGTGTTGTAGGAAGTCCAGTTTGCAAATCCCTGATTTTTGTATCTCGCCCATGGTAGAGACAAACAGAGTAATAAAATCGGCTTGAATCTCCATCCCGTCACTATCTTCTCTATTATACTTTTGACGCAGTCGGAAGGAGTCATGCTCACTGGATACTCAGATCTCCATTCAGTCGTTTCTTTTTCAAGGGACTTTTGCTTGGGAAGTTTGTAAAGATCTTTTTTCCCCTCCGGTACTCCTAACATCTCAAAGACGAGTTTTTTGGTAATCTTGATTTTTCTGTCGTTTGCTAGCTTTAAACACATACTGTCCTCATCAAAAGAATCAATGACGTAGTGTCCAATTTTTGCAGTAACACCTTCTAGTGTCATCGTCAGTAGCTTGCCGAACCCGATTTCTTCAACCTCTCTTTGTTGCTGTTTTGATAAGTTGTTCACTGCTAAACAGAGCGATTTTGGGGAAGCCCTTGTTCTAATTGATGGGAATTTATCCTTCTTTTTTGCTTTTACAGCCTTCACTAACACCTTTCTTTTTTTGACGGTCCCTCTTTCAGTTCTTCTTCTGCCTTTTTCTTTGTTCCTCTTTTCTTTGCTTCAATCTCAGGAACTAAAATGTATAAAGAAAGGGAAATAGTTATTAAAATACTTTTTTTTTCTGATTTAATGCACAAGTGCAAACTGATAATATGTTTTCAAACATAGCAATGAGATGAGGAAGTTTTTTTTGTTTTTTTATAGTAGTGCACTTGTGCAAAACTTTTAATTTTGTGCTTCAATTTAACAGTTCCAAATTTTAAATTTATTAAATAGAAAAGCAGAAGTTGTAGTGTTTAAGTTTTTATAATTTTGCACTTGTGCAAAAAAATGCACAAGTGCAATTTATGTGCATTAAGTTATCAGAATAGCATATGATGGCATATTTGTTTATTTGTTTTAAAGCAGAAGTTGTAGTGTTTATAGTTTTATAGCATATAGATGCAATTTGTGCACAAACTAGCACATGTGTTGGTTTTATGGAAAGTATTTAATTTACATTTCGATTTCTTTTTGTCAAATTCCTTATTTTTCTTCACTGTTTGCTTTTTCTCTTGGACATGAACTATTTGCAATGCCTTTTCTTTTCTTGCATCACCTTTAGCTGTTAGAAATAAAAATTTAATTTATTAAAAAGAAAAGCAGAAGTTGTAGTGTTTAATTGTTTATAGTTTTTATAATTTTGCACTTGTGCACAAAAATGCACAAGTGCAATTTATGTGCATTAAGTCATCAGAATAGCATATGATGCATTTTTGTTTATTTGTTTTTAGCAGAAGTTGGTTTTATGGAAAATATTTATTTTACCTTTTGATTTCTTTTGGTCAGATTTCTTAATTTTCTTCACTTTTTGCTTTTTCTCTTGGACAAGAAATATTTGCAATGCATTTTCTTTTCCTGCATCACCTTTATCAAATGAAGATTATTTTATTTTTCATTAATGTATTAAAAAAGTTCATAAACAATTTGTTTTGCACAGGTGCATTTGAATTAACACATTCACATGTACAAATTTTATCTATGAACTTTTGTGTCAAACTGTATGCATTACCTTTTTTCTTTTGAAGTTTTTTCTTCTCTATGCTTCTTTTAAGTTCAGCCAGCACCTCTTCTTCTGCATGAAATATTTTCAGAATGTTTTATATATATATTTTTAAACATGTACAAGTGTATACTTTATATAAAGAACATTAAATGAAATTGTTAAAAGTTAACAAATAGATACCTTTATTCAAACTTTCACTTTCATCAGACGAGCTCGATTCATTGGATGTACTTTCTGTAGGTTCCTCGACTGTAAACAATTTTGAAATGTTTTTTATTATTGGATTGTTTAATAATATTAACAGAAATTAAGTAATAATTATATATAAAGAAAGTGCAACCTTAATAGTTTGCACTTGTGCAAAGTGAATGCACAAGTGCAAAAGAAATAAATATTTATATAAACAGGAATGAAATGTTGTGTTACCCTTTTTCTTTAACTTTTTTTTTCTTTTTCTTTTGTTTTTGAATGTCCCTCTCCCTTCTGAGTTGTTTTTCTCTTTCTCTTCTTTTTTTATCATCTCTATGTTTCATTGGAGAAAAACTTTTAATTACAACAGGACCTTTTTCCTTTCTTTGTTCGGATTTTGTCATCTGTACTTGTTTTTCCGGGCTGCTACTTTGAGAAGAAGTTGAAGAAGTGGATTGTCCTATCAAAGGAGAAGAGCTTAAGTTGATTGAACCAGAGAAATAAACTCACATATGTGGATATAACAAAACAGACTAAAAACAGTTAACTAAAAACAGATTTTTTTGCACAAGTGCAAAAAAAGAACATATTACATTTTTGTATGTTTTATTTGTATACCTTGTTCTTCTTCAATTTGAACTGGATCCTGTTCTGTGTTTGAAAACTTGTTCAGTTTTTGATTTCTTCCACTTCTCCTTCTACCTATATTAGATAATAAGAGTTTTTTTATAGGTTTTTAATTGTTAATATGTTTTTTGGGACAAGAGTACATGTTTATAACACTAAAACTGTTTATAACCAGAATAATATTGTTTTATATACAAAAATCAAGAATCTATTGTTTTTGCACAGTGTACATATGTTGGACAAGTGTACATATTTGAAATATATGCTCATTTGTGTTTATACAATAACAAAAAGTAACCGTTTTTGCACAAGTGCATATGTTACATATAATTAAAAAAAATTACACATGTGCAAAAATGTTAACAATCAGAGGAACATAGTCAAATATATGCTTATACAAAAACAACAATCTGATATTTGTACAAATATATACAGAAAATCAGTTAAGTAAATATGTTGGACAAGTGTACAAATATATGCTCATTTGTTTCTATACAATTACAAAATCTAATTGTTTCCATATTTGCACAGGTGCAAAACTGTCAACAAAAATATAAACAAATTTTTGTGCATATTTTTAGAAACAGAGAAACAATTGTGCATATATAAAAACAAAACAAAAATTGCACATGTTAACAAACAGGAAATATAGTAAAACTAAAATGTTTTATAATAACATTTTTATGGTTTTTATTTTGTACCTGAATCCATGGATATTCTTTTTGTAGTGTAAGATATGTTAAAACAGCAACAATTCACATTGAGTTAACATAATTTAATATAGAAAATGTCGGAGTAGGTTTGTTTCTAATCCAATGCTTCATGTTTTATTGAATAAAATTCAAATCAAACTTGCAGCAAGGTAAAATCGCCCCCAGAAATCGATTTAAATGATAGTTCTAACTCAAATACATACTCGGAAGTAATGTTAGGGTTTTTTAAGGTTTTTGAACGGTTTTTTTCAAAATTTTATGATTATCATAAGGTTTTGGTTGTTTTATTTCAGTAATGTTTAGTTGTTTTTTAGATCTTAGTTTTGATTTGAAACAAATGTTTGTTTGTTTTTCTAGGTTTTTTTTGAAGTGTTTTTCAAAAATTTTGGAGATTATCAGTGCATGGAGACGAATCTTACTCAGTTTTTTTGGTGTTCTGACGATTTGATGTAGTTGATTTGAGCAGCAATGTCGATTACTTGAAGCTTTTGAGGAGACGTTAATGGCGACGATCGTGGGGAAGACGGAGAGCAGAGAGAGAGAGAGAGGATATGAAATTAATGAGAGGGTTTTTTGAATTTTTGTGGAGATACGGTTACGTATCTCGGTGGAAGAAAAAACCCTTTGAGTAGGGCCACCATAAATTAAATGTCTAAAATACCCCTCAATTAATGAGGCGCATCTTTTGTTTCAGTCTAAGATTTGAGGAAATTTGGAATTAATTAACATCCTGCCATCCAAATCTCATCCATCGATCAGTTTAATCTAAGGCCCAAAACGGTTCTCGCAGTTCTCGTACGAAGGACGGTTCTCGTTTGAACTGTCTTATATATATATATATATATGTATGTATGTATATCCTAAGCTAAAATATGAATGAATGCATTGCCCAACAGATTGGTAAGTGAGTTAACCGTTAACCATGATGTTGTTAGTTCGATACTCACATATGCACTTTAACTCGTTTTTCTTTTATTAGTTTTGCTTAGAAAGCGACAACCACGGGAACAGTGTAGCACAATAGATTCATATTTTTATTTTATCGTTAAACAAATACTTTTGCATGTTGTTTTTTTATAATTTTTAGTATATAACGTTTTTTGTAAATATAGATATATATTTTTGTATATATAATGACAAAAATTTTGTTGTGATAGGATATCTATCTAAAACGTGTGCTCTTTCGTTTGCCATATTACGAAAAACGCAACCGTTATATAACCAAAACCAAACCAAATGGCATGAAGACATTAGGAATTCTTTTAAGTTTTCTCTACTTTATTTCAAGATATATGTTTGGACTTTAGCTTTTATAGTATTCATGTGTAATGTTATTAAAAGTAGGATTAAAAAATATGAATCAAGTTTACTATAAATGACAGACGAGTTAGTTTTTGATAGTTTTTTTATAAATTAGTTTACCATTTTGAAGACTATGTGAATGATACATTATTAAAGATAAATTTTATTGTAATAAGGTATTTATCTAAATATTTTTTTTTTCAAAATCGTTATGCTAAGAAAATGCAATTTCCTAAACTTTTTATATTAAGATTTTTTTAAGTTTTAGATAAAAAAAATTAGGATAATATTACTAGAGTTTCTTTCTATAAGTAAATAGATATACTCCATTATTAAGATTTGTAATGTTAAATGTTATATCTAATGTAATAAGAAACAATAAAACCTAAAACGATTTCAATCTAAACTAGATGACAGAATGCACAAGTGGATACTAAAATAAATTTTCACCATATTTACAAGTATGTAATTTTATCCCACTGCGAAGTGTGGGTTACTAAAAGACTCGTTTTGAATACGGTCGAAGGTCACCAGAGTTTAATTTTCGACTAATAATTAACATGTAAATATTATAAAATATCACACCGTATACAATGTAATACTTAACATGTTTATTATATTTATAACTAAAAACTTAAGTTTGTTATATATAATAATAGCTAAATTAAATATACGTGTACCACATAAGTTGGTTTTATTATAATAAATATTAAACATTAATAAAAACATATAATATAATTATAAAACGCGAATGAATTGAAAATTAAAAAAAATAACGACAAACAATGTTAACACTCAGACCATGGGGAAACATCGACGCGAGTGGAGGATAGACGTGATGGCAGGAACTTGTATCATGATATGAAGAAACGTGATTATATATCTGGTACACGTCATCGATCATTATTGTTACAAGTAGAAAAATATAAACGAGTAAGCGTTTATTGGCTATAATAAAAATTATAAAATAATTATAAAATATTAAAATGATAAAACTAAAATTTGGTTAAATATTATATTTTAAAATATTATAAACAGTAATTACGATACTTGTAATTAAGGTGGACATACTATATTTTATGGTTTAAGAAGGTAATATATAAATTATCTTTAGTAATATTGATTTAAACTAAAGTCCAATTGAATCCAATTTTGTTCAATATAAGTCTGAATTGGATTTTAATTTTTATCAAAATAATTCGATTTGATAATTATTTTTTTAAAATGTAATGACTAAATTACCTAATAAGTTTTATTATATTTAGTTTTTTATTTATATTAAAAGATTTGATAATATTTTGTTACATTACATTGCAATTGGCGCATTTATAATATGTCATTAATCGTTTATTAATAATACTAGTTCAATGCCCGTGTAACACACGGGATAGTTTAGAAAAGTAATAAATAATAAACGATATTAAATAATCATAAAACGTGGAAAATGAGAGTTAAAAAAATGACGACAGACGGCATCAATTCCAATATCAGCGATGGAAGCACCGCGAAAAAAGAGAGAAGACGTGATTGAAGAAATACCAAAAGACGTGGATTAAATTTTTGTACGTGTTATCGATCATTATATTTACAAATTTATGAGCAATAAGGTCAAATGTTTATTTTTATAATAAAAAAGAATTAAAATAATTATATTTTTTTAAATGATAGAACTTAAATTTTAAATAAATATAATAATCTGGTTATATATGTTATAATAATCGGTATATATTTATAACACGTCCTAATCTAGATATATGGATAAGTTTTTAAATGTTTAGTTGGTTTCTATTTTTATTTTTTAGTTATAGTACTTATTTTTATTTTTATTTGATAAAATCCATAATACTTCTTATAAAAATATTAAAAAATTATCCACGTAAACTTTTTTTTAATAAAAACCCAATGCAAAATTTTTAAATCATAGTCTATCACACTAAGTTCGTATTATTTAATCATTGATTTAACTAATTGTTATCTTTAACTAATTTACATTAGTTTAACTATAAAAAGTCAAAATCAAAATTTTAGAATTAAAGAAATTAACGGCTAAGATTAAATCTTTTATTAAATGAAGGGTCTAGATCATCTAATAATTTTTTTCAAATTAGTCGTTTATATATATTAGAAGATATATATATATATATATATATATATATAGAAAAAAGTTCATGCGAGAACTGTTGTTAGCGCGATAACCGCGAGAACCAATCTAAGCCGTCCAATTCCCCCTCCTTCAATGTCATTGCCCACCCATGAATTCCTCACATACACTCTGCCACACTCTATCCCTCCACACTCTCCATCCATTATACTTCACATATCCAAGGAACGACGGAGATTGGTTCTCACGGTTCTCGCACTAACAACGGTTCTCGCATGAACTCTCCCCTATATATATATATATATATATATAGAGAGGGTAGGGATATAGGAAGAAATAATTAAAAATGAGAAGCCTAGGAAGCAATCTAGGCCTTTGATCAAATTTAATCTAAAGTTAGGATGATTAGTGGCATTTTAGTAAATAAAATGAACTTTAAGTAGGAGGGGCACTAAAAAAAGTGGCTGGAGGGGTATTTAAGTCATTACGCGCGTGAGTGGCAGCCACTCTCCTGAAAAGAGAGTGGGCTGAGTAAAAAAACCCAATACCCCTTCAAACTTTAACCAATCATAACTTTTATATAGTAAACTTTTTAAAAAAAAAAATTGCACAATTAAAAAGATAAAATTATGCTCTTTCATTTGATACCAGTCTTGCATATATTTTTTTATTTTTTATTTTTTTTGAACTATGTTGCACAAAATTTACACTGTGTTGCACCAATTTCGTACTGTAAGGCATATTACTTTGGTGCACGCATTTGGCGCTGTGTTACACAACTTTTACACTATATTACACAACGTTAATTTGTTGCACAGCTTCGGAACTGTGTTGCACGTCTTTTTACTGTGTTGCACGTTTTTTAAACTGTGTTGCATGTTTTTTTAAACTGTGTTGCACTACTTTGCTGCTGTGTTGCACATCTGTTGTAGTGTGTTACATAAGTTTTATACTGTATTACACACATTTTATACTGTGTTGCATAACTATTATAAACAAAATGTTGCACTCTGTCAAAGCTAAATATGTATATGCATCAAATAATTAAATAAAAAAATAAAATCAAATAACTAAAAACATGAAAGAAATCAAGTAATAAAAAAAACAGAAGCCGAAGTATTCAAATACCCACGCAAAATATTAATTATTTTTAAAACAACAAACATATGTATTAATTATTTTCTTGTTTACGAGGGAAATACACAAGTAGGAGGAATACAAAAAGTACCCTTGAAAGGGATGGGGACATGTGTCATCTCCTCCTTGCTTCCTAGGCTTCTCCCCTAAAAAAACTTATTCATTGATCCTATACCTATATATATATATATATATATATATATATATATATATATATATATATATATATTCGATATTTATCAGTAAATAACAAAATATTTGAATAGGGTGTATGACGCAACCATAGTCGATATTTATCAGTAAATAAAATAATGGTTTATCTTATTTTTTATTCCTTAAAAATTTGACATAATATATAACATTATCTAGAATTATATAACATCCAATGACATAAGCGTAACTAGTATTAGGTAATAATAATAATAATAATAATGATAATAATAATTATTATTATAATAATATTAATAATAATAATAATAATTATTATTATATAAGTACCCCATGATAGTGATGTACGAACTTTTCATATTTAATTCATAACGTTGAAACGTAACAATGACATGAGAACTACCTAATTTCCAAACGCAAGTATTGCCGTAGCTATTTTGGATTATTAGCCAATTAAAATTATATCCACTTAATCTAGATTGTTTATTAAGAGTTAGTAATATATATTAAGATGATATGATATATTCAAGGCTGATAATTCCTGACCCGACACGAAATGCAACCCGAACGTAACACGAAAAAAGTGACAAGAACCGACACGAACCCGAAATGAGTCAAAACTAGGTCGACACGAAGTTGACACAAAAATAAATGGGTTGGGTTAGGGTCAACCCGACAACCCGAAAGTGACCCATATAAAGGTAAAACTAAAAAGTATAGAATTTTCTTTAATACTTAAAATTAAAATTTCAAAAAAGAGATTGTGAATTTAAATGAGGGAATAACATCTTAGGCAATAAAATTCAATAAACAAAAGTACAAAACCTTGAAAAGCTAAAAACTTAAATAAGCAATAAAAGATTTAAACCTAAACAATATTACATCATTTTGCTATTTGTTATTTTAACTATATTGTTTTGGACTTTTGGTACTTTGACGTTTGTCAACTTGGTAAGATTTAGACCTAAACAATATCATAGTGATGATGATTTAAATCAAGACCTTTTGGAACCCACCCAACCCGATATTCCTTCTAAGAATACAACGGTAAAGAAGAAAAACGACTTGCTTTTTGAAATTGGATAATTTCCTTTAGGTTATTTTAGTTCATGGTTTGTTCACTAGTTACCACTTTTGTATTAGCTATTAAATTGTATTGATATTCGATATTTTAATCACTAGTTAGTAGAGAAAATTGAAAATGGACAAGGAATTCGAAAATTTTATGACGAAAACCGTACTCGAAAACCGAATTTGAAAACCGTAATCGAAAACCTTATTTGAAACCCATAATCGAAAACCGTAATTGAAAACCATCCCGAAACCCTTATTCGAAAACCATAATCGAAAGTAAAAAAAAACTTTAGACCGAATGGGTTGACACGAAACACGACCCGAACCCGACACAAAAAAAAGTGACACGACTCGAACCCGACACGAAAATAAAAGGGTCAAAATTGGGTCGACACGAAACTGACCCGAACCCTAACAACACGAACCCAATAACACGAACCCGACCCAAATTGCCAGCCTTTCATATATTAGATAATAAAAAGTGTATATTTATACCATAGTACCTTTAAACAAGTGGTTGATAATATAATATGTGAGTTTGTGTTTGTAAGGGTAGAAAAGTCAAAGATTGTTGTGTTTAATAAAAAATATTATGTACAAATTATCACCCATATAAGATGTATTAAATAAATTTAATTTGTTTAGTTTAAAATGGAATTTAAAGCATTAAAAATTACATCTAATTTAATGTGTGGTATTTTTTTAATATAAAGTTTTAGTACATCTAATAGACCTAAACATGTGATTCATATTTTTTATTGGGCCTAATCAATCAACATTTATTATTTTGTTGTTTAAACTTTAAAGAATAAAAATGGGTGGTTCGCCAAATTTTATTTGAGACTTGGTTACGGTTATGTAGCTGAATTAAATCGAGAGCAAAACTCGGCAAGCAAGTATCGGGGATGTTATGATTGATGTTCACAGCTGAGATAGTAGTAAAAATTATTAAAAGTCAAAGGACCTTGTTATATTTTTTTATTGTTGATTTGTGTGGTGCTATGTAGGGGTGTTCAAAATAATCCGAATCCGAACATCTGAATCGATTATCCGAAAATCCGATCCGAAAATCCGATCCGAAATTATCCGAAAATTCGGATATCCGAAATTTCGGATACCCGAAATTCGGATATCCGAATTTTCGGATTCGGATTCGGATAGTGTTTTTTGGAAGTTTCGGATATTCGGATATCCGATATCCGAAAAATAATTTTTATTTTTTATTTTTTTATTTTTTTATATGCTTATTTATATAGTTTTCTTAACATATATATTTTTATATACATGTATTTTTTTCATATTGAAACATATTTGAGCTATTTTTTGTAATTAAAGTTTAAAATATGGTTATTTAGTAATTATATATTTTTTAAAAATTATATAAAAAATATATTTTTTTGAAATTTTCGGATATTTCGGATATCCGATATCCGAATCCGAAATTTTGGATATCCGATATCCGAATCCGAAATTTCGGATATCCGAAATTTCGGATTCGGATTCGGATACTGAAATCCACTATCCAAAAATTTCGGATATCCGAAAATCCGGATATCCGAAAATGAACACCCCTAGTGCTATGATGAAGCAAACTTTTATAATTTATCACTGGTAAATAATTAAAGACCGGATCTTTTAAAAACATTTATCAAAAATATTTATTTTCATTTGCATAAAAGATAAAAATCATTATACGCCGTTTTCTAAATATTCAAAAAAAAAATTGTCACTTATCCGACATTTTAATTTTCAAAATCAAAAGCACATAGAAGCCATGAGCTGTCACTCTTGAGGCAGAGCCTTTCTTTTGTTTTTTAAAAGAAATAACCATCACACTGTAAGCATTACGCTTAACGTTCACTAACTAACGTAGACATAGTATACACATCTTGTATAGATGTACATCATCATCCATCATTTATAACCACATGGTCACATCGACCATAGGTAGTCAATGACTACTGGAGCTGATGTCACATCGACCTTAATGCTACATTAATACCAGTTACACAAGTACTAACGAGTGCAACATCGGCCATCATCACATCTTGTAACATCACATAATACACAACATGCACATATACATCTTAGCATGTTAGGTAGGAATCGTTTAACTCGCCTCGATCCGCTAGTAAATGCTCAAACAATTGTTCATAGATAAATTTAAGCTACGATCGATCACCATGATCGCCTTGGCGCTTAATTTACCAAATAGAACTTCAAATCTTATCGATTTGATTGCAATTCTCTTGATCTCTTCCCTATACGTTGGTCTCGATTCTTCATGGAGCACCACCAAATATCTTTTTTTCAACTCAAAAAAGCATAACCAACGTATATATACTTAGGTAACTTTGGAATTTTGGCAATAATGGCCCCTCTATTTATTTTTTTATACATTTTCCACAACACAAATTAATTAGACAAATTTCTAAGAGTTGGCAAGACGAGTCCTTTAATTATTTATCATGTTGTTTTTATGACAACTAGAATATTACCCGCGTTATGCTGCACCGTTAAATAATTTATACTCTATAACATCTCAGTCTATAGAATATAGAGGTATGGTATTCGACGAATACTTTATAGCTAGTTACATGACGTTTCATCGGTTTCTGTTTTGCCCATCAACTATTTTCTTCCATTTATAAAACACAACAAAGCAAACATTTTCATTTTTTATATGTGGAGAAGTATGTAGCTATGAAAGAGTATGTATATCGATATATATGTATATAGGAGAGAGAAATGAAGATTATTTGAGTGGTATATCAGTAATTTTTTATTGCTAAAATTTCAAGTGATTAAGTAAAGTAGCAAAGCAAGTGCTAATATATTACAATATAGTATAAATAAAAAATCTAAATATGTTTCACAGTCATAAACAAGATATATGCAATTAAAGATTAGAACTTGTCAATTAACTAAATAGACAAATTCAAATAATTTGGAATATTACATAGATAGCTTTTTGTATGTATTGGATGAGCTTTATCAATGATATTTGACTTTTTTTTTAAAAGGTGGACCATATATTTTTCAATTGTGGTCACATTGCAAATGAGGTTGTATTTTACTCAAAAGATAGATATATAACTTATGATATTAAATGTGGATTTCGTCAAATCCTTTTGGTAGTGTTTACTGGTCTTTTCTCTTTGACATTGTGTGCCATATAGGATGTGGGTTTGAGATACTTTTAAATCACGGGTGGGTATTGTTCGTCTTCTCTTTAGTCGGAGGTTTTTCAGTAAACAATATATTTATATGTTGATACAGATAAAACTTTCTACATATTATTACACTCATACTTTGCTTTTGCGAAATTAAGTATTGTTGTTGAATTATAGGTTGTCTCAACTCATCAACTTTATCAATTTTTATGAATTGATCACCCACAAAAGAGTTATAAATGGAAAGAAGTTTTAGGCATGTGGATCCCTTAATTAGTGTCTTTTCTATTTCTTTTATATATATATGGAGGCCTTTGCAAGTACTTCTGTTGAAGGCTTGTTAGAAATAAAAATTATTTAATGGTCCATATATTTTACAAAGATGGTGGTGCTAACTTAACTTTACTCCAATAGTCAGAAAATGCTCTCTACTTTGAAGTTTGATATAAGAAAAACACTGATTTATATTTTGCATTTTTTTAACAGCAAGAGATATATCTTTCATTCACCAATATAAAAGCGTTTAGATACACACTGATGTATACAATAAGCTCATAGAAACACACCTATATAGCAAAACTTTATTATTTTGCCACTTGCTTCTACCCCTACCATCTCGAATTCCTGGATCACCACAGTACCATTACCGTGGAAGCAGAATGAGCCACGAAACCATCCATAGCGCCGACAAAAACCTCACAATGGGAATATAGCAAAACGATATAAATAAAGTAGCAACATAGGAAACATCGGGAAACAAAACATAGATACTCCTATACGCATAACCATAGCAACCTTACTTGAGCAGTAGGAAAATGGCGTAACAACATCTATTAGCTTTAAATCAGCATCAGATCAACAGGGAAATAGCGCTAAGGCTTAAGCCTACGACTCAAAAAACCCGAACAAAATTACGTCCGCAAAACTCCGAAGCAAAAACACAAAAGTCAGAGTTGCTTATTGTAAAACACACATAGTAAGGAAATAAGCAACAACTGACCGAAAAGAACTCTGGGGCTTAACGGGGTTAACACTACCTAGCAATGAAAAGGAATGTCATATCTCACCTCCCGCTCAAAAGAAAGAATATACTAACAAAATCTCAATAGCCTAGCCAATAGATCCGACATGAAGAACTCTGAGGCTCAAAGGTTTAAAAAGGGATAGGGACACCCCACAATACCACCCATCCTCCAAACCTCCAAACACCATTTACCAACCCACAACCCCCCCCCCCCCCCCCCCCTATAGCTCCATAAACCTAATATCTACCACTCCTGCCTCTACCCAAGCTTCAGACCCCTTCACCAGCCCACCTCCCACCCAAAATAAAGCAGTGAACCATGAGTAGCAACATAATAACGTAAGAATCACGAAACTCTGAGGCTTGAAAGAAGGGTTTGCGTTGGCTAAACGAAGATGGCCTAGCAAACCAAGCAGGGATTGAGATGCCCCCCTTATTACTCCGTGGTTACAACACAGCGTGCAAAACTCCTGCACAAATAGGATAACCCCATTGCTAGCCTATGACCATGGCTATGAAATGGAAGGATGCGAAGTGAAAGTGTGTGTGAGAACCAGTGTCGCCGTATAACAACCATGAAAAAAGTATAGCCACAACCACTAACCTACCGTCACCACCCTTATATCACCTGCCCAACCCTTACTACCAAAGTAAACTACCTCAAGGATCCAATTGCTGGGTTTTGTGAGAGCCAATTTAGTCCCCTGATAACTATCAAAGAGAACTAGAAGATAAAGTAAACACGCATCACATCTCTGTCATTCCTTACTGGCCCCTTCTAAATACTCCGCCCCTGTACCTGCACGAAAATGATACAAAATCACACAAAACACTCAAGAAATCTGGGTCTAGGTATGAAATCCACCGGCGCCGTTATACGAATTTCCGTTCATCAAGCTTCGAGCCAAAGTCACACATCCAAAACAAACCTGCACAGAAAGTGACAAGCAAAGAAAATTCACATCAGAAATAACATATTAAGACCAGACAATCCATAACTTCGTTCTGGAGATCCCGGATTTCGCAAGGTGATCAGCTTCGGTATTGTGACTTAATGCATTGCTTCCAAGAAGATTCGAGTTTTGAATTTAATTATCAAAAAAGGTTATTTGTTTGGCTCTTCAACATTGATCAAGCTAAAGTAGAGTGTATCGAACACATAGTGAGTAAGAATACTACATGTAATCACTTAATGAGTAACATGATTCAATATAACAAAATATAAGTTTTCTTTTAGAATATAAGCTTCTAAGCTTGTTTAGACATAGAGTTGGAAACTTTATTTTAAAACAAAATGTTATATAGCAAATAACTAGTTGAATGATATTTTAGGTGCTTGTAGAAGGTTTAATGTAAAAAACTACATAAATACACTTTTTTTAACTAACGAAAGTTGTTAACTGTTTTTACCATTTCATTTTTTTATTTATATCTTTAATTATGTAATGCTATGTTTTTTAATACAACTAACAACTATTTTATCAAACTTACCTCTAAATATACCATTACTCCAGACGTATAGCCTTCGGGTTGCTTCAGGTTGCAAGGGAACACCCCTACGGGGGTTTCGGGTTCCCCCCTCCTCCTTCATTTGTAGATCAAACCGACTGACCCCAAAAACATTTTTGTTTTGTTTTTTTTTTTTTTGTATAGAGAGAAATATTTGGATTGTTTGATGGGTGCTACTTTTTTTGGGAAGGAAAAAGTAAAAAAGAAAAAACGGATGTGGTAGCTGAGGTGAAATTTGGTTTATTTGGGTTGAGGTAGACTATACTCTTGAACTTAAGCATGCAAACAATTATGAAGCTTTTTGTAAAAGTAAAAGTAAAATAGAAATGTTAACCACCAAAAGAGATGTTTTACAAATCCTACAGTAATATCAAGTAGGTAGAGTGTTAAATATATGTTGCTCATATTTATTATCCTGACTACTGTGACCAAATGAGAAAACATATGTATGCAAGAGGAATAGAAGTAGTCTTGCTTTCATATTATATATGTTGACCATTCTTGTAGTTGTAGTTGTACCCCCCAGCCACCAACAAGGGTGAATGGGCTGTTTACTGAAGACCAAATCCCTGGTTTTTAATCTATGGAAGCATTTATTATATCAAGTTCTAGATGTTTTTCATTTAGAAAATGTCTTCATTATTTTACTTTACATAATTCAAATTATATATCTTCCACCATTAATTTCTAGCATCCATAATTTGACCATGTGGAATTACAAGTTTTCTAGATATTATTATAATTTGGAAATAAATTACACATTGAACTTATCAATAAACACTGTTTTATATATTTTACTAAAAAAAACGCTCTTGGCGGCATGGAAGCAAAGTGGACCTTGTGATCATGTCATCACACCGTGAGGGTCGCCATGGCCTCAAACGTGTCCGTTGATCACGATACTTTGGATAATTCTGAATTTTTTTTATTTTAGGTCAAATGTATAAAAATCATGCGATATTCTATATTTTTCATTTTTTCTACTTGTTCATTATTTTACTTATATTATCAACACACGTGTTAAAATTAACAAAAGAGATTTGAGAAGATAATTAAGAGTTTTCGAATGTCATAACTTAGTGAGTAGGAGGAATATAATTTTCTAAATATCATATATAGTTTTAACTATAAGAAAGAGTTTAGTTCACCAAACCGTAGCCAAATGTTCATGTCTGTTATTGTGTATAACGAATTTTAAAAGTTTGAATTGTGTGTATCAGACTTATAATTTGTTTGTTTTGGTTACATAAAGAAGGACAATAAATATGAGTTTGGTACATACAATAAAAAGTTTAATACACGCAATATCGACACATTAAATGTTTGATACAATAGAAAAGGGTTATGTGCACCGATATACAATGAAGTATCCCCATTTTAATGCAACAAAGTCCCCGAATTGTAACATTGTGTGTAATGTTACCTGCAATTGTACGTTAGCAGGTCACCATTTAGCTTTTATTATTTTTAAATTTTATAACCCATTTATATATTATTCTTTTATTACTTTTTTGAAAAGCAATTATTCTTTATTATTATTTGGCTACAAAGTAACCCCCCACCATGGCCCAACTCACCCTCAAATTCTTTTTCCCATCATATCTCTCTCTACCACCGTCATGACCACCAGCCATCATGATCGAACTCCTGCCACCACCATCCCACCGAAGAAGATCACGAAAACATGTGGTCGAGAAGAACCATAAATAGGATGAACAAGTAAGGGTTTGATCGAGTGCAGCCCTAATTGTAATCAATGGAACCCTAACAATAATTGATTGAATAAATTAGGGGTTTCATCGATCGTGAAACCTCCGGCTCCGCCGTCTACAGCCACCTTCTTCGATTATTGCACAATAAGTGGATGAGAATTGTTCTTGATCTGTTCAAAATTATTTACGGTTATGTATTCGTGTTCCATTTAGAGTTTTCACCATTGAACAACAATCGGTTTCATCTTAAAGTTTCTATAAAGTCGAATACGTTTTAGGCATATTTTTAGGGTTAGGGTTTGGCATATCTAAGAAAAAAGGGCTATGGGGTGAGAGAAGGTGCTGGTAAGTATAGTAGCGATTGTTGTGACGGTGGTGTGAGAGAGTTTCGCAAGAAATTTAAGAGAGTGACAGTTTGTGGGGAATCGATGAGGGAGTAGGGAGAAAGAGAGAGAGATAGATGAGACGGAGGGTGGCTAGAGATAATGATGGGCAGATGGTGGTGGGGGCCGAAGATAGTGGTGGCCGACCGGAGATGACGGTGGTAAATAGAGAGAACAAGAGATAAATAGTTGTTTAAATGATTAATAATGATAATATATAAATGGAAATAAAATAATAAAAAATCAAAGGGCGACCTGCTAACCTACAATTGCAAGTCACATTACACACAATATTACAATTCCGGGACTTTGTTGTATTTATCGTAAGAAAGTGTGACTTTAGCGTATTAATATAAAAAAAGTATAGTTCCTAACACAGAATATGAAAATGGGAAAACTTCGTTATATTTCGGTGCACTTAATCCAATAGAATATTATTGAGCTAGATACATACAATATAAAGTATAACGTCTTATACATATAATAGTAAAATATGATAAATTAGAATGAACAAAACCCAATAAAAAATACTAGTTTGTACGTATTATAAAATTATGAACACAACATTGCTCCTGCTCCAAGTGTTGGCTTAACAAATATTTATGAAAAGAATTCAAATGTAATATAGAGAATTACACAATAGGGAAGCGTATATTCATTTACAACAAAATATGGTGAAGCATATTTGGCAACTTCAAGAAACATTTGATTAATGTTTTATTCTAAATAACGAATTTTTCAAAATAATTATTTCAATTTTTTATGATAATTTCTAAGTTATCATTTTTAAAATAATTATTGTCTTAAATTTCAGTATGGTGATATGTGTAATGTACACCGGGTATATGTGATTGAGAAAAAAGTTAACAAATCAGTTACCTCACTTCAGATAATTGCCTGATTTTATTTTTTATTATTTTGATTTTTTGTGTGTGTGTCTAGAAGAACTAAAAACTTTCTACAACATAATAAGAAAACACATTCTACAATTTTGATTCATTCAAAAAGTAATAATAAGTTCACACTAAAATACATTTAAAACAACTAAAGAGAGATTCATCTTTCTTTCCCTTCCACTACATCTGCTACAAAAATGCTGCCAGAATCACACCATCCTCCCAATACATCCCTTTTCTGGCACTGCAGCATTATTAGATCATAAAGATTGTAAGGCTACCAAACAACAGATACAAATAATATATAAATAAAAATAAGAGAAAAATCACAAAAGAACAATAAAAAAAAGAAGGAAATATGACCTTACTAAACCCAAGCCAATTTGAATCTCCTCTAAATGAAAACGTTTTCTTGCCCTCTTTCCATTCTCCACAAAATACCTTTAAATTTCATTATATTATGAGCAAAGAAAATAAGAAAGAAAACCAAACTGAATGTATGAACAAGTTCACATATGTAACACGATTTCGGAAGTTCAGATTATCACCTCATAGTCGACTCCTTGGATGTAGACATAGTTAGGATCAACCGAAGAGAAAGACATCCCAGTTATCTGAAAAAATGGTATAATAGAAAAGAAAAATCATTCACTAATGTCTAAGAAATACAAATGTTTGCCAAAGGGATCACAAGAAAGGGAATATATATGTTGCAAGATTTTGGGTTATGTTTTCATTAGTTTTCAACTTCTAGGAGACCTGCATTTTGGTCTAATAATTAAAGCTTTATTGAAAAAAACATATATATTTGAAAAGTGGATCAAGAATGAGCAAGCAGTGATCAAACTAACCTCATATTTCGAGCAGTTCACCCATCTTGCTACAGCTGCCCATCTGCAACAATGAGTCGATGAAAATTTATATGTAAAACACACGGGTGTCCTCTTTTTCGTCTTTTTTTTTTAAATTCTTCCCAAATTTTTAGATTTTCCTACTAATTTTTAACAAAAATTACTAGCAGTAAACTCATGTATAACCTGCGGGGATCATAAACAGTCATAGTACGATCTGCTCCACCAACTGCAATATTTCCAGTTGAGGAGTTGCAAACTGCATACAAAATATCTCCAACCGAACCACAAATTCGACGCACACAACCTCCTTTTTCTTTTACTCTCAGGTCCCATATTGAGAGCTGCATTAATATTTAAAATACGAGTTTAAGGAACAAACGGGATTATTTAAAGTTATACACACACAATATTCTCTACACATTAGCTCAGTTTATGTTGCAAGTTCCTTCTATGTGTTTGTTAACAGCTAAAATAGTTTTAACAAAACCAAAACCTGGCAGCCTTCTGTAACAGCTAATATTGAGCTTTCATTTCCACCATATAAGTCTGGTAAAAAGTTAACTGCAGTAGGGTACCACAATCTGAAATGAGAATGCAAGTCTTTCCGGGTTATTCCACATAATAATGGGACATTTTCATTTTAGATAATTTGATAACTGAGAAACACAAAAGAACGACTTAAGACTTACGTACGGAAAGTGCGAAGATGAAGATCTTGATCATATACATCGATACTTTTGCCAAAACTATGTGCCACAGCAGTCTGAAACATTTGTCAAAATTCACATTATTTTAGTCAAACTAAGCCACTGAGAAAAACAGTTACAAGTTAAACCAAATGCAATATATTAAGTTTGTAGAAGACCAAAATATCTTTAAGTAATCAAATTGTACCGTTGACCATTGACTTGGGCTGAAGCAAAGCCCTGCCCATCCTGCTTCTCCAACTCCAAAATCCCGAGGTGATACATAAAACGTGAGCCTTTCAACATCTAAAGATTAATTGTGAAATTGTATAATTTACTTCAAAGCCAAAAAAACAAAAAAGGTTAGGAACAAGCTGCTTATTTTTGGATAAAAAGAATTTCCAAAATGTTACCTTTACCAGCAACATCCAATCTGGAGACAATAAGGTGTCCATAGGAATCAACACTTCCCAATATCAAGCCATTGCTGTCTGCATAATTTGGATCACAAGTACTTTAACAATATATATATATATATATATATATACATGTTAGGAAAAAACTGATGACTACATATCAAAAACAAGTCATGAAAATAAGAAAACCATCAGTCTTAGATATGTGAGTATGTGACCATAACAAAATTTACAGATACAAGATTGACCCTCAAAGTCAAAGAAAAACAACTAACAAAAATATGACTTTACAAAAAAAAAAAAAAAATGGTTACTTTCGTAAGAGATGTATGTATCTTAATCTAGAGTTTCATGGCACATACTCTCGGTTTCGTTCAATAATATGGTCTGAATTTCCGAACGATGAGGGCAGCGATTCACTATGGCAGAGTCCACCACCTTCAAATATCAATATGATATTTATCAATTTTATACCAGCTTGAGAGGGAATTGAAGTATAATGCAGCACAATCAGACTACTTGCATAACAATAAAATTCTAATCAAAAGTTACCTGAGTGTGTTCAGGTATAAGCAGGCTATCCTTTCCTTCATCCACTAAAGAGTCTTTCAAAGAAACCTACAAAAATATTAAAAATCCCAAGAACTTGATTACAATTTAGACTAGACTTTGGATTCTGAGAACAACAATATTGTTGATACAAATTGAAACATTCATGAATTTATATGCAATTTTATATATGCTTTCAGTTTCATAAAAAGAAATGCTAGTCTGAATTCTAATTGTTTAATCTTATTCATGACAGTTGATATTATGTTTGGGGCTTTAAATACAATTGTAGTCTCATAAAAATTTGATCTTTCAAGAACTCCATGGATCTTATAATCATTTTCCTGGATCTTGAATTGAAATAGAAGTACAGAATTTGTAATTTGTTGCAAAACAGCCAGCAGTAGATAAGAAAATTAAAGTGGGGAAGAAGGAGAGAACCAGAATTCTGTAAACATGGCAATCTGAAGCGATATAAACCCAGCAAGAAGCTCCATCTTCGCTAACCTAAGCATAGTAAAGCAAAATGAGCAGAGAAAACATCATATAATTCAAGTATTGAAAACTTTGATTACTTTTTAGGACCATTAAACGCTAAAACTCTCATTAATAAATGAAAATTACATGGAGTGAGAGGCGATTGGAGTGGAGATTGGCCGGAGACGGGTTGTCAATGAGTGTCGACGGCACCACCGCTTTCTGTAGACTACGAGCCTCCAACATCGGCCTGCCTCTTCAAACAAACTCAAGAGTCTTCTTGTTTTCGCCGGCGGCGAAGGGGCTGTTTGGGTAACTTTACACCTCAATTTCCTTGCTTTCTTTTTTTAAATTTTAGGTATATTTTTACAAACTTTCTTAACATATTTTTACGAACTTTAATATTACACATATATCATTTTAAAACCTTAAACTCTCAAATATAATTCTAATATCTAATTTATTATGAGCCATTAGAATTCTTAATTATTGTTTTATTTTAATTAATGGTCAAAATAATATTATATATAATAATATATAATAATAAAATTAATTATATATATAATTATATATAAAATTAATTATATATAATTCTCTTTAAAACAATTCTCTTTAAACCATCCCTTATAAAATTAATTATATATAATAATATTCCTTTTGTAATTTCAACATATAATGTTTCGTGTGTGTTCATATATAGAGGAGGGTTTATATGAAATAATTCATATTACGAGTATCATGAGAACAAATTTTAGCCATTCATTTGGTAAATGAAATTTATAAATGAAGAGCGTGAGGGATACGGTGTGGCAAAATTTATGGTATGAATTCATTAGAGAGTGATGGAATTGAAAGAGGGAAAAATGGACGAGTCAGATTAATTCTCATTGTACTTGCAATTAAAATGATTCTTAATTGAGGATATGATATATATGCTTATACTAGCAATTATCTGAGATACTCCCACCAATTTTATCTAAAGAAGTATATTTTAAAACGTATAAGATTACACCGCATTTTGAATCCAAAAAAATTAAAATTTTCAATTCATCATAAATAATTTGTGTTTCCATGTTAATTTTTATATTTAGTTAATCTTAAGTTTTTGTTTTCCGTCACAACGACGGATTCGAATGACTCATTAGTCCTACTTAATAAATATGTTCTTATAAACTCATTTTTTTCCATTTTATATCTTTGAAGGAAAAGTAAAAAAAAAGAAGATATTGTTAATCACCACTACTAAGACGTTATATACTTATATATAATAATAATAAGGTCCCTTGTATATCATCTTAGGCGAACTCTATATCGACCATTGACGAAAGAGATATTTATTTATAAGTAAAAATTGGCCTTATATGATATAACGTGTTGCGGATCACAAAGCCACAAGCAATCAGAGGATGAGTCCCATTAGGAAGTTCTCGTCTGAAATTTAAAAACAAAGCCGCAAGACAATGGAGGCAAAGCGGGCAATATTGTATAGAGTGAGGCGAGAGAGAAGGGTAGTGATGATGTGCGAGTGTGAGAGACTTTGAAAAGAGAGAGAGGGATGTACGTGGCGACGACCGGATTTGTGGCAAGCAACACCCACCTAGTGACTGATAAAATTACTGAGAGTGATGCGGTAGTGATGATATGCGAGTGAGATAGGGAAGATAAATATCTCTTTTTACTTTTAAAATTTAAAATTTATTTAATTTAATAAAACAATTATGAAATATAAAATAATTAATTATTTTTCATAAATTTCATTACATGATTTTGAATAAAAAAAATAAAAAAATACATAATTTATAAAATAAAAAAACTATAATCTACCACCCGTATTGTCGTCGGAAGCTCCTTTTGTTACATAATGAAATCCATTTGCTCACACGAGAGATGAGTGTATGGAGATAAGAAAAACTTCCGATCTTTTCGAAGCTCTCGTTTTCTGAAGGCCTCTTCTTTAATATATATCTTTGTCGCTTCCGCTTTCATCTTTGCCGCTTCGGTTTTTTCACTCGCAATTTGTAATTTCTCTTGCTGCATGTTGAGAAATTTTCATTCTCTAAATTGAAATTGTCGACATATTTCAAGACACCCCCCATCACGTCACCTCTAACCGTGCTTCTTTCTTGGTTTGCACGTTTTCCTCTGTCCCGCCCCATCGGCCGTTGAGGTTCCTCGATGTGAACCTCATCATCCTCGTCGTTGCGGTCGAAATGAACACGTGCATCGGAAGATGCCTTGTGCGGGGTTGAATCAGACGTTGTCTTTCACCACCCTCCAAGCCTCCTCGAGAGGAAAAGCAGAGTGATTGGCTACCGTCGCCCGATATTGGGCGTTTATCCTCGTGAGGATGTCCACCTCCCTCCATCCGATCGAAAATTGACTACGAAGTTATTGTATATTTCATTGAACTTCGTAATCTTCCACTTCAAGTCAACCCACTTAGAGTTTAGTTGATCTTTGGTGCGTTGAGTTGGGCTTCGATTGTTGAAAAATCGCATACTTTTCCTCAAAAAATGTCTACAAATATATAAATTTGAGTAAGCGAATATATATATATATATATATATATATATATATATATATATATATATATATATATATATATATATATATATATATATATATATATATATATATATATAAAAGACGTACATGTTTTTTTGTACGTTGCCGACCACACAGTTTTCCGAAATGGTAACCCATGCAGTGGCTAGTTAAGCCTCTTGATCCGAAGTCTACGCCACCGCTTTTCTTCTATTGGCTTATCTTTTGGTGAGTTAGGTCTCGACTTGGATCTCGGGTTGGGTTTTGGGTTGGGTTTTGGGTTGGGTTTCGGGAACCTCCTCCTCGGGTTGGGTGTCGGAATCCCCTCGTCCTCGGCCTCAACCTCCCCCAGATATGTTCGGCCATGAAGTAGTTGTTGAAAGCCTAGCTCCTTGAAACCTAGCATCAAATTGTTGAAAGTCGAGGTTGTATTGTTGAAACCCGCCATTGAAACGCACCGGGCATGGGAGTAGGTGAATACAAAGGCATTGTTGTATGCCTTGGTAAGTTGATGGTGGAGTTGAAAACCCAACCATATTTTCCGGCGGAGAGAGTTGCGAGCTCGTGCCTCGCCATTTCAGTAACCGACGTGGGGTTTTGAAACCTTGTTTTTGCTTCCCCTTGTCCATTTTTTTCTAAAAAGATGAGAGTTTGATGAATGAAGAAATGTATATAGAAGAGAGTAGAAAATATGATGTAAAAAATGTGTGGGTGAGTGTTATATATATAGGAGGGGAAAAGGGTAAAAAAAGAAAATATGTACATATAATGGTAGAGCCCCTAGCTGGCTGCGGGGCAGCACCCCGGGTCGAAAATATATAATAGTAGAAGATTTACAACGGAAATTCTCGATTTTAAAGGGTTCTTATTGTAAAACTTAAAAGATTGTAACTTCCGTTTCTGGTTATTATCAGATTACGAATTCAAGTTTGAAACACACAGAAGAATTCGAAAACACTTATAATCTCTCTGGTTTTGATCTTGATTTCTGCCAAAATCAAGATTGTTGCTTTTACATTTATCCCAATTCGGATTTCGTGATACCAGTCATATACGCTCAAAATATCGAATTTGGAAAGTGATTCACACGATTATAGAAGAAATTCGGTTTACTGCTCTAACAAAGGTTTGGTTTTGTTATTATAAAATCATATGTATTTCAATATATATATATATATATATATATATATATATATATATATATATATATATATATATATATATATATATATATATATATATATATATATATATATATATATATATATAGAGAGAGAGAGAGAGAGAGAGAGAGAGAGATGGCAAAATTATGTGGTGGCCATATATGGGTAAAAGCACATATATTATCATACGATCATGTCTCCAATTATAAAAGATATGCAGCTTCAGGATATTAGTCTGAAGTTGCAGAAATCACAAAAAAAAGTGTATGTTCATCACTTAATTAATTGCTCATAAAGTGCTCACTTCTCTCACTCTGTCATCATGTACTACATATCATCATCATCATCCTCTTAATTTGACCTCTACCTAGGTATGTATGTAAGTATATGTTGTTCCTTTTCAATCTTTATGTGAGTGATCGACCATACATATATATATATATATATATATGGCCAGTATCTGATTTATGTAAAAGAAAAGGAAAAAAATGACAATAATCGCAGCTTGTACGTATTTGCACTAATTAAGACCTCGTACAATCATATACATATATATGCTAGCTAACCTTACCTGTAACAGTGAGATCGAATTGATGGAAAGAATGCCGGCCTGTCGATGGGATGACGACGACTTCATGTTTCTTCACATGATCATCACTAGCTCCGTACTTAGCAAGTGATCGATGATACTTCATTCTTTATTGGTATGTATATAGCGAGCTCGTAATTTATATGTATATATATATATATGTTAATGTTTATTAAGAAGGTCATATATATTGATTTGTAATGATTATAAACATATATATGATGAAAATGTTTATATAATTAAAAGTTGTATCCATTGCTTTCTCTCAATCACATGGCGCGATTTCCACTTCTTAAAAACCCAGGATTCAAGCACCAGTGTTTAAGTACACAAATTAGTTTCATCTTGTTGTTTGGATGAACATGATCACAGTACATACATACATATGTGAGTGTATGTGTGAAGTTTTGGCAACGAAAAAATTAAAAAGAATGTACGTAGGTAGTATACTGTATACGTTTAACAATAAAATATTTGATTTTTGTCATATAATTCACTACTAGCTAGCTAGACGAGACTGAAGTATGAATTATTAAATAGGCAAGTAGAGTCACTTATAATGATTCACGTGATGACCAATTGAGCTGGCGAGCCGTCCAATGACTTTTCATGCCATCCAATGGCTTTTATAAGTGTTTTGTATGTATATTCTTTGATATTGATATTATTATAGATGGAGATGGAGATGGAGATGGATGGAGTGGAAATCTTCAAATTAGTGTACTGTTTTAGAAGTAACTATAATAATCAATTAAATCATCTAACAAACTGAAATAATTTGAAAAGAAATCTGTAAAAACCGAGATGGCCGGGTAGTAAAGCTGAAAAAAAAAAAAACTGATTCCGATTCTATGCAAAAATTATTCGAACCGGTTTTTAAAAAAAATAACAGTTCAAATTTAACCAAAACCAGCTTTTGACCGGATTGAATTTTGTTGGAACAACCGGATTTTGGACCAGATTAAAAACCGGATTTTTATCTAGGAAAAAATCCTATCCAAATTTAAAATACTAGTCATTTTATAGCCTTAGGGGTACATGTTTCGGTTTTATAGTTATTTTTTTGTTAAAAATTCCCATTTTACCACTATAAACATATATAAATAGTTTAGGAATCTAGTTGGTTGATTTATACCATTTTTCAACTCTATTTTTTTTTATTTTTTATGGCTACTAGTAATACCAACCCCATATGGTTGAATCTTTTGTCAGGAAAAACCTTGAAATCGTTAAAGTAATACCAACCCTGATCCGATATTTATTAAATCCGTTTTTTTTCAAGGCAAAAAATCCAATCCAGATCAGATTAAAATCCGATTATGTGCATCCCTACCGGGTAGTCTCATGGGTGTTACAAGCTCTATCACAAGCTTATTGCAACTATACCATGAAAAATAAGGTTCAATGTGACTGAAACTACACGACAGTGTGATGATGGTTTGGTGGCCTAACTACTCTAAAACTGTTCAACTGGGAAGATAAATTACAGAATGCTTATAGCCGACGAGTATGAAGCTATTGAAAAGGTATTTCCCATAATCATGAGTTCAATATTATAGACCACAACTCAATTTAAAATCTCTCGTTACATTTTAATCGACTAGTAAGAGCTCGAGCCGATCCTCGTAAAACTGAATTGTCTTGGCATATGAAGCTATGAACATAATTAGTGTTGCAAGTTACATGTATTATCATAAGAGCTTGATAAAAGGAACAGTCATCAACCCCAGAAAGTAAAGACATTTTCATTTAACAACAAAGTTGGCCAAGAATATTATCATCATCAATAATAATATTATATAACGAGCCACAAAGAAAAACCCAATAACAAATGAAAATTACAGATTAATTATGCTAATAATAACCGATATCATTTGAGCAACCCCACCGCATAAATTTTGATTATTCACAAGCCAATTTTGTGTCGAAGCTGCTCAAGCATATCGCAAAAGCTTGAAAAGCAGATAGAGGATACCGATAATCCATGGTAAATATATCTTTTCCAACCTTACCAAATTGCAATATTACCTTATCATAGGATGGTGGCACCTGGGATGCGGCGGTTTGTGACGGCAGCTGGGGATCCACCGCCACCTGAGGAGGAGCGGCGGCGGCAGCGATCAGCTGGAAATTCTTCACAGATGCAACGGTTACCCTTCCTTTGAAATTCAGGCACCAACATTGCAGTTGTTCATGCCACCGTGGCTGTTTGTTTTTTAAAACCAAAGGCATGTTTTTCGGATCGTTTGTGGGTCCCGCGATGTCGGTAAAACGGGCGCTACCAAACTCGTTTGAGTAGTCAATTGATTTGGAGAAGGAGATGCTCCTGCATGAGTCTTGAACAGAATGCGGGAAGGTGTTATTAGGGTGGTGGTGGTCAGGGTTGGTGGTGGTGCCGCCAGGTTCTAAGGCGGACATGGGGATGGAGTGCATCACACAGTGCATCCTACGTGGACCCCGTGTACCCAATACGTTTAGCTCATATGAGATTTGGGCTATGTTAAAGTTTCCAGAGGGAACCTTTGGTGAAACTTTCCTAGAAAACCGACGACTTGAACCTGACCGAAGAGGTGGAGCTATGGCGGTATGTGGCGGTTGGGAGTCGCAAATTATGAACTTTGTACCAAGAAAATTTGATCTGCAATTAACAGAATCTTAATTAATATGATAGAAATTGTATACAATATTACTCTATGTTTACATATATTACTACTTCAATTCTTCTAGGCTTCTAAACTTGTTCTTTTTTTCTTTTTTTAAGTGATTTTTAAGCTTGAACACACATTGAGAAAATAATAGTAGTAGAATATATGATAAATCGTTACCTGACTTTTCCAACGTAACAGTTATTTGATCTGGATATGTTATCTGCATCCATTGAAATCACATATTCTGTACATGTACTTCTTCTACTCCGTTTGGCTGAAAGAAGAAATTTACCATTTTCCACCACCAGCGCTGCAAATGTAACAAGTTTGCAGCAACTTAATAAGAAACAAAATCATTGGAAAATCTTGTTGCCGCATATTTAATAATTAGTGGAAATAAAATAGCCTGTAGAAAATAGTGTTTCAATGTGTTGCTGTTATCTAAAATTATAAATTATTATAATCAGATAATCAATTGTTTAAGGAATTAGTAGATAAAATAAAATGAAGTAAAAAATATTATTACGGATATGTTTATCAAACTCTGTTTGGCCCATCAATTATCAAGTAGTGTAGTAACTACAGGCTAATCATGTTTACCAAACTCTAGAAACTGATTAATTAATTATTGTGACGCCTTTTAAAACAAAAACTAATTATTGTGACTTCAAACCCACAATGTAAATCAACATGCTTCAAAAACATTAAGAATATTAGTATATACAGAAATAAGAAACATTTAATCACAATAAAGAGTGAAAACATACCACTACCAAGGCAAAGGAAAAGATAATATGTCGAATTAGATTTATCTCTCTTGATGAAGCACTGAATTGTTGTATCCCGAGGGCCCGGCTGTAATTTAGCATACTTGCATCATTATTCATCATGAACAATTTATTCGGCTTAAGTAATAAAGCAGCAATGAACAACCATATTAATGAGTAATGACCGGTAACATCAGTAAAAATATGTCATGCATCATCTGCATTCTGCAACCGGTCATTTTGTGTTTTATTTAACCAAATTAGCTCAGCAACACAAAGCATAGTTATCAAATGAAACATTAAGAAAAGTACTTTGCTATTTTATGATATTTACCCTAATTTAAACATTGCAAGAAGAACCAAAGAGGAAATACTATGTACTAATTAAAGATTTACCTGTTTCAAAGAGATTGGAAATGTAATCTTCCCAGAGGATTCAGGGGAGCTAACAATTTCTTTGCACATTTCCCTCCATGATTTACAAACTGATGCACAAGCAACAACATGCTTTCTAGAAGGCCAATTACTCTCACTTTCCTCTAATCTCTTAATCACATCGCTTAATAATTCAGTAGGTAGACTATCCCAACGGCTACCAATTACAGAATCCATGTGGTGGTCATCAAATTCATGAGCAGTATTATGTGATTTACTTTTGTTAAGACCGGAAAGTTTAGCTTCAAAACCCCTTCTAGATAAGCTCCCAATTCCATCTCTTAAATCACGAACTAAGCTACGAAATGACATTTATCCAATCTGAAATGCAAGGATTACACTTTAAATTCACTATCGGTTAATGGGTATAATCAAGAAGCAATAAAAGCATAGAACTTTATCTTGATAGCTTAGTAACCAAGAAAAAAAGATTTAAAGTAGTATAAAGATAAAAAAGTGAATAGGATGGGAGGGGGAAAGCAAAGATAGAAAGAAGATTCTTACAAAAAGAAGCTCTTAAATGACTTCATAAAGAATCACAAAATCATTACTTTAAACATAAATAGCTTTCCCACCTCTTAATCATCTGGAAAATCATAATTTGGAATTCGTGTTCACAATGAAGTCTCGAAATGCAAATTTAAAAGAAGCTCTTAAATGAGTTAATAAAGAAGCGCAAAATCATTACTTTAAACATAAGCAACTTTCCCACCTCTTAATCTTATTTAAAATCACAATATATAAGTTGCGTTCATTATGAAGTCTATAAAATTTTTAAAGAAGATCTTAAATGAGTTAACAAAGAATCATAAATTGTTACTTTAAACATAACCAACTTTCCCAACTTATATCTTCCTTTAGGTAGACATTTGCATGATGCACAGAAGACTAAGTTCTTCAAGTACAAATTGCATCACTGCAACCTAAAGTTTTCAACTTTAAGATAATCATTGTTTCATTTTCCATTCTCCATCCGTTTGATTCGAGTCCCGTCTCTAACTTAAGACCAAGATCACATATATAAATTCAACCCACAAAATTAAATGTTTGATGGCTAAAACCAATCTAATAGAGCTGGTAATTCAAAGAAGTTAATTTTGACATGAATTCAGAAGCTCCAAATTTGTAACACATTTCACAAGTATTTAAAGCCCGTAATCATGATTTCCAGATAAGAATAGATTATATAATTTATTAACGTCAACAATTAGGTAAAGATTATACATTCTGTACAGATAGCATAGCAACAATCATGTGCACTCTTCTATAAACACAGAACAAGACAAAAATAAAAACCAAGAACGGATCAACGGAAACAAAACATAGTAAACCCAAAAAAAAGAAGTATACTCACTTGCTGTATGTGGAAATTCAGGAGGAATCTTGAAGATGAATTAACGGGGAGCAGGGATTAAACCCTTGTGAAGAATTAGGTCAAAACATCAAATCGTTATTGGGTAAATTCGATGAAGAAGGGGGAGATATAAATTGAAAGAGAAAAAGATGAAACAATGGAATAGCTCAGATAAGAAGCAAACCTTGAAATGTTATGATATTTTGGAGTGCGATGAGATGATGAACAGTGATGGATAGAGAGATAGATGATAGATCCTTGGCTTTCTCACGCGGTTTCTCTGTATGATTCTCTTCTATTGTAGGAATAGTCAAATGAGCTTTAAATTCGGTTCACGGGTTAACTTGACCCGCTATGACGGGCTGTTGGATACTTGGATTTTTTTTATTTTTCTTTAGTTAGGTTAAATAAATATAATTTTAGTAGCTACTAATTTTCGCTATAATATACATACTTTAAATTTATCAAGAAATATGTTCATTATTATCTAAATAATATTATATATATATATATATATATATATATATATATATATTATATATATATATATATATATATATAGGGGAGGGTTCATGCGAGAACCGTTGTTAGTGCGAGAACCGTGAGAACCAATCTCAGTCGTTCCTTATATATGGGAAGTATCATGGATGGAGAGCGTGGAGGGATAGGGTGTGGCAGAATGCATGTGAGGAATTCATGGGTGGGCAATGACATTGAAGGAGGGGGAATTGGACGGCTTAGATTGGTTCTCGCGGTTCTCGCGCTAACAACGCATGAACTTTTGTCGATATATATATATATATATATATATATATATATATATATATATATATATATATATATATATATATATATATATATATATATATAGGGTGAGGATCAAGGAAAAAGTATATTAACGTAAAAATGGTAAGAGGCAATAAAAAATCCTTTTTATTGATTAAAACTAGGTCTTCATCGATTTCTTTTTGATGAATCCAACATATTCATCACTTTTTACACAACAAAAGAGATTTTCAAATACAGATTTTGAAACCAAATTTTTGGAATAATTTGGTGATGAACAAAATGCTTTCATCTAAAAAATGATGTATATGTTGGATTCATCAAAAAGAAATCGAGGAAAAACTAGTTTTAATCAATAAAGATGATGAACTAACAATTATCAGTTGATGTATATAATGAAAAACTATCACTAATCATCCCTCTTACACTTTGTACTTTAATTTACCTTTTATTTGATCTCATCCCTATATATATATATATATATATATATATATATATATATATATATATATATATATATATATATATATATGATGTCTACTTCTTTTGTTAACTTGTACTTAAGAGTGGTTTATGATTGTTTTAATCTTTACAATTGTTTTAGATGATGTCTGTTTTTTAAGTTATTTTACACTGATTAGAATTACTAGGATAAAGATTTTCAAAAATGTGTTTGTTTAATATAAAAAAATAAGACAAAAAAAAAGAGTTTTTTGCCTCTCTTTTAGAAAGGATACAATTTCTATTTTTAACAAATATACCATCTTTGTTTTCCTCGATTGATATCATCAGCACACAACAAAGTTGAATCGTCAATGCACCTACAACATTCACCAACATCAATCAATACGACATCTATCATCTCGGTCGTCGATGGCAACCCTTAGATCAAAGTAGGTTGCTTCTTTGTTTTTCCTTTTAGGTTATTTTCGATCTTACTTTATGTTAATCGGTTATGTGTATTGGTGTATGTGTTAAGTGCACCAATATTTCTTTTTCTATGTTAATTGTTTGAGTGTTCTTGTGAAATTAATAATATACTGAAATTCAGTAATTCTCAAATGTGTGTTTTGATAATTAGGTTTGGTTACGACTTTTACAACAAAGTGGGTTCATCATTTCATCTTAATCTCACATTTGAAGAAACAAATTCAGAAATTCTCATATAAGTAATGTATGTATAGTATACATCATCACCATTAACCATAATCTTCATTCCCAAAGTAAAATGGAAGAAAAAAAGAACAAATATTAACGAAAAGCCTTCAAGAAAATATAACATATGGTGTGCGCTAACAAATATTATGAAAGGACAACCCAGTCGATATAGAGACGGGAAAACCGACAAACTCAAAAACCGACTCGATAAACACCAACTTAACAATGAAATTAAATGTTATCATCTCAAAAGTTATTATTGTTTCATATCAGCAATTAACTAAAATTTGGACAAACAATACTATAACAAATTATAATTGTAAAAGAATATTTTTTTAAATACATCAAATAAAAAATGTATACATCAAATAAATAGGAAAATTACCATTACCATTCAAACCACTTACTCCCCCATACCTTTTGTTCTCGTTCAAATATTCACCAACCAAACCATGACCCGACCCATTTATCAATGACCCGCATCCGAATTTGACCCGTTTCATCTCTTTCCAGTTTCCCCTGCTTGCCCTTCGAACAAACAGATGAAAATTTCTCATTCTAGACAGCAGCCATTGAAGACATCTTGCTGGCAACAACTTCATACCCACTACCTTCATCTTCCCTATCATCGTCTTCATCCTCATCCTCCTCATCATAATCATCAACACTCTCACTCCCGAGATCCTCCATCTCCGCCGTGGACGGTGGCTGCCGGAGTTTTTCTTGTTCCGCCGCCGAATCCCGCCGTTCTTGCTCTGTTTTTATTGTGAAATCAATATGGGCGTTAACTTTGATAGATGGTTGCGGCTGCAATGGCGGTGCTAATTTCTCTGTTACCACCGTCGCCGGTGGCCATTGTTGCTCCGGTTGAGCTACAATCGGAGCTGATTTCTCCCTGTAAATAGCATCAAGCTGGTCAAAATAGGGGCAAGTTTTCGAATCCCCTGATCTTTTCTTGTTGCCTTCCTTAATTTTTTTGTAGTATTTGTTAATATTCTCCCATTTTTCTTTGCAGCGTTTGGCATTCCGGTTGTATCCGAGGTTCCTCATTGCCGCCGATATCTCCTCCCATAAGGGTCCTTTGGGGACGTTTTCTTGATACTTAATTTCGAGCTGAGTTCGTAGAGTAATTAAGGCGTTGATCTCGGCTTTAGGCCACCGTGATGGGCTAGGAGATAGTATATTTTCTGATCCACTGCCACCACTATCGCGATTCTGCTCCGCTGCTGACGGTATGGCTGCCGGTAATACTTCCCGGAGTGGTTGTACAGGTGGCTGTTGAGTCGGTGGGAGTAGCGGTGGTGGAGTTTGGTGAATTTGTTGTTGTGGGAAGACTTGAATGTTTGATGTTACTGGTTGTGGTGGGGCTACAAAATCTGTGAAAAAGGAAGTTAAATTACACAACAAATTTTATAAGGATGGGATAAAAGAATTAATAAAAATATTTTAATAACTCAATTTATAATAGCTTATTAAGCTTATTAAGATGTTTTGTGTTTATTAACCTAAAATTTTAAATTGCTCTTCTTCTCCTTTATTACATTATATATATATTTAATAACAATCTAAACATTTAATTTTTTTGTATTTTCACCTTCACAAACAATTAACCGACTAAATAACAAAATGACTTTTATAACACTTATTTAAAATTATTTATATATATAAGCATTAAAATACATTATATATGTGTTACTTTTTTTTTGAACGGCAAAGATTATGCAAACGAAGTGTTTCAGCTTGGTCATCACACCCCTCAGCATAAGCGAAGATTTATTAATAAAGAAAATTGCTAGCGAGACACTAGCCACCAAAGTACAATAAGTACGAGATACAACTTGAGAAAGCCAGAAAGAAAAACTCCACCCGGACCCAAAACCTTACACCCAAACAACACCCATAATAAGATCAAAAGCAAGAATCTGGGCTTATTACATATGTGTTACTAATGGGTAATCTACTTCTAAATTTACACATATTGTTTACAGCAAAACTTAAACCCATAACTATAAGCCAAAGAGAACACATTTCAACACTTTATACCGCTAAACTACATCGACTTGGATAATTGATTTGGGTTTTGGAATGAGTCGTAGGCTTTGATTTGGAATTCGATGGTGATCAGGGCTTTGATGTGGGTATGTATAGGAGGATAATAATGGAGGTGTTGATGATGTTTGACGGCGGCAAGGTTGATAATAGTGGTTGAGACACGGCAGATCAAAACAAGAGACACAAAAATATGGGTTGGAAATGTTTTTATTCTTCTTTGATTGTGCAGATGGGTTGGTTCTTTGTTCTGCTCTTGATGGTAACTGTCGTCTCAACTCTCAAGGTTAAAGATGAGTTACTAACTAACCATGATTTACTTCTTATTTAACCATTGAATATTAGTTAAATGAACTAAATGTTATTTAAAAATGAATAAAACTAAAAGAAAATGAATGAAGGAGTAAAGAGTAATTTGGTCATTTCAAGTGGGCAAACGATAGAGCAAGAAAATCGTCTTAAAAGTGATCAAATCTGTAAAAATTTCAAACCATAAGTCAAATTTGTAATTTTAACTTAACCACAGAATAAAATGCAATTACCTCTCATTTCTATGGTGTTTTGAGTTACGGATTTCATAAGATAAATTTATAATAAATTTTTTTGTTTTAGTCACCTAATTTTCGTTTTAAAGATTTGAAATTGCTCCTTTGTTTCTTTTTTCGTTTTAAATTTATAAATGTCTAATTTGTTATGTTATCACAAAAGTATGTTGTCTGCAACTGTTATACCAAATATTCTTTTTTTTTCTTCCTATACTAAATAAAATGAAAAGCACTACTAAATCAAAGAGCCACCACTGTCCTGAATTTACCAAATTAAATAGACTTTAAGGAATTTAAAACCGAACATTTAAATAAGCATTCAAGTTGATAATTGACATGTCAATTAGCATTATGTCACAATTTAGCAGCATTTATTTATTTATTATTAGGATTATAATATTAAATATTAAACTATAGATTCACATTTCGCTTCATCAGATATCTTTTTTTAACGGCTTCTAAATATATCATAAATTTATCCACGATGAAACCCAATCCTATGATCTTAGACCATCGGTAAATCAAACTTGAGTATCCCATACCACTAAGAGGCCTTGGTACATAACACATCTTTTACTTCTAATGATTTAGAGGCATGGTGTTTAGTGTTCAGATATGAATAACATGTTAAAAACTGATTATTAATGCAACTCATTTTCTGAATATGAATCCAAAAATATAAATTTTCAAAGTTTGATTACAAGAATTTAAAGGGTAAAGACCGCACCTGTTCGCCGTTCTGTAGCTTCATCGGCGATTAATCGGACGGAATCAGGGGTCTTTCCAGTCATCTTCTGCAAAAATGCGACAACCGCAGCATCTTTCGTCGCCACAATCGATCTTTCCTTAATTAATCGCTCATGTTCTTGATTCATCTTCGCAATCTCCTGAGCTCTCCAAGCATCTTCCTTCGCCACACGATCTCTTTCCCGTCGATCGAGAGTTTCAAGAAACTTTAAATGTAGTTCCTCTTGTTTCTGAATCATTTCCTTCATTAATTTCCCAAAAAAATCCTCCCATTTTTTCTTCTTCAGCGGTGGTTCATCGTCGGAAGTATCAGACGATGAAGCCGAATTCGTCGTCTCCGACATCGTGGGTTGGGAAAAAGGAAAACCCCTTTTGTGATTTATTACCGGCGGCGGTGGCATTGCTATCACCGCCGGCGCCGCAACCGAAATTGGACTCACATTGTTTTGATCGGAGTCGGTGGGATTGTAAAGGGATCGATTGACGGTGTTATTAGACATTGCCACCAAGACTGGCGGTGGTTTTACGGCGTCGTGAGGCGGTGGGGGAAATGTACCACGAGGGTTTGATTCCAAAGCTTGTAATTGATCGGAAAATCGATAGATTTTGTCGGGTTTTGAAGTCCGGCCGTCTTTCGTTCGCCGGTGATATTTATATACGTTTTCGAATTTCTCTCTGCATTTCTTGGCGCTCCGATGATACCCGAGCTCTGCTAATTTTCTGAAACCATATAAATTGGCAAATTTATGAACAAAAACTTAACATGAAAATTATCGTTAAGCTAAGTAAAACAAGAACGAATTATTCAAAAGAGAGTTTTTTTTTATAATTAAATATTATTAAATTGAATTCAGCCGGTGAGTGATTGGATCCAGTCTTAGTTTGAAGAAGAAGAATTTAAAAACAAAAATCAGGAGAATTTTCGATTTTGACAAATTTACAATTTCAAAAGAAATGAATTATTATTCCAATCGAAACAAGACATAGAAATAGTTTGGATTCCAATGGAGACGAGACAATTCAAAAAACGTTGACCTTTTCGGGTCAATCCATTTCAAAAAACGAATCACAGATCTCGCCGGAAAATCAGCTACTTGAATCTGAAATTTGGTATCTGAATTGAATACCTGGAAACATCATCCCATAACGGCGCTTTGAGATTTGAATCACGAAAAGCTGCATCCATCTCTGACCGAATTCTAATCAGCGCCAATGTTTCTTGCTTTGGCCACCGGTTTCCACCGGAATTCCGCTCACTGTCTTCCGAAAATCCACCACCGGTTGACCCAACATCGTCACCCAGTTCACCTCCTCCATAGCCACCGCCACCGCCACCGCCGCCATTTACATGAGGTTGAGCTGGTAGTTGCTGTGTCTGAGCTGAACCGCCGTCGTCGGCTGTGTTTCCTCTCGTCGCCGGAGCTCCTTCCATCGATGTAGATTGTATTAAAGAAGATAAAGAATAATAAAATACATGAATCAAACAAAAGAAATGGTGAATTCTTGAGGGTTTTATGTAAGTTGAATTTAATAATTTATTTTGGTGGGGATCTGCCTGTCGATCTCACACTCAAAAAAATCAAAGAAATAAATATTAAAATTATTAAATGTATAAAATACAGAAAAGAAAACCTTTTTTTCTCTTTTATTCGTGGGAATCTTCTGCTGTCATTGTTAGTTTATTACTTACATTGTTATATCATATTAAATACGTTCTATAAACAAATATTAAAATTCAAATTTGTCAAAATATTATATATCATGATCATGATATCAAACTTCTATAGTGAGTCCAAGCTAATGAGGTTAATAATGGTTGCGGAGAAGGGTATTGTGATTCGGCTACATCAGTAAATTTTAGTGTTAAGATTCTCTTATGCGTAAGTTAAACATGACTTATCATATGCTTTTACAAATATAAGAATAAGTCCCTTATTTTAAGTCAAGTATGAGTCTCATTGTAGAATTCACTCAAATATTTATGAAAGAGCATGTGTAACGACCGAAATCTCGAGGTATTTATTTTTTAAATATATTTATGACTTCGCATTAATTATCTTGGTTTTTAGAAAGATGTTCAAAGGACTTTAAGTAGGTAAATAAATAAGAAACAAAGGTTAGGGACTAAGGAGTAATTAAGAGAACCTAAGGGATTAACAAGTAATTAGGGAATTAAGCCTCGTTAGGGTTAGATTACGTTTTTGGCAGCCCCATACCTCACTTGCGGTAGATTGCAAATAAAAAAAAAAAGAGGCGCAGCTGTTCATACGATCGGCAAGAGAGAACAACATAAAAATTGAGTGTCAAAGGGGTGTTGCTAGAGATCATTGTTCAAGTAAGTCTTTAACTTTATTCTATATGATTAATCTCAAATTTCTAAGAACCGATTTAGTCGTATATGGGCTGTTTCTGGTGGGTTTTTAAATCGAGAAGGAAGAGTACGGAATTGAAGAATTAAAGGTGGATTAAACATAGAATTAAAGATTGATTTTATTAGAAGCTTGCGTATGACCTTGTAATGCTAGAAACATAATTTGCAAATTAATAATTTGTGGAATTCTTGGTCTTTAAATCGGTGGGTTTGAGTGTGTGAACCGAGGAACCATAGGTGGTATTAAAGAACTAAGTGATGACTAAGCATAAGTTGATGACTCATATTTGATTTGAGCAAATCGCTTGGTGTCATATATATATGTATGGAGTTTGAATTTTAACTCAAGGAATTTAAGATTTGAAGTTAAAGTTGGTCATTTAGGGACTGCAGGAACTTTTGATTTTATTTAAGCAATAGTTGTCTAAGTTTTAAATTGATCATTATTTGTAGTTTTCAATTCATGTCAAGAGTGAACTACGATTGTTTGTTGGGAGTATTTGAATTACAATTGTTATTGAATTGCGATTGCGATTCTAGGGGATTTGATTGACTTGTGTTCGTTGCTCGTCGGGTACTTACTAGGACTCGTTTATATTTTATAGGTTGCTCGGTAATCTTCTCAGTGACCTTTTCGATTTCGACTCTCAGAGGTGAGTTCAGTATTTTCTAAAACCGAGTACGGAGACAAAATCATTTTCGAAATGGTTAATGATGTTTATGATGACCTTTTAAGATGTAAATGTGTGAAAATTTATTATGACGAACATGACGAATCTGATTAATTATTTAACGATGCTATGTGATGAACTCTAACAATGCTTATGTTGAATTGTGATGATTGATTTATAATTTTTGATGCCTTGCGGGTGGGGGTAGACATACTCCTAAGATGTACGATGATGCCTAGTAGGGTAGTGTGCCTTCTAGGTTTTTGCGAGCACAGCGATGTTTAGTTGTCGGGTTTTCTAGACAACCTCGACAACACATGATGTACTTGTACACTGGAGTGGTGTATGACCGATGATGATGAGGTCAACGCGCATAACACCACGTTGGTGGGAGGAGGGCATAGCGATGGGGCACCGTTTGTACTTCCACCTAAACGACATATGTCGGAGTAGCTATAGCGGACGGACCACGGGGGTTTGTGTACGAGAGGGAGTCGCGCCCCGATCGGTACTAGACTTGCCGGGCACGCGTAGCGAACCTATACCGGTACGGACGGACCTTGGAACCCTAGTGGTAGCCGGGCACGTAGCTGGTCTTTGGGGTAGTGACGATAGCGATGTATGATGATAGACCCCCACTAAGAGCGATGGATATGATGTGATTAGCGATTCTTAGTGATGAAAAGATGTATACGATGTTATTGACTTGTTATGATGAATTGTTTGATGTAAATGATGCATACGATGCGAAACGATGATAACTATGTGTGACGATGTGTAAACGATGCTAAAAGATGAAACTTGACCATGTGGGGTAGTGATGCAATGCGGGTGGGTCAAGATAAGGGTTGGGCTTGGTTGTGAATAACCTAACCTATTAAACAATTGTTTTACTAAATGGTTTTGTATACCTATTGCTGACTCATGAGGCGAAAGCTGACACTTGTTTCTTGAAATGTGTCTCGTACTCGTGCAGGTAGCATAGGAGTTAGAGGCCTGGTGAGCGTGGGAGCTGCTGGGTAGAGATGATTGCGTAGTTTAAATCTATTTATTGTTCTTAGCCAACTTGTGATGGATTTTTAACGGGTGTTTGAGATTTGGAACATTTTATGTAAACGTCTGACTGCGTGGTAACGTAGTGGTTTTTGGATAATGTTTGGTTAACGGTTTTAACCGTTTAGCATTTAATGATGATCATTAATATTTCTGCTGCGATGGAAAAAAAAAAGTTAAGTGTAAATTTTCGAAACCACGGCGTTACAAGTTGGTATCAGAGCCAGGCTGTGAGGGATCTGAGTACTGAGGCCGGTGCTTAGACTCACAGCTTAGCTCTAGTAGGTTGACTGGGTGGGGGTGGGTGAGAGAGTTGCTTGTTAGGTAGCTCTTTATCTGTGCTGATTTTAGATGATTTCCCTTACCTGACTTTTTGCGTAGAAAATGGTTGAAACAAGGAGAGGTACCCAACGACGAGTGGCGAACCAAAGGGAAAAAGCGGCAGCTGAGGGGTCGTTCAGACTCCATGATGATGATGAAGTGGAGAGTCGGCGTATTCTGACTCCTCCGAGGACTGTATCGGTGCATAGTAGTCGTACCGCACATAGCACCAGCAGTATGATACGTATTGCGGAGCTAGAGAGGGTGTTGAAAGAGAAGGATGACGCCTTGAAACAACAAGATGTGGAGCTGAGCCAGCTAAAGCAGGCTATGCGTGATACGGGGATCTTGAAAGATAAACCTACCCAAAACACTTACGCTGAGGGAGGAGCTGACAGTGAAGTGCAACCTGGTTATGGAACTGCGTTATGGAGGGGCGTTCAGGAGGGGAGTTCCTTTAAGATGTTCATGGATTGCAAACCACCGAAATTTGAGGGCGGGACCGACCCCCTTGACTATATACGATGGATTCGAAAGATGGAACAAACCTACAATTCGGGGTGGTTCACGGAAGAACAGCGAGTTAGTTATGCAATTCGCGTGCTGGAAAAGGAAGCTCTTGAGTGGTGGGATTCTATCGAAGCTACTTTGACTGAAGTGACCAGGAAGAACCTAACCTGGAATTTATTTAAGGAGAAGCTCGAGAATCGATTCTGCAATCTAGGGGCTAGACGGCGAGCTGAACGAGAGTTTCTTGATCTGAAGAAGGGGAGTATGACGATTGCCAAGTATAACGCAACTTTCAATGAACGGATGCAGTTTGCTAAAAGACACTGCTATGATGATGCAACCACAGTGGACCAGTACGTGGAGGGTTTGTCATATGAGTATAAAGGGACAGTGAGGTTGCGAACTAATCTGGGTGACGCGATGGACGAGGCGCTGAGGATCGAACATGACCTAAAACTGAAAGAGAAAGCTAGCAACATTGTGGGGGAAAAGAGGAAGTGGGAAGGGCCATCCGGGTCCTCTAATAAGAAGAAATTTTCTGGTAGTAGCAATAGCAACAAAAAGACAGAGCAGAAAGGGAAGCCGAACTACTGTACTACTTGTCACTCGAGCCACAGCGGTCCATGCACTACTGAAACGATGAGTTGCCGTCGGTGCGGAAAGTTGGGGCATAAAGCGGCAGACTGCAAGAGCGACAAACCAGTGTGCTATAACTGTCGCGAATTAGGGCATATCAGCATGGAATGCCCACAACCAAGGAAGAAGCAAGATCCAGCGGGGAAAAAGCCGGCTCAGAAAGCTACAGGTCGAGCTTTCAGGATGACTACAGAAGAGGCACGCCGTGATGATGAGGTTATATTCGGAACTTTTCTTATTAATTCCATACCTGCTAATGTGTTGTTTGATATTGGTGCTAGTAGATCTATAGTGTCCTCTAGATTCTGTACTCAGTTGAATGTGCCTCGGAGTCCCTTGGAACATGTGTTAGAGATAGAGGTAGCGGTCGGGAAACCGATCACCGTGCGTGAAAAATACGATGAATGTTCGATTGAGATTGATGATACTGCCTTTCCCTTAACACTTATTCCGTTGGATGTCGAGGGTTTTGATGTGGTTATTGGGATGGATTGGATGTCTGCTAACCGAGCCGAGATTGTGTGCGCAAAGAAGTTGGTCCGAGTTCCTCTTCCATCAGGCGGTCACGTTATTACCTATGGAGAACGATGTCCGGGGAACATAGCGTTGATATCGGTCCTTAAGGAACGCAAGTGCCTAGCGAAGGGGTGCATTGCATTCTTGGCTCACGTGGTAGATGCAGCGAAGAAAAAGACGGTTCTAGCAGATGTGGAGGTGGTTAATGAATATCCGGATGTCTTTCCTGAAGATCTCCCGGGATTACCACCGCCAAGGGAGGTAGAGTTCCAGATCGATTTGATACCGGGCGCGGCCCCAGTTGCTAAAGCACCTTATCGTTTGGCTCCTTCAGAAATGAAAGAGATGATGTCACAACTTCAGGAGCTACTTGGTAAGGGGTTCATCAGACCGAGTTCTTCGCCTTGGGGAGCTCCGGTCTTGTTTGTGAAAAAGAAAGACGGAACAATGAGGATGTGTATTGATTATAGAGAGCTGAATAAATTGACTGTGAAGAACAAGTACCCACTACCGAGGATAGACGACTTATTTGATCAACTACAGGGTGCTTGTCACTTCTCAAAGATTGATTTGCGATCGGGTTACCATCAGGTGCGAGTGAAGGAAAGTGATGTGTCAAAGACGGCTTTTCGAACGCGATACGGTCACTATGAATTCTTAGTCATGCCGTTTGGGTTAACGAATGCGCCTGCAATATTCATGGATCTGATGAATCGAGTGTGTCGACCGTATCTAGATAAATCGGTGATAGTATTTATTGATGACATCTTGGTGTATTCCAAGAGTGCGGAGGATCATCGGAATCATTTGCTGGAGGTACTAGAGACGTTACGAGGAGAAAAGTTGTACGCGAAGTTTTCTAAATGCGAATTTTGGTTAAAGGAGGTACAATTTTTGGGTCACATCGTGGGAAAAGACGGGATAAAAGTGGATCCAGCGAAGATTGAGTCAATTAAGGAGTGGGAAACTCCTAAAACACCTACTGAGATCTGTAGTTTTCTTGGTCTTGCGGGTTACTACAGGAGGTTTATAAAGGATTTCTCGAAGATAGCTACACCACTGACGAAGTTAACTCGAAAGACGGAACCATATATATGGACAGAGAAGCAAGAGAGTGCCTTCAAAACTTTAAAGGAATGTTTGTGTGAGGCCCCAATACTCTCTTTACCAGAAGGCAATGAGGATTTTATAGTGTACAGCGACGCGTCATACTCTGGTTTGGGGTGTGTACTTATGCAGCGGGGTAAAGTTATCGCGTATGCATCTAGACAGTTGAAAGATGCGGAGAAGAATTACCCGATACACGACTTAGAGCTTGCGGCGGTGATTTTTGCACTTAAGTTGTGGCGGCATTATTTGTATGGTACACGATGCACAATTTTTACCGATCATAAAAGTCTGCAACACATTCAGAACCAGAAAGAGTTGAATATGAGACAGCGACGATGGGTGGAACTGTTGACTGATTATGACTGTGAAATCAGCTATCACCCCGGAAAGGCCAACGTAGTGGCCGATGCATTGAGCCGTAAGGAGCCGAGGACTGCGTATCATTTAAAAGCGTTGACTCTGGTGGTTGTACCGGATTTATTCGAGAGGATTCGCGTAGCTCAAATCGAGGGTTTGAAAGAGGAGAACCTAAAGAGTGAAGTGATGGTTAAGCAACAGAATGAACTTGGTGAAGATAACCGTGGTCTCAAGACTTTTAGGGGACGCATCTGGGTCCCTAAGACTGGAGGAGTTCGCGAGTTGATATTACAAGAAGCTCATAAATCTAAATATTCGATTCACCCGGGGAACACGAAGATGTATTTGGATTTAAAACCGAACTATTGGTGGCCAGGTATGAAGACAGATATAGCTACTTACGTCTCAAAGTGTGTTACATGCTCGCAAGTGAAGGCGGAACATCAGAAACCCTATGGGGAATTACAGCAATTGGAGATACCTGAGTGGAAATGGGATAAGGTTACGATGGATTTCGTTACTAAATTACCCAAGACTGTAAGGGGAAATGATATGATCTGGGTCATTGTTGATCGACTGACGAAAAGTGCACATTTTCTAGCAACGAAAGAGACCGAAAAGTTGGAGAATTTAGCAAAACTTTACATACGGGAGGTGGTAACGAGACATGGAGTTCCGCTATCCATTGTGTCGGATCGAGATAGTCGATTTGCATCGAGGTTCTGGAAGAAACTACAGGAGGAATTGGGAACGAGGGTTCATTTGAGCACGGCCTATCACCCTCAGACAGATGGGCAGAGTGAGAGAACGATACAAACACTTGAGGATATGTTGAGGGCATGTGTGATCGAATACGGTGGAAGTTGGGATACACACTTACCGTTAGTGGAGTTCGCCTACAACAACACTTACCACTCGAGTATTGATATGGCACCGTACGAGATGATTTACGGGAGAAAGTGTCGCACTCCCACTTGCTGGTTAGAACCGGGTGAGAAGCAATTTGCGAGTTCTGATATTGTTCAGATGACGGCTGATAAAGTAGCGGTTGCACGAGATCGGCTTCGCGTAGCTCGAGAAAGACAAAAGAAGTATTCCGACAAGAAGCACCGACCGAAGGTATTCAAGGTTGGCGAGAAAGTGATGCTAAAAGTCTCGCCTTGGAAGGGAATTATACGATTTGGGAAGCGGGGGAAACTTGGTCCGCGTTTTATTGGCCCTTTAAGGATACTCGAAAGGGTTGGAGATCAGGCGTACAAGCTAGAGTTACCACCGGAACTGGAAGGGATTCATGATGTGTTTCACGTGTGTTACTTATGTAGGTGTTTAGCCGAAGAACCTAGCATTTTGCCACTTGAAGAACTCCGAGTAGATGAAAGCAAAAGATTGATCGAAGAACCCATGGCGGTCTTAGACCGCAAAGTAAAACAACTGAGAAAGAAGCGCATCAAGCTAGTGAAAGTGCTATGGGAGAACAAGCATGGGAGTGACATGACGTGGGAGACCGAAGGTGATATAAGAGCTAGATACCCCCAATTGTTCTCTTAGCGTAGTGGATTCCGGGACGGAATCTCTTCTAGAGGAGGAGAATTGTAACGACCGAAATCTCGAGGTATTTATTCTTTAAATATATTTATGACTTCGCATTAATTATCTTGGTTTTTAGAAAGATGTTCAAAGGACTTTAAGTAGGTAAATAAATAAGAAACAAAGGTTAGGGACTAAGGAGTAATTAAGAGAACCTAAGGGATTAACAAGTAATTAGGGAATTAAGCCTCGTTAGGGTTAGATTACGTTTTTGGCAGCCCCATACCTCACTTGCGACAGATTGCAAAAAAAAAAAAAAAGAGGCGCAGCTGTTCATACGATCGGCAAGAGAGAACAACATAAAAATTGAGTGTCAAAGGGGTGTTACTAGAGATCATTTTTCAAGTAAGTCTTTAACTTTATTCTATATGATTAATCTCGAATTTCTAAGAACCGATTTAGTCGTATATGGGCTGTTTCTGGTGGGTTTTTAAATCGAGAAGGAAGAGTACGGAATTGAAGAATTAAAGGTGGTTTAAACATAGAATTAAAGATTGATTTTATTAGAAGCTTGCGTATGACCTTGTAATGCTAGAAACATAATTTGCAAATTAATAATTTGTGGAATTCTTGGTCTTTAATTCGGTGGGTTTGAGTGTGTGAACCAAGGAACCATAGGTGGTATTAAAGAACTAAGTGATGACTAAGCATAAGTTGATGACTCATATTTGATTTGAGCAAATCGCTTGGTGTCATATATATATGTATGGAGTTTGAATTTTAACTCAAGGAATTTAAGATTTGAAGTTAAAGTTGGTCATTTAGGGACTGCAGGAACTTTTGATTTTATTTAAGCAATAGTTGTCTAAGTTTTAAATTGATCATTATTTGTAGTTTTCAATTCATGTCAAGAGTGAACTACGATTGTTTGTTGGGAGTATTTGAATTACAATTGTTATTGAATTGCGATTGCGATTCTAGGGGATTTGATTGACTTGTGTTTCGTTGCTCGTCGGGTACTTACTAGGACTCGTTTATATTTTATAGGTTGCTCGGTAATCTTCTCAGTGACCTTTTCGATTTCGACTCTCAGAGGTGAGTTCAGTATTTTCTAAAACCGAGTACGGAGACAAAATCATTTTCGAAATGGTTAATGATGTTTATGATGACCTTTTAAGATGTAAATGTGTGAAAATTTATTTTGACGAACATGACGAATCTGATTAATTATTTAACGATGCTATGTGATGAACTCTAACAATGCTTATGTTGAATTGTGATGATTGATTTATAATTTTTGATGCCTTGCGGGTGGGGGTAGACATACTCCTAAGATGTACGATGATGCCTAGTAGGGTAGTGTGCCTTCTAGGTTTTTGCTAGCACAGCGATGTTTAGTTGTCGGGTTTTCTAGACAACCTCGACAACACATGGTATACTTGTACACTGGAGTGGTGTATGACCGATGATGATGAGGTCAACGCGCATAACACCACGTTGGTGGGAGGAGGGCATAGCGATGGGGCACCGTTTGTACTTCCACCTAAACGACATATGTCGGAGTAGCTATAGCGGACGGACCACGGGGGTTTGTGTACGAGAGGGAGTCGCGCCCCGATCGGTACTAGACTTGCCGGGCACCGGTACGGACGGACCTTGGAACCCTAGTGGTAGTCAGGCAAGTAGCTGGTCTTTGGGGTAGTGACGATAGCGATGTATGATGATAGACCCCCACTAAGAGCGATGGATATGATGTGATTAGCGATGCTTAGTGATGAAAAGATGTATACGATGTTATTGACTTGTTATGATGAATTGTTTGATGTAAATGATGCATACGATGTGAAACGATGATAACTATGTGTGACAATGTGTAAACGATGCTAAAAGACGAAACTTGACCATGTGGGGTAGTGATGCAATGCGGGTGGGTCAAGATAAGGGTTGGGCTTGGTTGTGAATAACCTAACCTATTAAACAATTGTTTTACTAAATGGCTTTGTATACCTATTGCTGACTCACGAGGTGAAAGCTGACACTTGTTTCTTGAAATGTGTCTCGTATTCGTGCAGGTAGCATAGGAGTTAGAGGCCTGGTGAGCGTGGGAGCTGCTGGGTAGAGATGATTGCGTAGTTTAAATCTATTTATTGTTCTTAGCCAACTTGTGATGGATTTTTAACGGGTGTTTGGGATTTGGAACATTTTATGTAAACGTCTGACTACGTGGTAACGTAGTGGTTTTTGGATAATGTTTGGTTAACGGTTTTAACCGTTTAGCATTTAATGATGATTATTAATATTTCCGCTGCGATGAAAAAAAAAAAGTTAAGTGTAAATTTTCGAAACCACGGCGTTACAGCATGATAGATCATGATTGAACAAACATAGGAGGATTTTAATCTTAATTTTCATTAGAACTAACAAAAATTGCATCACGAATATCTAAGTGATCATTAAAACTCGAACTGTAATCCGATGACCATACCGGTTAGTTTTGGCTTCATCTTTTCCAAATTCGTTGACAATGGTCTATAAACCGTTGAGCAACCTCAAATTTTATTTCTTTTGTCAATTACACACACATAATACACGATTATCCTTGTTTTCTTCACACGAATTTTATACTTCCTACGTCACTTTTCAATCTTTGTAAAACACTCTACTTGATATCTACAAAATTTTCAATATCAACTCCAATCATTGGCTATAAACCCTCACAATTTCCAACACAAAATTCTTATAGTGGTTTCTCGTAATTAGCCTACTTTCACTACAAACCCAACAGACTAGACAAAGAAGAATCTCAAGAACCCATCCACGCAAATAAAGACTTTGAAATGCTTGTTAACTAAAGCTTAGGTCATTCCAAAAGCCCCGGAAACCAGAAATGAAGAAATAAGTGAAATATGTATTCGTAGAAGTACATAGTATGTATACTTGTATCTACAACACGATATTATGTAACAATGTAACATGTTTGACCACTTCAGAAAACATTCATTGATATTTTTAATTACGTTAGATTTTTTTTTTGAAAAGCAAGAGGAAAGAGACACAAAACTAGAGTTTGGCATTGCCATCACCCTATACCTGCGACTCCACTTTTATTTAAATTTTAGCAAGATGCTAAATCCAAAAGAACACGAAGAGTTAGAAATAAAAACAACACCAAAAATGATGAATACAAAGCAATCTAAAATCAATACAAGCTATGACCCATACTAGATACTGAAAGGTGAGAAAATCCAACTGTCCCAATTTAAGTGTAATTCACGGCTCCTGTTATCCACCTAAAGCTTTGATAAATTCTGAACAATTGGGAATGGATCTTCACATTTCTTCCTGGTGACTCACCTTCCTCCGCAGGATGTCATTACGCCACGTCCAAAGATGCGATAATGCTAAAGCACAAACGGATATTATGATCGCCCCGAATTTTCGATGAATCCCTACCTGCATGATCAAATTCTAAAACTCCGAAAACGATGAGAGACGTGGAAATTTCAAGTCCCACCATACCTAAATTTTCCTCCAAAGCAAGCATCACTTGTAGTTTCAAAATACTAGGATTAAAATATTAACAAACCCCATATTTATGTATGATAAAACTAAGATATTTCAGAATGATAGAATAAAGCTTTAATACAATAAGCATGACTTTTATTCTTATAAAATTATAAATTATTTTTTCATCTATATATTTAAAGGTATTATTGTATAAATATATATTTTTGTTCAACAACAATAATACACAATCTAAGAATAAGCGGAGTAGCAGATATTTAAGATGTATACAATCATACTTTTAACTGCAGAAGACTATATTTCAAAAAGCATACGGTTTTAAAAAGACGACACCCATAGAACTCATACAGTTTTTAATTTTCAAATATAATTAACAATTATTTTATTATTATTACTATTATCATTTATGTTATTATTGCATATTATTCTTATTACTATCGTTTATTTTTTATACAACTAACAAACTTTATTAATTATTATTATTATTATAAAGAAAGACATATTGTGTATGGTGTAGAAATAAATAAGTTAAAGTTAAGTTGACACCACATTTATAGTTGTATTCAATTAAAGAAAAAGAAAAATTGCATTGAGAGGGTGAGAGAGGACATTCCATAGAAGGAAAGGAAAGGATAAAAAGGAGGTACACAAACACAACAGGATGAAAACTGAAAAATGATAATGAGTTGGGTATTATTATGTAATATGTATGCGTCCTCAGCCTGTTAAATATATATATATAGCCGCCCCATGTAGTAACCCACCCTGTTTTACTTTTTTTTTCCGCTCTTATTCTTTCCCACTTGCTAGTGATTTTATTACATATATATTTAAAAAATTGAGTTATTTTTTCGTGTATAATTGATTTGTTCGTAATAATAATTTATCATATATAATAAAAATTATTATTTGAATCATTATATATTTGAATTTATGGATGAGATTAATAGTTACTATATACGTAAAGACAAAAATATCCTAATTGTTATGTATAACAAAAATTTGTTGTGCGCAAATTATTACCCTTAAGGCCACTCGTAGCATCACTCCCGAACGCCTTTGGGTGTATTTGGGTTGGGCTCCATCAGGAACACCTATACCCCCTTGATTCGGGTTGGTTTATGGCTTCCTACACCCGAGCTGGGCTGATTTTTTTTCTTTTTTTTTGTGAGTGTAAAAGAGAGAGTAATAAGAGTAAATATTTGGGTTGTTTGAATTAGACTATATTTGATTTTCGGATAAGAGAGAAAAAAGAAAGAAAAAAATGATGCGATAGTTGTACTCAGTTTGAGAAAGGTTTGGAATAAGTACTAGTGATGTAATACTCTAATGATATTAACTTAATATTAAGGGCCTTTTGAGCTTTGATATTATTATTTTCAACTTGTTAATGTAAAATATTAGTTTTTATTGGAGTTGTTAAGTATGCTTCAATACTCAAAACCGATAAACTTGTTAACTATTTAGATGTCAGCCTTATAACTTTGTTTGTTCGATTAAACTTTAATGTAACGTCACCTCTAACGAGCTTAAAAATTAGGGTTAACTTAAACTTTTTAAACTACAATTATCAAAAGCGTGCAGCGGAATAAAACACAATTTACAAAAACAACATCATTTGACTCGGCTATTTAATTACACCAAAAGAATTAGCCAAGTTCGTAAACTACAAGCGTTACCTACAAGTTCTGACCATCGGATACATATACAACAACGTGTTCCCCAAAAGGTATTTACAACAAAATACTACCATCAGTACCCGCCTCACCAGGCCTCTAGCATCAACCTGCGAAAAAGGAAAATCTTGCACCGTTAGCTACAACTAGCTAGTGAGCACCAATTACACATAAGCATCAATAAGCAGGCTATCATGTATCAGAACAGCACACATGGCTATCCTATCATATTGCGGCGCGCCAATCATGTCAGCAGGAGTCGTATCTTGCAGGGGAGCAAACCCCTCTCAACAACCCAAGCCGGGGAATCAGCCGCAACCATTTGCACCAATGGGGGAGCGAAAAGCAGTCCACGTGGTACACTCTGTCTTTCATGCTGGTTCCCGCCTACGCACGGAACCCAATTCCTTAGAGGAACGGTGGCCTGCAGAGCCATACCCAAACGTATACTCCTGAGTATCGTTAGTTCCCCAATTCATAGTCCATAAGGACCCTGGGAACCCAGCCAGATATTATCACCCATCTACCTGACTGACCTCCGTAGTTCTTTCGTTCAATGTCCGGACAGAATCTCACAAACAAATAGTTGATCCAGTAAGGATCCAGTTCATGTGCGCATATAATCATAACGATATCTTTCATAACAATAATAAGCATGCGTATATAACTTTATCATAGCATACTTCGTGTCTCACGTATCAATACACCAATCACGTGTCAACATGTACCACAGATAACTTACCTACTGAGACTCATGGGAAACCGGTACTCACCTCGAAACTACAAGAGGCAGATATGAATGCGGGAATCCCAAGAGCACACAGAGTCGTCCGAATCACCTAACACAAGGGACACATATTAAACACTACTTAATATACACTATATTTGACTGTACAAACAATTGTCGCAACAACAGGTCAACATGGCTTCTGACAGCCTCCTACGGCCGCAGGAACACGTTCCTACTCCCGAAGGATGTCTTTCCAACACCTCCTAAGGCCGTAGGGGATATACCCTGCGCCCGTAGAAATCCTTGCCAAGGAACCATGACCTACGGCCGTAGAGACCATACCCTGCGCCCGTAGTAGGTATCCTTTGGGTAACTACGGCCGCAGGTTATGTAGCCACACCCGTAGTCTTGTTTCCTTCACCCGTAGGTGGTAACTCTCTCATTTCCTACGACCGCAGTAACACTGACAAGCTCCTACGGCCGTAGAAACATTCTACTACGCCCGTAGGAACCACATTTACAGTAAGTTCGTGCTCTGTTCGAACACAGCCGCTGTTTCTCGCGTTTTTGACACAAAATCTAACTTGAATCCGTATTCAAGTGTTTATACAACATTTCTAACATATATACTAACTTACTAACACGATTTGGACACGAAAACAACACAACAACACATTTAAACCTTCAAATTTGACACTACACCCATATGAACACCAAGACTAGGTTTCAAACAATAAAACTTACAAAAATGATGGTTATGAACAGTTTGCTAGCTTGGATTCTTGTTGAAATCAGCTTCTAATCCTTCCCCTTCTTGATTTCTCTTTCAAAAGATCAAAGGTTTGGGTGTGTGCTGCTTAGTACGTATGTATGTAAAGTGTGTGTATGTGTTTCTAGTTCCCAGGGGATAAGGAAGAAACTAAAGGCCGACTTATGGCCTAATACCCCCTCTCGGGTATTTTGTTCTCCTATTCAACTTAAAACACAACTTAGGGTTATCCGTTTCAACTAACGGGGATACTTTTGGAACCATTATTTAAAACCGTTCAACTATTTATCGACTTGATCAACTTATGACACTTTTCACATTACCACATTTTTATCCACATTTTACAGCAATTAGCACCAGTTAACACCAATTCACGTTTAAAACACCAATTAATACACAAAGCACCATTTAACAACATGTATACTACAATTAGCAACAAAACACCAGTTAAAGTCAACGTACAACTATTAAAGCTACAGGTATAACTGTTTACAACTAGGCCCCATTTTGGGGTGTCACAAATCTACCCCCTTTAAGAAGATTCCGTCCTCGGAATCTGATCGTCTACAAACAATTGAGGGTATTGAAATTTCATATCATCTTCCGTCTCCCAGATCATGTTCGAACCTAGGTTATGCTTTCATTTGACTAACACCAATTTGATCATCTTTCGACGCAACTTCTTAGTTTTAGAACCAAGTATCTCAACAGGTTCTTCAACTAAGCGCTTTGAAGCGTCAACCTTCAATTCTTGTAGAGGCAGAATCTGATTCTCCTCCACCTTACACTTACGCAGATAACACACGTTGAACGTGTTGTGAATTCCAGAAAGCTCTGGAGGCAACTCTAGCGTAACAATCTAATCATTAACCACGCGAATGATCCGAAATGGACCAATGTAACGTGGAATTAACTTGCCCTTTCTACCAAAACAAATCACGCCCTTCCAGGGAGAAACTTTCAAGAACACCCGATCGCCCTCCTGGAATGCAACTGGTATGCGTTTAGGGTTAGCATATACTTTCTGTCTGTCACGGGCTGTTTTATGCTTTTCCCGCGCAATCTTCACTTTATCTGCTGTAATCTGAAAAATCTCAGGTCCGGAAACTGCTTCTCACCGGGTTCTAACCAACATGTGGGAGTACGGAAACGTCTCCCATACAGCATCTCATAAGGTGGCATCCCAATACTGGAATGGTACGAGTTATTATAAGCAAACTCGACCAACAGCAAGTGGGAATCCCACGCACCCCCGAGTTTAAGGACACATGCGCGAAGCATGTCCTCCAACGTCTGAATCGTTCTTTCATACTGGCCATCTGTCTGGGGGTGATACACCGTGCTCAGATGAACACGTGTACCAAGTTCATGTTGTAAACTCTGCCAACAATGTGAAGCAAATCTCGCATCATGATCAGATACAATCGAACATGGCAAACCATGTCGTGACACCACTTCGTTTACATACAACTTTGCTAACTTTTGCAGCGGAGTAGACTCGCTGATAGCTAGAAAATGAGCGCTCTTGGTCAATCTATCGACAATGACCCAAATAGCATCATGACCCCTAAGGGTCTTCGGCAACTTTGTCACAAAATCCATCGTAATATGATCCCACTTCCATTCAGGGATCTCTAGTTGTTGCAGACTACCGTAAGGCTTCTAATGTTCTGTCTTAACTTGCGCGCAGATCTGACATTTCTTCACGAAGGAAGCAATGCCTCGTTTCAAAGTAGGCCACCAATACAATGCCTTTAAGTCATGATACATCTTTGTGCTGCCCGGATGAACCGACAACTAGATTTGTGAGCTTCCTGCAGTATCAGCTCACGATTTCCACCATAAAGAGGCACCCATACGCGAGACTGAAAAGTCTTAAGTACACGAGTATCATCAACAAGTTGATCTTTCAACTTTTTCATCGTTTCTGATTTTAGGTTATCATCCTGCAACGCCACTTGCTGTAGTTCCTTCAATTGGGCAATGATATCAGGAACCACAGTGAGTTTCATGAACTTTACGTCTACAGATGAACTTTTGCGACTCAAAGCATCCGCCACCACGTTGGCCTTACCAGGATGGTAGCGAATTTCACAATCATAGTCTTTTATCAACTCGAGCCATCTGCGTTGTCTCATGTTGAGCTCTTTCTGCGTGAACACATATTGCAGGCTCTTGTGATCCGTACAGACCACACAATTGGTTTCATAGAGATAGTGTCTCCACAACTTCAATGTGAACACCACCGCGGCCAACTCTAGATCATGAGTCGGGTAGTTGCCTTCATGAGGTTTTAACTGCCTTGAAGCGTAGGCAATTACTTTATCTCGCTGCATCAATACATACCTCAATCCAGAATACGAAGCATCACAATAAACAACGAAGTCTTCAGATCCCTCTGGCAAGGAAAGTATTGGAGCTTCGCACAATAGCCGTTTCAAATACTGAAACGCTTGTTCTTGAGCTTCCGCCCAAACAAATGCAACATCTTTGCAAGTTTAGAAAAGTCGCGGATAAACCGCCGATAGTAACCAGCTAAGTCGAGAAAATTTCTAACTTCAGAAGGAGTTCGAGGAACTCCCCAATTCATAACTGCTTCGACTTTCACCGGATCAACTTTCACGTCATCGCTGCAGATCACGTGACCGAGGAAATGGACTTCTCGCAACCAGAATTCACACTTCGAGAACTTAGCGTAAAGCTTCTCCCGTTTAAGAGTTTTGAGAACCTCTCGCAAATGCGACTGGTGTTCAGCTTCAGTCTTAGAGTAAATGAGAATATCATCAATAAACACAATCACGGACTTATCAAGGAAAGGACGACAAACTCGATTCATCAGGTCCATGAAAACAGCAGGAGCATTGGTTAAACCGAAAGGCATCACCAAAAACTCATAATGACCATAACGAGTACGGAAAGCCGTCTTTGGAATGTCTTCATTGGCAACTAACACTTGGTGATATCCCGACCGCAGATCAATCTTTGAGAAGCACGTCGCTCCCTGTAGTTTATCAAACAAATCATCTATCCGCGGCAGAGGATACTTGTTCTTTACCGTTCGCTTATTCAGCTCTCGGTAATCAATACACATTCTCATCATTCCATCTTTCTTTTTCACGAACAGTACCGGAGCACCCCAAGGAGAAGAACTTGGGTGAATAAAGCCTTTGTCAAGCAACTCCTGAATCTGCATCATCATCTCGCGAACCTCGGAAGAAGCAAGACGATATGGAGCTTTAGCCACAAGGGTAGCCCCCGAAACAAGATCAATACGATACTCTACATCTTTGACTGGCGGTAACCCAGACAACTCATCAGGGAATACCTCTGGATAATCGGTTACCACCAGAATATCATGAACAACACGCTTCTCTAATTTAGCGTCAATCATATGTGCTAGATAGCAATTGTAACCTTTTGAAACTGACTTTTGAGCTTTCATCAGAGAAATGATAGGAATATCCGATTTTCGCCTTTCACCACGAGCCACAGCATATGACCCGTCAGATAAAGGAATTTTGATCAACTTTTTGGAACAGAAAATCTCAGCGTTCAGCTTGCTAAGCCAATCCATCCCAATCACAACATCGAATCCCGCAATCGGCATTAGAAGAAGAGAAACAGGAAAACTACTCTCGTCGCTATCAATAACCGCTTGAGGGACGTTATCTACAACTGGAACTACTTTACCACTAGCAGTTTCTACTCTTATGGGCTCAGACAACACACATACAGGCATTTGCAGTTTATCACAGAAAGACACAGACACAAAAGAATACGTAGCTCCAGAATCAAACAATACACATGCTGGGGTAGAGTTAATAAGAAAAGTACCAGTAATCACGTCCCCAGCACCCTTCGCTTCCTCCCTCGTCATCTGGAACGCCCGCCCTTTAGCACGGGGAGCGTTATCTTTCTTCTGCCTTGAGGCAGATCCTCCGACTCCAGCATCTGTCTTTGATCTACAATCAGAAATCCTGTGACATGGCCTGTGGCACTTGTAGCAGAAGTTTTCTTTGAACTCGCACTCATTCACCAAGTGCCCTTTCTGACCACACCTAAAACAACGGGTAGTGGCCTTTGAACAATCACCAGTATGGTAGGTACGACACTGAGAGCACCACGAACCCTCAAACTTAGCCTTTTTCGAAGAATCAGGCTTTCCACCAATCGACGATTGCCCCTTTGAGGTACCAGACCTTGAAAACTACTGGAACTTTCTCTTCTGACTTTCAGCAGCGTGATCCCCTTTACCCTGGCGTCTATCCCCATCAACCTGTCGGGCTATCTCAAATGCCCGATCCATAGTAGCCGCAACTCTCACGCGAGCGCGATAATCAAGTGGCAACATGTTCACAAACTTCCGCATCTTGGCTTTCTCATCATTCACCAAATGCGGTATGAATCTCACCCTATCTGTAAAAGCGTTGATAAGGTCCTCAACTGGTTTGTCCCCCTTACGGAGACCGTTAAACTCGTTCTCCATTCTCTCCAAATCATAATCTGTGCAGTACTTGGCTTTCACCTTCTCAGAGAACTGCTCCCAAGTCAGAGCAGCGATCACTTCCGGGCTCAAAGTATCTTTCACCGTATCCCACCAATCCAAAGCACGCCTCTTCAACAATCGAACAACGTACTTGACACGGCTTTCATGTTCACAATCACAAGATTCAAAAACTTGATCCGTCTCACGTACCAACGTATAGTCTCAGAGTGATTATCACTACCCTCATAAACCTTCGGCCCGCAAGACATTTATACGAGCACTTTTCTTGCTTCTTTCCTGCCATTGCGTTCTGTAGAAGCTCCCTCGTCAGTCGGAGCTCCTCCTCTAACAGTCTAATATACGCCGCCTGATTTTGATCGTGTCTTGGCGGCTCGGGGTTATGCTGAGAAGCCTCGTCCTCAGCTTCCCGACGTACACTGGAGGCCTCGTCCTCCATTTGCTTGAGAGCCTCTTCTGTCGTAGCTCTACGTTCGGCCATTTCTAATCAACTTACTATTTAAACGTAGACCACAGTTAGTACCCCATTTATTCGACAGTTATTATCACCACTTTAATCTATCACATAGGACAGCCACATAACGCTCAACTCAACCCCAATTACCCCGATAGGAACACTTAACGATGGTCGGGCCCGAGCTTGAGATTGAATACTTCAACGAGTACCCAATTACTCAAACTTAGGTTCTGATACGACTACCTCTTGACTTTTATATTATTAAGACATTTATAGAATATTGTGTAAATGTATAGTAAGTCATCCTTACTTGTTTGTAGTACTGCAGTTGTGAATCTTCATAGCTCTCGTCTCGACATTTGGTATTGTATAGTGATGTTTCTCACCAGAGTATAAGAAGTGTTCACACACTGTTATACCTACGAATTATCATGTCAGCTTTTTTTATCTTACCACTTAATCAACCACTTTGCATTATAGTGACTAATCATCACTATATCAAATTATGAAACTCACATATTATCCAACACTCAATTAAAATTTTATTAAAAAACTAAAAAACTAAAATCCTCATGTCTCCTCACCACACTCCCCCTTCACATAGTGATAAACACCACACATTCCCTTCCACAACGCCTTCATAAAATGATACCACACCCGGTCAACACCATCCACTCCATTCAGTCCTGCGTAATGCATAGAAATGTGTGATTCTTTTTTTCATTTTTGTTGGATGGGTGCCACGTGTCTTTTGAGCTTGTTTTCATCTCTTTCCTTCGAACAGGTGGGATTCACTTCACTACAGAAGTGATTTTTAAAGAAAAGGTTTTCACTGTTGTTTATGTTGGGATGATTCTTCAATATAAATAATTGATATATATGCGAAATTAATAAATATTATATGGAAGAATCATTTTTCTTTTTTGTTAGATATGTTATGTGGGAATTGGTGTGGGGAGATACACATTAAACAACAAATTTATCTTATGTTTACGTATTTTTTTGTTGTAAATAAAAATAATTTGTTTTAAAAGTTCTTTAGTAGTGTAAATTTTTAGGTCTCGTAGTCGTAATCTTTTATATATGTGATCTGTTAATTTTTTTCTTGTATTGTTTTCTCATTGAATATTTATATATTTGAAACTAATAAATGAGTCCTACAATTTGACATGGTAGGAAGTAACACTTGGTATGAGCGAGTGATGAGCTACGTAATGAGAATAGAAAGTTGATGTGATAGTGTGATAAAGTGTAACCACTTCTAACACTCTAAATTAAAAAATATATTAAAGTGTTTCACGTTAAAAAAAATTAAAAGGCTTTATATAATATATACATAATAAAAAGTCAATCTTACCTTTATAAAATGTAAAACGTAAATAGGTTGCCGGCTTAGCATTTATAAGCAAAATTAAATTCAACAAATAATAAATAAACTAGCTAGGCGTAACAGTTAAAATAAAAACTATTGTTATCATATTATATTGATATTATTGTTATATTAAATATGTTTGCTTAACTTTTTTTGGGAAATTACAATTATACCACTAACATGCAACCATTTACACTTGCTATCAATGATTTTATGTTAACTACCACCCATCCATCCATATCCTCGAAAAGTCATACCAATTGATAAAATAAATGGTTGTGTCATTTTCATTGTAATTATTTGAAACTAACTATACTTACAATAAAGCATCACATATTGGCCTTAACCATTATGTTTTTATTTATTTTTTTCATTATGCCTTTTGTTAAAATTTTAATTTTACTCTATAATAAAGCATGCCAATCTTAATTTGGCCTTGACAATTGGTGATTTTTGTGTAATTTTTATCATAATTTAGGTAACAGTTTAGTTATGAATCTTTTAGACACAATTTTAGCTATAAACCGATTACAAAATATTTCAAATTTTGGCATTAACTTTTGTTGGCATACATAAATAAGAATGAAATTATAACTTTTTAATAATATTAGCACTAATACTAGTAATAACAATAACAATAATGCTAGTAATTATAGAATACTTAATATTATAAGATGAAAGTGTTAAAAAAAGGTTTTACATAACATGATAAAAGTGAGAAGCTATTTTGCTATTTTCTTAAAATTTAAATCTAGAGAAGGCTAGTTTACTATAATAAACTTAGGGGGTGTTTGGTTCATTCTTTTGGGGGGAATTCAAGGGAATGGGAATTCAAATCCCCCCAAATGATGTGTTTGTTTTGTAATTGTGAGGGAAGAATCAAAATGATGGGAATTCTTAAAATCCCATGAATGGGGGATTTAGAAATCCTCCCAACCCTCCTACTATTTTGAAATCACCTACATGTGGATTTGCTCCGGCGACCTCCGACGACCCCTCCGGCTAACATTCCGGCGAACCACAAACCCTAGCTTTCATCTCGTTTTCGTCTCCTTCACCGGCGACCTTCGTATCCTTCTCCGGCGACCTTCGCCGTCTTCTTCTCCGTCAAACCGAGTCACAAAATCAATATAATGAACCAAACACCCCCTTGGATAATTTTAAAGTAGAAAGGTGATGATACGTAAAAGATAAATATAATTTTAATTATAACTTTTTATTGCCTCTATTTGTTTGCCATGAAAAAATAGAACGTATAGAAGTAATATGTTTTGAGAAAAAGAAAAAGATTAAAAGTGATGATACAAATAATTTAACAAAAGATATTAGTGTAAAGAAAAATGATTTTTTTTATGGATTCCCATAGCCACATGTTACAACTTACAACTTACAACTACTCCAACTTCCTTCCAATCTTCGTTAAAAAAATAAAAAAATAATAATTGATTGTTTTGTCTATATTGTTACACTCTATTTATGGATTTCATCAAATTGCAATTTTTTATAGCACTCAAACGTATTGTAAGTTTATTTTTAAATTTACATTTTGTCTATTAGGAGATTTTAACTTAAAATATTAAAAATCACATTAAACAATGAATACAGCTGAATATTAATTTTTTTCGATTGAATAATCTAATTTTATGTAAACTCATATTAGCAGGAGATATACACATTTAATTAACAGTTAAGCAATAAACATTAACATTTTAAATGTGTATTATAGTTATGTGATATGTGACCATAGAGTAAATAAAATTTCTTTGCTTAAAGCTAACTTCTCTTGCTTTTTAAAAATAAAATAAAATAAAAATAAAAATAATGGTAACTCCTCATACATGATTATATGCACATAATTTATTACAAACAGGTCATGTGTTCGAGCTGTCATCCCTCTTTTAACTTCTTGTTTTTTCTTTTTTTTCTTTCATAAATATATTTTCTTGTTAGAATTAATATTCTTTATGTTGTTATATGAATAATTAGAATAGTTGTTTTAAAGTTTTTTTAAAATATTTTTTGAGAGTAAAGATTGACAATGCAGATGTTATATTTGATATAACACGAGAAATTTAAACTTCAATAGATTTAAATTGCAAACAAGTATTAACACGCAGAACAAATATCATCATATATTTCATGTCTTAATCGTTTAAATATTTATCAGATTTATTCTAATCGTTTAAATATTTATCAGATTTATTTTAAGTCTAAGTATTCATGTTTGAATGTTTTTTTTTTTATATTTTAATCATTCTTAAGTGTTTGTTTCTTGCGGTAGCAAGTATACCATAACACTTCGTTAATGATATACTAGTAACGGATATATGTTGCTGGTGTTACAGTAACATACGTTCTTTTCCCATGATATATTTCGAATATGAATAATTCAAAAGAAATTCTAGATATTTTAACCCAGAATACTTTTTCTTGTTATTAAGTGTTGTCTGGATTAAGTGTCTGTCTGAAAAAATAAGGTCCGTATGGAATAAGTAGTGTTGTTGTTTGTTTTATGTCTTAAATAAACTGTCTGAATAAGAAAAAGATTAAAATCATGAGCTTAATGTAGAAAGTATCCTACTCATAACTTATTGTGTTAAGTCGTCTTTCTGGATTAAGTAATAAACAAACAATACGATTATAACTTACCAAAATAAATTTTTTTTCCATTAAGTTAATTAAGTTAAAAGTAAACACCACCTAAGTTACCTTCGCCTTTAGTTAAGATAACTTGTTGCAAATAATTAATGACAGTTAAAAACATTACAAGGATCCAAACCATGCTGATCAAACTTGGTGCCTATTAGATCAGCAGATTTCACCTTTACTTATGAGTAAATCGATTCGACTTGCGTTTTTTTGGTTCTCAAACAAGCAAATAGAAAGTTTCTGTTAAACGAAAACGGATCAAGTAGATCAAACAGATGGTGAGCCTACTAAAAATTGTTTATGGTTCGACCAGACCCGACCCAGACCGTGACTCTTAATTACCCATTTTGACATGAATTCACCTTCAGAAGTATCCCAATCAAAAACATTGATAACAACCTATTATACTAGTAACCAATGTGTAATAGTGAGTGGTCACTCAGTAATCAGGTAACTGAAAGAAATAAGCAGTGTGAAATTATGCCTCAAAAAATGCAAAGAGACATTATAAAACTATACAAACTTTGTTCTATATATCCACAAAATTTGTGTCGTGCACAGATGACAACGTTAACTTTTTGATACGAACATGCAAGACCCCGACAAAAAGAACAAACAAACGACCATTCGTTTGCAGAGCAAAGATTGCAGTCATTAAATCTGCCATAATAAACAAAAACCTTACATTCTGGTTCTGATACATCCCCAAACATCATGCAGATTCAAGGATTTAAAACATGTTTAACAGAACAAGACTTTCATATTTCATCTAATATAAAAGCAGCTAGCCAAAAATGGGAAATTAAGAACAGAAAAAGACTAACATTTTTCTTGGCTTGATATCATTATAAGTTAGTTATTCAGATCTGCAGACATCTCCTGGCGCTTCAATTCCAATGCCATTTGCTCGTTTTCCATTTTCATTCTCTCGTTTTCCATCCTCATAATCTCCAATTCTGAATCTTTTTTCCGGCGAAACCTTTGCCACCTGAAACGTTCTTTCTCTAATTCCAACATTTGTGATTTAATATGAATCTTCTGTTCCTCTAATTGAATCAAACGATGCTTCATCCATTGATCTTGCAAGATATTAGCTTTCATACCTTCTTGATTCGTGTCTGTTGGCATGATTTTCAGTTGAGAACCTTCGTTCTGTTTTACCCTCTTTGTAGATCCCTCACCGACACCGTATCCTCCTCTTTGATCCAAACTTAAACCATGATGATGATGCTGATGATGGTGATGATGGTCATCATATTCATCATGATCATCTAGGTATGGATCTTGATCATCATCATAAAGATCCTCAAGTGACCCTCGTCTTCCATCATTCTCATGATCATCTCGAGCTCTTAGAGCCAGTCTTAGTGAACGTTGTAGTTCAGGATCAGGAGGAAGATGTAAACGATTCCCGTTATGATACGAACACATTTCTTCATAATACAAATGTTTAGAGCTTAAAATCTTTCGAACTTCTTCTTTTAATTTATCAGAAACATGATCCATTAAATCAAGAAGTGAAGGGTTTTCCACAACTTCACAAGAAGTACCTCTTCCAAGAATCTCATTAAGTCTTTTGTAGCGTTTGTTTAGATCATTGAACTTATCTTCACATTGTTGTGGTGAAACAAAATGACCCCTTTCGGCCATAACTTTTGAAACCGACTTCCACTTCCCTTTTTTCTGTAAATTTGAGTATTTTCTTCGGGAGCCGCCTCCATACTCCATTGAAGCATCTTCACCGATGTAAGAAACAGCTGTGATCAGAAGCCTAACCATTGGATCACTCCATTTCACTCGTTGCCAGGGCGACATATTTTTCCCTCGGGTTTCATTGTTATGGTTATCATGACCTTCTTCTGTGAAGCTTGGTTCATCTTCATCACTCAAAGAACTCTTTCCCCTTTCCCCTTTTGCGAAATCAGACAAAGACATGACTTGGTTATGGCGATTGCAATCTTGAATTGTTGAAATCCGAAGTGGGAAGTTTTCGTTATTAGGAGGGTGAACTATGGATCCCTGTTGTCTAGAGGATTGAGGGTTATGTTGCTGTTGAAGATTAAAAGGGTGGTTGTGTTGTTGTTGTTGATGAACTCTCATGGAATTCTGCAAATCAAAACTTCCTCCTGAACCCGAAAGCATATTCCCAGATGATAAATTACCCTCCATTAATCGAAATCTTGATAATCTCAAACAAGGTATACCAGATCAATCTAAAGGAAAAAAACCCTATTTTCCCCCTTAAATCAAGCATCAAATTCACACTCCGAAAAGCACTAGCCAAAAAATTAAGCTAAAAGCACACAAAACCCATGTCCTGATCACCAAAATTGTGCTCGTAAAATTCTTCTTATTCGAGTAATTTATTTATTACTTTACAGCTCAAGAATGGAAAAGGGAAAAAGTGCGAAGCGAAAACCCTTTTTTACTTGAACACATAGAATGAAGTTCTTCACGGCGTTAACTAATACCATCGAAATCCACAAATTAAACAAACAATTGATCGAAATAGGTCACACCCTTTAAGAATTTCCCAAAATTAAAGCAAAACCTACTTAGAACCCATACAATAATCGAAGCAATTGAGCATAAAATCCAAAGAGAAGACTTACAATGACGAAGTTGGTGACGCAGGCCGAAATTGGAAACAAAAATGAAGATTTGGAGATCTATAGTATGAAGTTTGAAGGGTTATTTGCAGGTTCAATGAATTGGGGGCAGAGTGGGTCCAGATTTAGCTCCGAGAAAGAAGCGTAAAAGGGTAGAAGCCAAAAAGGAGTATCTGCCAAGTGCCAACAAACACCATGGAAACACCACAAACATTAACACTATTAAAAAAAATAAGAACGCCACAAAAATTAATAGTACAAATAATAAAAAAATAAGGTTGTATAACACCACAAACATTAAAACTTATTAATAACTAGAAAAATAAGATTATATAACGCCACAAAATTTAATAGTAGAAATAATAAAAAAAGGTTATATAACACCACAAAATTAGTAGTTCTATTAATAAAAAAAATGATTCTTTCTACTTATCATTTTATTTATCATACCAACACGAGTGTTAAAATCAATAGAGGATGTAAGAAAATAAAACAATCATAGACTATCTAAAGGGGAGATTAAATGTAAACCGAATAACCAAAAGTAAACTCCATTTTAAATAGTTTGTGAATAACAAGATAAATCATCAATAACAAAAATGTTCTTCATTTAGAAACTATATGACAGTATCACATCCATGATAATAGGTGCTACATGCATATAACTTTTTATAAAAATAAGAAAGGATTATAGCTTGATTGAGATTAAGTTATTGATTATATGAAGTATAGATATCTTAAATCAATGCAAGTGAAGTAAAGGCGAAGGCATTTATGCACATAATTGGTTTTGGTAATTCTAGCTTTTCTCGTATCATTCACCACACAATCTAGTTTGGAGTAAATTAAAGTGAGGTTTTCTTCTTTCAATAAAAATAAAAAACATATGCCCCTGATCGATCGAGAAAGAGTTTTTTTATTCTCCTTCACTTCCTTTAGTTTGCCCATCATCTTTTTTGCGAAATGTATGGCATCTGGGAGGAGGTTTGGGTTGGCTTTGGGTTGGGGGGAACACCCATACTTGTGCTTTGGGTTCATTCGGGTTCAAACCCATTTGGTTTCACCAAACCGAATGGGAGGGAGAGATATAGCTTTTGTAGTTTTTTTATTTTTTATTTTTTGTTTTGGTTTGTTTTGTGAGTGGGTAAGGAGAGAAAATATTTTGTGTTGATTTGAATCGAAGGTTGAGTTCTACTAATGTTTTGGGTTGAGTTTGCATTAAGAAGAAAAAATGATGTGACAACTGAGGTGTCATTTGTGTTAATTTGAGTTAAGTAATACTATACGTCTATACTCATGACCTTACAAAGAGCACATCTAGCATTTACATCAGTGTGTCATGTGTGATCCTCTTATCTTCCCCAATCCATTGGTTTAAGAACTTAGAGAGACATCTAGGAACTAGGACGGCACCTTTAGGAGTTGTAGGCTAATAAAAATTTATTTTCTATCTATCAAACATGACTTATGAGAACAACCATAGACTATCTAAATGAGAGATTAAATGTAAAGTGAACAACCAAAAGTAACTTCCATTTAAATAGTTTGTAAATAACAAGATAAATCATCAATAACAAAAATGTTCTCCATTTAGAAACTATATGACAATATCACATCCATTGATTATAGGTGCTACATGCATATAACTTTTTATAAAAATAGGATAAATAAGAAAGGATTATAGATTTATAGCTTGATTGTAGGTGGAAGAATCGAGAAAGGAGGAGAACAAGTATAGAAATTGGGGTTTTGAGCAATTGGAGATTTGGAGCTGATTTGGAAAGCATTTGACTAATCCAAGTGAAAATGTATACAAATTCAACCTCTGATATGTGTAATATAGGGTATTTAGTGAGTATTAGCATTATTGAATGATGGGGATAGTAATGAATCAAATGGGCATGCTACTGATTTTAGCAACATTATGAAGTTGTTGGCTGAATTATATAGTTGTTGGATGGTAAAATTATGATTCAATGCTAATGAGTCAAATTTTAGTTCTTAATATTATTTGATTAGCGGATGATTAAATAGTGTTATTTTGTTATATATGAGTGTTGTTTGAAGTTAAGAGTTGATACCAAGTGTTAGAAAACACTTTGGTAAGATTAGAATTGTGTTTTCGTCGGAAAACATCATTTTCACATCGAACTATTGTTGCCGGAAGCCAAACACGGGCCGTTTAGAAGTATAAAAGGATGTGTAGTTTGCCCATGGAGCGGTACATAGGCCATGTTATGCCCTTAACGGAACATGCCATGTTGGGAGCTTTAGCTGAGTAGAGATGGGGGTACACAGGTTGTGTATGATAGATTCGGAACGTGTAGGGTTAGGGTTTGACACAGGTTTGATACGCCTTCTGTAGCCATGTGAGTAGGTTGTTTGATTAAACACGGGCCGTGTTAGCCACTGTTGAGCAGCATAATGCATTAATTCTAATTGATGTAGTATCATTCGATTGCAGGTGTTAACAGTTGATCGATAGTAATGTGTTAAGCAGCTTACATAGCCGTGGCGCATCAACCGAGGTGATTTACACGAACTAACAAAAAGATAATTGTAGATATATATGCTTGCAAGTGAGGATGTATGGGTAATATGTGATAAGTAGGGAGACTACTTCCAATTATGTTTGTTTGTGTAATTGGCGCATCCCTAGGGAAGGCAACTCCCATTGTGGTTGCTTGCGTGTAAGTACGGGAGACTACTTCCAATTTCTTGGGTATAATATAAGCATAAGCTGTTGGAAATTAAGCCTCAAAGGAAACTAAGAAAACTCACAAACAAATAATTAACTTTGCAAAACTTACTTTGATTCCATGGAAGAAAACATACGGCTGCTTTTTTCATGCTTATATGGCTATATATATATAGCCAATGCTAAAACAAACTATTAACCTACTTGGCAATTTTATAGCTAACAACTTATCTTGAAAATTCAAACTATCCTATCTAATAAACTTCAAACTAAATCTTATCTAAATAAAATTCAAACTAACCTATCAAGATTAAAACTCAACATTCACCCCCTTAATCTTGATGTCTATCACGGTCTCGACTCCTACAATCATACTCACGAAAGCTGTCTCTTTCTCGGTCACGATCTCGGTCTCTTGAACCTTCTCCATCGGTCACATCCAATCTTCTTACTTTTGTTTTTGCCATCTCTTGCTAGACTTCCAAGTTTCAAAGAAACCCGTCTTGCTCTCGTTCTTACGTCTTTCTTCTTGTCTCTTGCTACCTGCTTTCTTGCTTATACTCTTGCTACTTGCCTTTTGTTTCTTGCTGCTCACTAGTGATTTCTTGCTACAGATCGATCAAAACCGGTCTACTCTCTTGCTTATAGATTCTTGCTTTCTTGCTAGTTTCTTGCTTCTTGCCTGCTACTTGCTACAGACTCTTGTTGTTTGATTTCATGAAACAAACCTTGCCACTTGTTTTTCTTGCTTTATACTTGCGATAACTTGCTTCTAATGACCAGAACATGATCAAACTTGCTGCTTGCTTTCATCCTTCAACTTTGTTGCTGCTTCCTTTTTACTCTCTATCTTGCAATAAACCAAATATAAATCTTGCTCTTTGTCCGCTTTTCCCGCACGCCGGTTGTTAGAAATATTAAAGTGAGGGGTGTAATATGTAAATACACCAAAGTTGGGAAATGCTATAAAAGGCATTTCCCAACTCATTATCAATTAAGCTTTGCATATTTCTAAACTCTTGTGTGTGTTTTCTCTCTTAGCTCTCGGCTCTCTTTCTCTCTACCGATTACACATACAAACACACACATTAACTCTCAAGCATTGCTTCATCCGTATAATACGGGACCATCAATTGGTATCAGAGCCAAACTTGTTTTTGGCTCTTGATTGTTCGAAAAACATCAAAGAAGATTTAGAAAAATCGAAGCTCAAAGTGAAGAACAAGCACTCGGGTCGAACAAAGCTTCCAACAACAAGGCTAGTCAAGAAAGCTACAAGCTCAAATATATTCAAGGTATAAAAATCTTCTATTTTCATCATTTTTCGGAGCTGTTTTTCGAAGTACACTACTGTTGTATAAGGTTTTTTCTCATCACATTTCAAAACCGAGTAGTACTTCTAAAGGAAAAGGTTCAAAAGTTCATTAAATACTTGATTTTGTGGCATTAAATTTTCTGGAAATCATGCATTTATGGTGTTCTTGAGACATAAATGCAGAATTGAAGTAGAAGAATTCTGGCTTTTATTTAAAAAATAATTATTAATTCTTCCAAGTTTAAGTGTAAGTCAAGGCAACTCAAGTACTAGCCATACCAATCAAGTACAAGTGGTTAGACACTATTCAGGGTATGACAATCTGATTAGAAAAGGACAGATCACACTCTATCAGCCGGATCCCCAATCGCACGCGATCGGTCTATACGGCTTATAGAGCATTATTGATATTCTATCAGCCGGATCCTCAAAGGCAATCGCACGCGATTAAGCTTGGTACTATCAGCCGGCCTATACATTAGGAATCGCACGCGATTGAAATTGAAATTTTTCTAAGTTTCCAATTTGATTCGCATGCGATTAACTCTTGATTGATTTCTGCCTTTCTTTATTGGCAATCACATTCGATTGTCAGAACAAACCGTGTTATTTTCCAAGTTTTTGATGCTACAGGATTGAATCGAACTCGATTGATTACTTTACTAATCAATACTAAGTTCTTACTCTGTCCATTTGTTTTCAAGGAATTCTCTAAATCGCACTTGATAAGACAAATTCCAATCAGTTATTCCTTATCCTTGGACAAGTGATTGACTCTTTGGACTTGAATTAAAGAACTCTAAGAAATTTGAACTTAATCAAACAATATAATTCACAATTGAAATTAATTTAAATCAGATCTAATTCAAAGGTGAATTACATTACTTAAAGTCTATTTAGTTCAAAATTGAATTTAACCTTTACTAGATCTAATTCAAAGTTGAATTTCAAAAGACTTTGTTCTTTCATCACTTTTGGGAAAGCTTTCGAACAATCAAACCATCTAACAAGCAAACGACCTTTTTCAACTAAAAGTCATTAAGCATGTCAAGTACAAACGAGATGATGTCTATAGGTACCGATACAAAACCTCCTGTTTTGTTTCGAGGGGAGTACAATGTTTGGAAAGGAAGGTTCATGGACTTCCTAGAGCACAACGAAATTTGTGGAGACAAAATGATTGAATGCATCCACAAGGGAAACAAGAAATTCACAAGGATCGTTGAAGCTGACCCGACCAACAATCCCCCCATTCTCCGACATGAACGCGAGAAGACAAATGATGAACTGACTGCTGAAGAGAAGGAGATCAAGAAAGCTGAAAGGCTTGCAAAATACTACCTCAAACAAGGTCTCTCATCGGAAATCTATCTCAAGATAGACAGCCTGGGAACTGCCAAGGAGATATGGGATGAGATCAAGAGACAGCTGCAAGGGACAGCACAAGGAGAGTACATCAAAAGAACTCAACAGGTGAATAGCTACCATGAGTTCAAAGCTCGTGAGAATGAACTCCTGTCCGAAACATATGGGAGATTCTGCAAGCTGCAAAACGAGATGAGATCCAACCAGATAGTTCGAACTGACCTTGATTTGAACTGTGTTTTTCTAAATTCCCTAGGTACAGAGTGGAAGGGCTATGGCAGACTATACAAACAGATCAACAAAGATCTCACTTATGTTACCTTCCACAACATCTTTGAAGATCTCAATCAGTACCAGGATGAGATACTATAGTCCACTCCAAAACAGCCTGCTGCAGATCCTCTTGCTTTGATGGTGGCTGAAAGAACCCCTAGGGAAAGCACATCAAGACCAATGAAACTCAAACAGGTGGTCATCAGTGATTCTGACCAAGATGATGATGAGGACGATTCGATCGAAGCAGCTTTTCAGGCTCTTACAACAGCTAGCAAAAATTTCAAGAGCCGTTTTAGCAAGACTAACAATCGACAGCGGTTCACATCCGGATCAAGAAGATCTGAAAGAGCAGCTCCAGTAGACAAACCCAGATATCAAAGAGATGAGAGGAAGGAAGAAAAGAAGGTTGAGTCTAAATGTTACAACTGTGGAAGGTCGGGCCACATGATCAGGAACTGCCCGATGAAAAAGGTAAAAGATGCAGAATACTATCGGCAGAAGTACCGCCTGTCTAAACAAAAACAGGCTGGGAACGTGCTGTTAGTTGAGGAGGATCAGTTTCTTGATGACACAGGCTCAGACAGTGATCTAGATGGTGAAGATCACGCACAATTTTGTCTGATGGCTCACAACATTGAAGGAGGCAGAGAGGATGATGACGGAGATGAGCTCTCCGAGTCAGATGAGGAAAGCCTGGAAAATGGAAAGGTATCTTCTAGCTCTAACTTTAATATGAGTCATAAACATGAACACATTCAGATCATATTAAATCGTATAAAAGAGTTAGAATGTCAGACACTAGACTTAACCAAAAGAAATCAAGTTCTAGAAGATAGTTCACACACTCAAAAATTGGAGGCACAAACAAAAATTAAGAAGTTAGATAACAACTTAATCAGCCTTCGGAACCAATTAGCTGCTAAAGAAACTGAGCTCTTAGAGTTAACCAGTAGGACTAATAACACTATATTAGACCTTAAAGCAGAATGTGCATGTGCAGAAAAAGATTCTGAGATTCAAAAACATGAACTTAGAGATGAACTAAGTACCCTTTACTCTAGAATCTATGAACTTGAGTATCTTCTGTCCAAACGTGATCAAAGTGAACAGACCATCTCTCAATACAAAGAAAAGGAACATCCTTTCTCCAGATGGAATTTCGATGGGCTGGGCTTAAAATTGAGAAAGATTACGTCCAAACAATTATATAATGCTGATCTGTTTGGCGAAGGCCTTACCCAACGGATGGTTTTTATTGGTCAAGAAGAGGAACGTATTGAAGAAGATGTCAAACGAACCCTTAATCTCAGAACTGCAATTTCATTTGACTACTCTGATCTCAATGACTCATACCTCACCTGTCTCACGTCATCATCTGATACTGATGTTTCATCTTCTGTCTATACTGATGAAGAACTCTACTCTCCTGTTTCACCAAAGCCCACTTTTGAATACATTTCACACAAGGAATTACAGCAAAGGTTTCAAACCTTACAGGAGTTTTGCTTCACTCATCTAGTTCAAGATGACCTTACCAAAACCTTCAAATCAGAAACCACATCTGAACCCTCTCCACTAGTTCAAGAAAATGCCATCCTCCACAAGCGTCTCCAAACAGTATTCAATCTTGATGGCAAGATCATTGACGACTTGTGCAAAGAAAATTTTGAATTGCTTGAACGAATCAAAGAGGTCGAAACTGCACTGGAACCACCCACTCCATTTACCTTCTCATCACAGGGAACCATATTAGATGAACGAATTGAAGGTTCCAAACATGTCTCTACATCTTCTCAAAATGTCAAACTAATAAAATCTGTTAATCATACTGCGGTAACAACTCTTAAACTTAAACAGATTTACAAACCAAAGCAACTGTCCACTTCTAATCACAGTTCTCGTGTGCACTTAGACGTACCTGAATCATCACAAGCTGCAGCCAGTCGACCACGACTTCATTCTAATCTTTTACCCTCTGCTGCAGATGTGAAGAAGACTGGAAACAAGAAGTGTGAAATAAATACATCATGGAAAAGAGCTATTCCTAGGTCCACTAGGAGGTGTTCAAATTTGAAACCTGTCTGTGAAAACATTTTGATGTTTGATTCTGTTTGTAATCATTCCTGTTCACAAGACAATACTGCTTCTACCATGTTTTGTATGAGTGATGGCTGTACTCATGGACACTGTGAATTTAATTGTTGTTATGATCAATTGAGAAAGTCTTTAGGTATTAAACCATGTGCTGACTGGACTGATTTTTATGCTAATCTAGTCTGTATTCCATTTGTAAATTCCAAAGGTTACATCATTAATCAATGGATCACCACTCGTCAATCACATGCACTTAAACGTCTAAACAAATCCAAACGATTGCTCACGATCAAGGAACTAGAAGTCTACCGACGGCAGGGCTATGAAGCATTTAAAAAGGCTTGGATTGCACAGGAAAAACACTTGCATTCTCAAAAGCGTTCTCGCAATTCCCCTTCCAAAATCTCCAAACCTTCAAAACCCAAGCCATCATCCATCCAACGAGTAGCAAAACCTACTAATCGCAGTGCTCCAGTTCAGCAAAAGCAAGTTGATGCACCGAGGCCACAGAGAATTCTTAAGAATTCCTCGCAACCATGGATTCGCAAACATAACGCTTCCGAAACTCTACCGAATCCAAAACCTCTGATTCCATCAACTGTCAAACCAACAATAGTAAAGAAACTTTCTTCTCAACCAATTTCTCCCAAATCTATTCATTCTCGACAAAAGATTCGACCCACATGGGTAATTAAGAATAGATCATCTCAAGTTTCACCACAACAAGTAGACACAATCACTACTCAACCACCTTTAGGAACTAACAATCAAGGACCCATTCATATATGGGGACCTGAACGTGCTTTATTCTCTTATTGCAGGTGCCTCACTTGTGGTACCTTGACTCCGGCTGCACCAAACATATGACTGGCAACAAAAGCCTTCTCAAGAACTATGTTCCTAAGTACTCCGGGAATGTACGTTTTGGGAATGACAATGTTGCACCAATAATGGGGTACGGAGACATTGAGAAAAAGCACATCAAAATCAAGAAAGTCTCATATGTTGAAGGGTTGGGTCATAACTTGTTTAGCATTGGACAGTTCTGTGATAAAGACCTAGAGGTCGTGTTCAAAAAGAACAAATGTTCAGTTTTAACTGAAAATGGAGATGAGTTGCTCGCAGGTTCCAGAAATTCTAACCTGTATTCCATTGACTTGGAAAAATATGACTCTCCTACCTCTGTGTGTCTACTGTCCGAAGCATCTACGGATCTGACTTGGCAATGGCACAGAAAACTCTCTCACCTGAACTTTTAAAATATTAACAAATTAGTCACTGGTGACTTGGTGAGAGGCATTCCGAAGTTAAGGTTCAAGAAGGATCATCTGTGTGCAGATTGTGAAAAAGGAAAAATGAAGAAGGCTTCTCATCAATCTAAACAAGTATTTAGCACTACGAAGCCTTTGGAACTCCTGCACATGGATCTGTGTGGTCCTATGAGAATCCAGTCCAAGAATGGGAAGAAGTATATTTTAGTCATGATGGATGACTACTCTAGATATACTTGGGTCAAATTTCTGCGCTCAAAAGATGAAGCCACTCCAACAATCATTTCCTTCATCAAACAACAGCAGAACAAGCATAGTCAGAGTGTTATCTCTATCCGGACAGACAATGGAACGGAATTCAAAAATAGTACACTGAAGAGCTTCTGTGACCTTGTGGGAATCAGCCACCAGTTCTCTGCTGCATACACACCACAACAAAATGGTGTAGTGGAACGAAGAAATAGAACTTTGGTTGAAGCTGCCCGTACAATGCTTTCATATTCCGGGCTCCCACCTTCTTTCTGGGCTGAAGCAATTAACATTGCCTGCTACACGCAGAACTGCTCTTTCATTAACAAACGCTTTAATAAAACTCCATATGAACTGGCCAATGGCATAGTGCCTAATATCAAATACTTCCATGTATTTGGTAATAGGTGCTTTGTACTAAATGACAAGGATAATCTAGGAAAATTTGCTCCCAAAGCGGATGATGCTGTTTTCCTAGGTTATTCTACTGAGTCCAAAGCCTACAGAGTTTTTAACAAACGTACAAAGAGCATTGTTGAAAGTATCAACGTAACATTTGATGATACATTGAATGTTACAGATTTTCCACCTAAATCAACAGTTAATGCTTCTGAACATACCTGTTCAGGACCTGCACTTCAAAATAAAGAATCAGACAATCCATCCAGTTCAAATATACATCTTGATTTTTTGTATGATTTCTTTATACCTGAATCTTCTCCTGTTTTAACTGACAACAGGAACGACACAGTTGTTCAAACAAGTGTTACTCTAACGGCTCCTACGGTCACTGAGACGAATCCATCTGCAGATCTATACGCTGAGGATTCAACTTCTGTTTCTGTCACTTGTCCCCCTATGACTTCTCAGATTCCTGACCTAGAGAGCCCTCCTGTGTTTGATTCAGACCCACATTTCTCTACAGAAGATGAAGAAGAAGCACACCACTTACAAGATCTCATTCCTTCATCTTCCACTTCACATGAAATTAAGTGGACCAGACATCACTCGGAAGAGAACATCATCGGAGATCCTTCAGTTGGTATTCAAACAAGATCCGCAACAGCAAACGAATGCCAATTCTCGGGTTTCTTAAGCATCATTGAACCCACCAAGACTTATGACGCATTAGATGATCCAGATTGGGTAATTGCCATGCAGGAAGAATTACACCAATTTGATCGTCTTAAAGTCTGGAGATTAGTTCCTCTTCCATATGGCAAATCTGTTGTTGGAACTAAATGGGTGTTCAAGAACAAACGGGATTCGAATGGAGTGGTCATACGTAACAAAGCTAGGTTGGTTGCTAAGGGATACAATCAACAGGAGGGCATTGACTATGATGAAACTTTTGCCCCTGTTGCTCGAATTGAAGCTATACGCTTATTTCTTGCATATGCAGCCTCCCGGAGTTTTCGAGTCTTCCAAATGGATGTACAAACAACCTTTCTCAATGGGGTGCTCAAAGAAGAAGTCTACGTTTCACAACCTGAGGGCTTCATCAATTCTTCATACCCTAATCATGTTTACATTTTAGATAAGGCACTGTACGGTTTAAAACAAGCTCCACGTGCATGGTACGATGTCTTATCTGAATATCTAATAGAGGAAGGCTACTCCAAAGGAAAGACAGACACCACTTTATTCACAAAGACAAAAGGTAGGGACAAAATCCTTGTCCAAATTTATGTGGATGACATCATCTTTGGATCTACAAATCCAAAGTACAGTGAAGAGTTTGCACAAACCATGTCAAACAGGTTCCAAATGAGTATGATGGGAGAGATGTCATTCTTTCTCGGTCTTCAGGTTAAACAGTTGAGTCATGGCACGTTCATTTGCCAATCTAAGTATATTAAAGATCTTCTCACGAAGTACGATATGCTCAACTGCAACCATATCTCAACTCCCATAGCGGCCAAATCACAACTATCGGCAGATCCTGATGGTTCTCCGGTGGATCTCAAGACATACCGTGGGATGATTGGATCATTACTATATCTCACTGCAAGTCGTCCAGACATCATGTTCTCTACCTGTCTCTGTGCAAGGTTTCAAGCAAATCCCAAGGAGTCACATCTGCTGGCTGTTAAGCGGATTTTCAGATATCTCAAAGGATCCATGGATCTAGGATTGTGGTATCCCAAGGACTCCAATCTGGACCTTCATGCTTATTCGGATGCTGACTATGCCGGTTGCAAGATTGACAGGAAAAGCACCTCTGGTAGTGCACACTTTCTGGGAGATCGTTTAGTCTGCTGGGCTTCAAAGAAACAAAATTGTGTATCCACTTCTACAGCAGAAGCTGAATATGTTGCTGCTGCAATGTGCTGTTCCCAAAGCCTATGGATATGTACACAACTCTCAGACTTTGGACTCAGATATGACAAAATACCATTGTTATGCGACTCTCAATCTGCCATTGCCATCTCCTGCAATCCGGTACACCACTCTAAAACCAAACATATCGACATTCGTTATCACTTCATAAAAGATAACGTTGAGAAAGGATTAATTGAGCTACAGTATGTACCTACTGCAAATCAGCTGGCTGACCTGTTTACCAAACCATTAGACGAAAGTCGATTCACTGAGTTGGTATCCAAGTTAGGCAAGCTCAATCTGCAAATCTAACATACTGTTCCCTCCGTTAATTTTCTTTTCTTTTATTTTTAGAGTAGGTGTTACACTGTTTGTTCTCTGTGCAGATGTCTGATACACATACAAAGGGGGAGCTAAGGAGTTGTACACATGTGCAAATGTGTAGGGGGAGAAAGTGAATACACATCGTGCATTCGTGTAGGGGGAGAAATTCACATGTGACACACTTTCCAAAATCAAAGGCAACAATCGAGGGGGAGTGTGTCAACATAAACAATTTCAAACATATGATCTTGGAATATAAATTTTTTTAAAACTCAACATTCCAGATACTTTGAAGTTGATAAGAAAATTTTCAAGTGTTAAGGACTATTAAAGACAATCAGATTCTATGCACCAATCGCATGGGATTAATTTTTGTCAAATCACTAATAATTTTCTAAGTCAAGGGTCAATCGCATGGGAAAACAAAGTCTATTCCTCAATCGCATGCGATTACCAAAGAAAAATGAAATACCCTTCAAATCGCATACAAGGTTGAATAGCATGCGATTCGGATCAAGTTAGTGTGAATCGCACGCGATTAACTTAGGTTGAATCGCACGCGATTGAATCAGCTAGTGTTAATCGCACGCGATTCAGATGCACATAATTTCAACACCCAAGCTGAATCGCATGCGATTAACACACCACAGTGTGAATCGCATGCGATTGAAAACACTTATCAGCCGCATCCACACTTCTATCAGCCGCGTTTTTAACCGCTTTAACAACCAATCAGGGATTGACACTTGTCTTTTTACACTACTACAACTTACCCCAACCGTTACCATTCTTCATTCACGCGATTCAAATTTCACAAGTGTTCTCTCGATTTCTTGGTTACTTTAACATACAAATCATCTCGTTACTCTGCCAAAATTTGAAATTTTAGTGTTAAAATACTCGAAATCACAAAGGTAACAACTTGTATGGGTTACTTTTTGAAGTTTTTGAGTTAAAAGGATACTTTTTGGCCTTAGAACACTGTTTTGCGTATGAGGGTTTCGAGACTTTGAGTGGATTTTTGGTACACGAAACAAACTTGTTTGATGAAACAAAGTTTGCGATGAGTTGTTTTAACATATGAGGAACACTTTGGTGCAAAAATCTTTCAAAAATCTTAAAAAGTGTTCTTCGTGTTCTTGGGGAGTATAAACATACTCAAATGATTCGGTTTTTGGCCTAAAAGGAAGTGTTAGGGTGGTTTTTAGGGCATGCTTCAGTACTACAAATGTGTTTATCATTGTTCACTTAATGAAATAAGATATCAACAATAACTTTTCAACACATCAATTTGGTATCTTCACACTGAAGCCCTCCAGTGTTAGATAATTTTTCTGTCTAACACTTCATACTTGAGATTTTTGGTTCAATACAAACTCCATTATATAAATCATACACTGGATCCAAATTCAAAAGAAATGTTGTTCTCCAATCTTATCATTGTCACTATGCCTTAATGTTTTTATCTATCTGTACAGATAAAATGGCCCAAGCAATTCCTGACCCAGAGGAGATCATGCCTCAAGCTGAGTTCCTTAGCACCAGGACTCACCCAAATAACCACTATATTGACCTTACCAAATTCACGACCCCCACTCACCCCATTGTTCCCGAAATTCTTAAAGTCCACCCTCTGAACCACCTCCTAACCTACAACCCTGCAACAACCGACACACATGTTCCTGAACTTTATGTTCAACAATTCTGGCAGACATGTGATGTACGAATCAATGAAAGAGGTCAAGAGGTTATCCATGCTGAGGTGGATGAGTTTACTGTAGACATACCTGTCAACCGCCTACGTTCAATTTTCAGGCTACCAAAAGCTAACAGTAGACTGCCAGCATCGGATTTTGAGGAAATCCCAGATGAGGAAGCGTGTCTTGCAGCCATCAGAAATATGGGCTATGCTGGGGAGCTCACCTACAAAGGTCAATTCAAACGCACCAGCTTGCATCCAAAGTATAACACTTTCATGACGGTGCTTCAGAGGTGTCTCACTCCAAAGCATTCTGGCTACGAATTCCCAACGGAATATCAACTCAAAATCTTTGTAGCAGCTGCAACTCACATGCATGTGGATTATGCATTCCTTCTCTTCCAAGACATCAAAGCATCTATGCAAAGGAAGAATTCCCAAAAGAAGAAAGATGCTAACCTGCTGCCATACCATCGCTTCCTTCCGATGATAATACAATATGTGATGTACAGGAATGCTGACATTCCCCGCCGAGCAGGTCTACCCTCTATAACTCCTAAACTCTTTCAATACATTAAACCTGCCACTCCTGCTAACCTACCAGCTCCAAAACCTTTCCCTGAATCTCTTCTAGATCTATGTGAGCAGAATGATGTTGTGAGAACTTATAGGGAGAGTGTAGGAGCACCCTCCATGGTTGTGCCAGAACCGGCCATACCTACCCAAGGGGAAGTAGCACCAGGTGAGAATATAGAGGTTAGGACTCAGCTATCTATGGCAGATGCTGAGAGGGGAGTGGAGAGAGAAAATGTTGAGAGGGGTGGTGAAGAAGGTAAAGGTGTTGAGAGTAGAGAGGGAGGGGATGCATATGATCCCGCCACCATTCAAGCCATAGTTCAATCTCTTTCTCAATCTACCCGAACCCAAGCTGTTCTTACTGAACTTGGACTTGACGATTCTGAGTCATCCAGTTCTTCTCAAGCTGAGTCTGCTTCCCATCAAGGAGGTGCCCCTTCCTTTGAACTTGCTATATCTCCTGTGGGCACCCCTGACCAACCAATCGAACAACCAGCAGAAATCACACCCTCATTCATGAAACTTACTGATCCACATACTACCTCTCCCGACCAGACTCACCCCGTTCAAACTACTCAGGTCATTCCACAACCTGGTGGTCTGGTCATTCCTTTGACTTCAACTGCCCAAGCAACCACCATTCCTATCATTCGCAGGGCCATAGTTGCTCCTGAACATGACATTCCAGTAACTTCGCCAAGTCATTCTTTATCTATTGAATCTGGTTCTGTCACTCCTGACTCTCTTATTCACCCTGATCAATATGCGGGGTATGGTGCTGGTAGTGGTGATGATGAAGATAGTTTTGTAGTTAGGAGTGCGAGTGATAGAGAGGAGGTGAGAAAAGAAAAAATGAGTGTTGAGGGTTCCCCAAACCCAGAAAGCCGGGAAGCCACATCTACTATGAGGCCTAGCACTGCTGAGCCTCATATTGAAGAAGTCGCGGTGATCCCACCCGTGCAAGTTTCTGCCCCACCAAGCCACTACGGTGTCTCTCAACAGACTCCGTCTTTATTGCACAGGGTTATAGCACATACACTGGGTCAACCCCAATTGGGTGTTGGACCTATTGAACAAAGAGGACCGTCTCCCTCGTCCTCGACTCCTTTTCGTGCATAATTTGATATGCCGCGGATCTCCGCTTATCTTGAACAACACAAAGTCACCATTGATGCACTGAGCTTGTTGGCTCGACAAGTCTCCTCAACTTCCATAGGTGGTACCTCTCAAGGTGTCATTCGAGGATTGGAAGGAAATCCTGCTGGAGCCTACATCCATGCTGCTCCAGTTGGTGGTTCTGCCTCTGTGGCAGGTACCTCAACCGGTAATCTGAGTTATTCCGGGTTTGTTACACGTGCAGATCTTCAATTTGCTATTCAACAAGCCGTGTCCCAAATCCGCCAACAACTGCAGGAGACAAATTCAAAGTTGGATCGGATCGAAGAGGCTTCCAGGGAACAATCTGAGCAGCTCACTCGTATTGAAAATCTTCTTGCAGCTCGCCCTCCAGTAACAGCGCCTCAACCTCAAGCTGATGTCACTTCTCTCTCAGTGGATGCTCTGAAAAGCATACTTTATGCGAAAATTCTTGAACAGAGGCCAGATACTGCTTATGATCAAGACCATTTGACTACTCTGCGGGCTGAACGAAATCCACAGGGAATCTCCTTGGATGACTTTACAGAATTTCATGAGGATGTCAATAGGAAAATAGATGGGGTGACAAGAGGTTTTTACACCTCCCTTCAAAAAGTAACTGACTGGCTGACGGTACTTGAACAAACCTGTCAGGCCCAGGCTCAGGGGTTAAAGAGGAGGCGGGATGATCAGGATCCTGATGATCGTCCCGAGGGGGAGAAAAGAAAAAGATACATAACTGCCCCCTCAGCTGCAACTGTACCTGTACCATCCTTCAGCAAATATCTACCTACGGGTACTAGTTCTGCTGGAAGTCAGCCTCAGCAACAACAAGAAGCAACTGAACAGATGGCCGATGAAGTTCATGAACGACAACAAATAGAAAATGCTGACAAACAAATTGTACTCTATGTACCTCAGCAACAAAATGAACCGAGGCCTGCAAATCTTGAAGAAGGGGAAATATCGTCTGAACAGGCCCATGCCTTTGATTTTAACTGGACTAGTGACTCTGATGCTGAAATGGAAGATTTATATGGATCACTACACATATCACCATCAAGGCAAATGGGAAAAAGCAATCTTGCTGAACCAGAAGAGGAAACCTATGACCCAGAAATTCAAAGGATTTTTTAAGGTATTGATGATTATGTCGAGATTGCTACTCGTCCTGCTTCCCCCAGAATCGTGGATAGATTCGAAGAAACCTTTAATGAACGAGAAATTGCTGCAGAAGAAAAGAAAGAGCAGCAATTTCTAGAAGGGAAGCAAGGAGAAAACCAAAGCAGCCAAAGCCTTTCTTTGATGTTTCAAGGGTTCTAGGGAATATAAACTTTGAAGTTCATCAACAATTCCCTCCTCCTCCGGGTCAGTTTCAAGAATCAGCTGCAGATATTCTGGAAAGGAACAGACAAACTGAAGCAGCTGAAAAGTTCAGAAGAGAATCCGAATGGCCCCTTCCATCAAACTTTCGAATGCCAGCTCCACCTCCGGTACAACGTGGAGCCCCAGGTCTAGATGCGAGCAACATGTTCACAAGAAGTGCAGGAAATCAACCGATATGGAAAGAATTTCATGTAAATGCTGCATATCTTGAAGAAAGAATACCTAACATCTTTTGCAGCACGCCAATACAGGTTATTTCTCCAGAGTTGCGGAACATGGATGATAAGCAACGCAGAAGATATGAACACATTCTTACTCAATCCATGATCACTCCAGAAGAAAACAAATCAGATTACCCAATCGTGGAACTCATCAATGTCTACACACAAACCGCCTTCAATATCAAGTATGCAATATTACATGTGAAAAGGGCAAACAATGTAACATATTTCCTCACTGAAGCTGATCTGAGGTTTGTTAAAGTTGAAGACATCAGTTTTATCTTTGACACTCTCTCACAAAAGAAGGGAAAGTGGCAAGAAGAAGAATTTGGAAGAGTGGCTTTGATGAGATACCTTAGAAATCTAATGGAGTTCATAGAGGAACATGATCTGCAACTTGGAGCTGAGAACAACTACAGAAAGATCAACTTGGTAAAACCGAATACTAGTCATCCTGACTTAGAAAAACTTGAGGAGTTGACTATAGTTGATGAAGGACATGAATGCTTCAGAGGTGAACGAGGAGTTGTCTCCAAGAACACCAAGGGTGAAAAGATCTTTATCAGATTAGATGAGCTCATGTCCTACTCAGATGGTACACTAAAAATCCTTCATCATAAGATTCATCAGAAGGTATGGGATAACCAAGATGCCTACACTTATGCACAACATGCTCAGGCCTACAAAGCAATAGATTAGATGAAGACCACAATATCCAACCGGAGGCAAGTAAGGAAATGGCAGGTGGCATTCGGCATTCGCAACAAATCTGTTTATGAATAGCTTTTCTATGTATTAATTTGTTGTGAATGATTACACACCTCACTTAGGGGGAGATTGTTAGAAATATTAAAGTAAGAGGTGTAATATGTAAATACACCAAAGTTGGGAAATGCTATAAAAGGCATTTCCCAACTCATTATCAATTAAGCTTTGCATATTTCTAAACTCTTGTGTGTGTTTTCTCTCTTAGCTCTCGGCTCTCTTTCTCTCTACCGATTACACATACAAACACACACATTAACTCTCAAGCATTGCTTCATCCGTATAATACGGGACCATCACCGGTTAGACTCTCAAACCGATCAAAGATGGAGACTGCTTTCACAACTCTGCTATCGCACCTCACATCCCCAACAGCCAACGAGGGGCTGCTACCCTCTTCTCCGTAGATCGACTCTCAAACCGGCCTTATTTACGAGCCCTAGGCTCTGATACCAATTGTTGGAAATTAAGCCTCAAAGGAAACTAAGAAAACTCACAAACAAATAATTAACTTTGCAAAACTTACTTTGATTCCATGGAAGAAAACATACGGCTGCTTTTTTCATGCTTATATGGCTATATATATATATATATATATATATAGCCAATGCTAAAACAAACTATTAACCTACTTGGCAATTTTATAGCTAACAACTTATCTTGAAAATTCAAACTATGCTATCTAATAAACTTCAAACTAAATCTTATCTAATAAAATTTAAACTAAATCTTATCTAAATAAATAATCAAACTAACCTATCAAGATTAAAACTCAACAGAAGAAAAAGCAAATGCAGATAGTAGAAAGTAGTATATGTACGTTATATTTAGCGGAGACTTTATCCCATATGAGTGTATAACGGTTGTGTGTTTATGCGCTTGCAGTGCTATACGTGGTTATTGTTGAGTGTGGGTCTGCTCTTGATTTACATACCGAGGAGAATAGGGACATGGCGAGGAGATATGAAGAAAAGAATGACCAAGTATTATATATAAAATCTAGTTCGGTCGTAAACGTAGCTTGATCATATTGACACTAGTACAAAAACTACTATCACACCCCCCCTTTTAACCCCGGTTCTTACCAAAAGTTCAAAAAAACAGGGCTGAAAGCATGAAAATGGGTATGGAAATGGTGAGAGAGGGATTCAACCCCGGTTATTTACGAAGCAACCGGGACTAAAAGTTTCAAAACTTTTAACCCCGGTTTTAAATAAAAAAACCGGGTCTAAAAGGATTAGTGAAAATGAGAACTAAAATTTCAAGTTATTTAGCCCCGGTTTTTAATCAACCAACCGGGTCATAATCATAAAATAGTCTTTTATTAACGAGGGAAAATCCCCCCCTTTTTCTTTGAATTTTTTGAAAGATAATATATGTTAACCCTAAATTCAGCCGTCACTTTCCTGAACCCTTCATTTCAATCTCGTAGAGGCCTAATCTCCGATTCACCTTCCGGCGATCTGCGTCGCCTGCCTCACTGTCGCTCACCTCACCCCTCACCGCCGCCCAGTGTTTTTTTCATAGCTTCCTGGTTAAGGTTAAATTGGTTAGTATTGCATTTTGTTTGATTAAGTTTTTTCCTTTTCGTTATGCTCACTAACTCACTATACTCTTGTCTTTTTCAGCTTCTCTTTGGATCAAATTTCATGTCTTTAACAAGTCACCTTCACATATATTGCACCATTTTTGTGCCACGCATTCAAGGTTTCAAATATCTTTCCTTTCGTATGTGATATATCTTTTATTATATAAAACTCTATTTTTTTATATATTGTAAGAAAGTGACGTTGTGTTATGTGCTGATATCTGTTTTATGAAGCTTTCGAGTATTATATGGGGTGCAAGACATACCTGTGTGGCACATTATATCATATTCTTGTAGATAGGGAGGTTGCTGATATTGACTAAGTAATGCATCTACTCTCTATTAGACTTCTGCGACTCTGATTACTGTTTTGGAGTCCATGAATTCAGGATTACAACATGGTGGGCTGACCTGGACTAATTTTGCTTTCAAATAAATATGATGCTTACTGTGTTAATTGGTAAAGGGTGTGGGTAGTTTTCATTCTTTGCGATGACTGCTTGGTGGGTAAACGCTTGTTTTGCTGCTCTAAGATCGTCTTTTGCTGCTGACCTGCTTTGGAATGCAGCATGCTCAAAGGATACAAACAGCCTGTCGTCGTGTTTTTTGGTTCAGTTGTTGCGTCCACAACCGGTTATGGACATGCGTTTGTTCTGCAGTGATGTGCAGAAAAATCCTGCAAACAGGAGCTGCAATGTACGGGTATAGTGTTTTATATTCTTGCTTTGTGGTGCATTATTAAGTGATGATGTGTGAGATACTCAGATACAATTAGAGAGTTTTTTGTTTGAATGTGAGTGGCCACCTGTTGGTATTTGGTGGCATAATGGTGATCGCAATATGTAATCAAACTATTATCTTCTCATGAATGGAAAAGCTTTGGATGTTAAAAAAAAATCTGTTTTGTTCATTGTTCTTCACACTTATTGTTTTGGTTATAGTTTGACAGGACTTGTAATTTGTTTATTTTCATTGTTCTTCACATCAATTGTTTGGTTTGATGTGAAATTATTCTTATATTTTAAATAGATGTTTTCTTACAACTACAACTACCTACAGATCCTTGCCATTTTGTGAAGAGCATGAAAAATCAATGGACCAGCCCCAAATGAACAAGTTTTAAGAGCAGGATGCTTGTAGTTGGGACGCATTTATAATCTAATCAAGGTACAGTTGTATAAAATCTGATATCTTCTATGAATTTGGACAATTGATTTTTATCTTGAATGTGTTTGAGATAATAATATTTCTTTCATGTAGAAATTGGCATGATCTTGATATTATTGTTTTAGATATTAAGTATGTTAGCTTTTGAATCTGGTTTTTCAATAATGTTGACTGTTTTCACTTTCAGATTCATTGATCATAGAATACACGATCAAGAAAGATTCAAAATTTTGGTACAAGAATTACTTGATCAACATTTGGAGGATTGCCCAGTAGGATGGTGGATATGAACTACAATTGTGTAAGTTTCTCACTTTAAACAAATTTATCTTATTTAATAATAACAGACTATTAAAGAGTAGTAGTTCACTGAATTTTGATCTCATTCAGCTTTCATGCTTTCTTCCACACTTGGATTCAGTTGAATTATTTCTTCCTCCTTTGTATTGTATGGTAGTTCATTCGGATGAATTAGTTAACTTATAATTATATGTACTGTACAGCTTCTATTATGTATCATGGTTACGGCAAACAGGAGAGGACAAGTGCTCACTGCTGGTGCTCACATGAAATCGAATGAAGATTTGAATAAAGATTGGACAAAGACAATGAATGACTAAACTGTATATGTTAAGTATGTTGATTTTTTATGTGGTTGATTAGGTTTTTATTTGGAAAATCTGACCTGCAATTTAATTATATGTATATATTTTTTTTACTTTTTATGGACCTTTAGCCCCGGTTTTTTATTAAAAAACCGGGGTTAAAAGTGGTATACAGACCCGGGTGTTGTATTATAACCGGGGTTGAAAGTGGTATTCAGACCCGGGTCTTGTATTATAACCGGGGTTAAAAAGGTTTTAGCCCCGGTTTTTTAACCGGGGTTGATTACCCCCCTTTAGTCGCCCCCCCTTTCAGCCCCCCCTTGAAACCGGGTCTGAAGGCTCTAAACAACCGGGGTTAAAGGGTTATTTTGTACTAGTGTGATCAAATTAACAACATAAATTCTCGTGTTCTTGTATTCATTTTGTAATTTGCTTGTTTGTGCTGATTATTATCTGGATTCATTCAATTCCGCCATCTACAAAACAGTTCTTTGTTAGTACCCTTAATTAGCCATGTTGGGATAGAGTAATGAGCCTTTAGGGAGAGTAAAACCGTAGGGATCGATTGAAGTTGTCAATCAATATAGAATTAAATCACTTATGACTAAGCTCTATTAAGGTTGGTAGGTTCACATATAGTACGTACGTACTTGCATGGCTATAGAAGAAGTCCCATAAATATATTGTTCATCTGCATATATCAGGTACAGTGCAAATATATATCTTTTTACATTCCTATAATAAATGTGAAATTTTAAACGATTATCGACGAGATGTAGTACTATTCATATACATAATTAAGCACGTTATTAGTACGCTAAACTTTTATCATGATGAGCAGTAATTATAAGTAGGTAGATGGATCGATACGAATTGAAGCCCGCATATATATAAATTGATATTAATTTAAAATTAAAAACTTGCAGATCGAATAATTAGTGTTTCAATCGATCCCTCCATTCCATGTTATATGCTCACACTTTTCAATCAAAAATCAAATTAATAAAAAAGAAAAAAAAGAAAGAAAGAGATCAAGAGTCCACTCTCATTTCTTTACCCATGACTTGTTTTTATGTGATAAAGATGACCTCTTTTAGTCTCCTACCGTACACAGTATAATAAAGCTAGGTTTCTTATAAGTTATCACCATAATGTTGATCGAGTTCATTACACCCTCACCACGTCCCCTTCGGGAAGGTGGAGTGGAATGGGGTTGGACGTGTACGTTATACCTACACCACTCTATATATAGTTCAAGTTCTATCCACGCCAAACGGTGTGGTAATGAGTTCCACACCCACATGTGGTTTGTGTGCCTGCCTTAGACCATGCGTATCCGTCACGCAAGGCTAGTGAGCGGGCTTTCACGGTTACGATGGTGACCACCATCGCGCATGTGAAGGCTTTGAACATTAAATATTTAATCTTTTTTTCTTTTCTTCATCTCATCCTATAAAGACAACCATTATCTTTTCATTTTTTTCACACCTATATTTTATTCTCCTCTCAAACTTTAAATATTTACATACATACAAACATGTCAACTGATTCTAGTTTGTTTAATTTGTTGGATTATTATGACGATGATTTGGAGATTAATCAAACGGATCTAATCGAACACATTAATCGACTTTCAAGATGGAACGACAACGATAACTAGTAGATTTTATTTAAATTAATGTAATGTTTTTTTATGTAAGTTGAAATATTTGTTTGATTTATAAAATATAATATTTTATGTTATATTTGTCTTGCAATTTGTTTTTAATAATATTTATGAAAAAAATTATGTTAATTAAAACAAATATAAAAAATATAAAAAATAAAAAAGGATGTGAAGTATGTGATGAATGAAGGGGTTTATGTGATGAGATGGAGAAATGGTGGAAAAATGATGTGATGCTGATATAGTAGGTAAAAAGCTGTATGAAACATGTGATAGATGCTGGTGGTCTTAAGAAGTTTGTGTGAGTCCATCTCTTTTTCTTTATTTCTAGTTTTTTTACTTTTTAAATAGTAGATAAATATTAAGCAAGTTTTAAAATCTAATGTGTTAAAAAGAAGTGAGCAAATACATACAGGACTACGTGATATCACAAACTGATACAATTGTTTTCGTCGTTAGAAAAAAGCATATGCGTACGGTTATTACATAGATAGATAGTTATAAACTTATAATCAATTTGATTAAATATTAATTAATTAAAAATAAATTAAGAAAAGCAAAAGAAGGAAAAGGAGGCGATTATAATATGGAGAGTGATGTAAGAAAAAGGGATATTGTTTAATAATAATTTAAAACTAAAGTACACACTATGGTGACTCGTACACGCTTCTTGCAGTTGATTATACAAATATTATAGTATCATACATTTATGAGGAAAAACAAACATGTTCTAAATAAATACTGAGAAGTGAATTCCCTTACCAAAAGCTCATACATTTATGAGGAAAAACAAACATGTTCTAAATAAATACTGAGAAGTGAATTCCCTTACCAAAAGCGCATGTTGACGAGATGGTTAAGGCGTGTGAATATGACAGGCTTAATAGGTCTCGAGTTCCATTATAGCTACCTTCAAATTTTTATTATATTTTTTCCATTCTATATTTTCAATTTTAACCTTTTCCTTTTTCTCATATTTTAAATATAACCTCAAATCTTTTCTCATATTTTAATAACCTCAAATAATTTATAAATTATAATAAAATACCTAACTTTACTATGATTTATAAAATAACTTTAGATAATAGTTTTTTAAATATAATTTTTTACCACTATTTATAAAATAACGATACATGATTTTATTTTTAAGTTACATATATATTATTTACTAGACTAAATGTCTGTGTTATACACATGTTGGTTTAAAAGATATAATTATTAAACATTAATAAAAATGTATCAAATAATAATAAAACACGAATTAAATTAAAATTCAAAAAAATGACGACGTACGACATCAACACTCTAACTAACGGTGAAAATTATCTCTAATAATTTTGTATTAAAAAAATCGACGTTACATATATTTTATAAGATTTAATAAGGGTATATATGAAATTTCTCTAATAATTTTGACCTAACAAATCAAATTTGATTTTTTGATTTTAAGTGAATAAATAGTCGGGATTAAATATTTTTTTAATAAATGGTTCAAATAATCTAATAAATTTATCAAATTAGTCTTTTATTTATATTCAAAGATTAGAAAACTTTTTTGTTTCTTTTTTGTACATATTCAATAGCAAGTTCATTTTTGAAACTATGTATGGATTTAATACACCTATACGAGTTTACATAATATATCTTTTGTACTTGCCAACCTTTGATCATGGGTCAATATTGCATTAATTGCAAAAAACGGGCAGTTGTGGTTGTTTTAGGGAACAAATTTTAGTTTGTTACTGTAACACCCTCTTTGACGGCCTAGATTAATTAAGGTAATTAATTGATTTGGGTATTTAATTGGTTTATGTGAATTATTTGTGAATATATGTTATTGGCTAGTATTTGTGTTATTATATTGTTTTATTATTTGGGAATTTTAGTTATATTATTTTAATTGGGTTGTTGAGGGGGGGGGGGGGGGGGGGGGGGTATGGCCGTTTGGTGAATATAACAACTCACACACACACCATACTTCATTGTGTGTAAAACTAGACAAAGTGTTTGTGTGTGTTCTTTGGGTTGCTCTCGGCCGAAGAAGAAGGAAGAAAGAAAGAACATTCAACATTTGGTTTCTTTAATCTTGCATACTTAAGTTGTTAACTGAGAATCATCATCATAAGGTTAGAATTCTGGATTTATATGTTATATGTTTTATGCATTCGGGTTTGATATATATATATATATATATATATATATATATATATATATATATATATATATGAATGCCGATTGTTTTGGATGATTTGATACTCATAGGATGAATGTATGTTAGATTTTGATGATAGATTATGTTCATTATATGTTTAGAATGATTTCTGGAAACATATATAACTTGTATGCATGAAATCAGTAAAATTTGAGTTAGAAATAGATTTATGCATGAAGTTATGATTCTGTCGGATTTGTGGTTGAATGACTCGGAATCCGATAGAAGTATCGGAATCCGATAGAAGTTACTCGGATTTGGCCCTAACTCTTTATCGGATTGTACCTTTACCGGATTGTGACTTTTTACCGGATTTCATGTTTATCGGATTTGGCCCTAACTCTTTTATCGGAATCTTGGATTATCGTATTTAAACATTTAATCGGATTGTGCCCTTATCGGATTGTGATTTTATCGGAATTGGACTTTTTACTCGGAATCCGCCTATGCTCGGATTTGGGTGATAATGATCGGAGTTGGGGTAATCGGATTTGGGGCATTATAGATAAACATGATTTGTATATCTGTTTGGGGTTTATGTATGTTGAGTATATGTATAAATGTATATATATGAAAACATGAATAAATATGATATTTATTATTGGATCAGTATTATGAATTGAATACTGACTTGGGTTACTTCAATCTCAGGAACTGAGAAGACTCGGTGAATTTAGTCATCTGAGTGTGCCAAAGTTTTGAAGACTTTGGTGAGTGGATTTATATCTTCGGATATACAGGATATGATATCCTATTTGAAAATGCTCTTGTTTGGATTGTATATGCATGTTAATTTGGAGATCAGTTTTATGCTGGGGCTATTGCTGGGGGATTTACGGTATCTGGCCTTGATGTACATTTATGTTATTCAAGGAGGCTGATATTGTTGTCCATATTTGCAAGGCTATCGGTAAACCTTGGTTTTGGCCGACCTTGGTTGTAGGTGCTTGCAACACCGCCGGTTCTCCTGAGATTCATGAGCTATTTGGGTTTAGGCATGTTTGCCTTGTATATGTTTAGATATATGTTCCCTCACTTAGCTTTGTGCTAATTCCCCACTAGATTTTTGCAGGTTCTCTTTTGGTGAGCTTGATGCTTTTGGGCTGGGAATATGGACGGACCAATACTCTGATGTCAAAGTTTTTGATAGAGCCTGTTTTGTATTAACACTGTAAAGGGTCTTTGTACATCAAACAAGTGAAATCTTTTTGTACCTATATTGTAATTAAGATAAATTTATGTAACTAGCTTCCGCATGCAGTAAAGTATTTGTTAAAAAAAGTACAGTGTTACAGTTACATACAATGTTAATATGAGGATAATTCATTACATTTTTGTGCATATAACCCTAAAAACTTGAAACTTTAAAATAAAATCAAACATGAAAACTTGATATTTAAAACATTAAATATCCAAATAGTACAATATGTATGTGAATAATTCAATACATTCTATAAAAGTGTAGAACAAGATAATATAACTAAATTTGATTAATAAATGAATGACTTTATATAGAAATTCTTTTATTATTTTCCTAGATATATTACCAGAAAATTTAATAAATGTAACTCGCAGCGAAGCGCGAGCTCTAATCACCTCGTTATATTATAAATACATACAATTACCAGGATGCTAAAATGCACAGTGAACAGTAACAAAATATGTTATCCTGCGCCTTTATATAATAAAGACCGAAATAATGGAAGCTTAAACACAATTATGTTGTAGGTGAGTTGGCAATGTCTATTGCCTTGGACCAAAAGTTCCCGTGTTCAAATCTGGTCCTTTGCATTTTTTCTCTTTTTTTTCATCGACTTTATAAATAAATATTTGAATATTGGAAGAATTAACACAACTATGCTGTAGGTGAGTTGGCAATGTCTATTGCCTTCAACAAAAAGGTCCTGTGTTCAAATATGGTCCGTAGCATTTTTTTTTCCTTTTTTATTATTACTAAAACAATTAAATTTATATCTTATTTTTTTATCATATAACTTTTAAAATATAATGTTCGTTACAATATATATATATATATATATTATATATGATCGTCCTTTATATATATCTAAATTTTATCGTAATACGGTATTTATCTAAAAGCTATATATAAATTTAAAAATATAACACTAAAAATGTTCATTTCGTATGGTATAAATATGATATATATATTTCCATCTAATTTTTATATATGTTTTGATATATGTTTTATTATAATATGATACATATGTAAAAATATTTTTTTGTTTCCCACTATAGAGCGCGGATCATCGCAACTCGTTCTATGTCATTGTTACTAAGTTTTATTTTTAATTTTTTAATTTTAAAAATTACTATATTTGTAATTATGAATTTATGATTGTGTCAATTTTGATTATTTATGCTAACTTCTCTTAGATATGACCGTTAAAATAAAGGTATTATAGTAATTTTCATTCTTATTTTTGTTACCAAACAAACTTTACCCATTATCTTTATTATTTTATAACCGTTGAGCCACCCCCCCCCCCCCCCCTCTCAATATAAAATCCCTGGAATTGATGGATAGGAATATTTGTAGCGGTATGAAACGAATCTGAGATCTCTTTGTGTGTCGCCGACCAAGAACCAGATCAAAACAAAGACGATGAATATATGACGGTGATTCATGTTGTTCCCATCTTCTATGAAGAAGACACACACCACCGTCTTAAATCGAGAACACCATTATGATCGATTAATATATGACGGTGATTCATGTTGTTCCTATCTTCAACGATTTCATCTGTTAAATCACAGATTGTCTTAGAACTGTGATGAACATGTTTTGACTTTCGAACAAACAATCTCCGCTTCTGTTCCTGGTTTTTTGTGATTTTGAACAAGTTCCTATTTGTGAATATTATTATAGGTCTCGGTTAAAGGTTTTGTTCTACAATTGCTCTTGTTATGTGATTCATCTTGTTTGATCATGGTTTCCTTCTTGTTCTTGATTAGGGTTTCCATCTGTGTTTATGTTCATGAAATACAGAGAGAGTGAGTATAGACTAATGATTTAAAATCTTAATCTGGTGTAAAGAATAAATATAATATTGGTTATGAGGTTTATTTTACTGAATAATGCATTTAATATGATTAAATGCAAATAGAAAGTTAAATTTTAAAAATTGTAGGAAAGAGGCAAGAGACTGTTTGGTAAATGATAAATTGATTAAAAAACTATATAATGGTCAAAATTAATAGAACTTAGTCTAAAAGATTAAAAATAAAACAGAATAACAATCATAATGACTATTTTCGTATTTTTTAAAGTTAAAAAGATAAAAGTATATTTTAATAAAACCCACAAGAACTATTTATATAATTAATTTTATCAAATTTATCACTCTTTTTATAATTACAATCTAGTACTTTTATTATTTATTTTTTCAGCAAGACTTATCGACATACAAGCAATATTCACTTTTTAAAAGTATATATAAATTCAATAGAATTTAGTTAAGCTATTCTCGATATATATATATATATATGGGAAAGTTCATTCGAGAACCGTTGTTAGTGCGAGAACCACGAGAACCAATCTCGGACGTTCCTTGGATATGGGAAGTTTCATGGATGGTGAGCGTGGAGGGATAAAGTGTGGCAGAGTGCATGTGAGGAATTCATGGGTGGACAATGACATTGAAGGAGGAGGAATTGGACGGCTCAGATTGGTTCTCGCGGTTCTCGCACTAAGAATGGTTCTCGCATGAACTTTTTCATATATATATATATATATATATATATATATATATATATATATATATATATATATATATATATATATATCGAAATATATACTTTATATTCAAATGTTCTCAATTTTACATTTATTTGGATTTATCAATAAATTATTAATTCTTTTATTATGAAAACCAAAATAACGTATCAACGCATCCAAATTGTATGTTATTACAACTTAAGAAATGATATATCCTCGTACGTATTGTTTGTACACATTTTCCTACTCATGTAAGAACTAAGGACACTTGTTGAATAAAATATGATTTTAATGTTAAGAAGATGACAAGTGTCCTTGATACATTAGTAGATATACATATATAAATAAAATATAGAAGAATATATATTTTCTCTTCTCACTTAAAAGATACCATTTTTCTCCGTAATACAATGCTTTAGAGTTGGATTGAAAAACGGATTATTAAGAATTGAGACAATGAAGATGCATTTACACTCCTTTCTCATTTTATAAATTGTTTTTTAAGATAAAATTGCTAAAGTTAGATATTTAGATTTTTAAATAGTGTTACTATTTAGATATTCTTCTTGTTATATGTTTAACATGTTAAATAAATTAATTTTAGTTTTCAATACTAATCATACATTTACATATAGCATATAACTAAGATCAAATTAGACTATCAAAGATAATTTCCATTTTCAAAAAGTTTTAGACACCTTTTGTAGTGTGTAATGAAGGCTAAGCAAAGTACCTGAATCTTAAATATAATGATGGTACATTTAAAAGTTAATTATAAATAGTTTTACTTTTTGCACTTTAGTTAAATTTTCACTTTTTTGACAGTTTTTTATTAAAAAAGAAATAAAGATAAATCAATCATTTACTACAAAAAGTAACTTGTATAAATTCTTTATCCTCTTTTATTGGTAAAATAATAATGTATAAAACATATAATTTCTTTATCCTCTTTATTTACGGATTTAAGTTTCATTTTATCTCACACAACTGTCAAGATCAAAGTTCAATTTTCACAAATTTCTCAAGTAAAAGTTCATTTTTTACAAATTTGCGAGAGATATTGCCAAAGTTATGATAGTTTGATTTTTTTTAGCGTATTTTCTGATAATTAAACTTTTACTTCTACGCTAGCCAAACGTCGAACTTTTCCTCCTATTGATAAAAAGAAAAAATTTCTTGTTTCCTTTGAATTCATATATATATATATATATATATATATATGTGTGTGTGTGTGTGTGTGTGTCTTACAAGGATCTAGAGAAAAATGTCAAAAGATGTTTTTAGTTACTAAAATTGTAAACTATTTAATAGTCGAAGGATCATTTTTGTAATTCAACTCAACAAAAACTTCCTTATAAATACCTTACTTGTTGGCGTGTGTTAGCCACACTCAACCCCTTTCGCTCCACTCATATCTAATGGCTACAATACTCGATCATGAAATGGTGCACCACCAACCAAGCCTTGAGCTCGAACCCAAGGACTTGTTTGACTACTCAAAGCGGTCCCAATGGTTGAGAGCCGCAGTCTTAGGAGCCAATGATGGTTTAGTCTCCACTGCTTCCCTAATGATGGGTGTTGGAGCCGTTAAACAAGACATCAAAGCCATGATCTTGACCGGTTTTGTTGGCTTAGTAGCCGGAGCTTGTAGTATGGCTATTGGAGAACTTGTATCCGTTTACTCCCAACTCGATATAGAAGTTGCCCAAATGAAAAGAGATTTCAATCGAAGAGATAATATTGAAACCGAGGTTGACACCTTACCTAATCCATGGCAAGCAGCGTCCGCATCAGCTCTAGCTTTTTCTCTGGGAGCTATGGTGCCTTTATTGGCCGCTTCATTTATAAAGCCTTACCACACGAGGGTTTGGGTGGTCGCAGGAGCGGTGACAATAGCATTAGTGGTTTTTGGATGGTTAGGGGCGGCATTAGGGCGGGCTCCGACAGTCAAGTCTTCCATTAGGGTGGTGGTTGGAGGTTGGATGGCTATGGCCATTACGTTTGGCTTAACAAGATTAATTGGTACAAAGGGACTTCATTAAGTATATGGAACGTCTCATCTTATATCAAGGTTTCCAAATTTTTTTCTTTTCTATATATATGTCATCAATATTTTGTTGTATGTACTTTAAGTTTTTACATATAAGTTTTACTTCTTTAGATGTGGGACCCATATGTATATATACATGATGAACGTAATTGGTCACCATATTATATGTTTTACATTAACTAAAAACAAGTGTGTAGTTATCAAATGTCTTTGAAACCAATTCATTATCGCTTGAATTCTACATATTATAAATATGAATGTTTCCATTATTTTTTATTTTTTGGTAATTGAATCAATAAAAATATAATCTTGTTCGTATTTTTATCAGTTTATATTTTTAATAGATAATATATGACAACCACTTATCTTATTTCCATCTCATACGTGAAAGCTATCTATGATGGTCTTGTGATGAACATGTCTAACCTTTTATCAACCTTTATTTAGCTTTAAATTGTGCTTTAATTTATATTATTTTTTCGTAAAGTAAAGAAGGCTCCCACGCCATTATCTTAAAGATTTTTGGCACCACGGGACCATTGTAACGATTTCTATAACACATATATATATATATATAATATATACTATTATAATATATTTAATATCATCTTTCTATTAATTTACTTAATTTTTTCAAGAATTTTGTGATAGAAAATGGTTACTATATCCAGCAGTTAAACAAACCTTCCCACAACACACTCTTCTATACTTCTATAGGAACACGTTTCCCCACTTACATCAAACAATTTTCAATACTTTATATATATATATATATATATATATATATATATATATATATATATATATATATATATATATATATATATATATATATATATCCTTGTTTTATAAATTAGGATTTTTTTTTTTTACATTTTTAGTGTTTTTCAAAATATGTTTTAGAAATCAATAGTTGATGGAGAAAGATAAAAAATTAAAGTGTACATTTTTCCGGATAAAAACTATACGATGCTACCTTATTATGCAAGTATCATGCTAGTAATTGTAAAATGCATATGAGATTTTTGAGTATACATTTTCAAAACGTATTACGGAGAATATATCTAATTCTCACAATTATCGAAGCTTCTATAATCAAAGTAAGAGATATTTTTCGTCCATCTTTAAGTTTGTATGATTATTTTTTATGTCAAAACTAGCTTAACATCTCATGAGGTAAGACAATGGATGGCAAGACAAGACAATGGGGTTTTAATAGATGATAGAAGTTTTAGGGGTAAGGGTTAGCTAAGCCTCTCCAGTATGACAGTGATCGGTGGCTAATGAGTAATGACGGGTAAACAAATAACAGGTAGAGTATGTGTGTGTTAGTGAGAGAGAGAGAGAGAGAGAGAGAGAGAGAGAGAGATTAGTTTGTGTGTTTAATGTGTTTGGTTGTTAGTAGCGTTTTTGTTTGTAGTCATTTGAGTAGTAGGAGGGAATATTAATTGTTTCTGTTGGAGTATAAAAATTAAGATAAGGATTAACAAAAACTAAAATAAAAAGGGTAAAACTATATTATTTTTTACTAAATTAAGGTAATTAAGAGAAATCGTTTAGTATTAATGTAAAGAAAAACTAAAAGAAAAACACTTTACAAAAATTTAAAATGAAACTCATTTAAACGTAATTATATAAGGTGAAATCAAATGTAAAATTAACATGAACAAAAACTCTAAATTACTATTAATTATTATTTAGTTTATAGGTAGTGTTTCATTAGCCAATCTGATAGAAGCTTTGTTATGAAGATATTGAATTAAAATTCTTTATTGGCTTGTGTACTCCAGCTTGTTTAATTTGATAACTTTTTAAAATCAATTAACTAGTTAACTACTAATAGCAATAAAATACGGTTATTATAACTTCAAAATGTAACATACACTCTCTAGCTAAATACTATTTCATATACACATACTATTATAAACAAATAACTAATTCAATCTAATAGTTTAATACTACCTTTATGAATTGTGCTAATTTAAATTATATACATTTATATATGGTAAAAAATTTAAATTATATAATAAACCGGCCTATCTACCAACGATACTTATGAAAATTTGAATATGAAAAAATAAAATTGATATACTCACAAATTTGCGCCGATAGATAGAATTAGTAGCTAACATGTGATCTAGGACATTCGATTAAGAAGATATGTAACCTGCTTTTATCTAAGATATACGCACAACTCAAAATTTACGACTTACGGTTTTTTTTTGTAATAAACTCTTCGTTCACTAGCCATCTTAAAAGATAAAAAAGATGCTTAATAAAACACTTTTTTAAAAATAAAATAATAACATTATAACTTTCAAATACATATTAAAGAATAAATTAACATTATATATATATGAATTATATATCTCTTGCGTTTAAAACAATTGTGATCCATGAACACAAGCAGCGTGATCCTCTTACGTGTGAGTGTGTACAAGTACAACGCCTACTTACTTTTCCAATAATTTCCTCTTTATTTCAACTTTCTTTAGAGCTCGCGTTTTATTTTTATTATTTTTTCAAACTTTTACGTTAACATAAATATTAAAGTAAAATATGTCACAGTTGTTATTACTGCAAGTCATGGTTAACCATTACATTAACATTTTTAATTTATTACTAACATCATATAATATTAAACCGTTATCATCAATAATTATATAAATAATAGTTTTATTAATATTTGTATATATTGATAGATTAAAATTTATAAGCATAAATTTTTATTGAGCAATCGACACGCTTGTGAGCAATCGAGAAGCTATGAATGATGATTCTCTAAAAGGAGAAAAAATAAGTGGAAGAAGTGAATAGAAATGTATAAAATGTAAACAAATGTACAAATTGGTTATAACTTTTTATCCGCTGTAAGTTAAGTTGTTATCATAACCTTTTTTACCATTAGATTTTAAAAATATAACAGACTACCATAGGCTCAATAACGATCGTGATGGGGGTCGCAAGATGCTCGACTACGAGCCCATAAGAAGGCGGCCCGAGTAGCATCTCGGCTCTAACACGCTAGTGATGAGGGTAACAATGCATTTGACAAGCTCATTCACAAGCAATTAAGGAAGGTCTTATAGTACAAAGAAGTCATAAAAACATTATGGTTCATCTTTAAAACACAATAATAATTAAACATTGGTTCGTCTAACGACATGTGTTCTAAGTGCATATATGGATTAAATAAATTTGTTTAGTATATATACAAAATTTTCTATAATATTAATTTCTTTCGTTTTCCAATATTCTACCGAATATGCACTTTTCTTAAAGTTAATAAATACGTCTACTATAAAACATTGACATTACATATGGTAATACTTGGGATTTAAAAAGTTAAACCAGCTACTATGTATACATGATGATTGTTTTTATTAGCTTATTTTGCGCCTTATAATCTTATTAAATTTTGAATAAGCTTGAATAACTTTTTTGCAATTTTTTTGTCAATATAAACTTATTTTCGTATTTAAAGTTATAACAAATTCAAATTGATAAGCTCCTCAATCCAAACAATTAGCTTATTGATTAATCAAAGTTTAAATAACCTCTTAAGCTCTGTTTTAAAAACAAATTTGTGCCAGTCAGCCGGGCTAGGTATTGATAGGTTAGATGAGTCCGAATGAACCACAAATCAACTTTATCAGAAACTGACTTGTTTTTAGTAAATTAGTAAACCGGTTTGAACTGACAAACCGATCAAATGAGATCTTTTGTTGTTGTAAATAAATTAAAATATTTAAATATACCAACACTAATAAGAATATTATATTTTACACATAATGTTAAAAAATAGTCATTCCTATGTTTATTACTCACAGTATTATATCAATTTGATAGCTTTAGTTTAATTGTTCTTCTTCCTTTAAAAATATAGCAAAATATTATTAACAACATTGAAATATTTTTCTTAGTATTGGATTCTGTATTTGCTTGTTTTGAAAGTTATATATATATATGAGCCGGTTCAAATAAAAACTGTTTTTCGTACGAGAACTGCGAGAACCAATCTTAGCCGTTGATTTGATAAAGTGGAATTCATGGATGTGAAACGTGGGGGGATGTCATTGAAGGAGGGGGAATTGGACAGCTCAGATTGGTTCTCGCGGTTTTCGACTTCTCGTACATAAAATAGTTCTCGTTTGAACTTTTGCCTATATATATATATATATATATATAGGAGAGAGTTCAATCGAGAACTGTGAGAACCAGTCTTAGTCCTTGATTAAAGTTAATCAATGGCTAAAAATTTTGGCTACTCATTAATTCTTCATTAATGGCTCATTAATGACACATTAATGGGGTTAATTTGAGAAAAATCAAGCATCGCAAATTAATGACGGCTCAACCGGACGCAAATCATGATTGGATAAATATTTAAATTACCAAAATACCTCTATTTACAAGTCATTAATAGCATTAAAAATAGTTTTCACGATTCTCTTTTATATATATACAAAATAGAAAAAAAGAAATTTATGATATCATCTGGTTTTTAAAACTGTTGAACTTGTAGAATTTTTTATTTAATGACCGGGGATAACATTTTCTAAAAGAAGTTTTATATTTCTTTTAAAAAGATTTATGTATTTCCGCTTTCTTGATGAAGGATGACGTGATAAAGATTTTTACTTTATAAAAGGAAAATGTTATCAAGAGATAAGAAATAGACAAGAAGAGAAGTGCGGCAACAAAAGTAGGTGTACAAGAAGCAACCTCAAGGAGTCGGAAAATTGCGAATAATAACCTTTTGGTTTTTGGAAGTACATTCAACACCATTTATTTTTAGAGATACCGATTACAGTAACATTCATATATAAATAGTAGGACCGTTAATCAAGTTCATTTACACAAGAATGAATATAGTTAGAGAGAACAAAGTGATTGTGGGGTGGAGACTAGCATTTAGTTTTTGACTTTTTGTGCCACTACTTTACATTTTAAGTGGCATTTTATGTATGCAATTAACATGTTCCTTTTTATTTATACTATCTATATCTAATACTACTATATAGACCATATATATTCTCTCTCATCTTTAATTTTAAGAGTTCTTAAATTTTAATCAAGATAAAATCTTGACCATTTATTCTATCTCAATTTTTTTTTTTGAAAGGCAAGATACTTTTATTAAAATTAAACTAGCAAGACGCTAGATATTACAACCGATAAAAAGATACGCAACAACATTACCAACGAACAGACATCGGAAAATCACGAACACAACCTAAAACGAACCTTGAACTCTAACTAACCTCGAACACGAAACCTTGGACCCACGAACTGAAGCAACTAATCTGACCAACTCGAGCCACAACCACGAACCAAATACAAACCTCTTACACGTACTGGAGTAAACACGAACCAAACACGAGACCTTGGACCCACGAGCTAAAACAACGAACCTGACCATCTGGGGCCACAAACACGAACCAAACACGAACTGGGGCAACGAACCACACACGAATCTTGAACAACATCTCCAAACTAGCTGAAGCCACGAACTAACAGACCTCCAACCACGAAACTCTGAACCTTCGAAAACAGATCAAACCGAAACTCAAACCACGAACCTTCGAAACCGAACCTCCGAACCACACGATCTAACAGATCTGAAAAACACGAACCTCCGAACCACGAAGAACAACTAACAGATCTGGGACACGAACCTCCGAAACCCGAACCACAAAACACAAACCTTCGAGACCTAACCTCTGAAACACGATCTGAAAGTAAAACCCCGAACTGAAGCTTGAAATTATGGACTTGAGCAGCGGGCTGCAATCTTTTGGCAGCCCTCTCGAAACCACGATCTTGAACCCACGAATCTTGAAACCACGATCTTGAACCCACGATCTTGAACGCCACGAATCTTGAACCCACGAATCTTGAACCACGATCTCGAACCATGAACTTGACCCCACGATCTTGAACCCACGAGTCTTTTGGACAGCCCTCGCACCAACTGAAACGACCTCACGAACTGAAACCTTGAAATAAACCCGATCTGGAGCTTGAATCTTGAAATAGTCTCGAACAAGAACTGAAATCTCAACGTGAAAGTGAAACCACGAGCGAAGATCTGGAGTTTTCAAACACGAAACCATTGAGCATTTCACGACCGTCTGGAAACAATGCCACGATCTAGAAACACGAAACCACACGAGCGAAGATCTGAAGGTGAAAACCACGAACTGAAACTTGAAAACTTGAACACAACGACGGCACGATCTGGAATCTCGACCTCGAACCATGATCTGAAAGTGAAACCACGATCTGAAACTTGAACTAAAAACTTAAGAAACGAACTTGGATCTGGAACTCGAGCGAAGATCTTGTGAACAATCTCGGCCGGAACAAACAGAAAAGGAAAACGAGAAATGAAGAAGAAGAAGGTTCTCCGGACCGCCGGCTAACGCCGACGGCCGGAGAGAAGAGGGGCGGCGGCGGTTGTGGGGCAATATTAGGGTTTATGCGGACGGCGCTTTGTGGAAAGGGTGTTGTTTAAAATATCTCAATTCTATCTCAATTAATCTCATCCACTATGACTTTAACCATTTCATTATCTATCATAATTACTTTAACTTTTTAATCATTTAAAATATATATGTTGGGAAGATAGCAATATCAAACCATAATCAAACCTGTCTATTAATTAAAATAGCTTTTGATGCTAACAAAACCACATATTCAGTTTTGGACTTAGATTAGTGAAAAACGTGTGTTGTTTTTCAAGTTAGATTTAAAGAATTTGTTAAGTAAGAAACATCAGCTGAGGAACAGAAGCATCGGCTGAACTTTAAAGCATCAGACGAAGGATCAGCTTCAAAGGATCAGACAAGGAGAAAAGAGTATCAACTGAGGATTTACAAAGCATCAGCTGAAGACTTACAACCATCAACTGAGGATTTTCAAAGTATCAGCTGAGGCCTCAAAACAATCAGCTGAGAAACAAAGTGATCAGCTGAGTTTTCAAAAGAATCTACTGAGGAATCAAAGAACATCAGCTGAGGAATCAAAGAACGTCAGCTGAGGACTTCTCTCATCAGATAAGAAGTTTACTTTTTGTCAAAGTAATTTTTATAAGCGTATCACTCAGAATGATCAGTTAAACATTCTTAGTCTACTGATCATATAGGTTGATTAGCTTATGCTTCTAAGTCCTTATTAATATTCCTCGTCTGAGCAAAAATATCACTACAGTTTAGAGTTAATTTCATCAGCTGAGTCGTATTCAGTTTAAACACTTAGCTGTTTTTATTCTTAAGTCAAGACAAAACATGTGTTGTTCTATTTTGCCTTTAGAGATTTCTTTGTAAAAGTAATAACACTTTATGAATCTGCAAATAAACAAAAAGGATGGAGTTTGACCTCCTGGAAAAGATGATAGCTGCTTTACAAGAAGATCTCAAAAATTTGTTTTCAACAACTAAGTATGGATGACAACTCCATACTTGGTAAGGTCAAATCTGAAGAAAACATGGTGTTGTGTAAAACACAAACATGAAAAGAGAAACTTGCACTTCCTAGGCAAAAGGTACGAGTTTAATAATTTAATAATAGATAGTGATATTTAATTTTTAGAATAGTACATTCATTTTACACTTTGCGTGTATAAAGTGAAATTATTTTCTACCCACTAACTTTATCTATTATAATATTATTATTCTTATACTTTCTTGTCTCCTCTTACCACCATCCGGACACCATCTCTCTATATATACTCAAGCATGAAACCATGTTGAAGACACTGGTTGAACACTATAATCTCATCAGTTGAGATTTAGAAGAGTTAGCAAATTTTATTCACTGTGTAATCAAACTTGTTCATGTGCTGAACGTCCTAAACATTAGTTGGTTCGCATCTAGTTAATGTAATTTTTTATTCATATCAATAAGAATTATATAAAATATATCCGTGTGTTCTTAATTTTAAAAAGCTAAAGTTTGTATTCAACCCTCCTTCTACAAACATTTGTTGTTGTTGTATCCACTTGAGACCAATAATATACTCTCACCACAACACAATTATCCACTCACATCAACATAATTTTCAAATCTTGTTAACTTCTTTCTCATTATTTCATCAATATAAATCTTTTTTCTTATTGTAATGCCTTTTAGAATTTATGTTTACATTTAAAAAATAGTTAGATGCAAATAAAAGAAAATTTGAAAAAAATCAGACGTTGTATAAATCTTTTTGTGACATTTAATCACGCGAATAAAATATCAATACATTCTTAAAACGACATGTTATAAAAAAAAGTATTTATCGGCGTAGGATTGTGCGGGTACTATGCTACTATAAATAGATTAGTTTTGTTATCTATTCCGCCCTCTTTTCGTTTTCCTCCTGTCTCCTACCGAAAAATTAAAGCTTCTCTCCGTAGTTGAAATTGAGAATTGATTTCATTTCACCCTCCTTCCCTAATCCCGCGTCTCTAATCCTTCATCGCTAGCGGTCTAATGTCGTGGGCCTGGTTGTTTCACCGGAGACTTCATCCCCATCGAAGACTTAATTCACTAACTGTCAAGTCTTCTCCTATAGGTGAGAAATACAACTACATTTTTTGGTTGATTTTTCCTTTTTTTTTCTAGACTATGATATTGCTTTCACTATTTCATTATGCTATAAAGATCCTTAAATACAACCTTGTTATTTGATCAAGTAATTAGTAGGTTCTTTTTTAATCTCTAAAATTTGTGAAAAGTATATATACTCCAAAACGTTGTGACTTGTTTGGATATTGATATGAATTGCCCCACATCAACTTACCATTCACCCTGGAATTTTAGGTTTAACACTTGTTACTTCAATTTAAATTACAATACATTAAAATTATGGTAGTAGGTCAAAGAAGTTTTGTATGGCTGGGATATTCCACATGTGCAATTCGACTAGAGTTGTTGATTATGTTTTTGGTGGATTGGTATGCAATAATGCACTTGATCTTTTTTTTTTCCTTTATATAAACATTAATGGCAGCCACCTAAAAACCATCTGACCACACGAGGTCAAACTAATTGTTCTTGTTCTTTGTTCTGAAGATTTGAAGAATATTAAACACATAAAGACTATGGAGTTAAAGTTTTGAGTTTGTTCTTATTTTTATTGTACGTTTCTTGTTTAATTTTTAGATTTATTTAATAATTATTAGACATTTGTTCGAAGTTCAATTGATTAATAATATTTTGACTTTAATTGCATTTTAAAGTGTTGATTCCCGTAATTTAATAATGAATTAAATAAATCAAAATACATATTATTAACAACATTGTCTATAGCGGCATTTAATTTGATTAATGTCATTTTGTGCTATAAAATATAAATTATGTGACATTAAAGTTGCATGAAATATATAATAACAATAGTTTTCATTGGCAAACAAAATTATGTCATTAATGATTTTTTGTTTATTGTGGAAAAAAAATGTCATGAAAAGCTTAAAAGTTTACGGTGACATACAAAAAAGTATCATTAAAAGGCTTTAATAGTAGTATTTCTAGTAACACTTTTTTCGTCAATTTCCATAAGTTTTTTAGAGTTACTTTTTTGTTTTTTTGTCTTTTTTGTATGCCATAAAATAGCAATTTTTTGTAGTGAAGGTTGAATGATAGGGGGAAAATTGATCTAAAGGTTTGCGGTGTGATAGAGTGCAACCATTCATAATACTCATATAAATGTGATTCATGTTATTTATATTATTTTTATATTAAACATTGTATGATAAAAATAAGATAATAACAAATACGATTTGAAATAAATCTATTTAATTCAATAGAATAAGAGTTAATTACAAAATTCGTTGCTTTTTTCACTATTGGTTCTTTAGCCAAAATTCTTGCAAATTTAGTCATTTATTTAGGAATTTGTTACACTATTGGTCCTTTAGGCTAACATCGTTAGTTTTAACCGTTAGTTTGAGGGGTAATATGGTCTCTTTACATGTAAAGAACCAATTTTGTAATTAAAATAGTTAATGTAATATTTTTACCATTTTTTAATTATTAATTTATTGCTTTTATCATTATTAATTAGTTTTAGAATTAATTATATAGTTAATTACATAATTAATATTTCTCTCTCTCCAGAAACACAACACACTCTCTCTCTCCATTTCTACCTCTCTTCTCGGTGATTCAACCACCGCCCACCTCCCACACAGCCACCACCCACCTCTCACTCTCTCTCTACAAACACAACACACACACTCTTTCTCTCTCCATCTCTCCCTTTCTTCTCGGTGACTCAACCACAACCACCGCCGGTTTGCCACATTTCTCCGCCGGTTTGCCATTAACTCAACCACAACCTCAACCACAGCCACCGCTGCCACCCTCCGCCACCCAAGTAAGGTTTTTCTTCGGGCACTACGACCACCACCAGCATCTTCCATCACCATCGACAGGTGTTGACGACGAGAAAAACCCTAGAAGAACAAAGAGTTGATTTTTGCGATGAAAACCCTAGAAGGAGGTGGCGACGGCGGTTGAAACGGAGATCTGGTTTTAGGGTTCGATTCTGATAAACCTGAAAAACCCTAGTTCCGTTTGAATTCTGATCTCTGTTTTTCTCCGATTCCAAGCTTTGTTCTCACCAGATCTGGTTTTAGGGTTCAAAGAAACGGAGATCTTTTGGTTGTTTTGATAAAGTTAGGGTTTTTTTCTTTCTTGGTTGTATTCAGGGGGTTTGATTTCATAGGGTTTTCTTAGGGTTTTCTTCTGTGGTGATGATGGTTAATGGCGGTGGTGTTGGTGGTTTACGGCAAGGTAGTGGTGATGTGCTGGTAGAATGAAAAGGATGTGTTGGCGGCGGCGGCGGATGGTGGTGGAGTCTGGGAGGTGACCGAGTGGGAGAAATGAAGACCACAACCACCTCTCACATGTATTTAGGGTTTTTTTTCTTACGGCGGTGGTGGTGGTGAGTTGCAGGTGGCGGTGCTGCCATGGTGGCGGTGGTGAGTTGCAGGTGACCGAGGGGAACCTTTTCAAATGGGGGTGGGGGTGTTTGTTTTGTAATTGATATGTAATTAGAGCTAAATATCAAGAAATTAAGAATTATAAAACAGTGAATTAATAATTAAAAATTGTAAAAGAAATTATAAAATCAAGATTTAATTACAAAATTAGTCCTTTACATGCAAAATGACTAAATTGTCCTTTGACTAACGGTCAAAACTAACGATGTTAGCCTAAAGGACCAATAGTGTAACAAATTCCTAAATAAAGGACTAAACTTGCAAGAATTTTGGCTAAATGACCAATAGTGAAAAAAGCCCTATTCTAAAATGACGAATTTTGTAATTAACTCATAGAATAATAAGAACAATACATATACTAGATACATGACCCGTGTAGATGGGCCGGTGAGTATAAAAAACTGATGTGAAAAGAATAAATAACTAATGCAAAATAGTAAGTTATGTAATTAAAATATATTATTTATATTAGAGAGAAAAAATTTGTAACACACGTATTGCAAAATACTAAGGAACGTAAATCATAAATAGTATTTATAGTACAAATTAAATCAAATTTTTTGTAGCACTTCTTTGTATACTACATTCATCGTTTTTGAAGTAGGTAAACCATCATCGTCAAGTATAAGCACTTTCAATCCCTTCTTCTGGTGACACGAGATATAGTGGCATATAAGTATATAATTGACCATAAGAAAAAACCGGTTTTCTAAGGAATAGCCCAACTTCAGACAAAGATTGTCCTTGGCTTTTATTTGTGTAAAAAAAATAGTTAATATATACCAGGGAATAAAGTTGACAACTTTTGGGCAATTACTGCATTTGTACAACATGTCCATAGTCCTTTTTGTTTGTGTTTCATGTGCATAAAAGACAACTTGTAATGTCATAGAACCATTGTTGTTGGCTGTATTATTTGAAAGAATGAGGTTTGATGGTATATGTGGATCTTTTGGTTCTACATTTTTGTTGCATTTTTTGCAGGCCATATAATACCATCCCACCTGATGCTCTATGTTAATCACATGTCCAACAATAGTACGTGTTGTTTCCTAAAAGTACATGTAAATATAAGTCAATAACAATGATAAAATATAATAAAAACAAAATTTAGTTATGTATTAATATTTCAACCTTTTAATCTCAAGGAGGGCATCAATTTCTTAAATGACTGACTTGTGAAGTAGTCTTGAAAATTAGAAATAACGGTATTGGTTGATAGATCAACACGTGCAAAAGAAAAGGCATTCCTATACATAAGGAGAACGGAGAATTATACCATATGTCTATTGATTATTTGTAACCATAAAGTTTATAAAAGTAATGATAAGTTTAGATGAACTAACCATTGATTGAAAATTGTAATTGCTGGAATACCGTCATTGATGTATAACTTTGTATCGGATTAGTAATTTGAAACTTGAGGTTTGTCTATATTAAATATGAGTATAGTGTTAAGGTGTATTGTTAGAAAAAGATGATAATATATAATAAATAATGTATTTAACAGTACCGTTAAACTGACCATATTGGGCAAGTTGGATAACAATGACAACAGGAGATTTAGAGTTAACATTATCTTCGAGATATTTCTGCAATCTTATAGCATAAGAATCCTACAACGCACATGCTATAACTTGATTCCTACATATGATTAAATAATCATAAAAAAATATTAATATTATAAATGTTGGAAAGAAGGTTATGTAAAGCATAATGTACGTACAAATATGAGTCTTTTGTATGGATTAAGAAAATAAACATACTTGTTATCTTGTAGCTTAAAATTTAGAACACAACGCTCATGATTTTGCAGTTTTTGTATCGTCATTGACCACCGGATACAACACGACCAATGACGTCTACAAAACATAACTTATATAATTCCCTTCAAAATTTATTTACATAAATTCAATTCGAATATCAAATTACTTACCAAATCCAACTTCGGGGTTAAGGTTTTTATGAATAACATTTTCAAAGTTAATAAACTTAAAACCATCATGCTCACAGTCAAAGTCTTCTACATAGTGGTTCAATTGTTGAAGTTGATCTTCCATTTATGATCAACTTGACGAAACTTTGTTTGGTAGTACATTAAAGCTGGATAAAACACGATATCCTCCTTCCTCAAGCACATCTTCATATGTGATTATTAGTGACTTTCTAATAGTTGCGAATATTCGGTCACCCTGGAAGAAAATGTAAAAAAAATATATGATTTACAACATTGATATTGATACAAAAAATAAAGATGATGGAACTCGCAATAAGATGCATTACCTTCTCATCCATTAGTATCATATCTATGCTTGCAAGATTTGACATATTACTATTGTGGTAATATGATTTCCAAAGCAATGTAATTTTAACTTTAGAACCAAGTTCTCATATTCTTCATCAATTTCAGTAATAGAATAGAATTGAGTGAATATGGCATGATGATGAAGAGAAAACACATATTAGATGCAAACAAATTAAATGAGAGAAATATGTAATTTTATTTCATTAATACGGAGAGTATATATATAAGAGTAAGGATAATGATTTTGATAAATATGATTTAATTGATTTAAAACTTATCTGATAGTCAAAAAAGGTCATACCGCTATGTTAAATAATTATCTAAAAGTTTGAATAATATTAAACATTACGAAATGTTAGATATATGTTAGTCAAAGTAGTATGATGATAACCATTTATGCGATTTTCATGATAATTAGTAGGTATTAATTTTTAAATTTAAATATATAATAATAACATTACGGAATGTTAGATATTAATACATACATACATATATATATATATATATATATATATATATATATATATATATATATATATATATATATATATATATACATTATAAATATTGAATTGATATATATTTAAAACAACTTTTTTTAAATTTACTATATTCAATTTAGTTTGACTCCAAAAAAGTCAAAATTGAAATTTTACAATTAAAGGAATTAATGGCTAAGATTAAATTTTTTATTAAATGAAGGGTCCTGATGATCTAATAATTTTTTTGGAATTAGTCTTTTATATATATTAGAAGATTAAAACTTAAGATGAATTTGAGTTTCCATATTTGTAGCAACCTCAACGACTATAGTACTATACCACTTCAATTAAGAGATGCTATGCTCATCTTGTGAGAATATATATATATATATATATATATATATATATATATATATATATATATATATATATATATATAACTCAAAGAATGATATTTATTATTATATATAATTATGTAATTATAATATCATATAATTTGAAGGAAAGAAACAAACGGGTGTGTTAAATAGCTTGACCTATGTATTACAAATGAAGTAAGCAAATAGCCCAGTGGTAAGGCGCTATCACTTGGATTCAATGACTCAAGTTCGAAGCTTGGTCGCTTCTATTTTTATTGCTTTTTTTTCCTTTTTCCTAAATTTTGTCGTCTTTATCCTGTGTCTTTTCTTCCTTTTTACACAAAAGGCATATGGTAAACTTAATTCACATGTATAAATGAGGAGTCAACAACCTACTAATATTAGATATCCTTATATATTTTCTATCCTTTTTTATATTTTCCTTTCATTTTTTTCTCTTTACTAGTTGCATATTTTCTTCTCTACACAAGTTTTTTCTCTGCAAGTCTCTCTTTCACCTGGTAATTCCTACTTTATAAGCTTAATCAAGCTGTCTTTCAGTTTCATTTATAATCATCCCTTTCTAAGCAGCATATATTTTTAATAACATATTTTTATGATATGTTCTTTTTAAAAAGGTTCCCTTCCAATACTTTCCTTTTATAGTGGTAAGTTTCATATGCTATTGTGTTTTTTTTAATATTTTACTTCAGCCCTATTTTACTATCTGATTCATGAATGTAATGTCAAGTATAAAGGCTGCTGTTTTGATATATATAAAAATTGAAGGGAACATTTTTCTTGATGCTCTATTGCTCTACATTGGTATTTAATAAGAATGCCTTTAATTATGCTAATTAGCCACTTAACATAATAAAAACTTTTTGATTTTTTTCTAAATTTTCTCTACACCGAAGTGAGGCTTGGTCTCCTTGAGGGAGAAATCACCAGGAGGAGTTCTATGCATCATCTTGCTTTTGTAACCACTGAAAAGAAACACAAATTTTAGCATATTAAGTTTTTCAGACACCTAAGTTGAATAACTAGAAGTATGGGTTACAAAATTAGTAGTCAGATCCTATTGAATAATTTAATACAAGATCAATAAAGAATGTCAAACCAAGGCAGCTCGCCCCAACTAAAATAGCATTTACTCATGTTACATCTATTGTATCCAAACTCAAACTAACACCTTCCCCTCAAATTCTTAAAAGCCAACTATACGAGAACATACAAGGAGCATATAACTTAACATCAATGCAATGAACATTAGTTGAAAATGGAGATAGAAATATAAATATTGTTAGTGATTGCTTCTAACAACATAGATGTTAATATATCTCATCTCAATCATCTAATATTCCAAACCGCGGATATCAAAATTGCTTAACTAAAAAAGACTACTTTTTATAAACTTTGAAATTGAAAAACAAGAAGATAGCTTGATTTACCTTTGAAAGACAAATTCTAGCTATTTTTAATAAAAAAACAAACAACAGATTCAACAATAATATCTGCCTATAATCAGTCAAATCAGTCTATGATTTTATGCAACAAAAAATGTTAAAATCATGGATCTTTGCGGGTTCTCAAATCATCACCAAATCATAAAATATTGTGATTACTAAGATCAATTATGTTATCTTTCAACTCAAGATATGATTTCACGAACACCTAAATATATTTATTTGTAATCATGGTAGTTTAATTTAACATTCAATATTGATGTTTATCCACATGACTTCCTTCATGATAAATTATCCTATTGCCCTCTGATGACACATTCACCATCCTTTCCCACGTATTATTTTCACATTGCGTTTTTGTCATATGGTCAAGCAATAGATGGGTAAGAAGAAAATGACTTAATTCAACTAAAAACGAGCAAATGACTCTAAATGTATTGTTTCGTCGCTCGTCGATCGGTTTGTTTAGAAGCTTAAATATTCATGTTTTAATTTACCTCGTCTTAAAAACATAAAAAACGAAGAAAAAAAATGATAACGTAGTATAGTGTGTGTGTGTACACACTTTTGTTGAGATTTAGAGATATATGATATAGCTGTATTGAACTAATCATAGATTTAGATAACATGATATGAAATCTCGACATCTCAATAACTTTTTTACAAAACCAAAAAGATGAACCAATAAAAATATTAACTCGATAAAATGAGTATAGCTAGGAGTATAGTGAGGCAACCAACCTTGAAGCTTATACACTACTACAAAAAAGACATTTAAGCCCGGTTATTTAACGCATTTAAACCTGGTTTTGGTGGGGGTCTGAAAGTAGGGGAGCCTGAAAGTCGGGGATTCAAGCCCGGTTAAAAAACCGGGTCTGAAAGGTACCTTTAAGCCCGGTTTTTATGTAAAAAACAGGGTCTGAATGTCTCCTTATTAGCTCTAGATTGTCACTTTCAAGCCCTATTTTTTAGTTAATTAACCGTGTCTTATTGTTTATGTTTAAAAAAAAAATTTGTTTTTTTATTGTTTCGTGCTATCGTGGACCAACAATATTCAACCAACAAACAAAATAACAATTATATTACACAAATTGAATTACACAATTGAATTAGAAGAAGCCGTATACAAACAAGAATAATTATGTATCCTTACATAAATATAATATATCAAAAAAAATATTACATAAAAAAAAGAACTCGACAAATATATAAGTATAAACTATTGTACCGCCCCTAACCAATTCATCTCGACTTATGCTAACTTGACTTATAAATGTGTTTTGTGTATCTGGTGGGATAATATCCTTGAGTTTAATGTTAATAATAAGAAACCTGGTTTATCTTTAAAAGATCACCCTTAAGAAGTCGAGTATATGTTGGGATAATATCCTCGAGTTTAATGTTGTTTATGTAACATGGGGCAAGTATAGCTGGATCTTCCTCATTCCTTTTCCATTTCAAAGTACCTATAATTTCATTTGCTGAATCAATGCAAGAGATGGTTTAAATCTGGAGTCGGGACATACCTTTAATGTTGAGAAATAAGAATAATATATACACCAATCTTTCACAAGAGATGGTTCAAATCTGCACCTTAACCACTGGAGTTCTCCTTATCAAAAAGAAAAAAAAAAGAATCAATAATAAGATAGCCAAAAGGCAGCAAATATGCATGATTACTGATTTGGTAAAATAAAGACAAAGTCATAGGTGCGATTATTGATTTGGTAAAATAAGAATCACATACTCTTCCTGGAAAACAATACGCAGGCTAGCAGGTTCAACTTTTTTAAAGAGCAGAATTCCAAAAGATATATGTTCATGTTAAATTTACACAAGATCACTCGACAACAAACTTCAATAAAATCCCCAAACTTGGATCACCAACCACCCTCTGTAATAATCCAATACTAGCATTACTAAGATTAATAATAATTTAATCATACTAACAAGTCGTTCTGCAGTACAAACATATCAGATTGGACATTAAAAAGGATATAAATCGATGTCATAACCACAAACCAAGCCATTGTTAGCAAGAGCCTTTTCATCATGTGAATGAAGAACCTAAAAAAACAAAATCAACCATTCTGCGTCTGCGTAACCCCCTTTCAGAGATTTAGAGAGTGTACTAAACTTACCGAAGGATTTTATCGAAGGGACGAAGTCACCAAGGCAGATGGAAGATAGGCTCGACGACGACGACCCGGAGAAGAGCACAGGTTTAAACGACCCGGAGAAGAGCACAGGTTTAAACGACGTCGGCTCCTTCTTAGTCGTCGAGAGTAAGAATCAACAGGTCAATGAGGTCTTCATTTGCTGCCGACGAGTATGAATCAACCGTCACAGTTTTGATTTTCTTTGAATCGAGAATCACACATAGTGAAGAGATGAAGACGTGAAAAAGTTTAAAGAGTGAATGAAATTGGGAAATTGGAGGCTGGAGTTAGAAAAGGGTAAAGAGTGAAAACCCTAAGGGGGCGTTTGGTTCGTGGGATTTCGTGGGATTTCAAGGGAATGGGATTTGAAATCCCTTCAAATCATGTGTTTGGTTTGCAAAATGAACATGGGATTCAAATTCCAAGGATTCTTAAGAATCCCTCATATGAGGTATTTTTCAATCCCTCCACCAACCCTGGTATTTTGAAATCCCTCAACCGAGGTATTTGATCCGGCGACTCTCCGGCAACAATTCCGGCGAACAACAATCCCTCAACGTCGTTTGCTACTGTGATAGAAATCACCGCCTTCATCGTTTTCGTCAACCACCACCGCCGTCGTCGTCGTCTTCGTCAACCACCACCGCCTCGTCGTCGTCTTCGTCAACCACCGCTGTCGTCGTCTTCGTCAACCACCACCGCCGTCGTCGTCTGTTCATCAAACACCGTTCGTTCTCCCTTCGTCAACCACCGTCGTCTGTTCGTCGTCCCTATCAACCACCGCCGTTCGTCGTTCTCCCTTGCGTCAGAAAACCCTAGCAGAAACCCTAGACGAACAGATCGGTGGTGGTTTCTAAACCTGTCGTCAAACCCTAGACGAACAGATCGGTGGTGGTTTCTAGACCCGTCGTCAAACCCTAGACGAACAGATGTGCGAAGGGTGGCGGCGGTTTGGTGGTGGCCGGAGGTTACGAAAACCCTAGGGTTTCTTCAGGTGGTGGAGGTGGTTCGGTGGTGGTTTCTGTTTGCATAGGGTGGCGGCGGCGAGATGTGGCAGATCTGGCGAATGTGGCTGCGGTTTGGTGGTGGCGACGGTTTGGTAGTGGCCGGAGGTTAGGTGGTGACCGGAAGATGAGAGATATGTGGGTGGTGAGTGTTTTGAACCAAACAAAGGAATGAGATTTTAAATCCCTCCTAATCCCAATCCCACCAAATCCCAATCCACTTTAAATCTCATTCCCCCCAAAATCAATACTTGAAACAAACGCCCCCTAAATATTTAGACCCGGTTTTATAATAAAAAACAGGGTCTGAATCGATTTGAATTTTTAGACCCGGTTTCATCGTAAAAAACAGGGCCCAAATGTGTATATGTATTTTATGAAGCGCACAGATATAAGATTTAGACCATGTTTTTTTTTAAATAAGCGGGTCTGAATCTTAAAAAACACGCGTTTTACTTTTTTGACCCGGTTTTGTTTTAGAAAACCGGGTCTGAATCTTAAAAAACACGCGTTTTACTTTTTAAGTCCGGTTTTAGACATTTTTTTAAAAAACCGGACCTAAATGGGGGAGCTTAAAAGTGTTTTTTGTAGTAGTGTAAAAATGTTTTGACTTTATGTCGCAATGTCTTAATTTTAGAAATATCCTGCATATGCAAACATATGAACAAGACTTTGTTTTTGAAAAAATAAAAAAAAATATTATTCTTGTAACGAAACTTATATATATGTTTGTGAAAAAACATAACTAGTAATATTTAACCTAATTTAACAGGATCTTAATGTATACTAACGGTTAGAATTTTTTAATAATGTTATAACTTTTGCTATAAAACTTAAAACGACTATATTGCCATGGATACAAATAAAATAGTTTCCTTTATAAGATGGAGTGAATTATAGTGTTGTTCCTTTTAGAATTAAAATTATTTTACATTAGGTCATTTAAATTACACAGCTGTAAACCGAGTTTTTTATTTTGGAAAGTCGCTCACTATTAGTCATTTGACGCTTAAAAAAATGACTGATAATATACGATTAAACGACTAATAATGTCCGATTTTGAGTTTAATGACTAAGTGTAAGATGCCCCAAATTCTTAAAAAACAAAGAGTATAAATCACTCTTAGATTTAAGCAAAGAGTTCATAAGAGTTGACCATAATTATGTCCGTATTCATCCATATCAAGTTTTTGTGGTGTGTTCCAAAAATTCTAGTTACAAACAAAAATATGATGATGGGGTAGTAGAATATCGAGGGATAGTGGCATGTTGGGAATAACCTAGAAGAATCTACCTAACATATTGTATTTTTGGATTATAATTAATTATCATTATGAAACAAGAAAGAATCTACAAGTTTGAAATCTGTTGAAGCAAGGAAATATTAAAACTTTCATTTTTTGCCTTAAATTTTACTTTTTGTATATCTTATTGTATCTCCTCAATGTTACATATTTGCATTATGGTAATTTTTTTTAAAATAAAAACCCACTTATTTTTCCCTTTATTCAACTTCTAAAAAACCCGTTGAATTTTAACCTTTTAGTTTTTATAGCACTTAGAGGTGCACATCTTCGGATTTTAATCCGATCCGGATTGAATAAAATCCGATCCATCAGATTTTTTCGGTTTTTTTTACCGGATTTTCGGATTGTAACCGGATTTTCTCGGACAGAGGTGTAACCGGTTTCGTACGGATTAAAACCGGATTTTCTCGGACAAAAATGTAACCGGTTTAACCGGTTTCGGATCGGATAAAACCGGTTAAATCCGCTCCGGTTTGAAAAAAATCCGGTTATATAAAAATCGGTTCGGATAGTTTTTGGATATTCGGATTTTTTGTGCACCTCTATATACAATTATACATTAGTGGCCTAGTGGGCTATAGACTGCGATCCATGCCAGCCCACAAGAACAAAAATGGAGAATTTTCATCTGATGTTTAGTTATGCTATGTTAGTATGTTACCAACGATTTTGACCACCATTTTAGAGATCGGTAATTATTTTTAAGTCATTTATGAAAAACACGCACCAATTCTAGATCCACTTACTGTGTGTATTTTTTACTCTAATTTCATAGATTCATGTTATATTCACATCTGTAAAAACAGGTTATAAAAAGTTATGTCCTAAAGGTTTGTATTCTCTTATTAATACAATATTCTCTTTGCGTGCTTATTTCCCTTTTTATTACGATGTTGAAAAGATCGTAACCCAAGAACATCGATCTGTCACTTCTACTCGGTTTAATCCACCCTTGTATTTAGGATTCAAGATCTTTAAACGCTATAACCTAATCTACCCCGTATTGACGATATTTTAAAGAAGCTCAACATGATAGTGGATTAATATGCAACACGATCTTCTGAATCCAAACATGAAATAAACTGTCATACTCGTTGTAGTTATGGGCGTCAACTCTAGATAGGTGTAAACATAGTTAGTGGCGGATTTAAAATTTTATTTGAGAGTATGCACTTCATAAAAGTTTAACTTAGAGGGTAAGTAAATCCACTGTTTTTACTAAAAAAAAATTTTAATATGACAGTAGGAATTTTTTTTGAAAGGTATGAAAGTGCATACCCACTCTATAACATAAGTCCGCCATTGTTCGGTTCGGTTATAGGTGAAAAGCTGACTATTAACCATAGATTTGGTTACAAAACTTTCATATTCGATCGGTTATGGTTATTAACATTTTGGTTTTTCGGTTATAGAAGATGGCTCAGTTATGTATTTCGCTTGAATCGTTTTGTTTGTTTTGTGTAATTTCATTTTGGTCCAATAGAAAAAAATTTAAATGAATTTTTGTTGCTCAACATGTATGTTCAAATAAATTCAGAACCTTTGAGACTATTTAAATAAACAAACAATAAGGAATATCGGACGCTGCTTGTTTGTTGTTGAATTAAACTATTTAGCGTTGAATGCTGAATTGCTTAGTATTGAGTGTGTTTGATTGCCGCATCGGACTGAAAACTGTGTTGGATGAAACAGAATAATACGGAAAATCATTCCACTTTAAAGTATATTTTGAATCATTAAGCATCAAGTATTTTATCTTAATATTTATTTCTTTCATACATCTTGTTAAACAATCATATCTTATAATATAATAAAATAATATTAAGGTGTAAAAGGTAATTTGCATCATTTAGATTTTTATTCAGGATCCTTATTAAAAAACATGTTATATTCGCAGACAGTTTCATACATAGATTTAGAATTATTCAGACCATGAAATCATTCAGTGTTTTAACATATTGTTTTAACAAAGAGGCCATTAGTTTGATATTTGTAAAATATGTCAATTATATTTTTTATGCATATACTTATGAATAGGTAAAAGTCGGACTATTTTACAATATAAGAATTGTTTAACTAACTAAAAAGTACTAAGCATATTAACATATTACTAGTTTAAAACTTTGAATTATAAGTATATGTATAATACATTATATAATAATAGATAATAGATCGTACTATAGTACATATTATACATGTTGGTTTGGTTAGATTAAAGTGATTAACCAAGTACTCTTAACAGACCCCTTGTTAATCATTTTGTTTGGTTAATTTGGTTCGGTTATCTCGATTAATTTTGTCGTGATTCAGTTTTTTATTTATTACTAGTTAAAGGACCCGTGCACGTACGAGTATTATATAAGTAAATCGAAATAACTAATTTATTAAGTAAAATAATACTTCAACTACATACAAAATGTGTGAACTGTCATACATAACAAAAATTTTATTTAATCTAATATAGTAAATAAGAAAAAGTAGACAAATACAAATTGTTTGAAGTACGCAAGTAAAAACAAAGATTATTCTTTATATACTACATTAATTTATTAGATCGTGATTCAAGATTTTGGTGGGTTTCATTTAGTTACTGCTCATCCATAAATCATTTGGTGACTTATGTAACATTGCTTGTTGTACCTAAAAGAAAACCACATGATTTACGAACATACTCTCAAGTTTAAAACTAAAATATATACTTGAACACCACATAAGATCAATTTCGAATGTATAAAAGAAACGGAAAAATAATAATTAGAAGATGGATAACAATCCTTTGAATCTTTTGTGATTAAATTGAAAAAGTTAGTAGCGCTATACATAGTAATCCACATCTTTTTTGAAATATACTACCACTAATCAAAAGAAAGAAAAGAACTCTTGAACATAGTTATAGTAATTCTAACTTCAATTGGGATTTGCTTATAAATTAATGCAAAAAGATATTTGTCGACTCTCACTTCACTTTGTTATAAAACTTTCATATATATAATCAATTAAAATTGTGACCGATTGCTATAAACATTATAAAAAATGCATTTTATTTTGAATTAGGTCACTATGCTTTAAAAATCATTGTTTAAACCATATAACTGAGACGATTATAAATATATAATTATATTTATACCAATTATTATATATTAAAAGTTATAGAATAAAAAATACAAATATATTTAACTAAATACATCCATTAAATATAAATATATAATTTACAAACACCCCCTCTTTATTTTCATATACCTCATTCATAATTGGTTCCATATACTCTTAAAGATCATTTCAGTTGTGGAAGTCAAAATTATAAGTTTTGGTCAAATTTGAAATTTCTCATTGTTATTATATAAATCTGAATTATAAAAAAACTAATACACAAATCACTTCGTTAGCTTATGATAATATCGTCTCAAAATTCGGATGTCATTCTCATAATCTTCTTTTTTGACATGTAAAGCATTGACAATTAATTACTTTAAATAGTATGATTAGCAATACCTCACACTTTAACCAATATTTTATTATGAAATCGTTGGCATAAAAAAAACAGATCAAGAGTTTAACGTTGTATGATTATGTCAATGAAAAAGATAATTGATTTAGATATTCACAAACATAAACTATCACATAGAAAGTACTATACCTCATTAATATGTTGTAGATATATACTATCATATACTCTAAGTCAAAAATACCTCATAAAAAATTAATGATTTAGTGATTTATAACATAAAAATTAGCCATATATATGTTCACCGGATTATAGTTTTATAAAGAAGATAAGCAAGAAAAATAATTATTCTCATTTAGAAAAAGATTAAATGTCATTACATTTCAAATACAAAATTAAAGATAGTAACTCCTTTTTTTCAATGGTTATAAAATATATTTTTTACTAATAAAAACGTAATTTTTTTATTTTTTTGCTATTACTGTAAAATTTACATCAAAACGTAGATAAAAATGAGAAGATTATAAATATATAATTATATTTATACCAATCATAATACATTGAAAGTTATAAAAGAAAAACTACAAATATATACCATTAAATACATTCATTAATTATAAATATATATTTTATAAAAACACCCCCTATATATTTTCATATAGCTCCCTTATAAATGGTTCCATATATTCTTTCAAGAACTATTCTAATAGTAGAAGTGAAAATTAAAAATTGTGGTCAAAATTGAGAAAATAAAAGGTTTTTATTAGTTAATTAAATTTTATTTATGAAATCTTTCCCATATTTAATTTTCTTTTAATATATACATAGATACTCACTTCTAATTCCATAGACGATATTTAACACGACATAAACTCAATACAAAGATAAGCGAATTTGTTTATGTCTAGTTGATTGCGTAACCCGTTTAATAAACGGAGTGTGTTTGGTTTGAGATGTACAAAATGAATATACCAGTCAACCCCTTTAATACTTATCTTTTATAAAATAAAAAACAAAACAAAAAAAAATAATTCAACCAGTTTATCACCCGTTTAACCCATATACAACTCATTTTGGATACATCTATAATCCGATTATAGCCTCCTACAAGCTCTTACAAACACTTTAACCCGTTTAAATAAATGGATTTGAGACATCATATATAAGTTAAAAATTATGGTTTTTTATATAAATAATTTAACATATCGACCCTCAAATACAATGACACTGCTACAATGGTATTAAAAAGTAAAAACTAAAAGATGGAACCAAGATGTAACTAGGGATTGCAATTGTCACCTGATCCAATGATCATCCACCCGATCTGATCCATCTTGTGGTGGATATGGACGAAGTTAAATGAATGAATTTCGAGTGGATATGGATGTTTATTGGATCGGATACAGATAAACATTTCCAATCCATGGATGAATCCATTAACTCGAATTAAATTCGATATAATTATAATTTTATATACTTAAGTATAAAATTCATATATGTATTTTAATTCTAAAACTTATATATAACTACATTAATAAAGATATCATAATTATGTATGTTAAATCCAAACTCTCTTCTATAATATTTTTGTACAGTTATATTATATATAAAAATATTGTATTTTCTTTCGAGCAATAGTTATTTTGACATCCAATGGATATTCAATTACTCGTTTAATCCGATGGATATGGACGAACAAAATTTTTTCTAATGGATATGATATGGGTTCAATTATAATTTGTAATGGATATGATATGTATATGGATGTTGAAAAATTAAATGGATGTGGATATGACATCACCCGATTCATATTCGATCCATTACTATCCCTAGATGTAACCCATATGCGAACTCTATATTCATACCAGCTAGGACTTGTCTTAGTGGTATCTGAGTTTTACAACATCCTTAATGTCTTGGGTTTAAGTCTTGAATATTGTGGTTTCCTTAAAAATCTAGTAGAAATATTATTAATCATAATAGTGTTTTCCGGAAATTACAGAAAAAAGTTTAATCCCTTATAATAAATGGCTTAGATTCATATAATATCCGTATAAATTTCGTTACGAACTCGATCCATTAACAGAATTTCGCCATTAAAAAAACTTGTATATTATTAGTGTCCCCAATTGCTCACACTAAAGTGAATCATGATGGACCCAAAGTTCGCCGGGAATCCAAAACCTACCTCCTCATATTTTGGTGGTGATGTAGGTGGTCGCATGGATATCGATCAAATGCCTGAAACACCTAACTTCAAGACTCACCACCGCCGGACCCAGTCGGAGACATTCTTCCGGTTCCCGGAGGAAGATACCCTCCTCCTCGACGACATCGTTGCCGACTTTAACTTCACCAGTATTGACCTCCCTTCACTCTCCGGCGACGCCCCTGTACCAACCACCCCCGAAGATTCCTCATCCAAGTCGGAGAGAGAGTCCTCCGATATCAACTTCGGCAAATCGACGGCGAGAAAACCGGCCCATCTCAGGAGTCTCTCCGTGGGTTCCGATTTCTTGGATGGGTTTGGGCTGAATTCTGCCGCCGAGCCGGAAAAGCTCGTTAGTAGCGGTGGCGGGTGTCGTCATAGGCATAGTAATTCGATGGACGGTTCTGCTGCGACGTCGTTTGAAAGGGATTTCGTCTTGATGACGCTGGATAACTCGAAGAAGGCCCTTGCACCTGATAAATTAGCTCAACTTTCTTTAATTGACCCCAAGAGAGCTAAAAGGTTTGTCTTTAATTCTATCTTTCAACTACAAAATTACACAAATTCTGTTTCTTTAACTTGTTTGTTTGAAAAAATTCCAACAACTTGAAGAACGAATTTGAATCTTTATATAAAATTTTGTAGGATTCTTGCAAATAGACAATCTGCTGCTCGATCAAAGGAGCGCAAAACAAAATATACAAATGAATTGGAGAGGAAAGTGCAGACCCTTCAAGCTGAAGCCACAACACTGTCTGCACAAGTCACAAAGTTGCAGGTAAAGATTTGATTTTTAGTCATAAATTGTTTTCAAGAATATATGCATCACCATATTTCACTTAAGGAAGCTAGAAGTAATTTGATCATCTGACCAGAATTTATGTAAATGAGAAATGACCCAGTTGTGGTAAGGTATTAAAACATGTCAATTTAGCTTTGATTGTACAATTTCTAATGTAACTTTTATTTAAATAAGGTGGAAGCTAATAATCCGGGCTTATGAAAAATAACCAGAAAAAAAATAAACTTATGTAAAATAAAAGCTAAAACAAACACCCCCAAATTGTAAAGATTTATACGCATATTCATGCTGATTTACTAGTAGTAGTATAACATCTTCAATTGAGTAAGAGTCTTCTGGTTTGGTTATTATGAGTACATGAACATATTTGAAAGCTAACTTATGTGATGCAGAGGGATACTAGTGGCTTAACATCAGAAAACAAGGAGCTCAAACTTCGGTTAGAAGCTATGGAACAACATGCCCACCTTAGAGATGGTATGTTTACTTTTACTTTTATATTATGTCATCACAATTACCTTTGTCTTCTTGGAAGTATAGTAAGAGTGGCGTTTTCGTTCTATTTATGTGAAAAACGGGTTGATTTGGTGTTTGGGCGTTATTGCTAATGAGGTAAACAGATAAATGGGAGACTTGAGTAAAGGGAAATTGCTTGAGCAGGTTAAAACTTGAAAGTAACCTATACAATCTCAATTGTTTATTTTCTAATAACCCTGTTTTTCTAAATTATTTATAGAATTCAAAGAAAAAGTAGACAAAAATATGCACTGTTTGCCATGGATAATATATTGCACAACTTGAGTTTCCCATTGACCTAGCAAAATCTTCAAAATAATTCGAGATAAAATAGGATGTTTATTTTTTGTTATTTTTACAATTAATGAACTATGTTAACTTTAGAACAAATAGGAAAATAATATTAAATCTCAATTTGTAAAGACACGTTTGACCTCAAAAGGTCAAAACTTACTATTCTAGTTTTTGGTATTATACCTGTATAAAAGCAGTGATCCAGGAACAGAGCTGTCCTGGACAGAACAGTCAACAACACTTGCATAGCATTATGATTCAAGAGTTTGATACTTTGATCTATGATGCTTTTTTTTTCTTCTGAAAGTCAAAGGTCAAAAGTCAAAGTTTACATTTCTATTTTGAAATACGAAGTTCACCGGACTCATCTTTGTTTGACAGCTTTGAATGAAGCCCTGAGAGAAGAAGTCAATCGTTTGAAACTTGAGGCGGGTCAACTCCCACTCTTAAAGGGGATGGATTTTAACACGTCATTGCCACCTCAAATACCTAATTCAACTCCCACTCGTCTGAAACCTACCTTCATGGACTTCAAATGAATGGTAAAAAGAAGCTCGAGATACAATTATATCATCTTGTACATAAATATGATGTTGGAATGTATACAAAGTGGTTGTTTATATCACTTTTATGTATTGTGCAAATCTTATGGCAATGTTATTGATATTACGTACGTGCACATGGTAGCTGCAACAACATGAGCCATAGCCGGTGGTGGCTCATGTTCCTGCAACTATCATCTTATAGGAGGTTCCAAGATTCAGCAATGTAAATCTGAGGAGGTGGTCACTTGTTTGTTATGTAGATGGACAGATATGTTGAGCTCTAGTTATATTCAATAAAAGTTATTTTGATTAACCGCATGCCCGTTTTGAACTCTTTTAGTGACCCAAGTTTTTTGTTCAGTTACGGTTATTAGTGTGGTTAACCACTTTAACCGAACTTTTAAGACTTTTGTGATATGGTGTTTTTCATGCTAATTGTATAAAAAGTTTACTTATTACCTATTAAAAATAGTTCTATGTTAGTATGTAATTATTATATTTCTTAAATCACAAACTTATATATATATGACATTCTTGAATCAAAATAGTCCAAGAAGACTCAAATTACCATTGAGATACATGTTAAGTAAAAAAACAACTATTTGACTTTATATTGGAAGTGCAATAAATGAACTTTTGGTTAATGGTTGGTTTGGCCAATTCTTTTGATCTGAAAAATAAAAAAGAAAAAAAAAACATGCCGGCCACTTCTTTTGATGTCCTGGTAACATCTGGTCGTTCTCGCATGTTACACCACATCCCATGATAATGTCACTTTTTCCTTAAATTTTGCTTACAGATACGTCATTTTTTGTTTCAATTCAAAATCTTGAAACGTCTTCAAGACTAATTAATTAATGCAATGGATCGAAGAAGAAGAAGAAGAAGTTAGAATTATCAGATTAAAATTTTACTAAAAAACCAAAAATTAAAGAAACTTTTCTCAAGAACAAAACAAAAGAGCATGCAGAAGATCAAGATCAAGATGAAGATATATAATTATGTATTTACCAAATCATATCCCCTTCCCCCTTGTAGTTTTTGGAAGCCAACAAATGGTATTATATAGGCCCCCAGCAACTTGAGCTTTGGCCATTCTATATATGATTTAATTAAATTCTTCAACTTACAGAATCTAATTAATGATCTTCACTTCAGGTATATATATATATATATATATATATATAGAATTAAGATCAATTAAGAGGGAAAAATTGCTAAGAGGGGTAAGAGGGATTTTGGGGTTGACACGTGGCTTGGCAGCTTTAGGGGTATTTTTGACCAAATATATTTCTTTTCTCTCACCCCCTTAGAAATCGTTCTTGCCTTTTTTAACCATGGCAAACCATCGGCCTCTCACTTTAACCCTAATAGCAGACATCGCCTCCCTCTCTCTGATTTAGCGTCTCATCCATCGCCTCCCTTGAAGGCGCCTCCGTCGAAGTCGATGGCCTCCGCCATAATCGCCGGCCACCGTAACCTAGCTCTGTAATCTATCGCCCCCCTCATTGTCGAAGGCTTCCGCCATAATCGTCGGCCACCGTAACGGGAAACCACCAATAGAATCGCCTTCAAAATGGAAAGCTACAACCGCCACCACAGATCTAGAAGAAACCGCGACCGCCGACCGGGATCTGGAAGAAACGACCACTACTGCCACTGTCTCACCGCACCACTGCCGCTGCTGCTATACACCGCCGCTGCTGTTCTAAACCGAACCTAGCTGCTCTGGAAGAAACAGAGACCATCATCTTCGACGATGAAGGACTCACAGTATGCGGTGGTGGGATTTGATTAAGCGGTGGTGATGAGGTCGGTGTATTCATCATCTCTTCTCACAGATGTACTCAACTTACTGATTCACGGTTCACACAACATACTGATTCATCATCACTTCTCCTTCATCAATTTCATTTTTTTCTCATTCATCAATTCTCTGTTTCTTCTCCTTCATCAATTTCATTTTTTTTCATTCATCAATAGACTGTTTTGCTATATTTCATCCAGTTGTATGTGTATCGGTTCTGTTTTTCCATTTTAATTTTGTTCATCAAATCCAAATTTGATGACTTGTGTATCAATTTTTGTTTGAGATCTGTATAATTGATGAATTCTGCATAGCAATCTGATGATATTTGTAAAATGATGATTTGTAACTTTTGATGAGGTCTGTTTTAGAAATCTGATGATGTAATTCTTTGTTCATTTAAATGTAAAGGATGTATGTATTTTTAGCAAATTCCTGTTTATGAATCATCTTTAGTTTAGTGATCGATCTATTCGTTGTTTATGAATTATTTAAATTCATACTGTAAATTTAGGAGGTTCATCAGTTTTTAATTGAGCATGATACCAAAAGTACCCCCTTAGAGCCGTTTTTCTAATTGCCAGCTGTATTGTATTTTGACCAATTTTAGTTGACTCATAATCCTCATCCAACGGCCGAAAGTCCCTCTTAGCCCTCTTAGCAATTTTCCCCTCTTAATATATCCTTACTATATATATATATATATATATATATATATATATATATATATATATATATATATATATATATATATATATATATATATATATATATATATATATATATATATATATATATATATAGGGAAGGGTTCATGCGAGAACCGTTGTTAGTGCGAGAACCGCGAGAACCAATCTCAGCCGTTCCTTGGATATGAGAAGTTTCATGGATGGTGAGCGTGGAGGGATAGAGTGTGGCAGGGTGCATATGAGGAATTCATGGGTGAGCAGTGACATTGAAGGAGGGGAAATTGGACGGCTCAGATTGGTTCTCGCGGTTCTCGCACTAAGAATGGTTCTCGCAAAGTTAGTTGTTAGTAAGTTAGTAACACCAGGTTAGAATTAAACACTATTGCCAAGGTTTGAACCCTGGACCTCTTAGAAGGCTTTGCCTCCCCCTCACTTTTCACCCTTTTTACCATAATTTTCTTTTTATTTGATCCTGATTCTATATATATATATATATATATATATATATATATATATTCTCAACTTTAGGTCTTTTACATATTCTTGAACCATTTCTTTGGTTGCAATCTCTCTTGATATGTCTTCTCTAACTCTTTTAATCATGCAATTGCATCAGAACGAGTTCTATGTAGAATCTTCTAAAATTAAGCCCTTTGTTATTGTTAATTTCCCAGCTTATATATCTTTCCCTAGCTAGCTTTTTCTTTCCTAGTTTGTTAGCTTATAACAAGAATCGAGCAACAAACATCCTTTTCTTTTGTTTGTCTTGCATACGCAGTTTCTCAGTTTGGTCCCTCCTCGATCTAAAGCGTGGTGTTGCCCTTTAAACAAAGATATATTAGATTTATACAAGTCTTTGGCAGCATGTGTAATTAAATGGTTTCAATTGTTTTATAGTTTTTTGGTACATCATATATCATATTGTTATGAAGATGTTAAGGGTTGAAGCTAATATTTGGGTAGACAAAATATGCAAGGCCTGTCTTTCAATGCTCACCATTTTGTAAGGGTGAGATTGTGATTTGAAAATATTTTTCACTTCTAGATAATAATTTCATATATATTCTTATTGACCATTAAAATATCTTATTTGTCATGTTTAGCTTATTTGTTATGTTTTGTTATTGGAGTATCAAACTTTAAATGTTTCTATTGTGTATCAAATTTTTAATTACTTACGATTGTACGTATTTTGTATACATACAATAGAAAATATAATACACAAATAACGACAAATTAGATGTTATTAAACATTATGTAAACACCAAGTTTTAAGTACTATCATTTTAAAGTATATTTTTAACATGAAGATGATATAGGATCAAGCGAGAACAATTATTGAAATCTTGATTTAAGAGCTAAAAAATATAATACATTTATTTTATTTATCATTTTTACATATGTCTTAATATAGTTTGTTAGTTGATCATTTTTAAATGACATTTTACATTTAAAAATAACATAATTTTGTCAAAAATCTTGATTTTTGTAATTATACTTTCTGTACATCACGAGAAAGATGTTGTTTATAGAACCTTATCCTGAATATCGACATTCAAACACATACAAAAATCAGTCATATATGAATAATTAATTGGTTAAGTGTGTCAAAATATGTATAGTATGTTGTTTGACACTTGGTTCGTCATAAATTAATTTATAAAAGAAAGTATTAAATTCAAATTCTTTAATAGTATCTTATATACTTATTAAAAGAAAAAGTTTTCTTCCCTTTTCTAAAAATTCTCCACCAATCATATCTCTTTATTTTTTTTTAAAAAAAATTAAAAAAAAATCGGAAATAGCTAATTATTACGTCATATGCTTTAAGGAATTGTTAGGGTTTAAATGTAAATTATTAGGGTTTAAATGTAATTAGAAGGGTTTAAATATAAATTGTTAGGGGTGGTATATGAAATATGTGAGGGGTTCTTAAGAAATTTGTATATTAATGTAATTAATTATAAGTTGTTTGAAAATTATGTTTAATAATTTCTAATATATTTTGTTTTTACAAAAACTAATTATATATTTGTAATCGACTCATTTTTATCTACGTTTTGATATAAATTTTATCGGAATATCAGTTTTTTCTAAAAATCAGTATATTTTAATTGTTTTATCCATCGAGAGCAACGTGTAGGTAATTATTGTACATTTTATTCTTCTTTTATATTTTTTTCCCTCTACATAATATAATCGATATAATCACTGATTTATTGGTCTGTCGATAAAAAGAATTAAAAATATACTATAACCAACGGTTAGTGACATAAAGTTGTTTATAAAACTATCACTTAGAGCTTTTTAAACTTGATTGTTAGTTGTGACTAAATAATCCTACAGAAAATATACTTCTACATAATTACTGGGTAGTGAAACAACTATCATGTTAATGTGTTTTGTAACTACACATACAACTTGGAATTATATATGAAAATTTTAATTGTCTAAGTTTTCTTATTTTTAACTAATAACTTGCTACATAAAATAAAAGTTATTACATGGATATTTGAAATTCAGTGGTATCATGTGTTTTCAGTTATATTTAATTGAAAATTAAATTACACTTAAGCGATTTACGTATGTATAGACATAACCTATTCTATGTTAAAATCTTATTTTTATGTGATCTAATTTGCATAGACTTAAATGGATGTCATCATTATTTAACTTTTAATGAATTTAGCTTAAAATTTCAAAGATTTAAATTTATAATCGGCTAATAAAAATGTTTTTACAGCACTTGATATTATAACATCAACACTTATATTAAATAAAATCTAATGATAATCTTATGTATGAATTTTAAATTCTGTAATGATGATTCATTTCTTACAAGATTTTATATTCATATATATGCTTTATAATTATTTTTACTATACATCTTAATACTCTTTAAAACTATATAAATTTAAAATTGATTAATATCATCCCGTGTTGATACACGGGTTGTTTTTATAGTAACCAAAATCAAGTCACTTATAAAGAAAAAAAAATTAAAACCAACACATATAGAAAATTTTCAACTGGTACGTGCCTACTTAACTTAAAACATTTAATAAGCATTAATTCTTTCGACCCGAATATATTCAAGGATTATATTGGATTCAACGATTACAATCGATTTTTATCATTTACTCATGGGGTCCTAAAACATCAATTAAGTTATAAAAACAAGTTATATTGTTATAACCTTTCTTTATCTTATAAAAGAAAACATTAATTTTTTATAATGTGATTAAAAAAATTAGGTAAATTGCATTGAAATACAATGAGGTTTCTCTTCCGGTCTTAGTTACCATTACATACAACTAGCTTTAAATATTTTAAAAACAAATCTCAATTTTCGCAGGATCTTCATATTGTATGCAAATAATTTTAATCCGACTGATATAAAAAAATCACTTTTTAATATTGATTTTCGACTCACATGCCTCTAATTATTTTTATAATTATAGAAAAAATGATCGGTACAATGAAGTAAGTTGAGTGTAATTATACTCACATACTGCTTAAATCATTAGAACACCCAAATAACTAAAATACCTCTTGTTTATAAATATGTGAGTAACTCACCTTGATCAGATGCAGCTCAGTGCACAATTTACCTCTTCAATCTGGAGTCAAGTTATTCGATCCATTCACGGTTACAAGAGAAATATGGTTGTTGATCCCCTTCTTTTGAAGAAATCAGTCGCATGGAGTACTATTGCAGGCTTAAATAAATATCTATCGGGGCTTAAATCAACTTGAATAACTTTCTTGATATTAATTCAACAGCTGATGTGGAGCTTAATTGGAGACGGAGTCTTGATAATTATGGGAAATTTACAGTGTCTTTATTGAGAAAATATATTGAAATTAAAGGATTGCCTAATCCAACAGCACCAGAAAGATTATGGACAGATTTAGCCTCCTTCAAAAGTCAATATTATAGTTTGGAGGTTGAAACAAAAAAGACTTCCAACTCTTTGTAATATGTTTTCTAGAGGTATCTCCATCGATAACATGTTGTGCTTTGATGACCATTGTACCATGTTACATACGATCCGAAGGTTCCTGAGGATATTGTTCAGAATAAAAGGTTCATTCTCAAAATACACAAGTAAATGACTATATCAATTCTCAAATAAGACAAAACAAGAATAAGAAGAAGTATAAGCACCATCGGCTTGGCAGACCAAAAGGATCTGCATTTAATGAACCCTGCCACGATGACCTGCAGATAATAAATGCAGGTCAGAGCAGTCTGATTCTCATTGAATTCTCTCTCTATATATATTTAATGAACCATGACTATAAAACAACCGGTCAAAGGTGAGTAAATGCAAGTAATCTCATTGAATTCTCTCTCTATATATATTTATTACTCTCTCAAACGGTTTCCCAGATTTCTGATTCTCACGTCGGAGGTTGGTCACGAGCCGGTGCTCGTGGCGAGACTAACCGGTGGTTGTTTTGTAGGCATTTTCGCCCAAGTCAAAATAGGAGCTGCTAGTAACCATACGAGCCTGCTTCAACATTTGGTGCCATCCGTGGGACTTTTGTCAAACGATTAGCCATGAACATTGTCCCATCACCCGATAATACCCTGGAGCTGGAGACGTATTTTCCAACCAAACCTTCTGAACCAGAAGCTGGATTTTCAGCTCCCCCCTGTCACAACCTTTAACACATGTCACAAGTTCCGGAACCCCCGTTACTAACTCTGTTGTCACCTTCACACGCCCCCCGGAACTTGTCCCAAACCGAAGGCCCTCTTGGGCCCCGGTGGTTAACAGAGACCTGGTGCGGAATAACTACGACATACTCAAGGAACTCCTAGCAGATCACGAAAGGGAACTGCGTGTCGGAGATTTGCAAGCAAGACTACAGTTTGAATGAACCCTTGAAACTCCCCAAGTTCGGAGGCCTCCTGTGATGTCTGGACATACAGGCACACCTGGAGGTACCTCTGGATCAAACCCAAACCAACATACGTCCAACCCCCGAACTACAACCACCCAGAGTAGCCAGCCATTGCCCGGAGGAAGGGGAAGAACGCAGCCAGCACAGACCTTACGGGGTTTAGAGCCAGACGATTGGGCAGAAGTAGAAGAAGAAGAAGCGGAGGAAATGGAAGACTTGTCCAAACCTTATCGCCCCATGGAGAGTAGCAAGTTTACAAGAAGGATAGCTATGTCTAGATTTTCGGGAAGAGTTAAGATGCCAAACCATGTTAAAATGTACGAAGGAAGCAGCGACCCGGAGGACCACTTAAAAATCTTTGTGGGAGCTGCTGAAGTGGAACAGTGGTCGATGCCCATTTGGTGTATGATGTTCGCACAAACCTTGATAGGGCCCGCGAGGATCAGGTTTGAGCACTTACCAAACGAAAGTATTGATAGCTTCGAGGAGCTGCAGAGAAGTTTCCTTGCCAACTTCGTGCAGCAAAAGCGGTATACAAGACACCCCGTCGAAATCTATAACATAAAGCAAAGAGACAACGAAACGTTATGGGCCTTCATGGCGAGATACCTGAAGGAAATCCAAGGAATTAAAGGATTTGATGAGACCATGAAGATTTCAGGCTTTGTCCATGGAATCAAGAACAAACAGCTTGTCGAGAAATATTGTAACCGGATGCCAAAAACCATTGACGAGATGATGGAGAGGGCTAAGGCCTTTATCAGAGGAAAGGAAGCAATAGGAGGATCCGATGATATCTCAAGGCGTAGTTCCGGTGATAGCCAAAAGCTGAAGCACTCCACCTGGAGACTTGTAGGACGAAGACCACCTCAAGAAAGAAGGAACCATGACAGTCGAAGGCCTCCTTACTCCCTTGGCGACATCAACAAAACCTCATACACACCCCTAACCAAAACCCCGCATGATATCTTGTTGACCGAAGAAGTCAGTCAGTCTTTCATGCCACCATGTCCACTGCAAGGAACACCAAACAAAAAGAACATAGATAAGTACTGCGAGTTTCACGGAGATCGTGGGCATAACACGAACGATTGCTATCAGCTGAAAAGACAAATAGAGGCAGCTGTAAAGACAGGAAAATTGGCACATCTAGTAAAAGAAGTCAGGCAGACGCCGGGAAAGTTCAACACTCGACCACAACAACCAAAAAGCAATGCAAAAGATAAGAGAAAAGAGATCCTCATGATACAATCTTGGGGTGAGCACCGGAAGAGGAAGGTGCCAGAGGAGCAAGAATGTATGAGAAGAACGATTGAGTTTCCAACAGCCCGGGACGATTACCCGACTGTTGGCCCCATGGTTATAACAGGAAAAATAGCCGGGTACAAGGTTCATCGTGTCCTGGTAGATGGAGGAAGTTCAGCGGAGATTATGTACGAGCACTGTTTCATGAAGTTAGAGCCGGAAGTCAGATCCTTGATGGTGGAAAGCCTGGCACCACTAATTGGTTTTTCAGGAGAAGTAACGTGGCCAATGGGAGAGATAACGCTCCCAGTCACCTTTGGAACACCTCCTTTGGACAGAAGAGTCCATTTGCGGTTCATAGTGGTGCGTTCCACATCCTTGTATAATGTTATACTGGGAAGATCCGGGCTATATCAGCTAGGAGCCATAGTATCGACGGTTCATTCACTGATGAAGTTTCCAACTCCGAGGGGGATAGCATCTATTCAAAGTGAAAAGAAAGATGTACGAGAATGCCTGCAGGTAGAGCAGGAGATGAGGAGAAAGCAAGTGGTAGATCCCGGAGGTGACGAAAGGAAGGTTCGGATAAATAGTTCGTATCCAGAATAGACAGTGACCATCGGAGGGACGTTAACGAAGGAATGTCAGCAAAAGCTAGAAAACATGCTGAAAGCTAATGTAGACGTCTTCGCTTGGACGCCAGATGACATGACAGGCATTCCAAGAGAGATCGCAGAACACAAACTGGGAATCCCCGAAGCAACTAAGCCAGTGGTGCAGAAAAAGAGAGGCCTCGCCCCGGATAGAAGTAGGGCAGCTTGTCTCGAGGGAGAAAAGCTTCAGCAGGCAGGGATTTTACGAGAAGTGTAGTACCAGTCTTGGGTCGCAAATCCGGTTCTGGTAAGAAAGAAGGATGGAACTTGGCGGATGTGTATAGACTTCACCGACTGAATAAAGCTTGTCCTAAGGATCCGTACCCATTACTGGAGGTGGATCTAAAGGTGGAATCTCTGGCAGGATATAGATTCAAATGTTTTCTTGATGCCTATAAGGGGTATCATCAGATTCAAATGGAAAAGGAAGACGAGGATAAAACAGGTTTCTTTACAGACAAAGGAGTCTTCTGCTACCAAAAGATGCCGTTCGGGCTGAAGAATGCAGGCGCCACCTATCAACGTTTGGTAGACTCGGTGTTTAAGGAGCAAATCGGTCGGAACTTGGAAGCGTATGTGGATGACATTGTTATTAAGAGTAATGACGAAGAACAACTGTTGGGTGACATCCAAGAAACCTTCAAGAACCTGAAGAGAGTTAATATGAAGCTAAACCCGGCCAAATGTTCCTTTGATTTGGAACAAGGAAAGTTTCTGGGACATTTGGTAACACCAAGTGGAATACGCGTGAATCCGGAGAAAACGAAGGCAATAATGGAGCTAGAGCCACCCAAGACATTGAAACAAGCCCAGAGCCTTAGTGGAAAGTTGAATGCATTACACCGATATATGGCCAAAGCAGCTGAAAGAGCATTACCAATCTTCAAGACGATTAAAAATTGTTTAAACAAGAAAAACTTCCGTTGGACAGAAGAAGCGAAGGCTGCTTTTCGAGAGATCAAGAGAACCATCTCAGAATTACCGATGCTGGTGGCTCCAAAGCAAGGAGAAACGTTGATAATCTATCTGGCTGCAACCACGTCAACGTTAAGTGCGGTACTAATGGCCGAAAGAGAACAAAGACAGTTCCCGATTTATTTCGTCAGCAGAGTGCTACAGGGAGCGGAAACCAACTACCCACCCATTGAACGAGTAGCCCTATGTTTAATTCACACGTCTAGAAGATTGAAGAGGTATTTCCAAGCCCACACAATAAAAGTACTGACAGATCAACCCATTAAACAAGTGCTGATGAAGCCGGATGTGTCCGGGCGACTAGCCAAGTGGGCCGTCGAACTAAGTGCCTATGAGATCTTGTACGAAACACGCACCTCCGTAAAAGGGCAGATACTTGCAGATTTCATGGCAGAGACGAACGAGCAGAAAGAGACAGAGGCGGAAGAAAAAATACTGCCAAAAGAACCAGAGGAACCTTCGGAGCACCAGAAGAACCAGAGGAACCAGGCGGAAGAGACACTGCCGGAGGTTCCAAAGAAGAAGCATACGACAGCAAACGGAAGTAAGAAGCTGAGGTCCGGAACACAGAAGAACGAGGATGTAACACCTTCAGCACCACAAGACACATGGAGGCTCCACACAGACGGAGCTTCCAGTACTGAAGGTGGGGGAGCAGGACTAGTATTGACCAGTCCCTGCAAAACGGAATATACATATGCACTCCGATTCAATTTTCCGTTGTCAAACAACAAAGCGGAGTACGAAGCATTGCTATCGGGCCTACGCTTAGCTAAAACAATGAAAATACTAAAGCTCAGAGTGTTTGTCGATTCGATGCTAGTTGCAAACCAGATCAATGGGACATATGAAGTTAAGGAGAAAAGCATGATGAAGTACTTAGCCGAAGCTAAGAAACTGATGGCGTCGTTTGGCAGTTGCGAGATATAACAAGTTCCTAGAAATAAAAATAAAAAATCCGACGCCCTGAGCAAATTAGCATCGGTAGCTTTTGACCACTTAACAAAAACGGTGCTGGTGGAAGTTTTGGAGCAAAGATCAATAGAGGCGGAGGAAGTCAATGCTATAGTGGAAGAAGAAGGTGACACATGGATGACACCCATAATCAAGGCACTCAGAGGTGATGATTCAGAAGAACTTTCCCAACACGATAAAGCCAAGCTAGATTTATCAAGATATGAGCTCAAAGATGGTGTTCTGTATAGAAAATCTCACCTTGGCCCATCCTTACGATGTGTGGGCCCCTTGCAGGCTAATTACATTATTAGAGAGGTTCACACAGGAGCATGCGGTTTACACGCTGGAGCACGGTAAGTAGTAGCCAAAATATTACAGATAGATACTATTGGCCATCGATGCACAAAGACACGTTTGAGGAGGTCCAGAAATGTCAAGCATGTCAAATGCATGCCCCGGTAGCAAAAATGCCGAAACATCCTCTGGTCTCAGTTATGGCAGCGTGGCCTTTCCGAAAATGGGGGATGGATATAGTGGGTCCCTTTCCCGAAGGAGCCGGAAGATTCAAATTCCTTCTAGTAGAAATCGATTACTTTACGAAGTGGTGCGAGGCAAAGCCATTGGCTACCATAACCGGATTGCAAGGTTGGAAGTTTACTTGGGATCATATCGTATGCAGGTTCGGTTTACCACAAGAGATAGTCACGGATAATGGGAGGCAGTTCGCGAGTGACCCGTTCCAGAAATGGTGCAGAGAAATGAACATCCAGCAGTCGTTCACTTCCGTCGCACATCCACAAGCCAATGGGCAAGTGGAAAGAGCTAACAGGAGTTTGTTCAAAGGAATCAAAACCAGATTGCAAGCAGAAGGAGGAAGATGGGTAGACTACCTTAGCCACGTCTTGTGGGCCCATCGGACGATGTTGAAAACAAGCAATGGTGATACACCTTTCAGTTTAACCTATGGTACCGAAGCAGTTATTCCACCAGAGATTGGAATACCAACACGCCGTTGCCAAATGAATACCGGAGAAAATGAAGAAGGATTATGTTTCAACTTGGAATCATTAACAAAAAGGCGTGAAATAGCAGCAATAAGAGAAGCCGCATACAAGAAAACAATAGAGCAGTACTACAACAGGAAGGTGCGGAACGTCATCTTCAGGCTAAATGACTATGTGTGGCGTAAAAATGAAGCAAGCAAAAAGGAGGATCAAGGGAAGCTGGGGCCTCGTTGGGAAGGCCCTTACAAAGTTACAGTGGCACACCAGAACGGATCTTACGAGCTTGAAGACATGGAGGGAAATGTCATTCCAAGGACATGGAACACCATGAACCTGAAGAAATGTTATCTCTAAGGAGGAAGGCAGTCACCATAGTACCTTTTGGAACAAATAAATCTTGTTTTGTCTGAAACAGAGTAGTTCACGATCATGTAGCTACCAAGCAAGAAATTGTACTCTTTTTGTGATCATTTAAAAATGAACAGACAGACAAGCCCTATTGGCTCCTTTTGTGATAAACATCATGTGATATTATAAGTGAATGGAAGTACACTTTTGACGAATCATGTCAACATTTGTGGATCTCATATACAAGTTCTATTGACTTGTAAATTATAAAATAAATAAAATCGAGTCTTGTTACCTCGTATACCTACTCGACCCAGAAGGGCTAAATAGAAGGAAATCGAAGACCACAAACTTCGTACACTATTCCTACTATGTCTTACGGCAAGTAGAAGAAAACCGAAGGATCGCGACTTCGTACATAAGTCGGGTGATACGCGTTAGAAAATGCGTATGTGTGCATGACACCATAAAACTTCCTTTCACACCCGCAAGATCAAACTTCGGCTATGTTTTTGGAGAACTTAGGCTCAAAAAGAACTAGCCAATGAAGATTGAACCATCGGCTAGCCCGAGAGACAGCCGATTAACGAACCTAGCAAGTTCACAAATCATAACATTAAACACAACCACAAGACAAATAGCTAAGGCATCCATAGCATAAACGTGAAAAAGTCAACCACGATTACATACTGCGATGTCTGGAATAACAAAATAAAGTTCGGTGTGAAGATTAATACTTCAATAAAAACAAAAGTTAGTCATAATACTCTAACGCTTGGTAGCAGTAGAGAGCTCCACAGCAATCCCAACACCTCCGGATTCAAACCCCGGAGCAGCTATTTCTTCCGGTTTCACCAGCTTCCGCACCTCCAAAGGTTGATCTGCTAACGAGGCAAGCCATTGATAGTAGGGATAGGCGAGCTGGCTAAAGTCGATAGCAGCTTGGGACAGGCGAGCAGCAGCATCCGGATCATACTGAGGAGCAGTAGCAATGTCACGACCATGTTTAGCACACTTTTCCCCAATCAGCAACCCTTTCTGATAACTGGCCAAAAAACCACACCTCTGAAGGTCACCAAGCGATTTAGAATATTCCGAGCTCTTTCGGAGCTTACCAAAGCAAAATTTTAACCCCTCATTAACCAACCAGACCTTCTCACTCCTCATCTCACTAGCTAGTTTTTCAGCACTATCGCACGCCCCCTGTAGCTCTGTCAGCTTCGTCTTCAAAACACCCACTTCCCCCCACGCTTTCTCAGCCTTCACAGCCGCGGCCTTCAGCTCCTCCAGTTCCCCACGCAACTTGACATTCTCCACATCATTCTCTCGCAGAGAAGCGTTTTCAAGCTTCAACGACTCCATCTCTTTCTGAAGATCATCAATCAACCCGGAACTCTCAACTAGCAAGCTCTCCTTGTCACCCAGCATCTTCTCCAACTCCTTTAACTTTGAAGCATTCTTGTTAGTTACATTCGAATTTTTCAACTTACCTCTCAACTCCTTGATCAACCGCTTTTGTGAAACAGACTCATTGTGAGCCAGCAGTCATCTCCTTCGTACCTCCGGAAACGCAACGCAAAGCCGCAACAGATTGTAGTAAGACTCGTTGACTATATCGGTTGGCTCTTCCAGTGAAATCTTTCGTGCTTCGGCAGGAGTAGCAAAGTTTTCAAGCACGTCACGACAGTTCCCAACAGTGTCATAAAAAGATTTGTTTTTCAAACGGCGAAAAGCTGGAACAAACTTCGACTCGGCACCCGCAGGATCCAGAGGATGTTGCTCCGAATGAGCAGAGTCAGAGCTATCTTCAGAGGCAGAAAAGTCCAAGGAATCAGCAGCATCCGAAGAAGCAATGTCATAGTCTTCCTTGCGAATCTTCTTCCCAGCACCATACACAGAAACGTCCACCTTCAGACGAGCCATAGCTTCTTTCGGCTTCACAGATTCTCCAGCACTTGTCAAATCAATCTTTTCCGGAACCTTGTCTTTTCCTCCCGCAACCACAGACTTTCCTTTCTTTTTCGTAGGTCCCTCCATCCCAATCTCTTTCCTCTTCCAATTAGGTTCTTCACCACAGGAACTACCGGCACAACTCTTACCCTCGTTAGTTTCTTTAGGCTGAAGGGGAATAGTAACCTCCAGATTTGCAGCATCAGGACCCACTGACACAACATTAGACTTGTTTCGAGATAGTACATCATCACCACCATCATCTTCGTCAGCCAACTCAACATCGTGAAAGCTTGGAAGATTGAGAAACTCCAAAAAATTCATAACTGCGGTACACAAAACAAAACAAAACAAAACAGAGGTTAACGCATGTTAGGATAAATAAAATTCTTAGGTTTTCAAATAAAAAGTTAGGTACAACACCCCCGTACCCTGTCCATCACGTTTTAGCAAGGGATATCTACCAGGACAATCCCAATTCAGGATAACACCACCCAATAAAAGAGAATGCTCAGGAATGGTACGGTATTCGATAGGATTAGCAACCAAACGTTCGGCTAATTCTAGATCAACTCCTGTATCGTCCGGAAAAGGGTCCGCAACAGAAATCACCTTCCTCCACACCATCTTAAACGGCACCAAAGACTCTCTCACCAATATAAACTGCTCTTTCCATTTTTTCAAACCCAAAGGAATGGCAGTAACACAAGCATCTTGAGGAGCCTTACGTTTTTCTATAGTAGCCCAATCCCCGGCACGACCAAGTTTAAAAAACCGCCGGAACAACGGAACAGATGGCTCCCCACCCAAAGCACGACATTGTATTTCAAAACTTGTTATTTTTACAGCGCCTAGAGGGGACAATTGACTCAGATGTATACCAAAATACCTCAAAACATTTAGAAAAAACTTCGAGAAGGGGAAACGAACATTAGCAAAATCGAATAGCCTAAGATATAACGCCATATAACCCTTAGGACATTCACTAATATTCTTCCCTGTTCGAGGAAGGCGAGGATCGTATTGTTTATCAATACCGAATAAGACACAAAAATCCTTCATACATTCTTCAGAAACAGCAGAATAAACCACAGATAGATTATTTTTCGACATAGTTAAAAAAGAAGAACGCCAAACCTGTTATGAACTCTCGTAGAGAAAGAAGACGATGAGCAGCCGAACAACGAAAGAGATCTCCGGCGAAAGAAGCAACTAGCTCTCCGGCAGGGAAGGAAAATAAAGAAGAGGAAAAGAAGTCCTTGAAAAAATGAAAGGGATGGATATATATATATAGGCAAATAAAGAGACCCCCACGTTTCACACCTCTCCCCTTTTCTCTTGGAAGTAACCGCCTAAAAAATTTGCCGAATTACTAAAATACCCCCCAACGCCATAATGACCTGACGCCTACAGGCGCGTGAGGCAGATCACGTCACTTCAGAGCAGTCGTGCCAGTCAATGAAATCTCGCCACATCAGGAAGAACTTCGGGAACCATGAGTCACCGTTTAAATAGGCTTTTGAAATTCAAACTTCCCTCCAAACGCACATCATTACTCTTACACATGCATTTATGACTAATAAATATCATAATCATAATAAGACAACCGCGATATTTACCCAATTACATACCCAATTTTCCTTTTTCTTTTTCATTCACGAATAAGCATTTGTTTTTCTCTAAGTATGGCACTTCCACACTTCGAAGTAGTATAAGCACCAGACTGGGGGACATGATGACCATTGTACCATGTTACATACGATCCGAAGGTTCCTGAGGATATTGTTCAGAATAAAAGATTCATTCTCAAAATACACAAGTACATGACTATATCAATTCTCAAATAAGACAAAACAAGAATAAGAAGAAGTATAAGCACCATCGGTTTGGCAGACCAAAAGGATCTGCATTTAATGAACCCTGCCATGATGACCTGCAGATAATAAATGCAGGTCAGAGCAGTCTGCATCATTGGAGGAATGTCCAGCGGTTATTAACCAGAAGCCATGGCTATAAAACAACCGGTCAAAGGTGAGTAAATGCAAGTAATCTCATTGAACTCTCTCTATATATATTTATTACTCTCTCAAACGGTTTCCCAGATTTCTGATTCTCACGCCGGAGGTTGGTCATGAGCCGGTGCTCGTGGCGAGACTAACCGGTGGTTGTTTTGTAGGTATTTCCGCCCAAGTCAAAATAGGAGTTGCTAGTGACCATACGAGCCTGCTTCAACATGCTTCATCTGTGATAACGCTCCTGAATCTCAAGAACTCTCTTCGAAAACTGTTCGGTAGTAAGATCGTTAATGACAGGAGTTGGGAGATGGTGGGGTCTTGACTCTTCTATGATTTCCTCAATTAAGGATTTAATATATATTAGTGAGATAAGGTGGAATTTCAAGGTAATAAATTAAAAGCTTTCCAATGTGGTGGTATTTACCTTGTGTTGGATTGTATGAAAGTTTAAGAATACCGTGGCATTTCCCTCTTAAGCGAAGCAACCTAACCAGGGGTTGGGAATGATCCAAAGTTATTCTCTTTGTTGGCTAAACACAAGAAGGAAGTTGGGGGAAAAATTAGATTGGATATATTGGTGTTGTAAATCAGTACCATCTTAGTTAATTTCTAACTGGTTGTAAACTTGTAATGGTGTATCCTTCTAGCATCTTATTGGACGTTTTCTTTCTTAATAAAATCTGCTGCTTTAAAAAAAAGTGCACAATCTATTTCCCCATAATTATAATTATTAAAAATTAATGCAATAATTAAGTAAATTAGCGAATACCTTTAAATGGGAAAGGAGGCGGCCGAGGCTAAACCCGTGCCCGGTCTACATTTCTATATGTGTTAGCGTAATAGTCGTACAAAAAACACCACTCTCTACATTTCACCCCGTCACCATCCACCACCATCGCCGCATCTATAGTCTCCGCCACCATCATCACCAGTCTTAATCTTTACGTATGCTGATACAACCACAAATGGACATAACCCGAGAAGACCCACAAGGAAACCGACCCGATTCACAGATTACATCATGTGAATCGGTTGAGAGCAGATCTGCATACGTCAACACACATAACAGAATTGATCTTTTCATATTAATTAAATATTTATTTTATTTTCCAAAATTAGGTGTCATCTAGAAGCTTATATAGAGTCTGTATTGAGAACTTGAAGTTTTTATGCAAAAAGGCTCTTTATCTTCTTGAATCTCCTTCTTCCTTTTCCTATTTTTCCTGGAGTCCACCTCTACTCGAAAGAGGGTAACTATCATTGGTGCTTTCATTGTTACCTTTCCTTACGTCATCACCGATGCCAACTCGTTGGCAAACAACAGAGGACAATTTAGCTTCTCTGAACACTGTTACAAATCAATTACAGACAACCATTGCAAGACACGATGCCACCATAGCATAGCTCCTGCAATCCTCCCAAACCACAAATTCTCAACTCAAATCCTTAACATCTTCCATTAATGATATCCTCTTAAACGTTGCTCGTCTGCAAAAAGTCGCAGAACACCCAAATCCGCCTCCACCTCCTCATTCTCCACCGCCACACCAACCGCCCCCATTCTCGACACCACCGCCTCCACCGCCGCATTACCCCTTCAAAATCCGACCACTCCGCCTGGAAATCTCTCCCTTCGATGGCTCCAATCCTCTTGATTGGATTCTACAAACGGAACGGTATTTTCACCTTCATCACACACCAGAAAACCATCGCATACACCTCGCCTCCTTCTTCCTCCGGGGTGAAGCCCTAAGTTGGTTTAATTGGGTATATCAAAATCAACAGCTATCGACTTGGCCAGAATTCTGTCGGGCTCTAGAGCTTCGATTTGGTCCATCGTCGTTCATAAACCATGAAGCTGAACTGTTCAAACTCGTACAACATTCCACAGTAGCTGTCTATCAAGCGTAGTTCGAGAAGCTCTCTAACCGGGTTTTTGGTCTCTCACCTCGAACCCTGCTAAACATCTTCATTTCAAGTCTGAAACCAGAAATCAAAAGGGAAATCCAAATCCTCAAACCATCTACCATTGCTGATGCCATGGGATTAGCTCGATTGATAGAGGATAAACTGCTGGCACAACTATTCAAATCTCAATCACGATTCCAGCTTGCTCATGGGGCTTCACCATCTCCAATTGCTACTCCTCAATACTCTGCTCCAAATTCTACTCCAACGATTCCTTCTTCTTCGAAAGGTATAACCCGCTCTACCCCTCCTTCAATCGTTAATTCCGTTACCCCCTTTCGTAAACTTACACCAGCAGAAGTTCAACTTAGAAAAGATAAGGGTCTTTGCTTCAAATGTGATGAAAAATACGGCCCTGGACATAAATGTAAATCTCAGTTTTATTCAATTGTTGCTTATTCCGATCCATTACCTATTGAGCATGATTCCCTTATTCAATTGGATACAAACCAACCAATTCCACAAACTACAGATCCAATCATAGACCTGCTTACCCCACCAGAGCCTGGTACTGACCTGTTTACCATCACTCTTCTCTCCTTTACCGGAGCTACTCAACCTTCCACATTTCGTTGCACTACTATCATCAATGGTCACACCTTATCCACCCTCATTGATAGTGGAAGTAGCCAAAACTTCTTACACCCTCAATGCCTTAAACGTCTATCACTTCCCATTCCAATTCCATTGTCTTTTCCGGTGCGAGTCGGTAACGGACAGGTTCTTCACACCAAAGGCTTACTAAAACAAACCTCTTTTTCCATTCAAAACAACCTCTTCACCACAGATTTACACATACTTCCCATCCACGGTTGTGATTTAGTCTTAGGTAACCAATGGTTACGCACACTTGGTCCCGTTCTTACTAATCACTCTGATTTCTCTATGTCCTTCGTTCATCAGGGGCAGAAAATTGTCATAACAGGCAATCACAATCTGCCCATTACCGATACCAATCCTCCCGCCATTCGTCGATCATTAACTACAGATTTTGTTATTGCCCTCACCTTCTTATTTCAATTTGAATCTTCTGTCTCAGCTCCAACGAACCAACCCACTGCCCCTGAACTCACTAAAATCTTGTCCCAATTTCAGGAAGTCTTAACACCACCAACACAACTTCCTCCTCATCGCATACATGATCACCATATCCACTTATTACCCAATTCCAAACCAGTAAACGTCCATCCTTATCGATATCCCCAATTCCAACGAGCTGAAATCACCCGACTCATTAACGAAATGTTACATGAGGGCATCATAAAACCGAGTACTAGCCCATTCTCCTCTCCTATTCTCCTAGTGAAAAAGAAGGACGGAAGTTGGAGATTATGTGTAGATTATAGGGCCTTGAATGCAATTACTATTAAAGACAGATTTCCCATACCCACCATCGATGAGCTTCTAGACGAATTACATGGTGCAAAGTATTTCTCCAAGTTGGATTTACGCCAAGGCTATTTCCAGATCAGATTGAACCCCAAAGACACTGCCAAAACTGCTTTTCGCACCACCGATGGCCACTTCGAATTCATTGTTATGCCATTCGGATTATCGAATGCTTCATCGACATTTCAGGCATCAATGAACGATCTGTTTCGAAAAGAACTACGACAATTTGTATTAGTTTTTTTTATGATATCCTTATTTACAGTCAATCATTTTCTGACCATCTGATCCATCTAACTCATGTACTGCAGTTATTACAAAGTAACAAGTTTTTTGTCAAGGAATCCAAATGTTCCTTTTGCAGCACTTCAGTTGCCTTTTTGGGCCATATTATTACTGCTGAGGGTGTTTCCACTGATCCAGAAAAGATTAAAGCAATTTTGGATTGGACTCCTCCAACAACGATTCGTCAACTACGTGGTTTTTTGGGTTTTACGGGCTACTATCGAAAGTTTGTCAAGCATTACGCCACTTTAGCAGCTCCATTGACAGATTTATTGAAGAAAGACAATTTTCAGTTGGGACCTTCGCAAACAGCAGCCTTCATTAAACTTCAAGAAGCGATGACCTCGGCCCCTGTTTTGGCCATTCCTAACTTCAATCAACCTTTTGTACTTGAAACAGATGCTTCCGGCACTGTAGTTGGGGCTGTCCTAAGCCAAAACAAACACCCAGTTGCTTTCTTTAGTCGAAAACTGTCAAACCGGTTACAAGGATCATCGACATATGCCCGTGAAATGTTTGCAATTACAGCTGCGGTAGCTAAATGGAGACACTACCTTTTGGGCCGTCGTTTTACCATCATTACAGATCATAAGAGTTTAAGATCACTCTTAACTCAAACGATTCAAACTCCGGAACAACAACAATGGTTGACGAAACTACTAGGATATGATTATGAGATCGTTTATCGGGCTGGATCTCAGAATGCGGCTGCAGATGCTTTATCTCGACAGCAATTTATGTCTATTACTAATGTTCACAGACCCATCTTTTCCTTCCTGGATCAGTTTCGAGTCTATTAGTCATCAAACACAGCGGGTCAAACCTTGGTAGCACAATCTCAACAAAAAAAATGGGCCTCTTCACTTTGCAAATGGTTTGCTATACTTCAAAAATCGCTTATTTGTTCCAGACCTTGACACTCATAGGGTCAATCTCATCAAAGAATTCCATTCCACACCCACTGGTGGCCACGCGGGAGTAAAACGGACATTGGTCCGAATATCTTCAAGCTTCTATTGGCCCCACATGCGCAAATCAATTCAGTCTTTTATTGAAGCTTGTACAGAGTGTCAACAGGTTAAGTATAGCACGTCACCCCCAGCAGGGCTACTTCAACCGCTCCCAATTCCCAAGACAATTTGGGACGAAATCTCCATGGATTTCATTACAGGGCTTCCACCTTCATCAGGGAAAACATCAATTTTAGTGATCGTAGATCGTTTGTCCAAAGCTGCCCACTTTATCGCCTTACCTTCAAACTTGGATGCAAAGAAATTGACATCTATCTTTACAACAGAGTTCATATGATTACACGGGTTCCCTAAATCCATCGTCAGTGATCGTGACCCTCTTTTTGTTAGCAAATTCTGGAAAGAATTGTTTGCTCTCAATAAAATCGTGTTGGCTATGAGCACCGCCTATCATCCGCAAACGGACGGTCAAACGGAAGTCTTGAATCGCTATTTAGAAGACTACCTTCGTTGTTTCGTTTATGATGAACCACGACTATGGTCTCGTTTTCTACCATGGGCTGAATGGTCTTATAACACCTCGTGGCAATCATCTATTCGTATGACTCCATTTGAGGCGGTTTACGGCAGGTCACCACCTACTATTCCACACTACATACAAGGCAATTCTCAAAACCAGGAAATTGATCTCTCTCTCACTCATCGTACTGCCCCTACTTGCTGCCCTCAAATTGAACATTTCAAGAGCTCAAAATCGGATGCAACATCAAGCAAATAAACACCGTAAAGATGTCAACTTTGAAATTGGAGAGTATGTGTGGGTTAAGTTACAACCATATCGGTAACAATCGGTGACCACAAGACATTCTCAAAAGCTATCAAAACGGTACTTTGGTCCATACAAAGTTTTAGCCAAAATTGGACCTGTTGCCTACAAGTTAGACCTTCCACCATCTTCAAGTATTCACCCTGTTTTTCACATTTCCTTACTTCGTAAATATAAAGGCATACCGCCTTCCACCCCCACTGAGCCTATTTCCACACAACCTACACTTCCAGTACCTGAAATCATCCTTCAGGTGAACCACACCAGCTCCCCAGTTACTGTATTGATTAAATGGTTCAACCTACCTGAAAATGAAGCCACTTGGGAACCCCTACCTCAATTCAAACAATAGTATCCTAACTTTGACCTTGAGGACAAGGTCACTCTTGAAGACGGAAGGAATGATACAACCACAAATGGACATAACCCGAGAAGACCCACAAGGAAACCGACCCGATTCACAGATTACATCATGTGAATCGGTTGAGAGCAGATCTGCACACGTCAACACACATAACATAATTGATCTTTTCATATTAATTAAATATTTATTTATTTTCCAAAATTAGGTGTCATCTAGAAGCTTATATAGAGTCTGTATTGAGAACTTAAAGCTTTTATGCAAAAAGGCTCTTTATCTTCTTGAATCTCCTTCTTCCTTTTCCTATTTTTCCTCAAGTCACCTCTACTCGAAAGAGGGTAACTATCATATGCCTATACGATCTCACTATTTTTATTTCTAATTTCCATTTAAAAGGAGTAATTTTTCATTTCTTTTGGGTGTGTGTGCTTTCTCAGTTTCCGATCTGCTCTGCCGGCGCCGGGAATGGACAACGTCTTTTCTCAGCTTCCACAAGACATAATTCATCAGATCTTCTCGCGAATCTCTCTCCGGCAAGTCATCGTATGTCGCTCGGTTTCGAAGATCCTTTACACCGCCCTTTCAACGCCGTCGTTCACACATCTTCTCGCCGATACTTCACCTTTTCCTCTCCTCGCCCTCCGCCCACCCCACCGTCACCACCCCAACCACCAGTCGCCGCTTCTCCACCTCCACCTTTTCGATCCAATCGGAAATCAATGGCTTCATTTCCCCCTTTCCTTCCTCCCCTTTCCCTCCGCTCATCCAATCGCCTCTGCTGCTTCACTCGGTTTGTTATACCTTTGGGCCGATTCGCCGTCATCGGAATCCAATAAATCCCTCGTCGTTTGTAACCCGTTAACTCGACAATATAAAACCCTCCCGCAACTCGGCTCCGCCTGGTCTCGGCACGGTTCTGTCCTGGTTGACTCGGTCAACAACCGAGTAATCGTTCTTAACGAACTCGCTGCTCTTTACTATTCAAATTCAACTGATTCATGGCTCAAATTCTCTTCCAATTTACCTTCAAAACCCAGAAGTCCGATTCTTGTTAATAATTCGATTATCGCCTTATGCGACGTCGGATCCCCATGGAGGAGTCAATGGAAGCTTTTTATCTGTACGCTAAAAAGCCTTCAAACAGCTCAACCATGGAATACCCTTGAAAAACAGGAATGGGGTGACGTGTTTGATATTCTGAAACGACCCCGTCTGTTGAAAGGATTTGGGAATATGATTCTGATGATTGGGGGATTAAAGTCATCTTTTTCACTTAATGCTTCATGTTCCACCATTCTGATCTTGAAACTGGATCTGTGTACATTGGAATGGGGTGAAGCTGGTAGAATGCCACTGGAAATGTTCAGATGTTTTCAAGAATCAAGCAAGTTTAAGGTGTTTGGAGGTGGGAATCGGGTTTGTTTTTCAGCAAAGAGGATCGGGCGTTTGGCATTGTGGGAATCGAATGAGAATGGGAAAGAAGAATGGAGATGGATTGATGGTGTTCCAGGCAATGGTGATGGCTTGTATCGCGGGTTCTTGTTTGATGCCAGGCTCGATGCTTCGCCTTAAAACAGAGGTCTGCGATTCGGTTTTTGCTTTACTTGTTAAGTTCTTAATATTATTGACCAGTTTAATAATATTACATTATAATCTTTTATGTTTGCTGTTGTATTAGCTTCAGTATTGATGCCAATTTGCTTTTTCTCCCCCTTGTTTTCTTGAAATTGTTATCTCTTTTGATGCATAACTTGATCAAGAAGCCTTTTTGTTTTAATCATCGAGTTGTCGTCTTTGATGGTTTACAAACTAGGGTGTTTGGATCTGTGAGCTTTGTTTTGGGCTTTACTTAGAATGTTACAAGCAACTAAGCTATAAAAAGTGCAATCTCGAACACCCACTTACATGATTACGATTGTAGGTAGAACTCAATTTTGTGCAGACGAACTTGTTATATCTATTCGTTCATGAAACATTTTATTGCTTTTCGGTTACATTAATAATGTTTCTACGCGTCATTTCTTTGTATCATTACGTATAATAACTTGTGACCATTCTATTATTTAAATCTATTCTGAACATTTAGGACAACTTTCTCCCTAAAAACCGACATCTTATCCACTTCTCTTGACGAGCATTACGATAAACATCAGTTAATTAGCCTCTTCTATTCATTAAAACAGTCAAATAGATAGTCATGGTGGTGAAGTAAGTAAATTTAGTAGCAATTCTAACTATGGTATTGTTGAAGATTAACTGCTGGAAATGATAGAATGTAAGCAGTGGTGTATACTTGCTATGGAGCCTCTTTTTAAAAGCAAAAGGGTAACATTCTTTCATGGAATCATTAGGCAGCAGAAAATGTTACCATTTTTAGTAGGAAAAGGACAAACTTTTCTTTGGAACAAAGATCATTGAACAATCTTTAGGCAGTAGCAAACTAGGTGTGACTGTACGAAGTCATGTGGGTACAACAATCACGGGTGATGCCACTGTTTACATAGGTCGTCTCCACTTCCTCGATCACATCACCTCTAACCAGTGGTTTCTTCTGAACCCTTTTATTAAGGGCAAACAACCGAAACAAGACTTGCTCGTTTAACTTTAGCTGAAAAGTGTGCAAACAATTTTTTTAACGGCAAAAGGCCTATTAAGCAAGAAGTTTCAGTTTGGTCATCACCCTCGCATAAAGGACCGAAAGTTTTATTAAAAAAACACATCTAGCAAGTTGCTAGAGAACAAAGTAGAAAGAGCTACAAGAATCAACAACAGAAAATACATATAAAACCAAACTAAAATACATCAAAAATATGATGATGGAAAATAAAAACAATCTATCCACCTTTTGTTGAGATCTTGAAATCCCGATCGTTGATTAAAGCCAAAAGAATGATAACGCTTGTATATGGCTAAACATCAGTTCTTCCTTTTCTTGACTTGAGGAAGAAAATATCTTACCATTTCTTCCTTTTCTTGACTTCAGTATTCTGTTTGCAATAACACATTCCTTAAACATATGATTTTCATCTTCCTCAAAGGAATTGTGCAGAGGACAAAGCAATGAAATAAGAGGAACATCACGTTTTTCCAAGTTTATTTTTGTAGGCATTCTTTTGTGAAAAATTCTCCATGCCACAAGATTAACTTTAAAGGAACCCAACTGCTCCATACAGAAGGAGGATTACCCAATGACTTAAGAAAAATAATCATCCGAGAGATGAAACCAAATATAAACCCGACGTTTTCCAAGCCCATCATATTGAAGTATCATCAAAGTGGGATAAGCGCTCTTCCTGAAACAACTAACAATTGGGATATTCACCTTCTCAAAGTCTTTATGAACTCTTAGGCCCTGTTTGTTTCACCGTAATGCGAAGGAATGGAAATGATTTTAATTCCATCCATGTTAGTTACGTAATGACATTCATCTACCTAAAGTAATATTAACACTTCGAATAACTTAATTCCTTTCAAAATAATGTTACCAAACGCAATATACAACGTAATTTGAGTTCAATTCCATTACATTCCTTCACATTACGGTGAAACAAGCTGGACCTTAGAATATTCCTCTAGACACCTGGCAGTTTTCCTAAAGGCTTCTCTTTCTTAAACCCTCCGTGAGTGCCATGCAAAGATTGAATTACTAATTTACAAAGAGAACCTTTTTCAAATTTGAAACGCCATCACCATATTATAATTAAAGCTAAGTTCAGTGCTTTAAGACTTCCTACTCCAAGCCCTCCTTTGCTTTTAGACAATACAACTGTATTTTATTTAATCCAGGCGATCTTCTTTAATCCCTCTTTGTTGTGTTAAGCCTATTACTTTTCAGCTTCTTAAGCACTTTTTCTGGTGCTTTATACAAAGAAAAAGTACGATCCCAAGCTTCCATGAACATATTTCATGAGAACTAGTCTACCCCAAAAGATAAAGAATGAGCCTTCCACTTCGATTCCCATGTCTCATATTTATTTGAGGAACATTCAATTGGAATACCAAGATACTTGATCGGAAAGAAAATGTGCTTGCAACGGAATGTATTGGCAAGATTAATGAATGGTCTCCGATGCATCAACACCAACACTCTACAGGTGACTTTTATAGTTTTATCCATGTTTACATTAAGACTTGAAGAAAAGTGAAAGCATCTAAGAATTCGTATGAGATTTGCGAGGTTTAATCTTGATTCTTGACCAATCCCCGATAAAAATTGCATCATCCGCGAATTGCAGATGGAATATGACCGGGCCTTCATTTGGTAATCTTATTCCATGATAAATCTCATTCTCACACACTTCATTCATTGCAATATTGACGCCTCAATAGCAAGACCAAAAAGAATGAAAAGAAACGGGGCTAGTGGATCGCCTTGTCTCACTACTTTTTTGTAGGAGACCCATTAACCAATACCCACACCGAAGCCGATGTTAAACACCCTTGTATCCAGTTTCGCTACTTTGTACCAAAGTTCATATGAGCCAAGATCTTGTCAAGAAAGTCCCATCAAAGAGAGTCAAATGCTTTGTTAAAATCCACTTTGAATAAGAGAAGCCTTCTTTTAACTTCTTTGCCTACGATATGATTTCGTTAATAATCCACTTTGAATACGAGAAGCCTTCTTAAACTTCTTTGCCCACTATATGATTTCGTTAGTAATGAGAGGACCATCAAGAATATTTCTATTCTTAATGTAAGGCGTCTGCTCTTGACCAATCACCGATCCAATTACAACTTCAAGCTGATTAGCTAGAATCTTTGCAATTGTCTTATACAAACACTTAAGAAGACTAATAGGGCATAATTCTAATAATGAGATCGGGGAATCAAATTTCAAAATAAGAGCTATAAAAGATGAGTTATACCCTTTATCAAAGGAGGTTGTGCTCTCGAAATGTTTAACAACAAGAAATAGATCTTCTTTAATAATTTCTCAATACTTCTTTATAAACGCAAAAGACAAACCGTCAGATTCAGGGCTTTTTTTGATCCACAATCCTAACGTGCAGCTTTTAGTTCCTCCATAGAGAATGAATCTTTTAGGATTTGGGACTGCAATTGCAAGACCTTTAGAAACCTGTCAATATAAAAGGAGGGTCGACAAACATCAATATTTTTAGATTTATTAGAAAAAAACCGAAAAGATTCCATTTTAACTTCAATTGGATCAGCCACACATTGCCCGTTTATTGTCAAACCATGAATGGAATTATTTCGTCTATTACTATTTAACAACCCGTGAATAAAATCTAGAGTTTTCATCACCATCTAGCGCCCATTTTATTCTCACTCTTTGCTTTAAATCAAGATTCGAACTCGTTGATTTTGATGAGACATTATTGTCTATTTAATATCTCGGTAGGAGAAAATGTAGAAGTTTCAGCTTTGAGATCAATTTTATCCAAGCTTTCTTTCAGAGATGTCAACATGCCTCATTTTTTACCTTTAAGGCTCTTCTCCATAGTTTTATGGGAGATTTTACTCTTTTGAGTTTATCCATGAACAAGCTAAGAGGAGAGAACCTCAATTGAGAAGATGTGGTGGGTCACGAGGAAGAGAAGATATCATTAAGGAAGGATCTTTTAACCATGAGTTAAAGAACTTGAAATAAATTGGACCATAGTCTAGAGCAGAGGCCGAAAAAACCGTGGACTATGGTCAAAGTGCAATCTAGGAAGTATTACAACACTCAGATTAGGCCAAAGTAGTAGAAAATTAGGATTGACAAAATTATCTTTCCAATCTACTTAACTTACTCCTTTTCTTGTTCAATCTAGAGAATTTTGAATTTTCTGCCTCCACTCTTTACATCAACGAGCCCTGAATTATAAATGAATTCATTGAACACCGGAGCACCCTCATAGGAAAATTGCGCATATTTCCTCTATTCCCTGAATTTGACCTCATAAAAATCACCAAAAATTATCCTTTTAACATGAGAAATATTCTGAATATCCAATCATAGTCTTTTCTTCCTACTTAATTCTTGAGGCGCATACAAATTAAGAAATCCGCATTGATTGTTAATACCCACATATTTTCCCCATATAGCTAAGAAGCAGCCACCGTGATGTACACCACATTTAGTAAAACAACTGTCATCCCAAATAGAGATGATACCCCATGACCAACCACAAACTTCCACAAATTCAAAAGAGCAAGATCTAATTAAATTTCCATCCGTATCTTTGATAAAGGTTTATTGAATACCTATTATTTTATTTTTATAACATAATTCGACGAGATGAGTAACAAAGAAAGTAAACGAATATATTGGAACAATAAGGGTGGACTTACCTCAAAAGAGTTTTAAACATAAAGGACTAGGAAGAAACATGGATAGATAAAATTATGTCAAATGGTTTGAATGGTTGATACATTCCTAGTGAATAGTATGTTTTTTACTATAAATTTTTTATTCCATTACAGTAAATTTAATACAACCTTATTCCCATCTATTTAAATATCCTAGTTTTCAATCTGTCCACAAAATCCAGTTGCTCGAAACAAACAAACATCATATGCTACCATTCGTCATATTGAACCATCTCTTGCAGTCCCTCTTCATAGAATTTGCACCAAAAGCATTCAGAAGCACAAACCTTAATCTACCAGTCTTGACCACTAATTCCAATACATCATCTTTTCTGATTTTTGATCTACACATTCTTCACAAATGTTAACTTAATTTCCGTAGCATCTATTGTGAACAAGAGCAATTTGGTAGATACAATCCTCGTAGATAAGGAAAAAGGAGACTGGAAGGGCAAAAATAAAAAATAAAGAGCAATGTGAATCTCACGTTGGAGCATAGAATTACATACATTTTGTCAGTGTAACCCCACGAACCTACTTTCGTATTAGAGATTTATCTCCATAAAGCAGAGTGACCTTCGTCCTACGAAGGTAGACGGGTAACGGTATAAAAAGTCTCAGCCCAAACACCAACGTTTATGAACAAATAACCAAGTACTTGGTACAAACGCAAACAATCAGAGTAAAAGGAAATCAGGGCATTAGTTAATAAAATCTAAGATGTCATTCCCACATTAATGATGACGAAGGTAGGTCCGTAACTGTATAAACTACTCAGTAATATACAACCGATGAAGCTCAAGGTACAAAAGCATTAAGCAATGACAAAAGGGATCAAGTAATTAATTAGACAAGATCTACATCTCACCTCCGTATTAACTAACCTTTCCAGCAAGTACATCTTAGCATTAATTGATGTACTTGTGGTCTGACGAAAGTACTATGACAGCTGGTTAGTCCAGCAGACCTCTGTCAGTACAGCTGGTTTGTCCAGCGGACCTTCGTCAGTACAGCTGGTTAGTCCAGCAGACCAAGCTAGTTAACCATTGGATAAAGACCTCTCTAAAGACTCTATAAATACCCCTCATAACTTCATGCTCAGGTATGATCAACATTATCATTCACTCCCTTTTTTCTCTCTATACTTACCTCCGTAAGATACTTATCCTTGCACCCGAGCTTGGTCACGAGCTCTGGCTCGTGAGGAGGCTAACTTTTATGTTTTCTCTCAGGAATCTTCAATCGACTTGAAGACGAAAATCATCCCACTTGAAGACGGAGACCACCTGACTTGAAGACGGAGATCATCTGTGATAATCACGAAGATCCCTTGTAGCGACATTGGCGCCAACCGTGAGACCGTGTTTGTTGCCCATATGAAATACGGCTCCAACAGAAAGAAACGTCATACTTAGGTCCGAAAAGTTCCTTCATACTATGACTTTCGTCCGACGAATCTTCATCCGAGACAATTATGAATTGCTCCAGCTAGGAAGCTCATGCTCCAGCTCCGAAGCTCACGCCCCATCTCTGAATCTCTTGCTTCTGCTCCTAAGGTCATGCTCTTGCTCTGGAACTCATGCTCTGTCTTGAAGCTCCAAGCTAATTGCTGATAGAGATAGATGACGAACCACTTCGAAGTTAGTCTGGAGGAACCTCCAGACCACGGCCTTCTGTACTCCTTAGATGGGACCCATCGTTGCGATGCTCTAACCTTTGGGTCGGACCTACCTCCGTCGACGGAAATACCTCCAAGAGTCGCCCGACGGACCTACGTCCGGCACAACTACGAATTATTCCAAGGTTTCAAACCAACCATCAGCAAGGGTTGACAATGAGTTATTTAATTCGGCTATATCACAGGTTCTAAGTATCTAACCTATTTTACTATATGACTTATGCAGAACCTAACTTATGACATGCTTAGTATATGCAGAACCTAGCCTATGACATGCTTAGTATATGCAGAATCTAGCTTATGACATGCTTAGTATATGCAGAACCTACCTTATGACATGCTTAGTATATGCAGAACCTAGCTTATAACATGCTTAGTACATGCAAAACCTAGTTTATGGCATGCGTCATACCTTTATAACCTCATTCATGATATGCATTATACCCGCAGACCTTTGTTTATGATATGCATACATGATCTCGGTTATTAACATGCGTGATACCAAGATTTTATCCCATGGTAAAGCTCAGTTTGTAAATAAATGTCCATCCTCATTATTGCCATAAATCTGGAACCACTTCAAGGATAAACAACCAAAATTAAGTCCTCTAAGACTTTTGGTGAACGGACAATCGTGAGCATATATGAAACAACTATGAAGCTTTTGTAGCTATTCCCATAATGAATTCAGGATCATATATATATATATATATATATATATATATATATATATATATATATATATATATATATATATATATATATATATATATATATATATATATATATATATATACCCTTCGTGTACATTAGAATAAACTATTGAATAGGTTCGTCTTCGTTCGACGAAGCTTTCTTTCGATGCTTTGGCCCGAAGGTACCTCCGTCCTTCGTCGCTTTCACCCCGAGCTACCTCCATCTTCGTCCGATATAACATGTGCTCCTTTGCATTGCTTTGACCTGAAGGAACCTCCGTCCTTCGTCGCTCACACCCTGAGCGCGTAAAGCGAATGATAAATATATAGATTCTAGAAATACATGTCAAAATACGCTACCCGCCAAGAAGAATATAAAGATCCTTATTTGTGAAACGCAACAAACCTTTCTAAACACTTCACCTAATTCTTTTGAATCCCGGCCGGAATCTATCCGTACAAACCTTTCTATGCCCTTAGCACCCAGCTTGGAAAGACTGAAAGCCTTGATTCTTCCTCTTCTCCGGTCCGGAAGACGAACTTATGTTTATCACCCCGATTCGGCGATCTGATACTTAGTTAATTCTTTTATCTTCATGTTCCCACTAATACCTAATCGATAAACCTTGGGGATAATCATTAGCATTGAGGTCAATCACCACATCACCTCTATCATACATACGACATTACACGACGCGAGAATGCATGGCCGACACAGAATGTACTACCGCCCAAGTGAATGCGCAACACGTCCTTTCTAGTGCTTAACATTTTTAATTACCACTTCAAGTTAAGAATAGAAGAGGTCCAGAACCAAACTTTCAGTTTTCCTTAGAAGTACTATGATCCTTGGTAATATGACCTCCGTTACACTTTTGATATTCACAATTCTCAAGCATAGCTCTCTTGAGCACTTATCTGAATCAAAAGTTGACTCCGAAATAGAAGTCTAACCTAACTCCCTAAAACAGCTTTACGAACAATGATCGTTACATATAATGCACTCAATAAAAACCATACGCGACGGTCAAGAAACTGATATGATATATATATATATATATATATATATATATATATATATATATATATATATATCTCCCTTCTAGTGTTATATTGAAACCTAAAAGAAGAAAAGGAATATGATATAGAAGAAACTAAGACACACCTTAATCCGTCTTTATACCTCGGACTGGCGTCACGACAAAACACAGTTACCTGGTCAATCAACTTACAAAGATATTCACCACCGTACTTTATGTAACGCCGTGATTTTTAAAATTTACTACTTCCAAAAGAAAAACTTCCCGATTTCTCAACGGAGTTCTTTAATTCATAAAATAACAACTCGTCAAATGACAAGAATTATAGCCAGACATTAACCGCAAAGTCATGACCGTACAACATTATACACAAATTGTAAATCATTGTTCAAACATTACCCAAAGGGTATCATTCCAGGATATTTATTTTACCCAAAGAGAACCCGTTCTCACAACCTGTATATTCCCAAGTAGTGTACACACATACAAGACACGTTTCAAAAACCATGTGCGAGCTTTACACCTGGTAAGTTAATAGGAATCAAATATCAAAACTATAAAAGTTCGTTTATTAAAACTTTAGGTCCGACAATAGTCAAGCTAGTCTTACCGTATACATGACATAATCTCGTAAACCCATATTTCAAATCCATAAACATGGGTCAGGTAATCATCATACTAAATCAACCGTATCACATACTATTCCCATGAACAATGTATATTGTTATTCCACTATATCATAGTTACATTCATGATTCGTCATTCTGTATCCATTAAATGTATCAGAAAACCGTATTCGTTGATCCACTAAGGTATTCTCAGTACAAGACCCTGAGCCTACCAAGGACAACCCAATTCACTAATTAAGTGACAAATAACCCATGCATCAACCGAGGCGTGATTACTGGTGTATGCATAAGTGTACATTGGTCAATACTACTTCACTACTTTGACTAATCAGGTACCTTACATTGTCATTTAAATATAAGTACTAACGGAGGAATATGGTATCGACTCCTCTTTAACACTACCATTTCCGTACTCAAGTAGCACGTGTTGCGAAAGTTATCTAGAAACCCCGCTACTATGTATATGACTAGCACTTATACCTGGAAAGTCATCAAATACATACCAGGCCTGTGAATCCGTAGATGATCGATTAAGGTTACTTCGCTGCCCATTATGTCCATTATTTGGTTCTACCATATTCTTTCACAAATATAACCATACAAATTAAAACCATTATATGACATTTCTGTATTTACCATGATAACTGTATCATATTAAAACCTTATAAAATAGGTTTTGCCTATGAACTTAGTTTTTGAACTCTCCTCGGTACAAAAATAGTCGTTGGATCCAAAAATCGTTTCGTTTGTCCCGCATATGAGTCACGGGAATTCTAGCATTTTTCTCGATCCTTTAGATCCCAATATCTCCTAATAGGGCTACCGAATAACATATTTGATCAAAACTCTAAATGATCAATAAAAAATCAAGTGCTTTGCAACTCACATGCTTTCTTGAAAAATGTTTTATAATCCCATAAACTAAAACTTTAATTAAAATATGTCATCACTTAGAACCCTAAATGGTACTCTAAAATTTTGATCATCTTACATTTCGAAACAGATTTTATTGTCAAAAATAAAAATGAAACTAGACATCCATAGCTTTCTGACGGTATATTATACATCTATATCGAGTAAATGCTTATTTTATATGATATTTACAAACTGAAAGTCGTGCAAGCCAGATCACTCTATACTTTTTACACTTGCTCAATCTCTAAAGCTAATTCGGAAACTTTGGAATGGGAGTAAAGCCCAACGAACCCACCTTGATAGTAAACATTGGGCGGGCGATAGGGAGGACGGTCTCTGGATTGATTTCGAATGGCAAGGCATAAGAGTCGTTACGTATGGCCTGTGTGGTCTTCTATGGAATTACCCAACTCCTCCGTAGGTAAGCTTGTCCTTCGGCGAGATTTCCTTCTTCGTTTGTTAAATAAGCAGCTTTCAATCATTACATCCTGACTGCATGAGTGCCAGCACCCATACCAATGCTACTAGCAAGACCAGGGGAATATTCCACTATTGCATAAGCTCAGGCATGGCTTCAATAGTGAAAGAAGTTAATTTCTTTCATCATAGACTTCTGTCAAAAGTGAATCATGATCCTACCAAAATAAAACTTCGATTAACATCAAGTTTATCACGAGTTTTAGGTATAAAAACTTGCAATTTTCATTATTTGCAAACTTTAAAGTAAATCTTACCAACATACTTTGGTCATTTTACACACAACAAATCCATATAAAGGATCACCTTACAAACTTCTACACATAGTTAGAACTAAAGTTTATAAACTCCTTATCTTTTTACACTTGAATGCTTAAACATCCCCTAGATCAAGCTTTTTGCTTCTCTTAGCAATCCCAAGCTCAATTATTATGTTTTAAAAAAAAAAAAAAAACTTCCGGATGCAACAAAACGAATGAAATGTAAGTGGTATATAATAGAGATGGTACATCTTTTAAGTTGGAAAACGCTAAAGATAATAATTTGGTGATATAGTCATAAAGTACAACAATAGAAGATGGAAACGGATTGGCAAAAGTGTGTAGGATGATCATTCGTCTAATTTCCTAATTAACAGATATCTCAATCCCCTCTCCAACTTACAATTTATCCTTAAAGCTATCACAAAAATATAATTGAGTATTATTTGAAACTTATATTTTCATTCAAAAATATATAATTTCCATTCACAATTAAAGATCCGTACTATAATTCATCACTAATAGTGACCAAGAAAGGTTTAGATACCCTAAAGCCTGTGAAACAGATATCATAATAGTATCCGTCTACGTGAATAAAAATACAATAGAATATTCAAATCGTTAAAATTTAGCCATTAAATAACATCTTTCATTCTAACATCTTATGAGATCTGAAAGTAGAAACATCATTGGTCTCTATACAAGATAAATATTGTAGCTCCGACCACTTAAACGGTACGATAGAAGTCAATTACCAATCTACTCACTTATATATATATATATATATATATATATATATATATATATATATATATATATATATATATATATATATATATATATATATATATTGTCGCTAGTACTCAATAACATAGATTTTTAAACAACTTATATGTTATCTCTATGGCTCATTGGACGTTTCTCACCTAATGGGTTCTCACTTCTTTGTTCGTCAACTTAACATGAGGTTGATTCAAGGTTAAGCTTCACAAGAGCTAGTCAGACAAAATATATGATTTACCCGAACGAGTCAATAATAAGACCTCACGATTATTAAACGCTAGCATCTACAACCGGAGAAACCATTTGACTTTTAATTTTTAGCAGTCACAATACCGACACAAGGGTTCTAAAGCACAAGCCTACTAGTCATGACTTCCGTTATTTAGTCTTGATTACCAACCCTCACTTACTCATCATATTCAAACGTCATCATATATAATTATGTTCTTTAACTAAGTTATAACCATCTAAACTATTGTCATTAAGACAACACCTGAATGTCTAGACACCATCCACATGATACTATTCTTCATTTATATCTTAAAACCATATGTTGGAATGATTTTAAGCTTATGATATTCTCAAAACATATAGAAAAGGGGGAAACCCTTGCATGTAAATATATAAATGACTAAGTCGTTTGAGTTTAATAGCACTATTGATTTAACACTATTGAACTGGGGGATTGCAATGGTATTGTACCAATATCAAGTAGGCACCACACATCGAAATGGATCCTATGAACCGCAGGACCCCAAGGATAGAATCATATCAAGAACATGAAACAGGTTGAATCTTAAAAAGTGTTGCAGTTTTTGCTCTTGCAACAGTCGAAGGTATTTCCTTTATTTTTTGTAAGAAACTCTTTTTGAAAACCTTATAAACCATCAGGATTAGTAAATACTCCCATGGTGGAGGAATATCCTTTTGTCAAAGTTGTAAACTTTTGCCTTCATACAAGCAAAATGTCACCAGCCATGATAACAATAGTTGTAAATGTTTGTTCCCAAATATGTGAACAAAGCGTCATCAACTAGCTCTTTGTTTAAACTAAGCCCTTCACCACAAGGCAAACAAAGATAACATACATGGCCTTAGCTAAGCCGTACGCGTATCATATTGCACAAACAATACATGTGCAATTCTGAATGTTCAACTAACGACGGGATCCTCTGTGGGCCTCGCCAAAATACAGATATCTGTTCAAATCCTTTGTTTAAAACAAGGTACATAGATACTCAAACTGCCTGGGAGGTACGGATCCACCTACGTACATTAGACACTGCATCCTAAGGCATGAGTATGATGCGCACATACAAAGATAAACTTGTATAACATTCGCATCGATATTTTGCATCACATAGCAAAAACAGTATGATGCAAACATACGGATGTGCACCCGTATAGCATCCAAACACAAAATTGAGGCATAATGCCAAAACTGGCAAGACGTGCAAATACAAGAAGGTGCGTCCTTCACTTAAAAGCTTTACTTAACAATAAGGAGGTACGTCCTTCAATTAGAAATTGCACCCAAACAGAAGAAAAGAAAAGAAAATTTGCTACAGTGGACGCGTTCTTCGATTAACGGCTAAACCTACAACGTAAGAAACCTGAGAGTTTGAGTCTCAGAAAAGAAAAGAAAAAATCACGTACATATAATTCGAAAGCAGAAAAATAGCAGCACGAAGAGTTTGAGTCTAGCATGACGTAGACAAAACTACATCATACTAGACTGGGGGACTTGTCAGTGTAACCCCACGAACCTACTTTCGTATTAGAGATTTATCTCCGTAAAATAGAGTGACCTCCGTCCTACGAAGGTAGACGGGTAACGGTATAAAAAGTCTCAGCTCAAACACCAACGTTTATGAACAAATAATCAAGTACTTGGTACAAACGCAAACAACCAGAGTAAACGGAAATCAGGGCATTAGTTAATAAAATCTAAGATGTCATTCCCACATTAATGATGACGAAGGTAGGTCCGTAACTGTATAAACTACTCAGTAATGTACAACCGACGAAGCTTAAGGTACAAAGGCATTAAGCAATGACAAAAGGGATCAGGTAATTAATTAGACAAGATCTACATGTCACCTCCGTATTAACTAACTTGACCAACAAGTACATCTTAGCATTAATTGATGTACTTGTGGTCTGACGAAAGTACTATGACAGCTGGTTAGTCCAGCAGACCTCTGTCAGTACAGCTGGTTTGTCCAGCGGACCTTCGTCAGTACAGCTGGTTAGTCCAACAGACCAAGCTAGTTAACCATTGGACAAAGACCTCTCTAAAGACTCTATAAATACCCCTCATAACTTCATGCTCAGGTATGATCATCATTATCATTCACTCCCTTTTTTCTCTCTATACTTACCTCCGTAAGATATTTATCCTTGCACCCGAGCTTGGTCACGAGCTCCGGCTCATGGCGAGGCTAACTTTTATGTTTGCTCTCAGGAATCTTCAATCGACTTGAAGACGAAAATTATCCCACTTGAAGACGGAGACCACCCGACTTGAAGACGGAGATCATCTGCGATAGTCACGAAGATCCCTTGCAGTGACACATTTCATTAAAATGAAATGCCTCTATTTTAGAAAAAAAGTCTTATGATATCTTCTATATTATTTACTTTTAATTTAATTTTTCTAATGAGAACTACACTATTAGAATGAGAAAGAAATGACAGATCAAAACTATATTCGTTGAAAAATGAAATTGTAATGTCATAACTAGATGCATTTTTTCTAGATTTTCAAATCACCACAAATAGATATCATATGAGCAAGAAATGACTTTTTTTTTTTTAGTTTTAGCGATTTACCAAAGTTATACAATCGATGCTCAATCTATAATACACATAATTTTATATACTGGTCGTCACCAATGTCGAAATTGATATTTCAAAACATTAATGTATGAAAGTCGTAGAACTTCATGCATTCTTTCTCTAGATTTTTAAATCACTACAAATAGATATCGTGTGAGTAACATAACTTATATAACTTTTATACACATATTTCACATACTTAAAATAATTTGATAATTTGTGCATCAATGTATTTGAGGTGTACATGATAATTGAAAACGTAAAGGATACACATGTGTATCAATGTGTCAAAGTTGTGCATAAATGTGTTAAGATTTTATTAACATACAAAATACGATATCAAAATAATTTAACTTGTGTATTTTTGCTTAAAGTTGATCAACAAACTTCTAAACTATGGTACATACTTTTTTTGCCCTTCCATAAAAAGTGTACTTTATAGTTAAAACACTAATGCACAAGAATTAACTGGTGCATAAACTACCATAATGCACAGATTATTAACAAAATGATGCGAAAATTTATAACAAAATGATGCAAAAATGTGAACACATTTTTCATAAGTGATCTTAGCAAAATGATGCACAAAGTATTGATTAATCGATGCCTAACATGTTACTATAATACAAAACTTTTTGAGTGTATTTTGTAATCTTTAACATGCAGTTATGTGTAACCATCAATTACAATTTGGTAAAAACTGAAATCGTTAAAGTTGACTAGATTAAGGTTGAAATATGAAATATGTTGTTTGAGTTGATATAATTGATATTGTGACTTTGTGAGCTTTGAGGTGTTTAAAACTGGTTTGTTTAAACAATCCAAACAACAAATTGTCCTGATAAAGTTGTGCACAAGGGTGTTATAAAAGGAGTTAAAATGGAAATTGACTATATGAGTGTTGATAAAAGAAATTTAAAGTCTAAACTTAATTAAAAGGGCTAAAATGGACAACTTTAGGTTGTTTAAAGCCGATTTAGTGAAGATGCGCAAGAAAGAAATTGATAGAACGAATGTTGTTATAATATAAGCTTATCAAGTTTGTTATGGTGTGATAAAGTTATGCATTGATAGTGATATTTTATAAATCAGCGTGTTAAAGACGCTATAATACAGGTCGACCATATCAATGTCAATATAAGGAATTTGATGTATGAATTGAAGGTTACCTTTGGCTTGTTTAAAATTAAAGCTAATATGGTGAAAGAAGTTCAAGATAAGATGATGAAGTGGATGTTAATTTGAAAGTTGATAAGGTCTATTTTAACATGATAAAGTTGTACATCAATACACCGATATGTGTGGTGAAAAGGAATAAGGCCAACTTTTGGTTTGGTAACGTTGATAATTCATGTGCTAACATTGTGCATCAATATGTAGAAGTTGTTGCATTAGTGTTTTAGATAAATATTAACATCTAAATATGGAAATAAACCCATAAACTCGCACAATACCGTAATATTGTTTCGTTTATATATTTATTTAACACTTGATACATACATACATACGTGTATATATATATATATATATATATATATATATATATATATATATATAACACAGTTGTATTGCTTAATATCATACTTATGATTTTATGGATTATGAAGCTAGAAAAAAGATTAATATAAAAAAGATAGCAACAAAAAATTAAAAAACACAAATAAATAAGAATTACAGAAATTATAACATCCCTAGTCAACACCTAGATGAGTATGAATTATGAAGCTAGAAAAAAACTAACATAAAAAGATATCAAATAATTAAAAAGCACGAAATAAATGAGATTTACAGAAATGGTAACAGACGACGTCAGCACCTAGACCAACGCTAAAACAGTCGACGCGAGAAGGAAGACATACGTGATGACGGAAATGCGATATCATGATACGATGAGACATTATTGTATTTTTTGTAGGGGTCATTATTCATTATTCTTATAATTAGTGGCAAACTAGCAATTAAGTTAATTATTTATTGGTTATAATTGTAAAAAAAATATTTTAAAATGATAAACTAACAATTTAGTTAAATACGGCACTTTTAGATATTATAATGCATAAATATGAAATTTATAAATTAAGATGGACAAAAGCTATATTTTAAAATTTAAGAAAATAACACAGAGATCTATGTATAATTATTAACACATACAATATTTTATATATTTGATTACTTATATAATAAATTTTTAATTTTAATATTAATTTTATAATACAATCTGTAATACATAATTATTAAATTTCGTATTATAGATATAATACTAAAAAAATATATAAATAAATTTAATATTATTAATTCTCAGTTAAATGTAAGAACCCATATATAAGAATTTTGTTTATGTTTTTTTAACTTAGTAAATAGATTGCACAACAATTTAATATAATAAGTCGAAATATTAATTTAATTGACTTAAATTTAAAATACATTTGCATTAGTTTGATTTTTAAAAGTAAAATTTGATTCTTTGGTTTTAAATAATCGGATAGGATAAATCTGGCACCTTCCCCTGTTCCCACGTACGTATATAGGATATTTTAAGAAGTGAATTTCTTTCTTAGTAGCGGGGTCGGGGAAAAGAACAGGAATGGTGATTTCACTATGTAACTAAAATTAATTCGTTGTAATTAAATTTTATGATCGTATGTTAAAATGTCTTTTAATTAATTTTTTATTTATATTAGATAAATTCAAATAAACAAATATAATATTCTAAATTGAAATAAATTTTACATAAAAAAGTCAAAATTAGAATTTTAATTTTTATTAAATATGTTGTCAACATTGAGTTGTTACTAGATATAAAGTTAATATCATTTAATAAATGATTATTTTATATCAGAAGATTTTCACCAATAAAATAATGTATATAAGTTTATAGTTTATCATCCGAAATTTTATTAATATTTTTATTACTTTCCCTACAAAAGATAATATGTTTTTACATTTGATACATATATGTGTTCAATAAAGATTATATAAAATGATACTTGGATTAATTTCAGTAATTGGATCAATATAATTTAGTGATCAAGATTAATTATATGTTTTATACAATCAAATATGATTAAATATATAATCATAGATGATCAGTATATAATAATATATGATTTGTAAAAACATTATATATTAATTGAGCAAGATGTATCTTCACTTAAAATTTGATCTATTAATATTATTGATTTAAAGGATAAAATCGATCAAAATTCGTTACGTTAAGACTTAAAAATAAGACTTGATGGATAGAAATATAGAATAAATAAACAATCTTGTTTATATACAATCAAAATTGGTTACGTGAAAAATATAAAGTAGTTCAAATAATAGAAAAGGGCACAAAAGTAAAAGCAAGGCGTTGGAAATATAAATTGTCTCCTGATTATTATTAATTTTCTCTGCCGAAATTCTTCTCTTTTTTGCAACTTTGACTCTGCACCTGCTCGGACGCCACCACCTTCTTCAATCCGATTCTTTCTTTCCTGCCGGAGCAACCGCCGGTAATTTGCTCCGACCATCCTTCTTCTCTTCCCTCACAGCTTGCTTGATGCTAGCTGCTGTGAGCATCTGAATTCTTCCCTATTTCTCGTAATAGGCGGCTGCAGACATCATAGGGAACTCAAATGCTTTGAGCTCTAACTTCGTTGGGCGGTTTATAAATCTGAGGGGCTGGTTTTGTGGTTTCTAGTGTTATAAAAGGAAGTTTGTACTTTTTAACGGTGCTGTTACGATTTCATCTTGTGTTTTCTGAGGGTTTGATGTGAAGTGAAACGTTGATGGTAGTGGATGAACGAGAGCGTGTGATTTCGATTGATAATGACCGGATTTTACAGCGGCGTCTTGTGGCGGTGCTGGTGGCGGTCCGGTGAATCCATCACATGGAATGGCAGATCTTGTTAGCTACAGTAACGCCGATCGTGACTTTGAGCAGGTATATATTATCAGCTCCTTAATATGTCGTTTGCTATCTGATGTATATTGTGACATATGGATTTTAGATTTTTAGTAGATTACAAACAGGTATGATTATTATATTTGGAAGTTTTGGCGTATATTTGGAACGAATAGAAAAATCTAGGGCTTGTTTAGAAATTAAATTGGCAAAATATTCATAGGAGCCTTATTTGATTATGCTTGTGATTTGTGGTTGGTTTATGAGTTTGTTTAATTTCCGGTGGAAGAACTGAATTTTCAAGGTTAGCAGTTGATATCTTTAGAAAGAGGAAGCATCTATGTTTTCTCATTAATAAATTGACAACTACCATTACATAACTGGCTTTCTTTGAAATGGTGATATATTCATTGAATCTATATGGGGCTTAGGTTATATTCTTAATCTGCTACCATGAGAACAAAATTTTCTGAATGCTGATAGCTGGATGTCTATGTAGATGGTTTTAGTCATGGGAGGAAGAAACTTGTAAGAATGTGACAAATTGTGCTGAATGTATGAGATGCCAAAAATTTGCGGTTGATATACATATAATCCCCGTGATAATCATGGGGGCATACATGCCATTTTCCAAATAAAGCCTATTTAGAATTGAAGTACATACGAGAAGTTTGAAGTTTCTTGGATGAGTTATTGAATAGGCATATATGGAAAAAGGAAAATTATATTTCCACGTACTAACTATTCCTACTTCATCCTCCTACTCACTAGATGTTGACATGTGGAATCCACTAATTCTCTTTCTTCATGTCCTCCCCTCAGTCACTTGATTTTGCCATTTGTGTTAATCTTGTGAGTAGGAGGCTAAGTAGAAAGTTTTTTCAATTATTCTGTGTTTGCTGATTTTGCAGCTAGGAGTTCCGTCATTCTCATTTGGTTATCTTACCTTTTGCAGTCATTAATTTCTCTGAAGAAAGGTGCACAGTTACTTAAATATGGTCGCAAGGGGAAGCCCAAATTTTGTCCATTTAGACTTTCCCCTGTGAGTTTTTCGACTTGTTATTATTACATGTCCCTCAGTGCTGAGGGCATCCCCAACAATATATTGTTTTTTTTGCTGAATCTCTTGTTTGATTTCTATCCCTTTCTATAAAAAAAAACATGCAATGTGATTAATACCTAAAAAGCAATGGTATACCTAAAAACACTAATAAGAATTAATGGAAATCAATAATTATCTTGTTTGTTTTGTAGTTAAGAAAATAATAATAATAAACTCATTTGTTAATATGGCATTTTAGAAAGAAAAAAAAGATACATGTCTTTACGGCTACATTTGGGTTTTCTTAAGACCAATGTGCTAGGGTAATTACAATGATAACCGTTGGTAGTTTGGTACCCTCCCTCTTAAATTAAATGAGCATTATTACTTATTACGATAGGATAATTGAAATTGCACTCTGCTCTTTTCCTTGTTGTCATTTAATGATTGTTAATTTGAATTTGAGTCCTTAGGATGAAGCTTCTTTAATTTGGATCTCTGGCAGTGGTGAAAGGAGCTTAAAATTAGCTTCAGTCTCTAGAATTATTCCTGGACAAAGAACTGTGAGAATTCCATTATCTTTCAATCATTAATTTGGGTTTTTGCATATTATCATTGTTTTAATTATGAGCACAAAATAGACATAATTTGTTTAATGATCCGCTACTAGGCTGTCTTCAGACGTTATCTACGTCCTGAAAAGGACTATCTTTCATTTTCTCTGATATACAACAACGGCAAACGATCTCTTGATTTGGTTAGTGATTAATCTTCTATATCATTGTTTCACATGCCTTCAATTCTCTTTTACTTTTTCCTCTGAAGTTTTGTGTTCTACTTTAGATTTGCAAGGACAGAGTTGAGGCTGAAGCGTGGATAGCGGGTCTTAAAGCTCTTATTTCATCGTCACAAGGAGGGCGTTCGAAAATTGATGGGTGGAGTGACGGTGGCCTTTACCTTGATGTATGTTTACCTCTCCACAAACTTCTTGCATTTTAAGATTATCAGAACATTTGAATTTATTATTCTTATTATGTTTTGTAAATTGCTTGGAGATAATTTAATAATTTGTACTAATCACAGGAAAGTCAGTTAATTCTTAGGGCAATTGTTTTTAGCCAATTTGCCTCCATGTTTTTTGTATGCTAAGCTGTGGTATTTACTCTATTTTGTCATAGTTCATTATTAATAAACCATAAATGTCATTTGTTTGGATTACTGTTAATAAACCTTTCCCCCCTCTCCCCCGCCAGAGAGTTTGGGCAGCTTTTGCGTTCAGTTTTGTTTTTCTTATTAGCACTTTCTAACTTAAAGCTGCTACTATATCAACACGGTGTTCTGTTCTAGATGGGTGCCTGCTTATAGGCATAGTCATAAACTGTTTTCTTTAGCCCCTTCCCGCCAGAGATTTGGGCAGCATTTGAGTTCAGTTTCATTTTTCTTATTAAGCACTTTCTAACAATAGTATTTACTTGATGCTGCTACTATATCAAGTTATCAACATGAAGTGTTCTGTTCTAGATGGGTGCCTGCTTATAGCACATAATCACATATATACTAATATGTCAAAATTGAAGACCAGCTTTTGAAACATCCTGGTAAATTATTATATGAAGATGATAACTTGAGATATCCACTTGTTAGTGTAAGTATAATATCCTTTTGGTATGACATAACATCTACATACGTTCTTGTTAGCCTAGTGATAAATTAGCAACTTATTGCTATCTTTAAGTTTTTTGATATCCTTTTCTTATATATTATCTTTCATGTTTGGTCAACTGACACCAGGATAATAAAGATTTAGCATCAAACAGTGCAAGCGACAACAGTTCTGTTAGTGCTCCTCGAGATTTTAGTTCCCCAGACGTTTCCGTTAGTTCAAATATGCAACTCAAAGGTTCCAGTTCTGATGCTTTTAGGGTTAGTGTTTCTAGTCAACCTAGTACTTCTAGTCATGGATCAGGCCCTGATGATTGTGATGCTTTAGGGGATGTGTATATATGGGGTGAGGTAATAAGTGACAACGTTGTCAAACTCGGCCCGGACCGAAACGCTAATCTTTCAAGCACACGAACTGACGTGCTTTTGCCCCGACTTTTAGAATCAAATCTCGTTTTGGATGTTAATCACATTGCTTGTGGAGTGAGGCATGCTGCACTTGTGACTAGGCAAGGCGAAGTTTTTACATGGGGTGAAGAATTGGGAGGTCGGCTCGGGCATGGTGTTAAAAAAGACATGACTCAACCTCGTTTAGTTGAATCTTTGGCTGTTTCGAACATCGAGTTTGTGGCGTGTGGTGAATTTCACACGTGTGCGGTTACTTCATTTGGTGAGATATATACTTGGGGCGATGGCACGTATAATGTCGGGCTTCTCGGGCATGGTACAAATGTTAGTCACTGGATACCGAAAAGAATTTCGGGTCCTCTTGATGGACTTCAAGTTGCTTCGGTAACTTGTGGTCCATGGCATACTGCTTTAATAACATCAACTGGACAACTTTTTACCTTTGGTGATGGGACCTTTGGTGTTTTAGGCCATGGAGATCGAGAAAACGTTTTGTATCCAAAAGAGGTAGAATCTCTTTCAGGTTTGAGAACGCTTGCTGTTGCATGTGGAGTATGGCATACGGCTGCTGTTGTTGACATTATCGTCACTCAGTCGAGTTCAGGTGTTTCTTCAGGAAAACTTTTTACGTGGGGTGACGGAGATAAAAACCGCCTCGGTCATGGTGATAAAGAGCCACGACTTAAACCCACGTGCGTGCCACCACTCATTGATTACAATTTTCAAAAGGTTGCTTGTGGCCATAGTTTGACCGTAGGTTTGACTACATCAGGACATGTTTATACAATGGGAAGCACCGTTTACGGTCAACTCGGGAATCCGAAATCTGACGGGAAATCACCTTGTCCAGTCGAGGGTAAGCTCGTCAATTCCACTGTTGAAGAAATCGCTTGTGGTGCATATCATGTGTCTGTATTAACATCAAAAAACGAGGTTTATACATGGGGGAAAGGAGCTAATGGGAGGTTGGGACATGGAGACGTCGAAGACCGCAAAACACCAACTATCGTTGAATCTTTAAAAGATAGACATGTAAAATATATATCTTGTGGCTCAAGCTACACAACCGCCATTTGTGTTCATAAATGGGTTTCGGGTGCTGAACAATCTCAATGCTCGTCTTGTCGGCAGGCATTCGGGTTCACTAGAAAACGACACAATTGTTATAACTGTGGACTTGTGCACTGCCATTCATGCAGTTCAAAAAAAGCACCACGAGCTGCTTTAGCTCCTAATCCTGGAAAACCATACCGCGTTTGTGATTCTTGTTTTACAAAGTTAAGTAAGGTGGCTGATACCGGGATCAATAGCAGACGAAATGTTAAGCCCCGTTTATCGGGTGAGAACAAAGATAGACTTGATAAAACTGATTTAAAATTAGCAAAATCAGGGGCGCCTTCTAATCATGATTTAATCAAACTTTTAGATAATAAAGCAGCTAAACAAGGGAAAAAAGGTGATGCCTTTCTAAATAGGTCATCTCAAGGTCCATCTTTGTTGCAACTTAAAGATGTAGTGCTGTATACCGGTACTGATTTTCGCCGAATGATTCCTAAACCCATTGTTACTCAGTCTGGGGTTAATTCAAGATCTGTTTCACCGTTCTCGAGGAAACCGAGCCCTCCACGTTCTGCAACACCCATTCCTACAACTTCTGGGCTTTCTTTTTCTAAAGGTGTTGCTGATAGTTTGAAGAAAACTAATGAGCTTTTGAATCAAGAAGTTGTAAAGTTGCGTGGGCAGGTATTTTACAGCCTCATAAGAGGGTGTGCTGACTTGTGTTTTACTTTGGTGATTGTTTTGCTGAACTGGTTTTTATTTTAAATTTTGTGAAGGTTGACGGCCTGAGGCGTCAATGTGAAATCCAAGAATCAGAGATTGAGAAATCAAGAAAAAAAGCTCATGAAGCCATGGTGTTGGCAGCCGAAGAATCTGCTAAATGTATAGCTGCGAAAGATGTGATTAAATCCTTGACATCGCAGGTAAGTTCTTGCATATATATTGTTTTGAAATTTAAATACATTGTCAAGTATGATTACAAAAAATATATCATTAACAATAGTTTTCGAATACACTTGAGGCAACTTTTGCTGTTTGACCATTTTAATTCATTTGACCTTATCTTTATAGCCCATTCTTTTCTTTTGTTTTACCCATTTGAAATGCTATTGTTGAATTGGAGAGCAGGAGAGAAATTCGTGTTCTCATTCATTGAAAATTAGGGTACAGATGACAAAATATATATACTAAAGAAGTATGACGTATTTACATAATAAGTCCCTATACTATACAATGATATTAAATCACAACTCTAACAGCTATTAATAAAATGCAACCCTGTATTGACCATAATGTGATTTCCTTGGAGTAACCATATTACACTCGTGAAAATTTACATGTCAATTACTTCATTGACCTCAGTTGGCTTAGTTTAGCACCACTTTTTAAGAATTTAGAGTATTAGCGTGTAACTGTTACAAAAATTTCATTTTGGGATGTGCCAACATATTATACTTATAGCCATAAGTTCATAATTCTTGTTCATTCCCCGTCAACATTTCAGATTATTTATTTCCTATTTATTTATTGTCATTGTTATGGAGGATATTGGTTTGATCTCCAAGATTCCTCTACTTCTCTTAAACTATTTGCCTAATCAAACAGTTCAAAATCCATGCTAAAGACTATACGAATGTCCAAGTTTTTTCTAGTATAAATCAAAGCAACAGATGGGGTCAAATAGAATCTGTGTATAAGTAGAATCATTTTAATGATTCTTTTATGGTATTTATTGTGAATTGTGATTAATGCAAGTGTTTTTTTTCTCTCTTCCAAATATGAACTGTGTTTAGAGGTGGGGGCAGAATAAGCAGGTCGGGTGGGTCGGGTTTGGTTGACTTAAAACACTTGTAATTTCCTTTCAAATATTTTATAAACAATTAACTTTGCAATAAACTGCAGCTGAAGGATATGGCAGAGAGACTGCCACCTGGATCGTACGACTTTGAAAGCATCTTTTCAACAAATAGCTTGGAACAGAATGGTGGTGTTCTATACGGGGATGATAAATCGATATCAAATGGATCATTGGGTCCCACAGAATCCGAGGAACCTATGCGATATAATAGTCGTAGCCCGGAATCCACAATATCTAACAGGAATAATGATTATTATCAAAATGGAGTAATAGGAGCACAATCAGGAACCACTGATCATGTTGAAAACAAGGATTCTGCAGATGAGGAGAATAATGATTTTAAAACTAAAAGCTCAGTTTCTTCTGTCACTGCTACTACTGATAATCATGTTGATGCCGAATGGATTGAACAATATGAGCCTGGTGTATACATAACACTAGTTGCTCTCCGTGATGGTACTAGAGATCTCAAACGAGTGCGCTTCAGGTATTCTTGTTCATTCTGTGGCTACTATTTCAAATGTAAATTGTTTTTTTTGAAAGATAATTAGCAGTGTTTGTGGTGAATTGCATAGAAGTTTATATATTATGTATGTATATGTGTAGCCGAAGAAGATTTGGGGAGCATCAAGCGGAGATATGGTGGTCTGAAAACCGTGAACAAGTGTATGAAAAATATAACGTGCGTGGTTCAAGCAAGTCGTCAACAGCCTCCCGTACTTAGACCAGGTGAATCTGTATTAAACACCCACCCCCTTCCTCAAAAAATATAACGTTTTTGTATTTAATATATATGTAGTGGGGGCATAAAGTTGAAGTAGGGTTGTAGTGTATATTTATTCTCTGGCAAAATATTATGATCCTCACCACACTTGGTTGTGTGGGTGAGCGTGAAGATGGACGCCGTGATTAGCAATTGGAAAGTAGGGTTGGTTTAATTTTTAATCAGTTAGTTGATTTGTTAAATAAAACTGAAACTCGATGTCTCAAAAAGCTTCCAACTTTAAGACGTAGAGTCGATATATACGTTGTTCAGAGCTGCGGTTGGAGTTGCTTTTATTTGTATCGAGGTTCGGATAAAGAATAAGTAGTTGTAGCTGAAAAATGTAAAATATTTCAAGAGATTACCGAGTAATATGGTTTACTAAAAACTCTTGCTTTTTAAAAGCTATGGTTTATGAGTTTTTAAGTTGATTTAATAATAATTATCTTTATTTTTACTTCTAATTAAGCGAGTCAGTGGAGGCAGTGGTGACGAATCCTCCATTGATTCACCAAAGCAGATCTTATGAAGTGGCGGTGTCAATTAACCCTGAATTAATTTACACACACAAACACATTATTACACCCTCAAATCTGTACAAAATCTACTCCTGGTGAAGATGAACACGAATAAGAAACACACCTTCAAATCTTTTGAACACGACCGCGCATGGTGAGACGAGATCTGATGAGAGATTGAGAGAATTAACATTGATTTAAGATAGGATTAAGGGGTGTTTGGTGGTTTTGAGAAGAGTTTAGAGGTGTTTGGACATAAACGCGTCCTGAACAACTGAAAATGGCTAAAATAAAAGGTAAACAAAGTTAAAGTAATATTAATAAAAAAGTTTAACCGAAGGAAATCATTAATTTTTGGGTCTTCGTAAAGTTCCTAAAAGTTGTTGACTATTTGCACGTCATAACGCTCCGATTTTTTTTTATCTTATATATCATAGATTCATAGTAATGTAATCATATCAATTCAATCAAAACTTGTCATGAGATTCTGCATCTGGAACTGATGTCAGTGGAAAACGTTTATTACTGGATGAGCCGTCCTCGCTTTGCCGGAGTCTTTCCGTGGTCGAACCCTGAAAAGACTAAACATTACAGCGGTAAGCATAATGCTTAGCGATCACACAACATATACACAACACTAGGTATGTACAATTCATACAATAATTCGTGATCACCTATAATCCACAAGATATCAACGCAATGTACTGACAACGATTCCACTTTAAGTCACAGTTGACTACAAGCTGTACCTAAGGAAAACGTTCATTTGAAAACCATTTTTACTACGAAAACTGCGAGGATTAATCTGAGCCGTCCAATTTCTCCTTCTTCAATGTCATTACCCACTCATGGATTCATCACATGCACCGAACCACATTTGATCCCCTACACCGTACATCCATGAATTTTACTTATCAAATCAATGATTAAAATTAGTTATCACGGTGGCCAGTCAAGTTATGAGTGTTAAATGTCATTTTACCCCATGTTCATGAGTGTTAAGAAGATGACCTTCAATAGCATGTTAAAATTAACAAAATTAGTATAATAAATCGTTTTTTCATGGTTATATGTGAAAAGAAACTTGACTTGATAAAATTAATTAAGGCTTCACGTCAATCTCCTCGTGTTCAATTTGTGCACACCTTATATAAGTCTACCTGTAATCCAATATATCTAATAGGAAAACTAAGAATAAAAAAAGGATAAAATGATTACCTTTTGCAAAACGTGATTTATTTTAATGTTAACAAGATTTACACCGATACCACACCACCAATAAGTGTTCTCTTCACCAGGATATCACCAAATACTACAAAACATGAACCTAATTCGTATGTGTGTTCGTTGAAATTGTAAAACGTGAAAGGGTTTTGCGTCCCTTTTGCGGTGGCCGAGCAATAGAGGAGATGAGAGGGAGAGGTTTTTGGTGTTGATTTGGCAATTGTGATACACATCTTAAGTGCAATTGAACTTTTATTCAAACCAAAATGAAATCATGAGGATCGAGTAATCTACAAGTTACTCCTAAACCTTTAAATAATTAATAAATATATCAACTTTTAATAATTACTAATATTAATTAGGTTTACTCGTAAATAATAGACAACTATTAATTATAACTAGATATAAGACCCGCGCGTTGCGGCGGGTTTTAAGAAGTTTTAGTTAGTTATCGTTTGCGCAGGAAGGAATTAAAATTAGTAGACATTCATATATACCAAAATTATAAGAGTAAGTGACAGGATGGTAGTAGCATATATTCAGTGCATACATTCATAAGGGTGATCAGGCGTGAAAAAAGAAGAATGTAACACATGTTATAACCAATTACATTACAACGTAGCATACTAAGACAAAACAGCCAATCGTAGAACCCATGTATACGATCCATTAACTAACGATGCTATAAGCCAACGGAATAGTCAACAGAATGTATTTAAAAAGCCAAAACAACCGAACTTGACAAAAAAGTAAGCCAATGCAACAATACAATTTCAAAGAAAATGGAACATTCAAGCTCAGAAAATAACAGTTCTAAACACCAATAAAAAAAAGGAATTCTAAAATTCATAAGTCTAAGTCACTGTAGAAACAGAGACATGCAAGGCCAGATTAAGACATACAAACACAATTACTACAAAATGAACCAAGAACCAAACCAAACAACCACAATGACAATCGCTTAACTAAAGCATAAAATCAAATGAAAAAAGGAAAATTAGAGATGACCACAAACAGAAATTAAAGCATACCGATTCGATAAACACCAAAGACAGATGAAGGACCTGGAAAATTGCAGATGACAACGAAATTAGAAACAAACAACTGCAAAATAGCATTAATGATTTACCACAAATAAGAAATACCCATTAATGATTTACCACAAATGGAGCCACCGCCACTTTACGTTTTCTCTATTTCTCTCTCTCACACACACACTTAAAATTTTCTCCCTCTAAAAACACAATCACTTCAGTCCAGATTTTCCGATGAATAAGTTCATAGATCGAGATGAGAATGGAGCCACCGCCACCGCCACCGCCACCTCCTCTGTCGTCAATGATGGTGGAAGCATATCCTCTGTTATTCTGGGTTGGTTTTCAGAGATAAGCCCAATGTCGCCAGCAAACCCTAACCCCCAAAATCGTACGTTGCGGCACGCGTCGTCGTCTTCACCACAGCCACAACCACCGGCGTCTGGGTTCTTCTCTGTGGCCACCGGAATCTGAGTCATGCAACTGATATGTTCAAAGGGGGTGAAAGAATGAGACGTCAACGCTATGAAAGGAGCCAAAAAAGGAAAGAAAGTGGTGGTCGTGTCATACCTTGTCGTCAGAAATCGGGTGTCGAACCCTAGCCGCTTGAGACAGTAAAAGCGAACAGCGCCACCGCCGGGCAGAACTTTGACGGAAGTGTGTGTTTTAGAGAGAATATCGATCGGTCGGTTTGTGTGTGTGTGTGTTAAGAGAGAGAAAGCACTATGTTAAAAAGTAGAAAATATATGAAGAAACGTGTACTCAAGGAGATAAGCCAGGTGCAGTCTATCTAAAGCTACGTGTAAATTGTGACCGCCTAAAAAGACCAATGAGCATGAAATGAACAATGCACCTATAGAGGAAACTACCCGACCCATACCTGGGCAGACCCGACCCATGAGGATCCAGACCCATGAAACCGACCCGTGGCACAGTTCCATAGGAGGCCACGGTTTTTTATTAAGATAGATAATAATTAATGACCTGGAGGCCTGGTGGGCCCCACAAGTCCACTTTCGCCCCCAACCCCCATTTTCGCCTCCCAAGACTCAGTTTCTCCCATTGTAGGCCCCACATGTCTGGCCCACCCTTAGATTTTTTAATTTCACCCCCTTTTATTTCTTTTATTTTTTTTAAGTAGCCTCTAGATAATTTTATAAAATTTAAACTCTTACTCCTATATAATACATTTCCACTATAAAAACTCTTAATTTTTAATTAATCTCCATCTCACTCTCCTACTTTACACACTTATTAATAAACATTATTATATAATTAAAAAAGAAATGGTTTGATTTTTTTTAGAAATATGTGTAAAAAAAATTAAATAGTATGAAAAAAATGAAATGAAAAAGAAAATAATTTATGAAAAAAAAGAAGAAAAATGAATGACATATTATGAGGTAAAAATTAATTAACAATGTTTATGATTTAGGGTTTAGGGTTTGATTGTTAGTGTTGAACGTGTATAAGTGAAACATTGTTAATGTTGGTGTAGTTTTTCATTAATTTAACTTGATTAGCACACCAAAGTAGTATTACATTAATTATTGATTTCAATCAAGTTGAACAGTGTAATACACATCATACAAAGAAAGGCCTGACTCAAATTGTGATAAATCCGGCTGGGTCGGTTCCGCAGCAGTTGAGGCATTAGTTGTCTGGTTAGTTGACTGTTGTGATGAAAACGACATTCTGCAATTGTCTCGGTTGTGTCCACTGTCACCGCATCTAAAGCAGCGTGTAGGCGGTACCTGCTCACCCCTTGACGGTATCCTTCGAACAAGTTTTGGTCTCCCAGCCTGCCTTTTATTGAGCAGTGGAGGATGTAGGTTTATGAGATCTGAAGGTAAGTCCCACATATTTTTGTTGGGCACGGGGTTTATACAACCGCTATACGTCGCAAGGTAGGTTTCACTAGTGAACCAATTCAACGCCCACTGGCTTGAATCGGTAAGCCTTAGGAATCTGGAAACTGCAATTGTGTGGCCACATGGCAACCCGGAAAGTTTCCATTTACGACAATCGCATGTCATTTCTTCAGTATCAACTATGTTAACGTTTTGTTTATGGGGGTACATGCCATGTCGAGCACTTTGCCATCCTATGAAGTATTTTCTTCTTTGCCCACGGCGTAACCCTGTGCTGGAGTTTCTCTGTTTAAAAAAACTCGTACAATTAATAAATATTTTCAAATGTGGTGCAGTTGTTGTAGGAGAGATGTTTACCTGCTTCCTTACGGCGTTTGAAGAACCAGTTTTGAATACTTGCATGGAAGAAATCAATAAGCATGACCACCGTAGTTTACGCGCGTGACGAGAAAGCGAGTTGATGGACTCTACGCTGTTAGAGGTCATGATGTTGTATCGATGACCCGAGAAGCAGGCTCTTGTCCATTTGTTTTTTTCCACCTCTTCCAGATACTCATACACTTGTGGCGCCGCCCGCTGAATCTTGCCGTACCAGTAATGGAATTGATGTTCTGTGTACGATTTGCATGCCTTCTAGAATAAGAAGACAATTTTTTTGTGTTTGTTAGCCCTCAGGTTCAAATTCATCTGCAGATGATGACAGCACATGACATGGTACGATTCTGGAAATACGTCTCGTACGGCTAGCTCAATAGACTTAGCTCGGTCAGAAACAAATGTATAGGTCTTGTGCGGGATGCATGCACGTAGTTTCTCAAGAAACCACGTCCAAGATTCGCCACTCTCGGTTTTGCCTATCTCATACGCTAATGGAAGGATCTGGTTGTTACCGTCTATTGCAACCGCCAGGAAGTTGGTGCCCAGATATGTTCCTTTTAGGTGCGCCACGTCTACTATAATTAATGGGCGAAGGCTGTATGAGAAGCTTCGTAACGATGGTCCAAGAACAACAAACAACATTTCAAACCGAGAACAGTCGTCCGTAAGTATTTCTGTGACAGTACCGGGGACCTCGACGCCATCACCACCTTCAAAGAATGGCAGACTGGCAACCCACCAACGATGTCTCTGCTCACGATCCGTGGGAGTCAAGTTGATCGGTGCATAACCAGGCTTTGGATTGTCAAAATAAAATGTTAGTGATTAAAAAATGGGCAAATTGCCGAGAAAGGTAACTAATATATCCAAATTTGCCAATAAAGGTAACGTCTATTTTTTCGGACCAACAAAGGATTATCAATTTTAATTTTTGACAAAAATAGGAATCAGTAACCTGAAGTCCAGGTTACCGGTTAACATTTAATTGAGGTGGCAAGCAAATTGTGATGTGGCATTGTTTTTAATTAATTTTTTTAATATAATATACATAATTTATACATATAATAAAAAATCCACACTCTCTCTCTCCCTTGTATCTCTCAAACGGCGGCAAAGGCACCACCACCACTCCAGGGTTCTACCACCACCACCACTCCAGGGTTCCACCATCTCCGTGTGTGATCTATGCTCTCTCTCTAACCTCTCGCACCAAACCACCAGCAAACAACACAGATGTATGCTCTCTCTCTTCTACCTTCTCGCACCGTCGCAGGCACCAAACCACCAACCACTTATCGCTCAACGGTGGGTTAGAGGGTTTAGTTATGTGAAACCACCACCGAAAAAACCCCAAAAGATCTGGGTTCAGATCTGCCACCGTAGTCCACTGCCATCGTCTTCCCGCCGCCACCGCGTACTCCTACACCACCGTTCTCTCCAGATTTATGCGATTTTAGGGTTTTTGTAAGTATCTCGAAGATTTTAGGGTTTTTGTAAGTTTAGGGTTTTCAGATCTCGACGAGATCTCTCTCTCTATTCTTCGAGTTTCATCTCTTTCTCTCTCTCTTTCTGTTCTTCAAGTTTCAGATCTATGTGATTAGTGTGCTTGTGTGTGTGATTATTGTGTTCAAGATCGTGACTTTGACTCAGATCTGTGTTCTTATGCGTGTTTGAGTGCTTTGAATCTGTGTGTGTGTGTGTGTGTGTGTGTATGTGTGTTTGTTTGTTGGTGTTTGAGGAATCAAGAACACAAATATGTGCGGCGACAGCATGGTGGTTCATGGCGGCGGTAGAGGTGGTTCATGGTGGAGGTGGTTCAAGAACACCATGAGTCTCCTTCAAGAACACTATGAATCTCCTTCAAGAAATTAATAATAAATAATTATAATTCAAAATAAATTCAAAATAAATTAAAATAAGTTTAAAAAGATAATTTATAATTCATTAGTAAGTAATTAGTAGTTAAATAATTACTATAAAATATTAATTAGTAGTTAATTATTATTAGTTGTTGGTAATCTATTATATAAATAATTAATATTGTTTAGAAGAAAGTAAAAAAATAAGTAAGGATGACATGGACTGCCAAGTATGCATCAATGTTTGTTGATGTTGATGACTGGACTGCCATGTGTGCAGCCATGTCATCGGTAACCTGCTGACTGGGTGGTTAGCAGGTCTAAGAGGTCATTTTACCATTTTTTTGTCAAAAATTGAAATTTACAGTCTTTTCTTGGCCCGAAAAAATAGACGTTACCTTTATTGGCAAATTTAGATATTTAGGTTACCTTTCTCGGCAATTTGCCCTTAAAAAATTAATATGCATGTATTAAATACAAGGAGACAAAAAAAGTATAAACACGAACCTCAGAGCATTGGGCGAATATATTCGTTAACTCATTCGAGTACAACCTACCATGGTATTTTCCAATCGCTCCGCATCTTGTAATCGATCCATCATTGGATATCACCCTGGTAACGGCCGGGAATGTCACGAAAATCCAACACTAAGTGTAAAAAAAATTGTATTAGAAAGTGTAACTAAGTTCATCATATATTAACGTTACAAAATCTAAAAAAATATTATCATACCTTAAGGACCCAAATCGGCCCGTAAATAGCGTATTTTGGCACCCCGTTTTCTGCAGTACGAACCGCAACAATAAGGATTCTTCGCTCATTTATGGCGTTGTACAGTTTATCATACGTGTGCGTCAATAAATACGACCCCCATGGGAATCTATTACATTTTTTTTTTTTGAACAGCAAAAAAGAAGTTAGGCAAAGAGTTTCGGCAAAGCCATCACCCACGCCCAACAACCAAAATATTATTAATTATAAAAATATACTTCTAGCAAGATACTAGAAGAAAAGGAGTACATGTACTTAGAATAAAGATGAAGGATTACAACACCACATTGGCCAACTAAGTAAATTATACTTTGATCTAAACTTTATCCACGTGAAAAGTGATGCTTGGGCTTCAACAAACACCTGTTCTACCGAGAACCTTGATTCCTCAAAGATGACTTTGTTCCTTGCTTTCCACACAAACCACAAAGTACATCCTGCCACAGCTTCAAAAAATTTCTTTTGTTTTTTTGTTTTTCCTTGCTCCACCAAGTTAAGAAGTAGTTGACTTAAACATAAATGTTGGGCTACATCCACTTTAATCCAATCCAGCATCCACCTCCAGATTAGTTGTATTTTTGAACAACTATAAAACAGATGTTCAACACTTTCGTCTTCATGATCGCGGGATGTCATCAAGCAGATGAATCACACCAGTTGCGACGAACCACTCTAGCTTCACCCCTATAAAACCTCTGTACAGCATGTACAACAGCGCTACTCGAACAACATCATCATCCCCCAGATTATTAAAATCCATCTCTGAAGCCCAAAGACGACATATGTGGCCCACACGCAGCCGGGAGGATATCTGATCGTTGAAGACACGCCTCATAACTGGCGTGTCGGGAGCACGGTCGTCTAACGTGTACGGCCCGAACCTAAATCCTGTCAACAAATAGAATTCCCTCCGCCCAAAACTTACGGGATTCCCCGCTACGTTGAAATGTAAAGTCTCATAATCGTTTTTATCGACATGAACTTGGGTACACAACAAATAGTGTATGAGCAACGGAATATTTTGCCCCGCCTTAATATTTAAAAATGGCGCAAAACAATTTTGGTTAAATAAGTTTAGACTTTCTTGTCTTAACTCTAGAAGGAGTTTTATTTCTTCCTGACTGATTCTCATCCGGTTACGACAGGTAAGGCTCGCGTGATAAATTTCCTATAAATAAAAAAATAACATGAAATTATATAATTCAAAAGTATTCTATTTTATGACCTTTTTTTATATACATTATAACAACATTATAACTTACTTAATTTACAAATAACTCGCAAAAAAATATAAGTAAACTTTCAAAACTATTTTATACTATAATACAATTTTTTTTGCAAACCCTAAAATATATATTTTTTTGTTATACAAATTTTTTTGCAAACATTTTAAATACAATGAATAATCATTAATTCAATTAATTATAAATTTTATATAGCGTTTACTTGGTCTAAAGGGGGGAGTATTAATATATTATTTTATCTTATATCTAATCATATTTTATCACATAAATTGTGAAAAATATTGATGATACTTTGATAGCAAAATATTGACGAGTAAGTGATGGCATCATGTTGATGATAAAAATGTTGATTGCAAAAACCATTTAATTGACAATAAAGTCACAAGTATTAAACACCTATTAAATAAAAGTATATATATATATATATATATATATATATATGTAATAAACATGATATATTTAACCAAATCACATTTATAAACTTGTTTAAGTAGGTATTTTTTTCATTTTAATTATGGATACAAAATGTCAAAACATGCTTTTAAGCTTGTTTAAATTTATTAATATAGATCAACTTCTATTAACAATATATATAAACATTTACCTACTAAGTATATGAAATAAGCTAATAATAAGCAACGACATTAAACTAATAACATTAATACAACCTAATAACAAAATAATACCATTTGTTCTAAAAACATAGGTTTAAATAACATTCAAAAAAATGATAACAGGTACAAAAAAATCACCTCGTTTAACATGGTTGAAATATAAGAAACGAGTGTCGCCGGAAAACTTGAGGTGGTCTGGCCGGAATATTGTTCGTCGAAATGATGTTGTGCCCGGATTATTCGTAGACGCAAGTTAACCAACCCTGAAGAAATAAACTCGCCGATGTGTTTGCCGGAATTTTTTGGCCGGAAAATATGGAGGAAATCAGTGTTGTGAAGGAGATGATGGAGGAAATCGGTGTTGTGAAGGAGATAGTTTCGCCCCTAGCTTCTTCCTTTTAACCATCCAAATCCAATGGCACGAAACACGGAGACTGCAGATTCGCCTAGCACGAAACACGAGACTAATCACGAAAACCAACGCACAATTCATCCAATAATGGTTATAATCGTGTGTAGCGATGTGACCCATTAATGTCTTGTAAATTAGGAATTGTGACACATGTTCATTGTCTGGTACACATACACTAATAGTCATAACCATTCATATCGCCAAATTCAAAATCACACCTAACAATCTTCCCTTGACTTGAATTCTCTTCAACCAACACGGGATTTCCAAATAACGTCTCCTTCCAGCTAACCACCCCGAAGGGACTTACCTCTTTTTACTAGCCACAAAGTCGAAAATCCTTTCACATGGTTTCACTAGAGACATACACCCATCCATGATGCCTTGCCTTCGTCTATCATCATACTGCTCCAAGGACAGTACAACCATCGTTCTCTTTACAGAATTGCCTTCCAGCACATAAATAGCACATTGTAGTCTACCCTTCATTACCAATAGAGCATCCTAAGAGATTAAGTGTGTCACCCTTACAAGAATATTCATAACCATCCTTGGCAAAAGTAACATGAAAAATCGGGTTCTTCCGGAGATTAGGAACATACCAACATCAAACAGTCTGACCATCTCCTCAAGCATCTTAATTTGCATCGTACTACTACCCTTGATATATCGTATCATATCATCACCCAACTTCACCTTACCATTCCATTCCGTGAAAGAAAAAAATATATCATGTGAGAAAGTCATATGCTGAGATATTTGAGATGCACTCATCCTAAACTACATTAGCATTTCTCTTCCTTTGAGGACAATCTCTCTTAATGTGACCCCTCTTTTTTAGTAATAATATATAATTTTACCCATGGATATTGATTTGGAACGTGACTCACCCATGCCACCCTCTCTATAATACGTTATTTCCCTGCTCACATACAGACTTCAACATGAATCTCCTCATTACTAGAAACCTTTCATCCAGCTCCTTTGACAATAAGATATCCTTTATTTCACTAACACATATAGTTGTTCTACCCTACAAAATGGTATCAACAACATTCTCATGTTCGTTAGAGAACACACACAAGTATCAAGGCAAGATCTTCATACTCAACTTTAACATCCACACCTTGCAGATCAAGGATAATGCACTTAAAATTGTCCTGTTGATATTTTACCTAGATATCTTTTGACATCCGAAGGTTATACAACTGCTGCTTCTAATACAGTCTGTTCTTAAAACTATTCTTCTGATACTTTTCACACAACTTTTTCCACACACTAGCAACCGTTGTTTGATCCACTACCTCTTGTAACACTTCATTTGTCAAACACAACAAAATTGCATTATATGAATTTGTCAAAATATCTCTCTTCACATCCTCCCTTATATCCTTTGAAATTTTATCTACTTCTTCTAATGTCGCCACACAACCTTGTTGAACAAGAAGAGCTTTCATCTTTACCTTTCACAAAGAAAAATTGTTTGACACATTAAAATTCTCCAAATCGAACTTGAGAATCGACATCTTCTATCAATGGATGCGAGTCACTCAAAGAAACCATGGCTCTAATACCACTAATAAGGATCTAAAAATTGTGCTTTAAAAGATGCAGATTACTTTAAGATAAACACACTAACGATTTAACGTTGTTCGGATTCCAAAGCACGACTTACAAGTTACATCAACAAGTATGAATAAAGACTTCTTTGATTTATATAAAAAGTGTTTTGATGTACAATGAACACCCGTACTTTATTGTGGATCTCTACAAATGACTACATGTTAATCCAACAAATATTTGATGATTCTCTCTGAATAAAAGTTAGAGAAATTATTTTCTCATGAAATTTAAACCAAACCAATTAATATTTTTAAATGTTAGGTGAGAAGTAAATAAATGGCTCAAAAAGACAAGGGATATTCAATTCAAGCAGTAAGGTTAGTCCAAAATGAGTGCGATATTGAGATTGAATACGAGGACGTAGTTAAGAGAATTCAAACGTTAAGAAGGACTTTTGACAAGGTGGTCATAAGGCATGTCAACCGATGCGGTAACGATGATGCTGACCACTTGGCAAAGGCAGGAATATCTAGAGCTTACCCGTGGGTGATTTGGGCCTAGGTTGATACGTTGATGTCAACTAGTATGGATATTTTCTGTGCATATTTGAGGTTTTCTGTTTTCTTTCTGTTGTGCTGTGTTTTTGTGTATTCTTTGCAGGGCAAATGAGTTCTGGTTCGCAAGGGCGGGATACTTTGGAGACGATTGGAATTGTATCAGCTCAATGTACGAAGGGACCGGCCTGTTGGTCAGTGGTAGACTGAATTGGGTATGGGTATATGGGTTGGTGGGTTGAATTGTTTTGTATGTGTAAATTTTATGCAGGTACCTGTTGATGTTCTCGAATGGAGTTATAAGGGTGGGATGTTTCTTCGTTCCTATGGTTGTTACAAGGGGCACGGTTTGCACACACTTAAGCACTTTGAGCTTTTAAACTATACCTTAAGCCTTGGAATGTGGGAGTGGTGCGAGTATGGGTTTCTAACCTTTCAAAAAGCCTGTTTGAGCCACAGAGTTTTCTTCTAGAATAGTGCTGGACGTTTCTATATGTGAATAGGTTGAGTGTGGGGAGTTTTTCTAATCTTCATCACCTTCATTTTTAGGATTCCCTATTGAGCCCCAGAGTTTTTTGGTCGGTTTTGTTACTTATAACCCCTTTCAAATGTGAAGTAACGCTGACTTTGACACGCGTGGTGGTTCGTAATCGGTCTCATGTGTGTTACTTCACTTCATTTTTGATTCTTTGTGGTTAGGGGTTTCGCTTGCTGCCTCCAGCTGCACTCAAAGAAGGCTGATGCTTAAACATATGCTTGTGTTTCTGCGTTGTGGGGCATCGTTTTTTCTGGACTTTGTTCCGATTCTAGCTGTCTCAAGAGGCTGTATCATGGTGTGTATTGCTACTTTGCTGCTGCAAGGGAGAAAGGTTGCTGTAAGGGGCTAGGCTAATCTCAAATTGTGGAAAGAATTACTTGAGTTCAAGTGAGATTTGATGCTTGGATATGTTGTTGATACTTCTTCGATGCTGCTGTGTTTTCGAGAGTAATTACTTTTTTGATGCTGCTGTTGTTTTGGATGCTGTTTGGACATTACCTCAGATAAATGATTACGCTGATGTTGTATTTCTCGATGCTGCTGTTTTAAGACGAACTGCTGATTATGCTACTTCAATGCTTGCTGGTGCAAATCTTATCCGTGTTTTGATTTTGCCTACTTCGATGCTGTGTGGCCTGTTCTGATGCTGTTTCTGTTTCTGTTTCCTCGAGGCTGCTGGTTCGGATGGTTATGATGCTGTTAATTAGTTATCACATGTGCTGTTTGTTTGTAATTGGTGCTGAGATTCTTTAAGTGTTTGTTATGTGTTGCTTTGGTTGAGTTTGAAGACATTTATGTGAACTTAAACTGGTTCCTTATGGAATGAAAGGCATATTGTGGCAGTTCAAAAAAAAAAAAAGAAAAAGACAAGGGAAATCGAAATAGTATAAAATGATAATACAAATATATTTAGTACATATATGAATTTATAGTTTAGTCTTTTCATATGGACGACATGATAATATAAAGTTGGGTTAAGATCATCATGTCCTCTTTCATAAAGTAGATAGGATTGTCTCTTTGATTTAATGTGAACGTATGATCTTGATTTTATATGTCTTGGGAATTAATTTACTGGGATGATAGGGAGATATTAGTAATTCGAGTTAGATATGATCGGTCTATGTTTTTTTTATAAATCTTATAGTAAGACCTATAAATGACCCAGAATTAAATTAAAATGATGGCCTAACTCATGTTTACAAAAGGATTTTACGATCATGTTTAATCATAATTTGAGAGGATCTTGATCTTATAGATAATACATAAAAGAGTTTAACTTAAAACCATGTTTATTATTATGATATTCTTTTGTCACGGAATGACATAATAGTTTAAACTTTATTTTTGCACTTTATTAAATATAGATATATTATTACAGCTTCAAGTAATCTTTAGGTCCTCCAACTTTAGATAAGTCCATTTGGTACTCATCATTTGAAGAAGCAGATTCACTTGTTAAACCATCTCTACACTCCAAATTTATTTTTAGCACCTCCAATTTGTATTTTAGTTTAATGAGCCCATCAATGCTAATGCTCCTTTTATAATATTCCTCGTACGTTTTCCCACCAAGCAATACTTCTAGAATTTCTTCAATTATTTCTCCTTGCTTCTTTTCAAATTTCAGCTTTTCATTCAATACATTGAATTCTTGGTTGAGAACTTGGAGTTTTGACTCGTTGTAAGAATTAGCAGACCTTCTGTCAACACGACCCGAGTTGAGAAATTTACCCAGTACAGAATAAACATCGGGGCAACCAAAAGATAGAGGCTTTCCACTGATAGTAAACAAAATGATCACAATTTGGGCACCACACATAGTGGAAAGCTCACAAGCTTTCTTGAATAATCCGTTGTGACGCTTTGATAAGGTAACAGCTCGTTCCCTTTCGTCTTCAACTCTTTTCTGCTGCTTCTTATTGCGTCGACCTCCTGTCAATGGACTTGCCATAGCTTCAAATCTATGCAGTTTGATTGATTATGAGAATGGTTGTGTATTCTTTGATTTATAAATAGGATGGTTATAAATGACAAGATGTTGCATTCAATATTTGACACGCAATTTTCAAATACGATTGTTGACCTTTGGCAATTCACTTTAGATGTTTAGTACATAAATGTATCAGCTATCATTTAATAAGTTTGACGAGACGACTATTGGAATATTACAACTAATAAATATGCACATTAAGTTGAAGAAGGGTAAAAAGAATGTTTCTAAATAGACACCGCATAAACATACTGTAGAAACTACAATTGGTGAACATATCGTACAATTGTGTGATGATGAACACTTGGACCTTCAAGCACTTGTCTCTTGCTCTAGCTTTTAAGTTGTTCTTCAATAAGCTCACGTAATCTCAACTTGAATTTGAATGATCACAATATTTTCACAGTAGACAGAGTCTTAGATGTGCAAGAGCTTATAAAAACCTGACCAAGAGTGTGGCTTCCATAGAGAGAGAAAGCAAAAAGGCAAAAGTTTGATCTAACCCAGGCTCTCACTACTTTTTGTTTTTCTCCTTCGAATGTTATGTGTTGTCTTGTCCATACAATTATATATTATTTTACCGAAATACCTTAAAAATATTGTCCCAAAGTATCCTCAACATACTATCCATTTTAAAAAGGGGTATGGTTTGTACACAACACATTTATTACCATACACAATAATAATGATCTTTATGCCCCTACAAATCTACTAACTATTTTTTAACCACATTTTCGAGGGTATTTATAGTCGTACTATATACTTTTTGTTAAGTATGATAAATAGGTGTTGTGTACAAATCACTTACCTTTTAAAAAGGCTAAGATATTATAAATATTTAGTTAAAACTTTTCAAATTTTTTGCTGAATTTCTTAACCAAGGTTCTTCTCCGATAGAAGATTATGTTGCAATTTTCAACAAATGAAAAATCACATTAGAATACCTCAAATCACTAATATTATTGAATGTTGATTTTGTTGGTGATTTGAATTTTATAGAATATTGGTCTTACAAAAATAAGTTTGTCAATAAAAACTTAAAAATGAGGTTTACGTTTTAAAAAAAACCCATGTGGTTTTATTAAAGGATTTAGGTTAAAAGAAATTGTATTCAACTTGTCATGTTTTGTTATTGTGTATATCGAATTTTAATAGTTCTTACTGTATGTATCAAACTTTTAATTTGTCGTTATGGTATATATTTTGGTTACATAAAATCAAAAGAAAAATACACACAATAACTAGAAATTAATTCTTTAATACACAAAATAACAAAATATAACAATTCAATTGAACAGATTTTGACGAACTGAACTTTATAAGACCATCAACATTCATCACGTGCTTCACATACTTTTTTGTCTGCCACATCATTTCCCCACCATTCCCCCATCCCATCACACAAACCCTGCATCTATCGCATTCTTCACATCACAAAAAAAAAAAAAAAAAAGAGGAAAAAAGCCGCTCACCCTCGCGACCACCACCACAGCCGTGACCGTGAGCCCCCCTCACGAAGAGGGGCGATGGTCCTCACCCTTGTGGCCGGCTCTCACACGACCCTCTGCGCGATGGATGTGCATGGTGTAACCTATTATGTCAAATTAATTGTGCTTATTGAATGATTGTTATATTAATTCACATAATAGATATTCTAACAAACATGGAATTATATAAATTATAACATGTTAAATCAAATATTAAAATTGTAATCATCACCAATTAATTAAAAGTGATATGCTGATAAATTTAGACAATAATTACACTAACACACCTTCAATTCTCATTCTCGGTGTATTTGACTATATTAAATCTCAATTTTTAAATATTTGACTATAAAATTATATGAGATTATAAAATTTTTAAACATGTATAAAAACATATAGAAATAGTGAGGTGGATTTATTGTTTCACAAAGATTAAACCTCCTAATTTTGACCATCAAAGTCAAGTATTATCTTTTCCATTAATTCTTCATTTATCATCTTAAATCCAATTTCTCTGAAATCTAATTCCTATTTACCAACAATTTATCATCATCATCTTCAACCTCCCCTTCATCAATCCTTCAGAAACAAATTTTCCTTCTAACAGCAACACAAATCCCCTCTGCATCTTTATCTCCTTCACCATTTCTTGTTGGAAAACCGGTGGGGGAGCCCCACATCACATGCAGCCCAACAATTCTCCGACAACGTCACAACATGAGCAACCACCGCCACCTCCACCACCGCCGGTGAAATCACAATGGCAACAATCTGCGATGGTATTGGCACCGCCTCGTAATTACCAATCTTACAATCCTCCTATGTTTCCCCAATTCTACAACCTCCCGCCGGGGACGGCGACACCAATACCAACTCCGAATCATTTGTATCCCGATCACGAACGAGACTGGTCCACCGGTCTTTTCCAGTGCACCTCAAACATCAAAAACTGTATGTATTTCAAATCTTTACATATATCAATATTGTGGATCGTATGTATTATGAAACCGTTTTGATCATTTTAACCCCAAACTTTTAGGTTTCGTCACGACCATCTGTCCTTGCGTTACGTTTGGGGAGATCGCTGAGATCTTGACGGAGGGGCATACGCGTAAGTCACATGAACAATGCAAAATGTGATTGAAATATTATATATATATATATGTTGTTACTTAATTATTTGATGTGGGAAAATGTTGCATGCATGCAGCATGGTATGAACCAGCAACATTGTGTGCATGTTTAGGAGCAGCAAGCTTTGTTTTCATATTCTTGATGTGGTTAACATTCCCCTACACTTGCCTTTATCGTGTCAAAATGAGAAGAAAATACAAGTTAAAGGGAAGCTTATTTGAGGATTGCGCCATTAATGCGTTTTGCGGCTGGTGTGCCTTATGTCAGCAGTATCGAGAGCTTGATCATCAAGGCTTCAATGTCTCCATCGGTACCGTATACTAACTCCTTCTACTCATAAGAATGACATCTAATTGTCTGTCGAATATCTGATATTAGTACTGAAAATGTGGATCATAATAACCTTACAAATTCAATTCAAGATAGTTCAAATTCAAAGGAAATTTTTTTTACTAATCTTGTAATTATTTTAACGCAGAATTTGAATAAATACTACAAAAATATTTTTAAAAAAACAAGAATACATGATGTTGCATCACAATTCACATGAATATAGGAAGAAGCAATTTTTTAATGTCTTGGGCTTTTATTTGGGTTTATGAGGAGTTGAGGACTGGACCCAGAAATATATACACTTTAGAGACATATAACAGTATATATTTGAAAACAATTTTATGTTGGTTTATAACATAAGTTTTATATATGTTTGTTATTAATATTATACAATGTGGATTAGGGTGGCATGAAAACAAGAGGAGGGAAAGACAAGCAGTGGCCATATTTCGATTGATACCACCAGAGGAGCAAGAGATGACCAGATGAAGATTAGTAGGGGAACCCTCTTATTATTATTTAATTATTTTAGCACTAATTAATACAATTCATTTTCTTAATTTCAAGTTAATAGAGTCAAAGTGACTATAAATTTAACTATTTACTAAAAGATAATTAGATGTCAATTATTATTTGTTATAAGTTCAAATTTTATAAAAATGTGTTATAGAAATGTTAAGAAAATTGTTATAAAAGTTAGATGGCATAAAGAAATAAAAAAATGGTTAAAGAAAAGTCTTAATGATTGACACAGTTAGTGGGCCCCAGAGTGATGTGAAAAGCAACAGTAAAATCAATCAAACTTAATGATATATATCATCTTCCTCTTTCAACATCTACTTTTACAATATGCATGTATTTCATAAAAACTATGTGCTTCAGATAATACCATTTCTGTACCTCTTTCATTTTCTCCCTATTTATCCTGCTTATTCTTTTACTTACATTATTTAAAAAATAATAAAATTAAAAGAAGACAAAGAAAAAAAAGTCCATATATAATACGAGGAAAAAGTAAAAGAAAATAGAATAATTCTTTATGTTTACAATGAAGAAATAAAGGAAAATAAAAATAGAGGAAGGGGCGATGGTGGTAGTGTACCTGTGGATTGCCACGTTAGCCGGTACTCCCTTAAGCTTACAATGAAGAAATTGTGCGGTATGTATTTGGGGCTGTGTAAGGGTTGACCACAATATTTTGAGGAAAAACCGTCTCTTCAAAGAAGCGTTTGTGCTAGATTCCGCTGATCAAAGATGGCTTGGCAGCACGCATAATGGTAGAACTACTAATTAAGTGCCAACACATAGCTGCTATGTGGTCAGTGAGAATTTGCAGCACCTTCGAAGCCACCATGGCGTGATGGTAGCTATATATGCGTGGTAGGGAGCACACTTGTGAGGCAACGTACAATATACATTTCTATTTTTCTTTCTCTTTGTTTTTTAGGTTTTAAATTTTTTAATAAGTTGGTTATGTAGTATGCGGGTTCTACAATTAATGATATGGAGTTTAGTCTCCCAAAATCTATTCTTCCAATGCTCTAAAAAAATTTTAACAGACATTTTTTTATTAATGATATGCATGCTCTTCTTCAACTTTTAATTGATTTTTAATTTATACAAAGCCTAATAGAAAAAAGTTTACAAAACAATTTTTGTTAAGAATCTCTAAAAATTACATATATACAATATAATGCTCTTCTTAATTTTAGTTTACTAACCCAATAGAAATGTGATGGACAATATTCTCCTCCTCCCAGTGTGGTTCGGTTTTAGCGTAATTTACCTTATTTTTATTTTCTATTAATGATATTGTTAGATCATATAATTGTGTTCAATACATTTTAGTCATAGTGTAAATACCCAAATAGTATATATATGAGAGGGCAAGCGTGAGACGAGGAAAAAAGAGTGTTTTTAAATCTTAGACGATTTGTATCTAATCTTTTTATTTTTATTATCACTTTTAAAGGTAGAAAATTTAAAAAATAATTAGAATTTTACAAAAGTTTACGCTTTTAAGTATGAACTTCTGTAATTATCTATTCATTACAATTCATACATTAAAAAGCGCAGAATTTTAAAATTAAATGTACACATTTATAATTTCTAGTTTTCTCTTTTTTTAACAATTTTTATAACTTTTAAACTATTTTTCATAATTATAAACGTGACAACGCTTAAAACTTTTACACGATTTCTATAAAATATGGATAAATGACATATTTTATATAACGTATATTATATTTCTCGATAATTTATCTGTAATTATATCGTTGACTAGTAAAACTCAACCAATATCTCTATCAATGTGCCCTCTATTGACAATTCATTGATGAGCCATCCATCGAATGCAAGTAAAAATTATATTTGCTTTTTTGCTTTTCCTAATATTTAGGTATTGAATCTTGTTTCGCCATTTTCATATAGCCTACAAAGTTCCACAATACATAATTACATATCATAAAAGATTATCAAAGCCCATTTCCTGTTTACGATGTTGACTTTGACTTGCTCGGCCATTTGTAACGCTTTTTATAGACTACTTGAGTGGTTTTGTCAACGCCCCATCAAGATGTAACTTGTTAATTACAACATGATCAATGTCTTACGAAACCTTCTAACAAATTGGATCGACACGAACAAAACGCTAATGAGATTCTTACACATACGTAAATTGACTTAAGGGTTAAAATCCTTTCATGTTTGAGTCAAACATGACTCATCGGCTCCCTTATTTGAGTCAATAATGAGGTCCTCTTTGTAGTGTCTACAGAGAGAACATAATAGAGCATGTTTGACTAAATATAAGAGAATCTTAAGCCTTGAATTAATGATTATAAATTATTAATTGGAATTCAAATTTTAATTTGTTCTACACGAAATTGTATTAGTTCGAACGTTTTAAAACAATACAAATATAGTAAATTAATTTAGTAAAATAGTAATAAATAAAATAACTAGAAATTAGCCAATAAAAGGATATTCTAATGTATTATATGTTTAGAACGTACGTACGGCGTAAGGAGGTTACGTACGCTAGGCGAGTATATCAATCGACCATGCCGTTTTCGGTATTGTTGTCACGTACGCTAATATCTTTGCCTGATGGTTTTTTGGTTTTCTTGTGTTAAATTAATAAATATTTTGTATATACTTTGTTATCCTTTAAATGATCATAATCTCAATGTTAACAACTATATTTTTTTTATATTTTAAAAGTATAACTATTCTAGACACAACACGCGCAATAATTTCTACGGTGTCGTTATAAACAATATATTACAACAATATATAGTAACCAAAGCCATAATAACTTGCAACAAAAAAAGCCCGACGGTGAAGTTTTTTGGCCAAACGTAGATTATTATTTTGAAGATGACCCACTCGAAAACACATCAAAAGGTGACTCAGTTTGGTACTGAGCGCAACATAACTTCAACGACCATAGTTATGTACATGAACGTACTACAAGCTCTCCTCAACATGACGAGACGTACATATATACGTAGTTTAGAAAATTCAACACTATCCTAAATTTCCAGTCAATCATCTCGAAAAGTGTACATTTGTCGTCCATCTCGTAAAAGTGAGAAGGATCTTTGAGTGCCTAAGTTTTCACAAACAAAATCACAAAACAAACGAAAAGTGTATACTTCAAAAAAGGGACAATTAGCATATAAAAGAGAGTCATATTGGTTCAAGGCACGTAATGATGGGATTAGAATTTCTAACCGTAAAATTTTATTGTTCAAAGTCATAATCTAAACCAATAATCTTTAGATATTAACTTAAATAATGATGGAAGACATTAGTAGGATATAATTTTAAAGATAAGATGTTAGCTTACATTTTCAATATTCCTTTGTTTATGTGAGAATTTTATAAACTACCTCACATAGACCCCCTTCTCATCCTTCTATTATATAGTATGAGTTACAAACTTTCCAACTTAAACACTAGTTTAACATACTCACAATTCAAATCCTAGAAGATGCATGTATATATCCTACATGTGCTTAAGGGACAATGACTTTTAACACCATGGAACTCTCCTACTTAAGCACATGGTGTCTCTGTCAGCTAACATACCTAGAATTCAAACCCCAAGAGATGCATGTGTCTTATGCTCAGCTGAGTGATAATGACGTACTCTAATAACATTTGTAGCATCCAATTATCCCAATCATGGTGTAAACCAGTAACTTTGCGATCAGTATAAAAAAATAGATGCATTTACGACACATAACTTTCAATTTCAATTTTTAACTATCAACTTAAAACTATAGTGAACCTCATAGTGATACTTTGACTATAGTGATATTTTACTCATTTGTGTTTAGTCTAGACAAATAACTTTGATACTATATGTAACACCCCATAATAATATTTTAACTACCAATTTATAACCCACACCCATCACTTGTAATTCTAAAGTAAAATCATTGAAGTGTGTTCTAATTATTTTATCGTACCAATTCTAATTTAGGGTATATTTTTGAATGAATCGGTTTAATCCCATCCAATTAATTAAAAACTCGTATTTCGATAAGATAAGCAGTGTAGCCTACACACATTAAAGATGCATATTTAAACTACTTTAAGTTCATAATCCTTTAATATAAATAAAATTCTAGCATACATTAAACTTATTAAATAATTTTAACCCTTTATCTAATAAAATAAATTTGATTGTCCAATTATAACAATTCATTTAATCAAAATTATAATTATAATTATGGCTCCTCTTAGTCAAACTTGATTTCATTTTTTACTTTAATTTTACTTAATAATATTAAAATTATTAGAGAAATTTCATATGTAACTTTCATACACCTTAAATATCATATATATCCACTCCAATTTATAAATATTATATTCATCCTTTCAAATATTTTAAAATATCATAACTTAACCAAATTTTTAAGTTTAACATTTTAAATATTTTATAATCATTATAAGTTCTTTTAAAATATAACCAATAAAGACTTGACATTACTGTCCTAACTGTAACAATAATAATGATTAATGACTTATATACGAAATACAATCATACTTTTTCGTATTATGATACCATGTTTTTGCCAACTGTCCTCAACACCACGTACATCAACGTGACAATGCTTCCACCACTTATCTGAGTATTAACATCGTCGTCTCTGTTTTATAATTCTAATTTATGTTGTGTATTATAAATATTTAATATCTTTTATGAATGTTTAGTATTATCATTTTTATGCCAACCCGTATATGACACTTATGGAGTAATGATTTTTAATAGTAATGATTAAATTTTTTATTAATATCAATAATAAATATAATAGTAATAACAATAATAGTCATTTTAAAATAACAATAATAATATAATAATAAAAAGATCGACAAGAAAAGGTAAGATACTGCCTAAGACTAGTTGCCCAAAAAGATATCACGTTAATTATATTAATAACTTTTATTTTTGTTTCTATGCGCATAATTTCATCATCAGAAAAGGTCAATACGTTTATTGTTTTTAATACAAAAAGCTAACCAATAACTTTTAGTATAACCTTCGTTTATCTAAAGATGCATTAAATAATATTTGATTATTTGCCAAATATAAAAAATCCTCTTTAATAATAATAAAATGAAAAAAAGTTGTCATCGATCAATATATAATAGTTAATCCCTCTTTAATTATTAAAATCACGTCAATTAACTACTAAAATTAATGTTGTTAGATATTATAATTTCGTATAACATTTTGGCAAATATTTGGACATTTAAGAACTATAGTTTTCTAAATATCTTCAATTATAGTAAAATATTCTACAACATATAATATGGTACAGAACTTGACATTATGCCAATAAGCAAATAGAGAAATTCAACTTTTTGGGACAAATCATTTTCTGATTTTCCTTCTAAAATAATATAGAACACAAATTAAGTTGTCCATGATTTCATTTCCCTAAAATGAAATTTAATTAAACTATTCATAGATATGCAACTAGTTTTATTAAACTAGATACAAATTTATACATACTTTAAATAATTAAATCTTGCTGAAACAGATGATAATAGTAGTTTTCTTTCCAATATCAAGGATATATACTAAATAGGAGAAATGCTTTAACTTTAAGATCTAAACAATATAGTGTAAGTAAGTTTCATCTAAAATGAACCAAAAACTAAAACAAATAACCTTAAAGAAGAAATCAAGTGGTTCTTCAGTCTTCACTAACTAGGTGGGAACTGAAGACAGGATTATCATGTACAAAAAGACAATTATACCCTTGGAAGATATGAGGTTAACTAACTTTTGTTATAAATCATGGATATTGCACGCTGTTGATACCAACAGAGTTGTGATGGTGTGAAGGACCCGAAGGCGGCACCGGCAACGACCTTGGAAGAAACCCTTTGAAGGTGACAGTGGCACCGGCGGCATTGACATATTTGTGTGAGATTTGAGGGCTCATTGTCTTGAAGAATTGTGTGTTTGCTAGTAAGAATCTTGATGACCCTTTGCATTTGGTAACACATGAAGAAGATATAATCAGCATCACCCATATGAGAAATGAAGGGTAGTTTCGTACTTTCACCATTCTCATATTCACAATCTTCACCATAATTCTCAGGGAGAGATGTATTGTAGGAGGTTTAATAATGAGGGTGTGGAATGGATTCAAGTGAGGAAGGGAGGGAGGGGAATTGAAGGGATGGTGGAATTGAAAGATAGAAAGATTTGGAGATGACTTGTGTCTGAAGAATGAAGTACTAAATAGGAAAATGAGAGAGATGGGGGAGAGTTGGAAACATGGCTCATTTAATGATGGGCCATACTATTCAAACATTTTTTCAACATCCATCTCTTTTCAAATCTTGGTTTCACAACATCTTGTTTCAGTGATTCCTCATTTTGTTTTATTTTAATTTACTATATTATAATTATGACAATTTTTGAGATGTCATTTCTAAACTAAACATATATAAAAATGAATTTTTAATATCACCAATTATATGTTCAAATCTTTAATCTATATGTAATAACTCGTCCTGCATACAAGAGAGTTTAATTATAGGAACTAATGTCACATTGGTAGAGAGTAGATATCTAAGCACTTTATAAGCTTATCTTTATCTTCTTATCAATATTTACTATGATTTTAAGTTGATTTGAATTATTGGGTACGTTAGAATAGTCACTTATTATTTTTCGACTATAAAGTTTTTATGTATGGATGTAACCCTTGCTTAAATATATTTTTATCAATATTTTAAATTCACCAACGGATAGAACAGGATAAATAAGAACACCGATAAATTGTTTGTAGTGATAATTTGTTATGTAAATAATTAATAACATTTATTTATGATATATAAACGGATCCAATATATTATGTAAGAATGCAAAATGGAGTTTATAAAAATTGAAGTTAAAGTGGAATTCAATAGAAGAATGCAACGAGAGATGACAACGAGGGACGAATCTTATGGGCCGCTACGTCATTGTTCGCCGCCCAGGACGGTTGTAATAGTGTGGAAAGGAGGGTCTAAACTACGTATTTGAATTTCAAATAATTAATGAATTTGATATTATAGAATGATCGTAATACTCCATTATAGCTTAGTGATTCAAGTGATGGCATCACAGCTGCTTGATCCGCTTTTTAGTGATGATATCACATTTATTTTCTATGTTGTTGTCATTTTTAATAAATAATAAGTTAGTGATACTGACGTGATAATAAGTTACGATGTCAATCAAACAATCATTACTAAACTTTCTAAAGATTTTAGTGATACATAACATAATCTTTCGTTCCAATTTGTATAGCAAATCTTTAAGGTCCTCTCATTATCCCTTAGTTGTGTTTGTTTGGCAGGTAGTAAAAATATTGTAACTATGCACTTATGACCTTTAGGGTTTGCTTGTTGACGTCTGTGTGAAATAAGTAATATTATTATTTGTTTTATGTGTTAAATTAACGGTCTAAAGAAGGATTTAAAACCATTGACTTAATATGAAAACTATCGCCCTTGTAATTTATCTTGTTATGTCATCCTTTTGAATTGAACAAGAAACAAACAATATGATTTTAACTTACCATTTTAAGTCTTTTCTCCATTAAATTTATTAAGTTAAGACCAAATATCAACTAACCGTAAAAATAGATTAATAAAATTTACTTTGAAAACTACACTTACAGGATGACTTCAACAACTCCCTTGTATTGTAACATATTCAGAAGTATCATTGCAAAATAAGATGAAATTGTGACATAATTTGTTTTTAGGAGGTGATTTCTCTATTTTGTTGAATTGATTCATTCATATAAGGGTATAATACTATTCACACTAAAATTAATGAAACATACATATTTCTTATGAATCAATTTTATAAATAAAAGAATAATCTATCTTGTCTTTCATATGATAGAACATATTAATCTGTTATTCATCTACTACAAGTTTTTTTATTCATATTCTAGTATAACTTTTTGTATATGGTGCTTGTATGATCGCTACTTGTCAATATACTACAAAAACTACATTTTAGTATATAAATGTCTAATTTTTTTATAAAATGCTATGGATAGGTTAGCCAAAAAGTAAGGCTGATAATTTGGATTGGATTCTTGTTATTTGTGTTCATTTCAGTTTTATTTGACTTATTTTTATCCATATCATGTCAGGTTCGGGTCGTGTCACTTTTTCTCATGTATTTACCTAGAATGGCCGGTTGCCTTCAAATTAGGGCTTGAAACTCACGACGCAAAGAAGTTGACGCGGAATAACCATTCACGAATTTGAAGCCATTGAAATCGAACAGCAGGAAGCAGCCATTCACGAATTCAAAGCCCTTGAAATCGAACAGCATGAAGACATTCAAGCATTCGAAGCCCTTGAAATCGAACAGCATGAAGGCATTCACGAATTCGAAGCCCTTGAAATCGAACAGCAGGAAGTAGCCATTCACGAATTCTGGGTTATTTGTTCATGTTATATGTTCATGTTGGAGCTTCTGGGTTTCACATTTGATTATGATTCTTGGTTCAGATCTGTTTTTGATTCTTGATTCTGAAATTGGTACTCCCTCGTCTAAAATTGACATCAATAAAATGCGAATTCTACCACCGTCGCTCAGAACCGGCAAGACAAACTTGGTAAACGATGGTTGACCGATTTGGTAAACGGTAGTTGCCTTCGCTCATCTTCTACTCATGTTTGCACTTGATTACGGTTAGATTTGGTCGGCAACGACAGACAAAGCAATGGTTTGTGATGGTGGTTAATATGATTCTAGATTCATGTTCATCTTCACCATTTTTGTTTCTATTCATCTTCATTTGTTCTTGTTTCCAAACTTGGTAAACGGTGGTTGACCGATTTGGGAGTGACCGATGTTTGTTTGTGGTGGGTGACAGTGAATGTGTTGGATTATATGCAGAGATAATTAATGGGTACATTGTATCCAATGTTATAAGAGACTAAAGGGTCACACTGCTACACACCCAAATTAGAACAGTTGGAATTTACCATAATTCTGTGTGGAAATAATTAATCGGATGGATTAATTATTAGAGAGATAAATAAATAATTAATCAGTTAAATCAATTATTAGAAAGAAAAGAAATAATAAATAGTCATTTATTATTTAAAGGAAAATTAAATATTAAGTTTAATATTTAAAGGACTAGTTAATTAATAGTTAATTAATTAACTAGTAAAGCCCAATGGGTCAAAGTGAGAGGAATGAAACTTCAATTAAAGTCATGGGCTTTAATTGAACGGGCTTGGGCTTAAAGGAGGTTTAAGTATTTAAACCTAGATAAGACTCATTTTATTATTAAGCATTCTAATAGAATCATTAGAAAAACCCTAGCCTCCATCGTCCTCTCCCTCTGCGTCGAACTCCCCCTCACACTCCCTCTCTCTCGGTTTTCTCTGCGTCGAAGAAAAGAAACAAAAACCCTCTCGGTTTTTCGGGTGATCGACAAACAACCACACACACGTGCAAGTTTGCGTTTTTGATCATTCGGGTAATTCCAGGAGCGGTCTAGCAGCCAGTTCATTAGTGGTGCAGTAGTGGTGGACTACCTTTAACAATCCCAAGATCAAGCATGTATTGTTTTCTAAACATTTTATCTGGATTGTTGTTAAGAAACTGATATGATCATTAGTAAGATCCTAACCCTTTTGAGGTTTAAAGGGTTGTGTTCAATCTGTTTCCGCTTTAGGATTGAACCAGTAAAATCAAACCCAGGCCTTGACCAGTTTGTGTCATAAGGTGGTTTGGTTTGATCGGAGGACCAAATCTCCATAAAAACTACCATCATCGTTAATCTGAAAATGGTTATGGTGGGGGCGGTGGTGGTTGTGAGTCTACTACGATCGTGGTGGTCCAGATCTAAGAGTGGCGGTGGTGGCGGTGGAGAAAGGCGGAGGTGGCAGGTTAGAGTGGCGGTGCAAGGTACTAGAGAGAGAGAGAGAGAGAGAGAGGAGGGATCCGAGAGATGTGGGGAGGGTGAAGTGGATTCATTTTTATTTTATTTTAATTTTATTTTGTATAATAATTATGTATTATTAATTATTTATCAATAATATATATTTAGAAGGATAAAATGATAAATTAAGGGCAGAGGGGTATTTTAGTCTTTTTAAGTGGGTCATGGACCAACATTGAAACAAATGGTAATGTACAATGATGAAATCCGTAATTAATGAAGCCTTAGGAACAAATGTGCAATTTTGTGTAAGCCACAGGGACCAAAAATGTAATTAACTCTTTAGTTTTTTTAACTAGTAAAGGTTTTGTACTTTTTTTGTTGGGTTTTATTACATAATATGTCACTCCCTCATTTACATTCACAATCTCCTTTTTGAAAATTATATATTCTAAATATTATAGAAAATGTTATAATTTTATAGGTTTACACTTATGCGGGTCACATTCGGATTGTCCGTTTGACCCTAACCTGGTCCGTTTATTTTTGTGTCAACTTTGTGTCAATCTGCTATTAACCTATTTTAAATTCGTATCACTTTTTTCAAGTCGTGTTTCGTATCATATCAAAATTTGTCAATAGTAACAAAAAGAATCGGGTATATATAGACCAAAAAAATGGTGAGAAAATATTAAATACAGAGAATCTGGCTGCAACAATGCTTTTACTATTGAAATTATAATTTATTTGCTTGTTTAATATATTATAATAACTATCTATCCATTGTTACTATTTTAATTTCTAAAACTACAATTATAGCTTTTTCCAATATTATTTCTAAAAGAGACATTGATGGATTTCAATTTGATAGATAGTTGAGGTCATTAATAAGGTTGTTGGATTTGGTGGTACGTACGCCTCCTCCCTTCACCTATTCATTCAGGTCACCCCTATCCCCTTCTTCTAAGACACCTATCGTGGGATATGTTTTTTTTTTTTAATCAAGGGTTTATTTCTGGTTTTATATTTTTTATATATAAATACGGTATATTTTTTTTATTATAAGTTACAAATAAGCTTATAAATTTAAAAATAAGCTAAAACAAACTACGTTATAAAAAATAACCTTGAAAGATAGTTCATTGATAAGCTAAAATAAACATAGTCTATAACAGTTTTTCAATATAAAATATCATTATTGTTTATTGTTATAAAAAAATAACTTTTCGTAATAAATATTCATTTTTTCAGTTTCATAAATAGCTTCCTCCCTGCTATGAAGTTTTTCTACATGTGTACGTGAATCGTATCCATTGCTTGATTTAGCTGTTGAGACACATGATTTCATAACTTGATAACGAAGACGGTTTACAAAATTATAATTATATTATAAAGATAAATAAATTGATAATGATAAATTTAATATTATTAAATAATATATATACTAGCAGGACACTAGGTCAATGAATTACAAAACGACTTACAAGCCCACTTTTATCCACTTTAAATCTACTAGTTTAGTTATTCTCAATAATCAAGTGTACATTTCTATGCTTCTAGATTACTCGATAAACAATCTTGACCCATAAGACTATGTGCATCGGTCACGAGATGGGCCATGTGAGCCTCCTTCACTCACGCGAACACCATCGCTGCCTTGCTGGGCTATGTGAGCCGGCGCTCACGGTCACGACCGCCACCACCATCGCGCTCGTGAGGGGAGATATGTGAGAGAAGACTTATTTTTTTTCTTTTTTTTTTCTTTTTTGTGATGTGAAGCATGTGATGGATGCGTGGTTTGTGTTATGGGATGAGGGAATGGTGGGGGAATGATGTGGCGCTGATGTGGTTGTGTGAAGCATGTGATGGATGCTGATGGTCTAACTTATCGTTGTTCTGTCCAACCCTTAGGTGATAAAAACCTACAATGATTTAACTAGTGTCAAAACAAAATAAGATTGATTTCAACCAAATGCTATATGAAAACTTTAGGGTAAATTCGTAATATAATATTTATTTAATATATTCATTAAAGTAACTAAAGACTTTAATATTTATTATTAATGCTATTTATTACCAAATATTTTACGGTCTATCAAAATCTAGTGTATTAGAAGATTCTTTAAGTTGTATGTTCAAGTTATGTCGTAGAAAAAAAAAATGAATTTAGGAGTAGAATTTGGAGGTTAAGCTTGTGCTATGCAGTTAAAAAAATTAATACAATTCATTAAAAGCATGAACTTATAAATTATGACAATGCCATGTATTATTTTAGCTATTTTTATTGTCGAATATAAAATTCCTCATTATAGCTAGAATTATTAAACTAAATGTGGAGAAAGGGACAATTTGACCTATTCAAAGATCATACATAATAATACACGTACACATTTGTAACTTAACATAAATCCCTTGTTGTCCCATATATAGAGCTAGAATTATTGTGTTTGATAATGTGTAACGATATCAATACTACCTTAATAAAATGTAGTTTAATTATGAGATTATAAGATTGATTTATAAGATAATTAGAGAAAGTTGTTCTATAAAGTTTGTTAAGAACTTAAAGTCATAAAATTAACGAACTTGTGATAAACTAATTTACTTTAAATTAAGATATCTATTTTGACTTTTTATAGTCAAAATATTAAAAACTCGTATCAATATAATTAAGACTGTGATGTATTTCAAATTCAACCACACTTATTAATATCTTTATATGGGTATAATCTATTTTCGATAAAGTATATACCTGTAAACACGCAGAATACGACACAATAATAAACAAAATATATAAAATTATATACCAAAAGATTATTAAAACATTAAATATGATTAACAATTATTATATTTAATGATTATTTTATTATTGTTATCTTTTTTTGTCTATGCTTGTTATATTTACACTATAAATTTAATTATAATTACATTATATATTATTCATAATTTTGTCATCGGATCAAAGTTTTCTTTTGCTCATACAATACAATTATATATTTAGCTAAATGAATATAAAATAATATTTTTTATAAAAAATTATAGTTAGCTGTGTATTTATACGAGAATTTAATCTAGTTAGGAAAAAGAAGACTAAAATAATTAGCTATATATGTAAAGCGTTTTGATTTGGCTAAAAATCCAAAAGGTTACATTAACAAAATTGTTGTGATAAATATTACGCGTTGGGCCATGGGATTCTGCCCAATGATACTTGTTTTGGGTCTTCGGTTCGGTCGAAATCATATACAATTAATAAATCTGGTGGGACTAATTTTCCTAATTAGCTACATACTTAAATAAATTATTTTACCACGTATACTTTTTTTTTACTAGCAAAACACATGGACCTATTATAATTTGAAATTTAAACATTTTATATACACTATGATTAATAACCATTATGAATTGGCTTTTATCGCGTGTTACAGTGGAGTTTTAGATAAACAAAATATATAAAGTAATATCTAAGTTGAAATATAATATAATGATAAAAGAGTTTAAATTTTAGTACTTTTATTTATAAAAGTCAGGTTGTTATTTTATATAACGTTTAATATGTTTCTCTTTTATAAAGTTCAAACAAGAATTGTTATTCGTATGAGAACTGCGAGAACTGTTTGTAATGCCATTAATAACTCATTATATATATATATATATATATATATATATATATATATATATATATATATATATATATATATATATATATATGTGTGTGTGTGTGTGTGTGTGTGTGTGTGTGTGTGTATGTATGTATGTCATCTACTTATTGTTATCTATATTTTGATATAAATAGCAACAAAATATAATAGGTACCGTACGAAATGCATTTTATAGTATTAGATATCGGAAAATATATCTTTAAGAGAAATGTCGTATTACGATATAGCTAAATCAAAATATAAATGAAAATGAAACGGTCGAAGATATATATTCGTAATTATACCAAACATTACATCATAAAGATTATAAAGAAAGCCAAAAAATATAAAATTTAATCCAAACCACATAAATATAATAATAATAAATCTAAAAATTATATAGTAGGAGAGTTGTATTTTATAAAAAGAAAAAAATACAATAGCCAAGACTTTGAACACTGGACTAACAGCCACCAAAGACTCCAACCTTCACCTCTATAATTCACACTCTATCTCTATTTATGGTGGGACCATCCACTCTAAACAAAATTCCAACTCCAACCATACACTCTATTCATCCCTTCAAAACTAGTGGGACCCGTATTCCACTAATAATAAATATTATTTTTAAATACAATAACTATAATTTATATATATTAATATTACAATAGTAAATAATTAATAAATCATATATTTAATAAATATTTTAATCAATACTTTAAATAAAATATAACAATTCAATTGATTTATTTTACATTAGAAGAGAAAATACATTAATTTAAATGACGTAAATTAAAAACATAACAATTAAAATACACTAACTTTCTGAATTCGAATATTTATCCCACAAGTGATCAATTAATGCATTTCGAAGCTCAAAGTGAGTTTCTTTATCCTTGATCTTTTTATATCGGGCAACAAATGCTTTAATTCCAACATTGTTATCGTTCACCATATCAACTCCGATTTCTGGCACTTCAACTCGCTCTACAACCCTTGCATTAATAGGTAGAAATCAATCAAAAGATAAACTTTGGACTAGAGTAGAAGCTCAATATCATGCGTGTGAGTCGTCCTCAAGCGAGCGTCGATCAAAAAGATCGTTGGAAAGTCGAATCTCCACAATACATAAAGCAATTGGTAAATTACGAGGGTGTATAAACCAAGTTCGAAACAGGAATCCAAGTGGTGCCTCCGAACAAGATATCGTAATCATTTATTGTTTTTGTCAATGCTTATTTTATATTTATTTTAAATTTATATTAAAAATATAACATGTATGTGTTCCTAGATGGATGAAGCTAAAGCGTTGCTAAGGTCTGATACCAATAAGGTATTTCAGTTTGATCATGTCTGGAACATCTTAAAAGATTGTCCAAAGTTCTCAGATGTCACCCAAACACCGAATTATGAACGACATAGCCCTTATCAATCAGATTCGCCTGGTCTTGGTTCTTCATCTGGGACGGATGTTGGTTTACCCTCATTGACTATTGATGGTGATGAAGGTAATACTACTTTCACTCAAAGACCAACTGGTGTTAAAAAATCAAAATCAAAACTTAAATCCGAGAAACAACTAGAGGGGCTAGTCAAAGCTAGTAAAAAAATGAGCAAAGCTATAAACAAAAACTCTGAAGTTCTTACTAAAAGGAATGAGATTCAAGCTGAGAGACTAGCACTGGATAAAAGAATGGCTGAAGATAAAATTTTATACACGGATCTAAATAGTATTTCAGATCCTGTATTTTATCAGTATATGAAAAATGAAAAGGATAAAATATTACGAAGCAGAACACAAGAAGGTGGTCATGACCAAGCCGGAGGATCTCAAAACGTGCCAACAAGCTTTAATCAATATATGAATAGTGGGAACTCGTTCTTGTTTTAATTTATGTCTAATCTATATGTTTACGGGTTAGGAATAAATGTCTATTGCATTTCATGTCTAATGTATTTTATAGTTTATGTATTTGTTTTATAAATATATCTTTTATTCACTTATTGTTAATTCCAATATATTATTTTTATATCAAAATAAAATTTCTTATATACTAATTTTTAAAAGTATATATAAACCTTTTAATTAATACAAATTATTACTAGGTATTATACATATAATGTTATAAAAGTTAAAGAAAAAGTAAATAATTTATGTGGGGTTCATTGATAGAGGGGCTTATTTTCTCACTTCAAATATAGAGAGAGTTTTTGTTCCCTCCATATACAGAGGGAGTTATAGAGGTTGATTGGAGTAGTTTTTCCCTTCAAAATGGAGGGATAAAGGTTGGTTGGAGATGCTCTTAGGGGGTGTTTGGTTGGTGTTATACAGTTATTTGGGGGGATTCATGGGATTGGGATTTAAAATCCCTCAAAATGTGAAGTTTCGTTTGCAAACATGGAAAAGGTTTTCAAATCCAAGGATTTGATAAAATCCCTCAAAATGAGGTATTTCTGAATCCTTCCAACCCCCCCCCCCCCCCGGTATTTTGAAAACCCTTAAAGATGTATTTTCTCCGGCGACTATTCCGGCGAACCATCAAAGCTTTCCCGTCGCTTCGCTGTCCCCGGCAAACCATCACCTTCGTCTTCGGAGACTCTCAAGGCATGAAACCCTTTGCCTTCGCCTGAAACCCTTCGAAGTCGACTGAAACCCTTCGTAAGAAAACCCTTGCCTTCGCCTGAAACCCTCGTCGATAGAAAACCCTTCGAAGTCGACTTAAACCCTCACCTTTGACGTCGACAGAAACCCTCGCCTTTGACGTCGACGCAAACCCTAGCCTTTGACGTCGCCTGAAACCCTAGTTGACAAAAAAAACCCTTCAAAGTCGACTGAAACCCTCGCCTTTGATGTCGATGGAAACCCTAGCCTTCGAGCAGATCTGGATGAGCAGACGGAAACCCTAGCCTTTGCCGGCGACCGGTGTTGGCAAAAGGTGGTGGTGACAGTTAGATGGTGATTTGCCGGCGGCGAGATGAGAGAGGGGGACGAGCAGATATGTGGTAGGGTGGCAGTTGGATGAGCAGAACTGTGGTTGGTGTCTTGGTGAACCAAACAGAGGATTGAGAATTCCCACAAAAAGCAAATCCCATGTATAAATTCCAATCTCCTTAAAAACAATACTTCAACCAAACACCACTTAGTGTAAATTGTTTTATGGCGTTTGATATATAATAACAAACAGAAAAGTAATGTTCATTGAACAGTAACTTTCCTGCCTAGTATTATTATATATAATTACTATTAACATCTTTTTACACCTTAATACCACAACTACTATTATGATCGGTTTAAGTTTGCTTTAGCTTAAAATAATATGATTATTTTAGACTAGAAAATCAAATTTAATAGTGCTAAAAATTATATTACTATTCGATGTATAATACTAAATTGTGGAGTTATAATCGAGTATTGTCTCATATCGAATTTTGTAATGTGTTTAATAATGTATTATGAGATACTCCATTGATTACCAATTGATTTTGAGTTGAAATCATATAAACTTACATGGTATCAGAGTTTGGTTCACATGTGGTTGGCTAAACGACCACACACTTCACGTAACCTATAAGTATCTACGTGTTAAGCGCACATAAGAATATATGTGAGAGAACGTGTAGGACAAAATGACTATCATGTAACTCGACTTTGTCTATCTTGTTTAATTTTATATTCTTGTGTTATTCAAAGAAACACCAAGCTAATGAAGTGGTATGTCAAAATGACTATCATGGAGCGACCTTTGAGACCTCTAGAAATATCAAGTGAAGAATTGTAAAACAAAGCTCACCAACAATTAACATTGAAGTAAAATGAATATTGGTATGTTTATGAGTATGAGTGTGTATGACTTAACCCAAGACTTACTAATAAATCAAAAAGCATGGTTTTATATAATTGAGATCAAAGTATTAAAAACAGTTGAGATTTTTTTATAAAAAATGTACTTTAAAACAACTTGTCTGGTGAAAATAATCTTGATCATGTTCTTACATTTGGTACAAGACCAGGGCTCTAGACATCATTTGTTTGAAACTCAATTGATTAAACAAAATAGATTTAGAGTAATTAAAAAGGAATGTGTAATGCTTATGGACTATGATCCAGCTTTTGCAATAGAAAATGGGCATGATTACGTTGTTAGAGTCCACATATCTTGATACGTACTCTTGATGAAGTTCTCAAAAGCTCGATCCCGAAGTGGGGAGTAAGCTCGTGTTGATGTGCTCTTGCACTAGTACGTGTGAAGAAGTTACGAAAGAATTTAGACACACTTGCTGAAGTTGGACTACAATTAAGAGCTAAGGCCTGAAGATGACATGTGTAATATATGGCTCTTGGAGAATTGAAGCTATGTGAACTTCAATTCTAGGTTAGTTGAAATAGATGATGGATGATTTAACAAATGAAAGCTTAGAACTTTGATGCAAAATAAAGATATATATAGACCACATTAAGGTTAATGATGAATTGGTATGTTGATAAGTTAGTAGTTATGATCACATATTACAAGTTCATTCAAGTTTAATAGGTGGGGTACCTTTAAGTTTTCATGTCACAGTCATGCATGATTTTTATATACAAACACTTTGACATAATCTACAACCATCTTTACTTAACTTTTTGATTTTTGGGACCAAATTGTTGTCTTTCTATGAAATGGTGGTCTAAATAGTAACTTCGAATATTTTAATGTGGAAGGTAAGACTAGGCTAGACCAACGAAAAACTTAGTCATATGCAGGTGTTTATAGACGCATTCAGAAGGCTTGTAATGTTGAGTATACATTTTGAGTACTTCATAAAGAAAAGATATATTTTTTATTCAACATTATTTGCATGTTTTATTGACTTTTCAAATAGATATAAATTTTTCCTAAAAGAGATTAAATAAGGTAAAAGTAAAAGAAATTAAATTAATTGACGGCTTATGTTTTTGCTATACACATGTGGTACAAGTGATTACTTATTATGTCACACTCTCATATCAGTAATACTATATCTTACTACCTAAGTAGTCATCGCAATACACTCTCACAACATTCACAATCATTGAACGATTAGGTAGCGTTTGGTTCGTGTTAGAACTTAAAGTTGTGTCCATTTATATTTTAGTGAAGTTTAGTTTATATATGACATTAATAATAGTTTAGGTTACATTATGTAAATACCCAAGGGGTATAAGTACAACTTTGCAAACCGTATTCTAATAAAGCAATTCATACGTATCATCTTCAAGGTCTCGGTTCTCTCTCTATCGCATACATACATAAGAAACGAGATCATCATTTTGATAATTGCTTCAATACATAATTGATACTTGATACAATTGGGTCCTACAATTGGTATCAGAGCCAAAGAGTGATTAAAAGGTAAGTTTTAGATTGTTCTTGGCCTTGGCTTAGTCGACATATACGTTTCTGCCGTAGGGTTCATGCGACATTGCTTCTTCATGATTATTGGTGTTTGATTCGAATTGTTTATTGGGATTATTAAGTTTGGTGTTTATTTCAAGTTTGGGATTGAAAAAGGGTGTTTTGATTGTGTTGTTTGGAGAATAAGATCGATTTGCAGGTTGAAAGTGTCGATACTAATCTAGGGTTCGTAATTTTCTTCAAGCCATTTGGTACTTCAAGCCATTTGGTACTTCAAGCCATTTGCATTTCAAGCCATTTGATACTTCAAGCCATTTGGTGTTTCAAGCCATTTGGTATTTCAAACCGTTATCACTTCAAGCCATTTGGGTTCAAGCCATTTGCTTTGCCTTTCAAGCCATTTGCTCTTCAAGCCATTTGCTTTGCCTTTCAAGCAGTTTGCTCTTCAAGCCATTTGCTTTGCCTTTCAAGCCGTTTGCTCTTCAAGCAGTTTACCTTTCAAGCCGTTTGCCCTCCAAGCCATTCACCTAGCCATTAGTCAAGCCATTCACTTCAAACCAGTTAGTTCAAGCAAACCGATCTTAAGCTGTTTGAATTAATTTGAACATTTATTTTAATTCACCTTTAATTTCCACTCAAAGATCCGTGTTTTCAAGTATCAAGTTTTAAAAATGGCAGATTTGAGTTTTATTAAAGACATAAAGGTTACTGATTCTTGTTTTCACTTTTGGGAGCGTTGGTATATTTCCATTGATGATATAAACTGCAAACATGGTGCAGTTGACTTATACAATCTCATAGTTGATAAAAAGATCAGTGCAAAAAAGTATGTGTCTCGAGATGGTGATGAGTACTCTTATATAGATTGTGATACCACTTTGGTTGAACAATTTCGTACCATTAAACGTCATTTAGATCGGAAAAAGGAAGAAGAAATAAGAAAAGAAACTTGTGTTCCTAAAGATTCAAGTGTTCTTCATGATACTCCAAAAGTGGAAAGTGAAAGAGTTAAAGTGGTGGAACCTGAAAAGGAAAAACTCGGTCGGGAAAAGGTTGAAACTGAGAAAAAGATATCAGATAATTTTGAAGAAGAAAATGCCAAGTTGATTCTTCAAATCTCCGAATTGACTGAAAAACTCATGATATCTAAAAACAAATATCATGATCTTGAGATTGAAAAGAGTGCTAAGATAAAAAACCTTGAGCAACAATTGTTGGATATTCAAAGTAAGTCTGCTTTAGAGAGAATGAATTTTGAGACCGAGAGAAATCAATTTGTGCTTAAAATTCAGAAATTGGAACAAGACTTACAACATTGTGTAGAAGAAAAGGTCGCGACATCTTCTGATTCTGAAAAAGTTCAAAAATGTAAGCCTCCTAAAGGGGAAGAAGTCAAGGTGGTTCATATAACAGTCCATGCAGGTGAATCATCAAAAAGTGTTACGCATCTGAAAACCACTCATTCTAAGGATGATCATACTGCACTCATGTCTTACGCGGAGAAATTTATAAACAAAGTCAAACTTCGGAGAAAGCTTTGGAACGAAAGTAAAGATAATTCTAAAGATATGAAAGAACGTCGTCTTCCGCAAAACAATAATGCTTATGTTTCTCGTGCTACTCCTCACCGTGTTGCTCGTCCATTTGTCTGTGTTAGTCAAACAAGATCCTTCTCGAATGCTAACACGAATGCACGTCTTCCCACTTTGCCTGAGCTTAAATATCCATTTGTGGTTCGCTCCGTCAAACATCTCTTAAGACTTTCTAAGGAGAAAATTTGTATCAATCCACATCACTTTTCCCCGGTTCTCTACCATAAGAAGATATATGTTCGAAAAATCAAGGGGGAGCAAGGTAATGAAAATGTTTCAAGTCATTGTTGAAGATCAAGAGCTACATTCGAGGGGGAGCATATTTTCGTTTGAGGAATAGTTACAAAGATGATGAAATTCTGAAATTGAAGATTCCCTCAACAGTCATTCTCTGTTTATGTTCAAGATCAAATGCTCCAGGGTCCAGCGAAGATAATAATCTTCCTTTATTATGCTTAATTGTAAAATGGACACAAAGGGGGAGAATGTTAGAACTTAAAGTTGTGTCCATTTATATTTTAGTGAAGTTTAGTTTATATATGACATTAATAATAGTTTAGGGTACATTATGTAAATACCCAAGGGTATAAGTACAACTTTGCAAACCCTATTCTAATAAAGCAATTCATACGTATCATCTTCAAGGTCTCGGTTCTCTCTCTATCGCATACATACATAAGAAACGAGATCATCATTTTGATACTTGCTTCAATACATAATTGATACTTGATACAATTGTGTCTTACAGTTCGCTGAATATTTCTGAGAGAATTATAATCTATGAAGTAATGAGACTATGTTAAAATTGAAATTTAAATCTGTAATATGTTTGGTTGGTAGGAAATAGAATTTTTTGTTGACAATGTCGATGAATTTGATTTTAGTAATGTAAATGATAGATTGCCCCTCTGTTTGGTTCACCTTGGGTTCTACATATTCATACACACGGATTAATATATCAGAGTTTCAAAAAAATAATCAGATTCAATAGTTTCAACATTTCTACATATTCAGTAAATCACGGTTTCTCAAAATTATAATGGGTTATACAGATTTAACAAATTCAAAATTTTAATAAAAATAAAAACAGATGAAAGAAGAAAGGATTTGAAGGCGACAGGAAGAGAGAGAAAGAAAGGAAACTTACCTGAGGCTAAGGCGGACAAAGGTAGCGAGGGAAGGCGGTGGATGGAGTCGGCTGCAACAGAGGAGCCAAAGGGCTACAACCAAAGGCTACAGATGAAGGAAGAGAGGAGTGTGTGGTGATGACGGCACAGGTGACGGCGACGGCGACGGCGACGCAAGGCTATGGAGAAAGAGAGGAGTAGAATTGTCAAGGGCTCATTAGAAGGGGAAGATGATATATATTAAGATGTGAGAGTAATAAAGTATTATTTCACATTCCTTCGTCAAGGATTTTAAAGTCTCTCCATTACTTGATGGAAGTTACTTTCCTTCACTTAATAAATTCTAGTTTTTTAAAATTTCCTCTTTCAAAAACACATGAATGCTTAGGAATTAGATTTCAATTCATTTAGAATATTAAGGATCTTTGTAAACCAAACGGACTCTTACAGTCTTTTGATTTTGTTTACGAGTTATATATATAGCTTGTAATTTTTAACTTTTGAAAATACTTTGTTTGTTTGGCCAACTTAACTTCTAGATTATTTTGTAATTATATGAACTTTTAATATAAAATAACAAAACTTCTAATATTTTTAATGCTGTAATAGGAATATAAGTTCAACTTTATTAATCAAAAGGTAACATCACATGACTATTTTACCAATCAAAGAAAACATACAACCTCTCTAAAAAAAACTTATTTTCCTGTAAAATTCACCATATACACGCTTGTGAAAATAAACTATTCCCCACATATATATACACTCCAAATTAGGTTTTTTGTTTAAGAGTCGCATATATAATGTTTCTTTTGTTTAGATGATTACGAATGATTAAAGAGATCCAATCTAATGATGAATCATAGTATTCACTTGGAGTCTGTCAAATTTGTGTACACTCTACTAGCCACATTCGTCAGACGAGTCTTAAAAATAGCTTCTTATATCGGTGTCCTTAGGACGGGCTTCGTGTGAGGCCGCTCGGGGTCACGGTAACGAACCTTTTCTTTGGGTAACTATAAGTCACTTGGACATGGAGTCCTTATTACTCTTGTAATTAAAATGTCAGCTTCAAGAACATAATCAGTTTCATTAATTGTATACCAGCCACACATTAATAATTCAGTAGCACACAAAATGTACAGTGGCTCCATATATGCAAGATGTGCTAAAAGAACAAATGGACTTCCCATTAACACATTACTGCTTAAATGACTTTCTACTTTAATCTTCTTATTCATATCATGATCTACCTCATTACAGCTTAAATGCTCATCCTTCTGCAGATATACAAACAATATTCAAACATCAAACAATATTTCAGGATCCGATGAACTTCAATTCCATTCTAACCAAAACACCAGTACCACAAACTCTAATAGTTTTATTTGTAAATTAGATACAAATAATAACATGTATTCTTACAAGGGTAAAATGATCACTTAGACCATCCGTAGCATACTCTGTGAACCCACTGAACCCTGCTGCCACATCTACGTCACACCAGCTTTTCTCTCTCCTACCCTCTTCCTACCTTCAAGTAGAGTACCACACTCCATCTAACCCCAACTTTTTCCACTTTTTTTTAATTCTTTTTCTAAATACATTTAATAATATAACAAAATAAAACATTTTTATATTGATTAAAAATTAAAACAATACAAATAATAATAAAAAAAATCCTAACATTACTAAACATTAAAAAAATAACATAACATTCAATATTAAATATAAAATAATAAAACATCTAAAAAACTAGTTATCCTCGTTGTTTTCGTTTCGTTTGCGCCAAAGATGTTCGATCAAATCCGCTCGTAGGTTAGCATGGATCTCCGCGTTCTTTACTTGTCGAACAATTATCGCGCGTTGTTGTTCCGTTTATTGTGTTTCGATATAAGAGAGTGTTTAAAATAGAGAGAAAAAATAAGAAAGTTTGTGTGAAAAATGAATAATGTGTGTGTGGTATTTATAGTGAGTTAATTGGAAAAAAGAATAAAAAATAATTAATAGTAAATCTAGAAGGGTTGGAGGCTTAAAAAAACAAAAAAAAAAGGAAATAGAAGAGGGTTGGAGCGGTTTTGGGAAACCGGAGGTGGAACCGCAGGGCTGAAGCCCCAAGGGGCGTAGCGGTGTTCGGCCTGAACTGCAGGGAACCCACACCCCCAAACCACTGGCGCTACGGATGGTCTTATAAATTAAATAGCACGTTGGTTAATTGTTGTTTCCGTATAAGAATGTAAACAAGTCGAGTTATTTGATCTCAAATATATAGTTAAAACTCGAAATAAACCGAGTTTTAACAAACTCGATCATAGATTAAAACCTTTTAGTAAATGAGAACCGAGCCTCAAAGAATGTGTCCGTTTACGCTCTTGAACCGAAACAGGTTTCATACATAAAATTAATTTATTTTTGTATTTTTTTCATATATATCCTTTTAATAAAAACTCAAAATAAAACTCAAGCTTTAGAGCTTAAATAAGCCTTATCAAGTCGAGTTTCGTGTTTATTAAACGAGCCGAGTTCGAGTTTAAGCTTAAAATATCCTAAACAAGGCCGTTTCGTTACGTACTATGTTCAAGCATAGCTCGCCTTATTTACATCTCTATTTACATGTAACTCCGTTCTCTTGTGTTGCACATAAAAACATTAATTAATTATTATGTTTATATAAAAGTTTAATAAAATAACCAATATATTGAACTTTTTTAATATAAGGAGATATATGGTCCATTTACAAAAATATTTAATTCAAAGAAAATATATGTTGCATTTGTTTGTAATAGGGAAAATTATCATTTTTGCCAACATACTATTCACCTTTTTCCAATTTTACTAATATTCTTTTTATTTTATCAATTACACCATTACACTTTCAATATTTTTCCAATTTTACCAACATTTTTTTTATTTTATCAATTACACCATTACACTTTCAATATTTTTCCAATAAGCACAAGGTTTACCTACTAAGGCTGACAATTTGGGTCGGGTTCGTGTTATTGGGTTCGTGATGTTCGAGTTCGTGTCAGTTTCTTGTCGACCCAATTTCGACCTATTTATTTTCGTGTCAGATTCGGGTCGGGTCACTTTTTTCGTGTCGGATTCGGGTCGTGTTTCGTGTCAACCCATTTTGGTCAAAAGTATTTGACTAGTATTTTTTTGATTTTCGATTATGGTTTTCGAATACGGGTTTCGGGTACGGTTTTCAATTATGGGGTTCAAATACGGTTTTGGATTAAACATAATATAAACCATAAATGAAAAGAAATTCTTAAAATTATATGAAAATGGAGAAAAAAAACTTTGCAGTAATATTTAAAAAAAACAAACTATGCAATTTAGAATTACGGAAATCACGTACTAAAGTAAATTTGCAAAGGTTTATAGTTAAGGCTCTTATTTACGATATATAAATTTCTTATATTAACTTTTGTAGCTTGATGTTTATCTAATTGTTAACTAGTCAAATACTTTTTACCGAAATCGGTTGACACAAAACACGACCCAAACCCGACACGAAAAAAGTGACACGACCCGAACCTGACACGAAAATAAATAGGTCGAAATTGGGTCGACACGAAACTGACACGAACCCAATAACACGAACCCGACCCAAGTTGTCAGCCTTACCGCTTAGTAGGTAAACATTGTGTTTATTGGAAAAATATTGAAAGTGTAATGGTGTAATTGATAAAATAAAAAGAATGTTGGTAAAATTAGAAAAATATTGAAAATGTAATGGTGTAATTGATAAAATAAAAAGAATGTTGGTAAAATTGGAAAAAAATGAATAGTATGTTAACAAAAATAGTAATTTTCCCTTTGTAATATATAGCTTGAAAGGTGTTTAACAGTTTAGTGAAGGAATCAATTTTTTAAATTTACTAACTTATAACATTACTTTAATCACGTTATATACTTCGTGGATAAATTAACTCAATTAAAATAATCATCTTGCGTTAATATATGTAAAGTTGGTATGGGCCGGAATCGGTGTGCATATATCTACGTATAGTTTAGCAGTATCTAGTGTTTAGATATCCATAAGATTGTAGTGTGAAGTACTATTAGATAAAAAATGATATAGATTTAGGATTTTTTTTGAAAGGCAATATATTTTATAGATATAATTTAAAAACTAGCTAGATACTAGTTAATACAACGCTTCAAACACCAAAATTTAAACACGAACACCTAACCCGCAAAACTAATAATATTCAACAACGACAGACCAATCCGGACAACCTATCTAAAACTCGCAAAACACAAAGGTCTGTCACCTGGTAGACTTGAACCTGTCCGACCACGATCTTAACACCGAATATGAACTCCCCAAACTAACAAATTAACAAAGGTTACTACATCCAACCAGGTGGTGACAATATACGATCTTTCAGAATAGATTTAGGATTATGTTAGTGATATGTATGTTTTTAGTTGTTAAAAATTTATATACAAACGAAGATGGTCCACGACGAACGCAAATAACCCACACGCACACCATGTCTACGTCCTTCGCCTTCGAAAACAACCTCATGCCGAGATGAAATCAACGATTTTAGGAAAAAGAATCTCATATAAACTTAAAAAGAAAAAGAAAAAAAAACTAGAAGAGATGCCGGTCAGTAATGACTAAATAAACATACATATGTACAGGGTCCCACCATTGTATTTGACGCAGCAAAAGCCTTTTAATATTATTATTATTTATTTATTTATTTATTTATGTGTAATTAAATACTATCACACACCTACAAACACTAGCACAAAACAAAAACAAAGACCCTCCCACCCTCCCTCTGTTCAATTTCCCAATCTCAATCTTCTTCTTATTCTCCACCATGGACTCGCCGGATATCCCCAGCGGCAAGTCTCCCCGGTCACTTCAAGGTCCCCGTCCGGCACCTCTCAGAGTTCACAAAGATTCCCACAAGATCAGAAAACCACCGGTCGCTCCGCCGCCGCACAACCACCACCAGCATCATCATCATCATCATCAACAACAACAACATCAATCACAACACCAGTATCAACAACAACACCGGCCACCGGTCATCATCTACACCGTCTCCCCAAAGGTAATCCATACAAACCCAAATGAATTCATGACTTTAGTCCAACGGTTGACCGGCCCATCTGCTCCGTCTCCGGTGGGCTCTTCTTCTTTCTCCGCTTTCCAAGATGACGGCGGTGCGGTATCACCGGCGGCCAGATTCGCATCTATAGAAAAAGCAGTCAAGTCACCGGAAGGCAGGAAACCACCACAAACAGGTGATCTATCGACAGTTGAAGGTCTGGAGATGGGTTACTTCCCCGGAATCCTGTCGCCGGCGCCGGGTTCATTACCACCAATCCCACCAAGTTTTTTTTCACCATTAACAAATGATTTTTTTCATGATTTAAGCCCTGGTTTACATAGCAATAGAAATTATAATTACATGGAGGCCAATAATTTCATTCCAAGCCCTACAAATCTTCTATCTTCACACATAATTTCACCCACCACTCCAAATGTAGATCTTTTTTATAGTTTATTTGACTTGTAATCTGCAATTTGATTGGTAGGTTCAATAGTTGCCTTTGTTTACCAAATTAAAGAGGTAGGGCTAGAATTGGAATTTCACTCCATTTGTTCATTTCTTTTTTTTCTTTTTTTGGTGGGCCACTAGATGAGCTGGGAGAACCCTTTGCCTTGACTTTTTGTATTTATCTTTATTTCTTCCTCTAATTTTTTATTTTTATTGTAAATTATTTTAGGTTGTAACATGCAATCTCATTGGTTGCTTAATAGTGTTTGGTTGCCATTGTTTACCCTTGAAAAGGGTAAGGGCATAATTGGAATTCCCTAGTTCATTGGATCATCAATCCCTCCGTCTATGAATTATAATATTTGACTTATCTGCAGAATATAAAGAAGAATTTTTTATTTATTTTTTTAATTTTGAAGTTTATTTATGGAAGAATTGCATAAAAACAGATACATTTACACTATTGAAGTCTAAGATACATTTGGTGAAAAGCTTACAAAGGTTTATAAGAAAGGCTTGTGGATAACCTTTGAATCAGATGGTTTAAAAGTCGTTAGTTAAATAGTCAATGTTAGGTTTAAGAACTCTAACCGATTTAAATATAAAATGAAAAGAATAACCTAATTATCCAACACCTTGTATATAAGGGAACTTGAGGAGAAATTTTGTAAATATTATGTAGAATTTTCTTTTGACTTTTAAATGAAAATTGAAGGAAAGAAATGAAAGATTTTCTCTTTAGAAACTCACAATTATAGTGTATATATACAATAAAAAATAATGTTACAGTTAATAATACGCATTTTGGATATAAATATAGAATATTTAAATTGGTATTTTATTTTTTGCCTCTTTTTCTAATTTTAATTCATCCTATATTCTAATTAAAAGAAAAGAGTTTCTCTCTCTTCCTAAAAAATCCCCACCAATCACAACATTTGATTTAAAAAAATTAAAATAAATCAAAAAATGCATTATGATTACCTAAAAAATACCAAAAATCCTTAAGTCTTGGAATGGGGACATTGTGAAAATTCTTAAGGGGTTTTATAAAATATGTTAGGGGCTTTTATGAAAATATGAGTGAGTTTTATAAAAATTGTATATTAATATAATTAATTATAGGTTGTTTATAAAATATGTTTAATAACTTATTATATAATTTGTTTAGAAAAATAATAATTATATATTTGCGGCCGTCTCATTTTTATCTACGTTTTCGTATAAATTTTATCGTAATATGACACTTTTTTTAAAGTAGTATATTTTTAATTGTTTGTTATCCATTAATAGTAGTGAGTATGTTATTCATAAAACAATTTAAATCTTTTTTATATTTATTCTATCTACGTGTATATATATATATATATATATATATATATATATATATATATATATATATATATATATGATTCTTTAATTTTTTATATTAATTGATGCACGTTTGTCTGTTTCAAATGTTATCTATATTTATATAAATTTATCTTAAATAAAACAAAAATTAAAAAAAATTAATATTTTTAATCGAAAGACCGAGAAATCAGTAATTATATCGACTATGATACGTAGATAGAATAAATATAAAAAAGATATAAATTGTTTTATGAATAACCTACCCACTACTATTAATGGATAACAAACAATTAAAAATATACTATTTTAAAAAAAGCATCATCAACTCTCTTCCAAAAAAAATTTCACCAATCACAACCCTTTATTTAAAAAAAAATAAAAAAAATTGAAAATTCCAAGATGATTACGTCATAAGTGCTTCAAATCCTGAAGAGAATTGTTATGGTTTAAATGTAAATTGTTAGGGGTTTAAATGTAATTGGAAGGGTTTTAATGTAAATAATTAAGGGTGGTATATGAAATATGTGAGGGATTGTTAAGAAATTTGTATATTAATGTAATTAATTATAAGTTGTTTAAAAATTATGTTTAATAACTTATAATATATTTTGTTTTAAGAAAAACTAATTATATATTTGTAATCGGCTCATTTTTATCTACGTTTTGATATAAATTTTATCGGAATATCAGTTTTTTCTAAAAATTTGTATATTTTAATTGTTTTATCCATCGAGAGCAACGTGTAGGTAATTGTTGTACATTTTATTCGTCTTGTATATTTATTCCCTCTACATAATGTAATCGATATAATCACTCATTAATTGGTTTGTCGATAAAAAGAATTGAAAATATACTATAACCAGCGGTTAGTGGCATAATGTTGTTTATAAAACTACCAGTTAGAGCTTTTTAAAATTGATTGTTAGTTGTGACTAAATAACCATACAGAAACTATACTTCTACATAATTACTGGGTAGTGAAATAACTAAGAAACTATACTTCTACATAATTACTGGGTAGTGAAACAACTATCATGTTAATGTGTTTTGTAACTACACATACAACTTGAAATTATATATAAAATATTTAATTGTCTAAGTTATCTTATTTTTAACTAATAACTTGCTACATAAAATAAAAGTTATTACATGAATATTTGAAATTCAGTGGTATCTTGTGTTTTCAATTATATTTAATTGAAAAATAAATCACACTTAAACGATTACACATGTATATACATAATCTATTCTATGTTAAAATCTTATTTTTATGTGATCTGATTTGCGTATACTTAAATGGATGTCATCATGATTTAAATTTTAATGAATTTAGCTTACAAATTCAAATATATAATCGGGTAATAAAAATGTCTTTACAGCACTTGATATTATAACATCAACAATAATATTATAGTTATGATTTTACAATATCGGGATAAAGCTCCATCACGAGAAACACATTAATATTAAACTAAAACTTGTAGACGTGTAATGTAACTTTATATTTCTTAAAAAGAGTATCTATAAGAAGTACTAAAAAGACACGTTTTCACTCATGGACAGTTATATGTGACAGTTTCTTGAGTGAATAGTAAAGAGAGGTTAAAATTTTAATTTGCGATGATTAAGGAAATCCTACTAATAAAACTATGAATGTTTTTTATAAAAAGGTTTTAAAGAAAATCTAATGACATTCTTATGTATGAATTTCAAAATTTTGTAATGATTATTCATTTTTTACAAGATTTTATATTCATATATATTTTTGTAATTATTTTTACTACACGTCTTAGTACTCTTTAAAACTATATAAATTTAAAATTGACTTATATCATGTCGTATTGATACATGAGTCGCTTAGCTAGTATAATTAATACGAAAAAGCTATCAAAATTTCTTCTGTATTAATATTCATTATATTAAGCAATTCCAGAAATTATTGGTTAATTTCCTCTCTTTTCACCTAATTAATTATTTCCTGTTTTCATTGGCTTTTGCATTCTTTCTTATTTATACAAAATTAATTAAAGGATGTCGCAGTCGCCCTTTTGTTTGTTTTCGTTTCATTTTATCCTACAAAAATTTTTGTTAGACCAAAAAAATTTTCATAAAACAGCGATTTGATAAATTTTCATTCTTGACCCTTTGAAAAAACTGGAAAATTTGGAATTAACAGAACTGAAAACATGTATATTTTTTATTGGTTATTAAATGATCACCAATCACAATAATAACCGTATAAAATAAGGGATTTAGTTCGGGGAGCATAATTTTCTTGGTAAGGTTACTATTTGGGAGAGCATGCCATGGAAAGCTCCCGGTTTGAGATCTTTTAGACAAGCGTTGAGTTAGATCTTCACTTAAAATTGTGCCCGAGATGTGAAGAAGAAAAAGTAACGATTGATCATGTCATTTGCCGGAGTCTAAAGAGGTGACTTATAGAGACAAGTGCTAAAGTGGTTATTAGACAGACTTAGAGTTTATTCTTGTACATGTTTTATTTTATTGGTAGTTAGTTGTTTATGTCCAATGTTATAGGGTTGTATGTGTAATTTGTTTCCTTATTAATAGATCCTCTCTCCTCCGTATTTGGTGTGGAGATTAAACATTCTCATGGTATCAGATACCAACCGGTCCTGCCTCTTTCTCTTCCTTTCCTACAGTTCATCATCTCTCATCTTCCTCCCCTCTGCTTTGCCCCTTCTCCTTCTCCCATGGCTTCTTCTTCCACAGATCAAATTATTCCCATGAACACCATTATGCACCTTATCACAAATCGATTAACCTCCACAAATTACCTGCTATGGAAGCATCAATTACTTCCCCTCCTTGCCTCTCAGAATTTGCTTACCCATATCGATGGTACAACCGGCGCACCGCCGCCTGAGATCATTACTGACGGAAAACCGTCCCCAAACCCAGATTATTTGAACTGGCTTTTAACCGATCAACGTGCTGTGATTCTTCTTCATGCGTCCCTTAGTGATAGTTGGATATTCGATCTACAAAGTCACTAAAGAAATTTTGGAAGGCTTTTGAGGGATGAAGAAATTCGGCAAAGGTCAAGGATCGACGAGAAGCAATGATCCGCAGGTTGATAAGTTCAATCTGGAATAACATGAACAAACTTATGTTTGAGTAAAAGAAAAAGATTTAGGACATTGCCTCTTCAAACTTCACTATTCAAATATATAGTTGGATCACCATAAGATCAAAGAAAACGACGATCAACTAGGTGACTTGGCTAAGGAACCCAACTAAACTTGCCTGATACAATACGCTTGTGTAGAGGTGTCGAAATTTTTCTAAATCCAAGCAGCTGAGTGGGCGACGAAACTTCAAGGGGTTACTGTGTAGGGTATAACCGAATACTAAATTTAGTGTATGATTAATAGGGGTGTTCAATATTCGGTTATAAACCGTTAAAACCGTAAACCGAATCGAACCGAAACCGTAAAAGCCGAAACCGATTTCAATTTCGGTTTTCAGTTCGGTTTTTAAACCGAAACCGATTACCATAATCGGTTTTCGGTTCGGTTTCGGTTTTTGTATTTTTCAAACCGAAAAAACCGAAAAACCCGAATTAATATTATATTATTTTTTATTATATATATTATATATTAAATAAATATTATACACCTTTAATAAAAATTAAACCTAAATGTAAGTCCTAACTATCCTCATTCCTCCGTTCCGTTCCTCATTCCATTTGCGACTTTGCGTTTCTGTGTGAGCTGCGACCTGCGAGTGTGCCGTAACCCTAATGGCGTAAACCGTTAACCGTATCCTCGATTCCTCCCGCCGTTGGTCTTCGACTCGTCTCCTCCGCCGTTCGACTTCCACGAGACCACCGCATTCGTTCCACCGATTCACCGAAGGCCTGAAGCAGAGTGCTTGAAGCAGTGAAGCACAGTCATGAGTCTTCTACTTCAACAGTTACACGAGACCACCGGTCCACCGTAGTCGAAAAGACGAAAAGGTAAAAATCAATTGTTCCTAGTTCTTATCTTCATTCTGCGTAACTTCTTTCAATCTTAGTTCTTAATGTTGAGATGTTATAATTGTTTGTGAGGTTGGGTAGTTAATCTGATCATGTTACTTGCTATTAATCAGTTGTTGATTTTGATACTGTGGGCTGAAAAAAAAGGGTGGTTTTTCTGGTATTCGGTTTTTTCGGTTATAACCGAAAACCGAACCGAATTGGTAATCGGTTTTCGGTTCGGTTATGACCTTTGTTTATTCGGTTTCGGTTCGGTTTCGGTTCGGTTTCGGTTTCAGCAAAAAAAACTAAAAACCGAATAAACCGAACCGTTTAAATCGAAAAAACTGAAAACCGAACCGATGAACACCCCTAATAGTATGATATGAGAAGAAGTTTAGCTGTTTGTAATTTTAACATGCTTCCTCTTAAATCTCATAAGAGGAGTGAAGATGGTAGTTGTAAAATTTAGTTGAAATGGTCTATGTACCCACACACGTTTATTTAAATTAAGACCTTATTAGATAAAAACAAATAAAACCTTACTCTTTTCAGTTTAAAAAAAAGGTATATGTGTCGTTATGTTGTATTTTTATACACAAGATCCAAAATAGCCATCTTAAAGACTTTCGTTTTACCTTTTGAAGAAGTCATGCCAGACTGATTAATTTATTGTGTGCTATTGTACTACACTTTAAATTATCCACAAAATGTATTAAAATAAAAGAAATTTTTTCTAAAATTATTATTAATTATTATTGTATTTGGTAAACTTTTATTTTTAAATAAATACAATAATAAACACTTGATTAAATAGAAGGGAATGTGAATGATTAAATGTAATGGAATACACCTTATACTTTCTAGTTTTATTATTATCATGGATATTGCTTAGTTAATATAGGTATTTGATCGCGCATCTCCGCCTGGATCGTCGGAAGGATGCGTGAGTGCTTGATGTAGATGATTCTGCTGAAGAACACTCCTGCGAAACAATCAAAACCTAAGGTTAGAGGAAGACGGGGCTGGATCCCCGTATCCCTCTCCGAAGCTTAAGTTAGTGGAGTGTATATGGAGAGAGAGTTTATGTTTGTGATATGTATGCATAAGATAATAATGAGAATTGTAAGTGATGTATGTTCCTAATTTATATTAGAGAAGATCATACCTGAGCCCTTGGATGATTATCCAAGTGTTGAGCACCAGACGGCTGTGTCAGGACAGCTGTACCTATTATTATATGTGAGTAGGTAGGCAGACCTACGTCTTGGGAATAAGGAATATGTCTATCTATGGTAGAGAGGTCTGATCCTCCTAGCAAGGTCTATAGCTCCAGGACACTAGTGAGGCATAGGCTCCAGGACACTAGTGAGGCATAGGCTCCAGGACACTAGCAATGTATAGACTCCAGGACACTAGCAAGGTCCATAGCTCCAGGACACTAGTGAGGCATAGGCTCCAGGACACTAGCAAGGTCCATAGCTCCAGAACACTAGTGAGGCATAGGCTCCAAAACACTAACATGGCATATACTCCAAGACAAGTGTAGGTCCCGGAGTACCAGACTTGGGGCCTTACACCATTAAGTCCCCCAAGTTTGATAGTATAGCATCCTGTGGTATACTGTCAGACTTTTGTTTCTCTGGACCATCCTTCTCCCACTATAGCAGTGTAGCCTCGTCGATACCCTTGGAGCACTTTCTCTTCTATAATAACTTTAACTATGTTGCTTTTGTGAACAATGGTTCTTAAGGGTGTTATGCTCTTGAAAGTTTGTGAGGTGATGCCTTGTATTTGCATGCTCTATATATGTATGCGATATTTTATTGCATTTAGATGTTTTGTCATGACCTTGTAATTTATACTCTTTGAGTTAATTCCCAAGAGTTGCCTAGGTTTTCTCAGTGGAGGTTAACTCTAAGCTGGCAAGGGCATTTGTCATGACCCTGTTTGTCATTCTTGTGAATGTGTAGGAGTTTTAGACTTGTGTCTAAAATCAGAATTTCTTTGCTCGTCCGGCAAAGTATACATTATGTCATTTAATAGCTATTTTCTATTACATTAGTAGTTTATACATAGTACTTCCTTAGATTAGATGAGTGCCATGGGCGTGGTATTACTCAGCCCTCATGTCTTGAAGGAGGTATTCTCCTGTTCTGCTAGCCTCTGTAACCACGTATGGTCCTTCGGATACTTATCAAATCATAAGATTGGTCTTGTGGTTTATACCGTGCAATGACTACCCCTACAAATAATCATGGCACATAATATATTTGCTTTGTTTTGTTAGGTACAACAACAATAGTAACAGTAAAAATTGAGGAACAAAAATCTAACTCATTTGGATAAAGTGTAGTAGTACTATACTACTGTAGTCCCCCAGTTCAATTGTACTAACTTGTTAGCATTATTGAACTCCAATAAGTTAGTTTCATATATGCGAACCTAGGATCATTGCAGGCGCATGAGCCTTGCAGACGTATGTGCCTTGCAGGTGTGTGAGCCGTGCAGGCGTGTGAGCCGTGCAGGCGTGTGAGCCGTGCAGGCGTGTGAGCCGTGCAGGCGTGTGAGCCGTGCAGGCGTGTGAGCCGTGCAGGCGTATGAGCCGTGCAGGCGTATGATCCGTGCAGGTATATGAGTCTTGTCTTGCAGGCGTATGAGCCTTGTCTTGCTTGAGGGTGTACCTGCACTAATGCATAGAAATGTAATCACTAGGGATGGACGTCATATCGTCTTGTAGTCCTAATCCCCAGTTCATTGTTAGTAACTACTAGTAGTAGTAATAAACTTAGAAGTTTGCATTTCAAGTAACAATAAACTTATAGTAAATCCTGTTAGATGCATAAGGATACCAGTCGTATCAGTCTGTTGATGAGTATCTAAACTTTAAGAGAATGTCTGTGGTATTTAACTCAAGCATGTACGTAGCACACCTGGTCTGCAGGGGCATTAATGAAGGACACAAGGAAATTGGCAAGGTTTCGGGAAGCATTGATACATGTACCCTGTATCACTTAAAGGAATTAAAATCATTATTTTATACATGGTTGTCAACCTGTGTAGGCATGGTTCGTGTTCGTAGCTTTATATAAGTTACTACAGCAGGTGGAGCAGTTATAGTAGCACGTGATGGTGATTCCTATAGTATACATTCCCCCAGTTTTAATGCTAGTAACCAGTTAGTAGCATTAAACTACCATAAAGACATGAGTGTGTAGCTGGTATGCTATGTAGTGCATTGTCCTCGTATGTCATTGTGGCAAATAAATGATAAGTTTGACACTCGAGTTAATCTATAAAGGCCCGAGAAGGGTGTGCATGTATGTCTTAGCTATATGAAGTCATGTAAAGGTAATCGTTAGAATTTTCTCCTGATGATGTTATTAGACTTATAGCAGCACTAAATTTATAGTAAGGTATCTTTGCAAACGGTTGTGTCATACTTACGTATGTAGTAAATAAGTGATATTCAACATGTATATAGTTATTAGGTGTACGTGTTTTGTACGGGCTCAGAATTACCTAATAGGTCCTGAGTGATGGCAAAATATTGTATGTTTGTGTGACGACCATATGACAATTATGGTAATAACTGTGTGGTCTGGCCATGAAGGAGTAAGTTCTATAAGTAGCAGACAACTGAATTTCATACTATATTACTGGTTTGTACATCATATGTTTCTATGTGTATTTCTCTAATGGTGAGGCCGTTATATGAGTGTCTCTAAAGTTTCCACTTGGGACAGTTTTTTCGATATTTTTGAAAGTATTAAGTTTGGCAATAAAATGCAATTAACAATATCAGATATGAAGTACATTCAATGGATTCCCAAAAATACATGATTTGTATAAAGAGCAGTGAGCAAATGTTGCTTGAATAATGGAAAAATTAGAGGAAAAGTGAAATTGAGGCCTTAAATGGTCGTATTTGGGCACGATGCTCAGGCAGGTTAGTCCAGGACAGGAAGGTCACCCAAGTGACTACAGGCCCAGGCGAGTGATTACATGCTAAGGAAGACTAGTCCAGGACAGGAAGGTCACTCCAGGTGACTACAGGTCAAGGCAGGTGATTACATGCTAAGGAAGGTTAGTCCAGGACATGAAGATCACTCCAGGACAGGCTGGTCATTCCAGGTGACTACAGGCCAAGGAAGGTGATTACATGCTAAGGAAGGTTAGTCCAGGACATGAAGATCACTCTAGGACAGGCTGGTCACTACAGGTGACTACAGGCCAAGGAAGGTGATTACATGCTAAGGAAGGTTAGTCCAGGACAGGAAGATCACTCCAGGTGACTACAGGCCAAGGCTGGTGGTTACATGCTAAAGCAGGTTAGTCCATGACAGGTAGGTCACTCCAGGTGACTACAAGCCAAGGCAGGTGATCGTATGTTAAGACAATTTAGTCCAGGACAGACAGGTCACTCCAGGTGACTGCAAGCCAAGGCAGGCGATCGTATGTTAAGATAGGTTAGTCAATGACAGGCATGCTCCAGGACAAGTGTAGGTCCCGGAGTACCAGACTTGGGGCCTTACACCATTAGTAATCATTATATATATATATATATATATATATATATATATATATATATAGGGTAGAGATCTGGTACAAATAAAATAAAGGTACTAAATGTAAGGTGAAATCTGGACCACAAGATCAAGTCAAAATTCAAACAAAAAAAAACACCATTTTAACCAAATTTTCGGAATTAAAAAAATTAAAAAGGTTAATATGGTAATTTGAAAAATCAGAAATACAAGGCTGTGGGTCTGAAATTGTTCCCGTCGGCCAAATCTTCAGGCCACCATGATATTTGATTCACAAATTACAAACCCTGATGCACACAATACAAATCTTTGATTCACACATATTACATTGATGCATAAAGTACAATCATTTAATGCCCAAAAAAAAAAGATTCACAGAATGAAGATGAATATAAAAAATAATACTAACATGAAAAATTACTCTTCAAAAAAGATGAATATTCATCAACTATGAACCCTTCGGGGGCAGGCTGAAGAGGAAAGGATTGAGCATAAGATGTACAGGAGAACAAATATGATGCACAGAAGAAGAAATCATGCTTGAACGGCGGCGGCGGCGGCAGTGTGCATCTCTAACCCATCGACGTCAGATCTGTGTGCATCGGCGTCGTATCAAAACCTATCGCCGGTGGTCAGATCTGTGTGCATCGACCAGCGACATCGCCGGTGGTCAGATCTGTGTGCATCGACCAGCGACGAACAACGTCCGGCGAACAGGGGTTGTGCATCTGGAAAATGACGGCGAAGATTAGGGTTTCGTGAAGAAGTCGGCGTAGGAGAAAAAGCCGAACAAAGCCGTCGATGGTTAGGGTTTTCATGGCAGCGGCGATGATTAGGGTTTTCATACAGAGCCGTCGCCGTCGATTACAGTTCCGTCGCCATACAAAGCTGTCGCTAGGGTAAGGGAGGTCGGTGGTGGTGCCTTCAAGTCTGGTCCACGGCGGCAGTTTGTGTTTGGCGAATAGACGGCGGTGGAGGGGTTTTGCGAAGGGATAGCGGCGGAGCAATTTTACGATGGTAACAGTCGGCATGGTATGGACGTAAGGGTCTCCGTATGGAGAAGAAGGCGGCGTTTTTAGAAAGAGAAAGTATAGGCATGAAAAGGGTTTGCAATCGTGGGGTGGAAAAGTTATAGGAGGAGAGAGATAATACATTAATTTTCCAAATTTACCCTTTCTAATTATATTTAATTAAAGTACACGTGGCAACATAAGGTTTCACCTTACATTTTGTACCCTAATTCTATTTTTACTTGATCCTGATTCTATATATATATATATATATATATATATATATATATATATATATATATATATATATATATATATATATATATATATATATATATATATATATATGGTTGGTGCGAAAACGGTGACAATCAATCGTATCCCTTGATTCAAATAAATCAATGTCTATAAATAGTAATGGTTGATTAATAACTCATTAATACGCTTATTATTGGCTAATAATAACACATTAATGAGTGGTATTGTGGAATAATCAAGTCTCACTAATTAACAACGGTCCACCATGACGTAATTCACGGTAAGCACATATATAAATGAGCAAAATATCCTTATTATATTAATGTGTCATAATTTTAAAAACGATTCTCGATGGTGGTGGCATTAGAAAATAGTGATGGTGATTGTTGGTGGCAATAGTAAGTTGTGGTTGAGGTAGAGATTAATGGCAATTAGTAGTGACAAGTAGTGTTCGACGACTACGATGGTGGCAACAGGTGGTTATGGTAGTTGGAAAGGTTGTAACGAAAGGTGTAGGTGGTGCTAGTTTTAACATCCATCCCACATAGGTTAGAGATAAAAATGAAGCATGTCTTATAATGGTGTGGTTACCTCTCCTTCTATGAGGCTTGAGGTGGATCAAGTGTTCCATACCAGAATTGAAACCGTGAGCCAGTGTGGCATATCAAACAATATTGTGCTACGGTATTTAGGCTGTTATAGTGGGGACACCGAGTAAAAGTACGGTGTTGGGCGCAACCGGTGATGGTGGTGGCAACAATAGCAACAATGATCTACAATGGTGGTAGAGCGTTATGGTGGCACAAATGTAACTGGTAGACCAATACATAATTAAATACATGGATATGTTGGTAGTGGTTGTGTCGATGATGGTGGCGTTGGTGAAGAAGGTTGTTGGTGACTTGGTGGCAAGATGATATTGATTGAGGTGGAAATCAGTAGCAATTAATGGTTGATGATGACGGCAATTGTGACGGGTAGTGCTCGTGGGGGACATGTGGTGGTGATCATGGAGGTAAAGTGCAATATAGGGGTGGTGATCGTGCGACGAGTTACAATGATGTATTGTTGGCAGTGGCGGTGGTTGTCAATGACGGCGCCAAAAGGTGATGGTAGCGATAATGGTAATGGTTTGTGATGGCATCGATGATCAGTGGGGACACACGGATATCTGAATCAATTACTCCTAATATTCTGAGAAATGATTCATTACACATTAATTAATAAGTAATAATTAATTTGTTATTATTACATATAACTCAAGAATATTAATCAATACAATTCTCATTTCATATCCCTAAAACCCCTAACCAAATACTCTCTAACTGTTATTAATAGTATGTTTCTAAATTTACTTTTATTACTACTAGTAGCGTGCTCGTATAATGTTACGGCGGCAATAGTTTCTGTTTTGCAATATGTCGTTTCCAAAAATATAATGAGATGCTATTCGCGCGAATTAATCTCACTGAAAAGTTTTTAGCAACATGTCTGCTTTTTTCAATTTTTTCAATATTTGTATCGACTATTTTATTAATTAAATATTAAAATAAGAAAAAGGATTTATATATATAAAATAAGAAAAGAAATGTTAATAAGATTTTAAAAATTATGCTAATGAGGATAGAATTTTGAAGCTAACTTGATATGAAAAGTACGGCAAAGTGAAAACTTAAATTATAATAAAAGGTAATAAGTTATTTAATATATTGTTAAAAGATAAATTATTACTAATTCACTTAGATAATCTAAAGCTTTCAATTAGTTAATTTAGACCCTAATCATTAATATTTCGTATCAAATATTTATTGTTATACGTGTAATATATAATACGATAGTTAAAATTATGAAAAAAGCTAGAAGTGTTACATAGCCACACTTGTAGCTTTCTTCTTCAACAAGAAAAATTATGTTTTAATTATGTTTTTTTAACTAAATTTTCTTAGTTTATCCTCCTATTAAGTAAATTAGGGTTTATTTATACAAAATGTATTAACATATACCTTAATTGTCATAATGTGTATCCACCCACAAATATGTTATTGTGTAAATTGGACTTTTAATTTCTTGTTATTGTATCATTGTGTGTATTTTGATTAGATTAAAAAACAAATAAATTATAAGTTCAATACAAACAAACAAAAATTTAATACACAAAGTAATACATTTGTGAAAGTTTGACACATAATAACATTTTTTTATTTGTGATTACACAAAATAACAATTGGAGTATACAGGGGCGGACTTAAGTGTAATGGGGGGTCACGGGACACCGGTCTTTTGACGGTTTGTAGTGTTAATTTCGATTTTTTGGGACGGTGCTACCAGTAAACTTTCTGGGTGCTACCGCTGATGCCACCAAATCAAAGAAAAAATAAAACTTTTTAAAAAAAATGATAAGAAATAGTTTAATATTTCAATGTATACATTTAAAATACTATGGTTTACCTTTAAAATAGCATTTTAGTTAACATGGTTTCATATAAATTGTGGTGTGTTTTAAATTTTGAGTCTAAAATACCAGAACAACAGTCGAAATCTCGTTAATCCGACCCAATTAACCGGAAACCCGAGAAAAACCCGAACCATACCCTTAATTTTATTTAATCTTATTTTCATATTATATGGTGCTACCGGTCAAAAAAATACTGGGTCCGCCTCTGGAAGTATAGTTTTATATCAATTTTCTTTTCTAATATCTTTTTTTCAGATTGTAACACTCGTGTAATGTATAGTTTTATACTAATTTTCTTTTCTAATATCTTTTTTTAATTATAACACTCGTGTTAATTTAATAAGTAAGAAAATTTAGCAGAAAAGTATAAACCTCTACTTTGTATAATTAAGATAAGTTGTATACCACATTAAATTACCATAAACAATAAAAAATGAATGTTTTGATCATTATATCTTTAAAAATATATGTGTGCATGTATAATAGTGAATTTTTAGAAATATAAAATTCATAATAATCATCTATTAATTGCAAACTAGTATTATATAAAACAAACCAGTGTTATACATGTAAAATCATCTCATTTGATATAATCGATTAGTCGACACCAATAGATGACAAATTCAAACTACTGTCCAAAGTGACTATATATAGTACTTTCCTTTTGTTAATCTGGTATACCTAACTTGGAAAATGGTCTTCTTTAGTATATTATTTAGTGATATATATTTTCATTAAAATATTGTTGATTTTCTGACCTACTTTTTGTTATTATTGTGTACTCAATATATTGCTACCATTCAGGGCATTATAATCCTAAAAGATCACTTTTGCTCAATTAACCACGTGGGGAAAATGTTTAAAAGGGGCCCTAGTTGAAAATACTAGCTAAATTCACACCAAATTAGAAATCTTTTTAATTAGATATTGTCCCCATTCTAAGATTTAACATAAAATTACAGAGTTAATAACGTTTAAGCCTATCACACTTTTAGTACCATGATAACTACTTACATTTGTTCGTATAATATACTGTTTAGTTTAAAAAATGTTAAATAGTTAACATTAATAAAAATATTAAATAGTTAACATTAATAAAAATATTAAATAATTATAATGTGTAAAATAAAATGAGAATATAAAAAAATGACGACTGACGACATCAACACCCAGACAAACAGTGGAGGTGTCAACACGAAGGGGATGGCATAAGGAGAGCACCAATGTGGTATAATGGTAGAAAAAAACGTGATTGTATTTATTGTACAAATCATCGATCATTATTGTTATAATTTTGGGCAAAAATGTGAAATATTTTATTTTTTATAGTTATAAAGAATTAGTAATAATTATAAATATTTTAAAGGGTTTAGTTTCAAAAAGTGTATCAAACTTGTCACTTTTTGCTATTGTATATACTCAATTTTCAAAACTCCCATTTAGTATATCCAACTTTTAAAAACTACCATTTGATGTATCTTAAAACCTACTGATCAGGTAGCAAGTTATTTTTGCCTTTTCTACCTATTTTTAATACCACATCATTTGCCATGTCATTACTTGTTGACACATCAGTTTTAATTTTAAAAGGTAAAATCCATAATTTATAGAACAACTGGAAGCATGAATCGCAAGAACAAGAAGATTAATAACCATCTTCATATGGAAGAAGATTCATAACCATCTTCAAGAACAGATTCAGAATCTCATGAACAAGAACCAAAAATCAAAACATTTGAACATTTGAACTTAGATGTGAATCAAAACTGAAATACGCAATCTTATCACATCAGGAGAACATTTAAACATTCAAAATCAAACATTTTCTGCATGTATCGAATAAACCCTAAAATCAAACTAAGGTGAAGAACATAATCGAAGAAACCCTAAAATATACTAAGGTGAAAAACATAATCAAAGAAACCCTAAAATCATAACTGGAAACTAAGAACTCCAACAGTCAATGAAGCCCCAAATCGAAATCAGATCTGGAAACTTACTTTGATTTCGTCGCCTGAGAAGTCTTGTGTAATTCCCCAAATCGATGTTCGTCGCCTGAGAATGCTCGTCTTCAAGCAACCGTCTTCAATCTCGAAACCCTAAGAAATCGTATATGAAGCAGTAGCGATGGAAGCAGAAATCGTATATGAAGCAGATGAAGATGAAGGTAGCTTCGATGGAAGCAAATGCTGCTTTGATTTGTTCTATGAAGCAGTAGCGATGAAACCCTAACTCGATTTTGCGAAATCTGTTAGTCAGTCGTACCTTCGATCTGTTCTGTTGAACCCAAATGCAGCTTCAATCTGTTGTGTGAAACCCTAACTCGAAGCCATCATCGAGAAGCATCTAGGTTCATAAAGATCGATGGTGATGAAGATCGATATTGAAGACCTGGGTAGCAACTGATCGATGAAGCTTCTGAAGATGAAGCATCTGGTTTCATAAGTTTTTGTTATTATTATTATTATTATTATTATTATTATTATTATTATTATTATTATTATTATTATTATTATTATTATTATTATTATTATTATTTTATATTAATACATAAAAGCCACATCATCCATGACCTTTGCCACATCACTCATGACCTTTGCCACATAAGCATTAACTTGCTATAGTAAGTTACCATATACTAAACGGTAGCTTTAATAACTTTGATACATCAAATGGTAGTTTTGAAAATTGGATATACACAATAGCAAAAAGTGACAAGTTCGATACATTTTTTTAAACCAAACCCTATTTTAAAATGATAAAACTAAAAATTTGGTTAAATATGATATGTTAAAAGATTGTAGAGAGTAAATATGATATTTGTATATTATGATGATAAAAACAATAGTTTAAGATTTTGGAATATCACATATGAAATATTCTCTAATAATGTTAATTTAAATTAAAGTCAAAATTTGATCCAAATTTGACTAGGAAAAGTAAATATTTGATTTTAATTTGTAACAAAATTGATAATTCAGATTTAATTCTTTTCTAAGTTATTGGTTAAGATTGTGTAATAGATTTGATTCATTTTAATCTTTTATTTATATTAAAATATATAATTTTATGTTTTTGGTAAGTTTTGTACCCAGCTTTCATTTTTCAGCTATTTATACATGTATTCAATTATTTAAGTACATATTTTGAGATAATATATGTACAGTGGTATATTAATGGCAAAAGGCCAGTTTTGGACTAGGATTGACCCCTCTGTCCCCGTCTTCATTTAAGAAAACAATTTTTTTCTTCGTTTAAAAAATCGCGGGGATTTAAATGGGGATTCAAATTCGATAATCGGGAAAAAGGGTAGGGAAACATGTATCCTCATTTAACGTAAACAGATGATGAAACGGGTCATTTTCACCGTGGAAAAATATCCATAAAGTTAAACGGTGATTTTTACCACGAGATTTCCTGTCACCGTTAAGACTTTGCAACAAGATTTACGCTCCGATAGCCCCATTATCTCGTATAATTAACAAATAACACATGACATTTAAATTATGTTATATTGTTATACCTACATTCTAATTGTTAAGTTCTGCTAATCAGGAGCTAAACATAGATTCTTTGATTGCTGATTGAAACAACTTATATTGGTTATGCTGATCTGATTATCTATGTGTGAATTAAGTTGCTTTAAATAAGTAAAAATATTGATATAAATCAATGTGATGAAATAAATCAACCTGTTAATAGTTTGCACTTTGCAATTGAGATAACAGAAGGGTTCCCTTTTATATTGTTTATATAAATAATTAAAATTATCTATTATATATTGTAAAATATAAAAATAAAATAAGTAATGTAAATAATAATCGGACCGGGTAATCAGGTAATTGGAATGTGAATCATTGCCCTTGCACTCGTTAACAATATTTGGTTTTTCCCATCCTCATCCCCGTCTCCGATTATCGTCCTCGAGCCCGTCCTGATTATCTTGGATTTTGATTTTCCCATCGATTTCGGTTTTTTGTCATCCCTACACTGGTATCATTTAATAGAAATCGTCTGCACCACTACTAGTAATCATTATGTTCTTTTTTCTTATTTTTTTGTTTTTATGCTCAAAGTTAGTAATTGTAATACTGGATAGTAATTAGTTTGCACTTAAACAAAATTTATTCACACAATATATATTAATAATAAGCAACACATGATATCGATTTATAAAATATAAAATCGTTGTGTATGTACGATTTTGTTTGAATTGGCGAATTGGCTATTATTTTAAAGTAGTAGTTTATTACTTTAAAGCCATAATGATTATTTCTTGGTGTGCTTAACCTTTCTATGTTTTTTTCAAAGCCAATTTTAATTATTCAATAATATACATATTACATCTCATTCATATATACAAGTAGGTAGGAATTTAACATGGTTACGTATAAAAAAGAAAATGACTAGGTTATGTATTCTTGGACTCAAAATTATTTTATCCTGCAAGATAAACATTTTTGTTACTATATCAGTACTAGTGATCCAATTTGCCGAAGTAATTGACTTCCATTTCTTAATTCTACTCTTGAGCCATTGAAAAGAAAGTAGTTTGACTTTAAATATAAAATCTTCGAGCTGTAATTTTTTGCCACGAAAGATTAGAAGATTTCGCCTTTTCCATAGCAAGTAACCCGAGATTCTTAGTATTGCTTCCCAATCTGTCGTTGCGTTGAGGACAACTAACTCGAACCCTTTAATGAGATTTCCCCGCTTTTAAAGTGAATATTCCACCAACAGTGTAATTCAGACCATAACCGTCTAGTACTTTGTGCAATTGAATAATATGTGTCGAACCGTTTATGTATCCTTATCACAGATCGGGCATAGGATTGATGGCACGTCTATACCTCTTTCGACTAGTTTTGTATGAACCGGAAGTTGATTACGATCTGCTCTCCACACGAAAATTAGCACTTTCCTTGGCAATATCGTTGACCAGAAAGTTTCTGATGTTATCTCCATTATTGATGTCTTGCGGTCCTCGATCAAATTTCGAACATGGATAACGTAATATATGTTGTCTTCATTCAAATTCTAAAGACACCGATCTGGTGTTAAGGGTTGTAAGCGTGTCTATTTTATCACTTCCAATAACCTGATATAGTCAGTAGAAATCCTACCCCCTAATCTCTCCGAGACATCAATGTTCCAAGTCCAAGAATCATCTTTCCAAAACCCCGATTCCTCCACTAATGCTTTTTTTGTTTAAGGCTTTGCTGTACACACGCGGGAATTGATCTTTTAGAATGGAGTCCCCCTCCCATTTCTCCCCCCAAAAACTAGTAGACATGTCATTACCTACTTCAACAACAAAGATAATTTGGTATGGACAACCCCATTTTATCAAGTTTGATACCAACTTTTTTAATTCTCCCCCACACCCCCTTTAAAAGGCCCTCCATAATGAAGATCCAACCCTCCCGAAGGACCGTGTATGTTTTTGATGATTCTTACTGAGAATGACTTCGTTTCGATGTGGAAACGGACCCACCGTTTACCTAATAGGCTTAAGTTAAAGATATTAAGATCACCCACATTTAGAACCCCTCCCCGGTTTCCGGTTTCCTGTTAAGAATTACCCTATCCGACTAACCTAAAATAGTTTTTTGTTTTAAAAGTCACCACCTCAAAAGAATTTTCTACTAAAGCATTCAAGAAAAGTTTAATATTACATGTGTTGTCAAAATACAATCTTCATAAGTAACTAATTGACCACTAAAATATGAAATTTAACTTAAATTATAATGGAAGCTGTTATTACTCAATAAGCTAAGGCTTGTGTTTGAATTTCTCATCTTCTACTTACTTAAGATTACACACTTTTATCTGAAACCTATACTCGTTAACAGCCGGAAAAATAATTGAGTTGTTTTACTCGTTAATAATAGAGTATAAACATAGGAGATTAATATTTCAAATTGTTATGTAATAATTTAATCGAGTGTTATTTGTATGTTTAGATGGTAAGATACTAAAATAATTGAGTCGTTTTACTATGAACAAAGTTATCTCAAAGTAGAGATGCATAGACTACCAAAAAACTAGCTCCAATTTACAAGCTTTTCATACAACAAAATTCCCTAAAATGAGTCATCGGTGACGGATTATACCACGGCATCAAAAAATTAATTCGCCTTGCTAAAATGAGTCTTTGGAGTTGACCAGGGCGTCTCAGCCTCATCACCACCACCACCCATCTTCGCCACCATCTCAGTCGTCCTCTCAGGCATAACCGACTGAATCATCACCATCGGCTTCTTCGCCGGCAATTCCGGCACCATCCCACCACGCAATATCCGCCTCGCCTCCTTCATCGTTGGTCGGAGCTCATGATTCGGGTGCACACACATCAAACCCCCCATCAATATCCTCTCCATATCCACCTTATCAAACCGACCCATCAAATTCGGATCCGCCGCCGCAATCAATATCTTCTTTTCCCATAAATCCCACATCCAATCCGTCACCACCACGCCGTCCTCATTCACCGGCCGCTGCCCTGACGCCACCTCCAAAACCACCACCCCAAAACTGTAAACATCGGTTTTCACACTCGGTACACCGGAATACACATACTCAGGCGCCAAATACCCCATCGTTCCCGCCGGCAAAGTTGCGTCACGTTTCCGGTCACTATGCTCGTAAACCTCAGCCAATCCGAAATCCCCTAATTTCGCATTGAAATCAGCATCCAGCATTATATTACAAGTTTTCACATCCCGATGGATGATTTGGCGTTCACATTCTTCGTGTAAATACACCAACGCCGATGAAACTCCGACGAGGATGTTTAATCTCTTCTCGAATGTTAAGGATCTGTTTGCGTTTGTTCGTTTATGAAGGATTTTATCGAGCGATCCGTTGGGCATGTATTCGTAAACAAGAACCAATTCGTTCCCTTCACAACACCATCCTTGAAGCTGAACTAAATTCTTATGACGTAAGCATCCCACCATTGTTGCGAGCTCTGTTGCAAATTGGTTTCCAAATGAACTTGCTTGATTCACTTTACTAAATCTCTTAACAGCAACATTCCCACAAGATGGTAGATTAGCTTCGTAAACAATTGAAGATGCACCTTCACCAATTATCCGATTTTGATCAAAACTTTTTGTAGCTGTTTTAATATCTGTTAATTTCAGTTTTTTTGGAACTCCAGATTCTTGAAATCGATACATTTGCGATTGTTCGCTGCATCTCCGTTTCAATGATTGTCTTTTGTTGAAGCACATACAACAAACTATGAGAAAACTGGCAACGATTATCAGAGAAGCAGTGAGGAATAATAAACCGAAAGCGAATTTGAGTACTCTGTTTTCTCGATGATCTTTGTATAACCCTGTTTCAGATTCTTCGATGGTTGGATCTTCTGGGTAACAAATTAAACAGTTTCTTGAACTTCTTGTTTCCATTTGCATATTAGGAGTCAAAGATTCAAATGTATGAAACTGTAACTTTTCGATTGAATGAATTGATGATCCTCTTCCATTAGAAGCAGAAAACCCCACATACATAAACTCTTTAAGAATCTTGAAAATATCAATAGGAACAGAGAGAACAGACGTTTTAGGTTTTGTATCTGCGTACCCGACCCAAACCCGGATAATCTTTTCCGGGTCTCTGTATTCGATCCAAACAGTGATCCGTTTCCCGCTTTTTAAATCAATCCCTTTCGACATTAAATCAATGGAAGCGACTGAAATAATGGAATTCACATCAATACCGACATGATTATCATTGATGTCCCCAAGTCCCGGGTTGAAACTCGTATCTAATTCGACTGCAAAAAACGGGTAAGAAGCAGGGGAATCGGGTAAACCTAAATACCCATTGGAATGTGGTAAGGAATTGGGATCTGAAGCGATGAGGAAGGCGATACCGTCGCCGGCGAAGCATGGTGGAGGTGGTGCGGTTATTGTGAAGGTGAAACGAGTGGAGAAAGAAACGGAGGAGTTCGATGAAGAATCAAGAAATCGAATTGGGTAAGAGTGAAGAACTCTGCCAATTGGTGAATTTGATGGAGAGTTGCAGGTGTTGATTTCTTGGGTGAGGATAATGGAGTTGTTCCTGAAATGTGCAGAGCCAATTAGGGTTAAATTTTTTGTGGATGAAGATGAAATGAAGGTGAAGATGGATGATAACAGGAGTAATTGAATGTATGGAAACATGACTATGAAAAGAAACAAGAAGAATATGAAGTGTTTATCTAGATTTGTGTAATCAGTGATCATGTTAAGGGTATTCGATTCTTGGAATCAAGAATTTGAAACCTGCAACTCAAACTGAAACTAAATTTTTGCCACATAGACGGACTGACGGAGAGAGGAGAAGGAATGTACTTGGCATAAGAGTGTACTTGATTTAAAATTACTAGAATTATCTTTAAGTTCAATTTTTGCAATTATTTAACAATTAAATAATTAATTTATGTTGTTAAGAGATGATGTATGGTTTCATTTCTTTTTGGGCCTTACGTAAACCCCTTCCACCATTGTTGTTGCTACCTATGAATTCTTGTTACTAAATATGTTGTACAGGTTCACTGTCAGTTAACTCTTAGGTTACGCGTTGTACCTTACCTGCAGGTACCCCTTACCCGATACCACATCAGCGTCACATCATTTTCCTTCTTCTTACCCAATTATCAAGTTTTACCTTACCTTAAAACTATCCCTATTTTTTAATTGATATAATAAAATAAAAAAATATGTGTAAAGATATGATTGGTTGAGGGGATGGGGGAAAGGGGGGGGGGGGGGGGGTGGGTGGGATGCTTCATGTTTCCATCGAGTCCTAGAACCCGATTTCTTTACTCGGTCTCTTTACCCAAATTCACGTTATGGTGTACCTGGGCTTACCCGACCTCACCCGAAGGTAGCGAGTGAGGTACAACGTCCAGTCTAAATTAAGGTACTAATTCTTGGATGTAGCTGGATATAATTTCACGTTGTAATTCTTTATTTTATGTTAAAAGGGTTTTTGTGTATTCAAACATATTTTGTAATAGAATGATGATTAGTAGCAGTTTAATTTAGCCGATTTTGTATTGCTGAAAAACGATTCTTGATTTACGGTTGATGACAAAAAGATTCGGTATTGCTGAAAATCAGATTATGAACTTGCAAATGTGATTAGCTGATTATGACTAAGACTCACCTGCAAACTACAAAATCGATTCGCCCCCTATTAGTATTCGTGATCGTGAATAACTGGATCGAGTAAGTTGTTGCATGTGGGTGATCGTGAATCACTAAATCGCATTCGTGTGAATCATGCCTCCTCTTTGTGTTCGCCAGTTCGTGAGTATTGAATAGAAAACAAATTAACTGCATTTTCTTGTTGGAGAGTGGAGACTAGGAATTGCAGCAAAACGGATTTAAAAACAAGAATAATCATGCCCACCGCCGACCTTAAGAACTCCAATAGACGAGAAAACAACGATCGATCACAAACTGACCTTAAGAATAATCGATCGTTGTTTTTTGCCTTGTTGGTCATTCATAGGTTCTTCGACTCTCCAAATTTCTTGTTTTCTTATTCCATTTTATATTGAAATTAACCCAGTAATACAACGGGTTACCTACAAAACTGATGTCCCTCCATATTTTGCTATCCTGGCCCCAAACCTAGACTGCATAGGTCTTGGGCCATGCCTGGTTGCAAGCAAACAATGACACATGACGTGACAACGTCTAGAACTTTGTTACATGTACATTGGTCATAAAAGAGTATAATGTGTAGAAGATTTACCACTAGCCCATTAGATAACAAAAGTTGAGAGGTTATTCTGGCTATGCAAGAAACTTTCTAGGTTCCCCAAAGGCGACCGGAATCAATTCTCACTAAGTAAGCATTTTAGATGGCTCGAGAAGTAAAGAAAATGAAAACAATAATGCTTAAACCGCATACACCAAAGTGATAAAGTCTAGTAGACTTCTCAGGAAAACAGATAAAATCGGAAATTAAAATCCTTAATCAAAATATGATACTCATGTATTTCAACTTCAAATATATATTTCACGCAAAGCTTGAATAATAAATACCGGATACTGTCACATATGTGTGACTGCGTCATAGATATAAATATTTATCAAACATAACGTATATCACGTAATAAAACTTTAAAACGGATAATGTGAAACAAGTTATATGTGTCTATCAAGAAGAAGTTGGAGATAGAGGCAAGTAATTCGTTGAACAAAGTTGTTCTAAGCGACTTGCATCATATGCCATAAATGAAGTGTTTCAAGCTATATTAGAACTCTTATGCCTTTCAAAATGTCGTATATTGTTTTACTAGATTGATTATTCATGTGATATATATACGAGTTGGTTTAAAATAATAAATATTAAATATCTATAACACGCGAAAGAAATAAGAATTAAAAACATGGTGACAAACAATGTAAAAACACAGACCAACGGTGGAAACGACATAGTGAGGAGGGCAGACGTGACAGTAGAAACGTTTTATCATGATACGATAAAACGTGATTGGATTTTCTGTAAAAACTATTGATCATAATTGTTATAATTAGGGCAATAAAATCAAGTTTTTATTGGCTATTATTAATAATAATTTAAAATGTTTAAAAAAGTTTAAAATCACAAAACTAAAAAATTGATTAAATATGATATATTAAAAAGTTACAAATTGGTAAATATGATAGTAAATTAGAGTGGATAAACATGATATTTTAAAGTTTAAGAAAAAAATAAATGAAATTAATTCCAAAAAATTTAATTTATTAAAAGTTAAAACTGAATTCAATTTTAATGCTAGGATCCTATGATAAATTTGATTTAAATTAGTAATTTATTTCTATTAAGAGATACAAATTGTAACATGGTTGTTGCAAATTTAACGATTATTAATGTTCAATGTGTTAAGACTCGATGCTAATATATCAATGTTAAAAATAGATATTAGGTCCTAATGAGATACTTAATTCTGACACTTTATTTAATTTGATCGGATGGTGTATATTTAATCATTGAAACTATTTATAACACAATTGCGACGTCCATGAATTGTGATGGTTGAATTAGGATCGTTAAATCTAATATATCAACATCTAATTTATTGCTATAATTAATTTGTCCTCTTATTTTTACATAAATATTCATTCTTACAATAACCATCCACAATATAATATATTCGCCGTCTTCAATTACATCTTGAAAAGGACCATTTTGTCTATCAAGTATCAAGAACAAGTTGGAGTTGGACGCAAGTAATTCGTTGCACAAAGTTTGTTCAAGTGATTTGCATCATATGCCAAAATGAAGTGTTTCGGGTTACTCTTTTAACTCTCATCCCTCTATAAAGTCTTATTTTAACTTATATGATATTTAACATGATGATGTGTTCTTTATGTAAATATTGTTATTAGGTTATCTGTATGGTTTCTTATATTCTCTCTTGCTCAAATACTACATTAGCGTTATATTATTTTTCTTCTAATTTCTTTCTCTTACCAAATACCTAGTATAGTCTATACCAATCTTTTTTCCACTTTTTTTAATATTTTAATATATATATATATATATATACGTGTAAGAGAGAGAAAGAGAGAAGAGGGAAGAGAGGAGGGGAGAGAGAGGGAGGGAGGGAGGGAATGAATAGATAGGGTGTGGGGAACCGAATGGCAAAGCCGACAGGTGCAAGGGAGGGAGGCGTATGGGTGTTGATTTGCAACCTGATGAGCCCGAAGTCAAAACCCTATTTAGAGCCCGAAGGTTATACATACGGGTGCTCTTAAAGCATACAAAATGGGAGTAATTCAAGGATGGTTCGTGTGTGAACATGAACTCATGGTAGGTGTGGTGACCCATTCGTTACACAATGCTGAGTTGGAAGTGTGGTAGAAACTGCTACATGGTGTAATACTTTTTCTTTTCTTGATAGGTAGTTGGAAGTGTGGTAGGTGTGGTTTGTGTGTGAACATGAAGTCATGGTAGGTGTGGTGACCCATTCGTTACACAATGTTGAGTTGGAAGTGTGGTAGAAACTGCTAAATGGTGTAATACTTTTTCTTTTCTTATCTGTTATTGATTGTTGTGTTCTGGGTGTAGATCCCAAATTTTGATTTGATGTAATGTGACCACTATATGTTGTGTAATAAGAGTGTAATACATAAACAAAAACACAAGAAAAATATGGTTTTTATTTTATTTTGTTTACCATTTTAATATACTGAAGTTTTAAAATATATTGTCTAATATTTATTTGGTTGGTGACTAGTAATGATTATGAGAACTTGTCTGTTCTGCAACAAGAGAGAGGCCTACTGCGAGGAGTTTGCTTTAGTAGGCTTTGGTTGACTTAAATAAATATTTATGGCTTTGGTCTGTTTTAACTTTTAATGATCTACCTTATATATAGTTATTAGATACTACAATATTATCAAATCGGTACAAACCTAGAATGGTCAATTTGATAAATTTTGATTCTTGGATTGAATTCAAATTGTTCCAAAGGTTGTTTTCTTACACCATAAGAAAAAACTACTTCATGAAATTACCCTTGTCGAGAAATGATCTACTCTAGAAATTGCAACAATTTTAAGCGAAATCAGATCAAATTGTAACAATGTAATCACTGTATAGAAGTGCTAATTAAGTAGGGTTTAATCTTTACTACTTTATAAACCATTTAGCTTATTCTTTTTAAGACTTTTTTAAGTTAAGTAGTACAACACATTTTGCATATATTACAATACATTAAGGCAACATTTTCAAACATTGAAGTTATGGAAATTAATTAATTGTAAGTTACAAAACAAACTAATTAATTACATTAATTTCAAATTATTGTAACCAATTATTATGATTTATTATATATTAAATTGAACTCAAGTTTAGTTTCATAATTTATTGCTTTAAGGTATTGTAAGTAATCTTTTAGTAATTGTACTACTTAATTAAAATAGTTTTCAAAAATTAATAAATATTTCTTTAAGGTATTAAATTTTTGTTGTGATTTAAATAATATTAAATTCAACATAATCTTTGTTAAAAAAAAGATTTCTTAAAGTATATCTTGATTATTTATCTTAAATTTAGTCCTGTTAAAATGATTTTAATATAGACAACATATATTATTGATAATCACACTCTTCTTCTTTTAATTTTACTTCAAAAGTTACATATTATCACAAAAAACTATTTTACTCCGCCGCATCGCGCGGGTAAAACACTATCACTACAAAAAAAGAGCCTTTTGCGGCGACTTCTTTCGTCGCTAAAAGCTCACATGACGCCGCTAAATATTTTTTACGGCGACGAGACGTCGCAATTAAGACGCCGCAAAAAGTTCGTACCCAAAACTTTTTTGCGACGACAGTTTCGACTTTCTCCGACGACACTTAACGAGACCTTGTTCTGCCACGTGTCACCTTTTTGCGGCGACATTAATGGCCTTTTGCGGCGACATTAATAATTAAATAAAATTAATATAAATAGCTTTTGCGGCGACATGCTGGCTTTTTGGCGATAATAACTAAATAAATAAAAAATAATTTAAATGGCTTTTGCGGCGACGTGGTATTTTTTTGCGGCGACCAAAATAAATAAATATTAATTAAATTAAATAGCTTTTTGCGGCGATTTTAGCCTTTTTGCGACGTCATTTTGGTTTTTTAGCGGCGAAATTGATTCTTTTTGCGACGACACGTCGCCGCAAAAAATCTTTAAAAATTCCGGCAGCAATTTGTTGCATTTTGCGTTTTCCACCCGTTTTTAACCGGCTAATATACAGAAAACCTGTTTACCAGAACTCAACAACAGATATAATAATATGACATTTTTAACGATATAAAACGATCATACATAACAAACAATAGTTTGAAAGTTAACATAAACGTTTTTAGACAATCTAAAATGTACTCGCCTAACAAACTAATATTCTAATCCTCACCACTAGAATCTTCATCGCGAGCAGACAAGTCGGTGGTTCGTTGATGTCCGGATATTGAGGAAATATTTGTATTTATACCTGCCGCCGATAAGATATTATAGATTGCGGATGTCTCCTGCCGGAGCTCCTGCCGGACATCCTGCATGACCTCCTGCCGGAGCTCCTGCCGGATCTCTGCACGTTGAGACGCTAAGTAGCTCTGTAACTCGACCTGTGTAAATAATCTCTCCGTAGGCCGGGATTGGGCGGTAGATTGTGCCCCAGATACGGATGAAGAACTTATTGTTCTTCCTACTCCGCGAACGTGTCCCCGGCCTTCCCCCAACACCGTCTTCAAGATATCTTCTTCGCTAATCGGGTTCTGGCTCCCGACTTGACCATCTCTCATGAAAATCATACGGCGCTGTGTATGAATAAGATATAAATAATTAAAATCAGATTTTATAAATAATTTTAATGAAGTTTAAATAATTACTTACATGATTTTCTTCAACATCCGGTGATGTAAAGACACCATTGCGTGAATGGTTTAACATGTATTGATCAATTAAGCTTGGGGGTTGTTGCGTTTCCGGGTCACGCTATAAACAAATGAAACGGATCAGTCATTATATACTTAATAACAATTAATATATCAAACGAACGGGTCGGGTCAATCATTATATCAATCAAACGGGACAACCATTTTATACTTAATAACAATTAATATATCACACAAACGGGTCGGGTCAACCATGTTATACTTAATAACAATTAATATATCACACAAACGGGTCGGGTTAACCATTTTATACTTAATAACAATTAATATATCACACAAACGGGTCGGGTCAACCATGTTATACTTAATAACAATTAATATATCACACAAACGGGTCGGGTCAACCATTTTATACTTAATAACAATTAATATATCACACAAATGGGTCGGGTCAACCATGTTATACTTAATAACAATTAATAAATCACACAAACGGGTCGGGTCAACCATTTTATACTTAATAACAATTAATAAATTACCCGACCGTTCTCATTATCTTCCTAGCTTCGTAGTGTGATGACGGGATATTAGATGTCGGATATGCAACCCTAAGCAATTCTAACAATTGGTCAAATGAAGTATCGGTCCATTTATTGATAACTTTCATGTGTCTCAGCTTTGCTAAAAAGTCAAGCGAAGACATCCAGTCACATCCAGGGTATAGCTCTTTGCCGGCTAACTTAAATAATTCACCAAGTTCGTCATTTGTATCACTTGGGCCTTCATGTGGATCATCACTTGGGCCTTCAGCTGGCTCATCACTTTCCGTGTTGTGTTCGTTAACAGTATTCTCCTGACGAACGTCATTGAGGTAATCATGCAACTCGTTATTCGTTTGACCAAGACCGCCACGTGGTGCTTGAGGAACAAATGGTTCTCCGTGAAAGATCCAATTCGTGTAGCCCTCGCTAAACCCATTTTCATATATGTGAACCCTAAGCCCCCTAAGCGGGTAATAACGGGAGTTATCACAATCATCACACGGGCAACGAATATTACCATAGCTATTTACATAGTCTTTACACCTATCGAGGAATGCCTCAAGACCAGTACGAAATTCAGGACAATTACGGTTTGCTAAAGTAGTCCAACTCTTATCAATCGTCATAACTGCGTTCAAAGCATATCATACTTATTAAGAATACAAATCATGTAATAAATTTTTATACTACGAAATTGTGAGTGGTTTGTAGCAGGGTGGCCGTCCTAACCCACTTTTTGAATGCCTTACCTCATATGTGAATACATATTACATGATTGGTCGTTTAAGAAAAATTCGGCAGCATTTACCCTTAGCTCCCAAGTATATAAAGAAATATATACCCGGGAAGCATAGAGTAAATGACAACCGAATCTTTCTTAAACACACAACCATATAACAAACATTCACATCCTAAATGAGATAAAGTATTCAAATAGCAGTCCCAATATGGGAACAACCCGAAATTAATTTCTAAATCAATTTCGAGCGGGCATTCTAAGCTAAATGATTACTACCATTATTATTATACTAAGATTAAAGATTAACACTAACATTGAATATTAACACTAATTAAAGATTAACAATTGATAACAATAACCTAACATCATTAACAATAAATAATAATCTAACATTGATCTAATTTCTAACATTATTAGTGTACTAACAATGATTAAAGATTAAAAGTAATTAGCACTAATCTATCATTATTGACAATAGATAATAATCAAACATTATCAAATAAACTATAACATCATCATCATATAAACTATTTAACACATTATTAGTATACTAACAATACTTAAACATTAACACTAATTAACAATAATCTAAAATTATAACACTATATATAATCTAACATAATGAATTTAAATTAACAATTAGATTAATCAATTATTTAACACATTATTAGTATACTAACAATACTTAAACATTAACATAATGAATTTAAATTAATCAATTATTAACACTAATTAATCTAACATTAATTAACAATAATCTTAGATTAATCAATTATTACCACTAATTAACAATTAAATAACTTAAATTACTAACAAAAAATAATAATAATGTAACATAAACTAATAATAACCTAAACTAATTAACAACTAGATTAATCAATTATTTAACACATTATTAGTATACTAACAATACTTAAACATTAATACTAATTAACAATAATATAAAATTATAACACAAAATATTATCTAACATAATGAATTTAAATTAATCAATTATTAACACTAATTAATCTAACATTAATTAACAATAATCTTAGATTAACAATTAAATAACTTAAATTACTAACAAAATAAAATAATAATCTAACATAAACTAATAAAAACCTAAACTAATTAACATTAATATATAGCATTAATATACAATTAATAAAAAAAATACCTTAATGAGGATCGGCGGAGGAGGAGGTCGACGGAGGAGGCAGAGGGTTCCGACCGGTGGTGACGGCAGGAGTGAGTCGATGGACGAGAATTCCGACAAGCGACGGCGGCGGCAGGAGGGTGGTCGACGGCGGCACAAATTAGAGGGGGAGGAGGAGGAGCTTGAAACAAAATAAAAATAAAAATTAAGGATATAAAACTAAAACCCTAGATCAAAACATAAAATGGAATGCTTACCTCGGATTAGTGGTCGCCGGCGACGGAGAAGACAGCGAACGGCGGCGCGGCGAGAAGGAGCAACGACCGGCGAGAGGGAGCAACGACCGGCGAGAGAGCGGCGGTGGGAACGGCGAACAACGACCGGCGAGAGAACGGGAACAGCTTCGACGGCAAGAGAGAACGGCGGCGCGAGAGAGAGAACGAACGACGGGAGAGAGGAGGGGGCTGTGTGGGTCTCGTAAATGAAAGAAAGCGGGGAAAAAAATCCTATATCTCGTAACATTTTTTGCGGCGACGCTTTTTGCGGCGACACTACGCCTTTTGCGGCGACTAGTTAATTTAAGTAAATAAATAAAATGGAAAATAGTTTAATAAAATAAAATTAATAGAAAATATCTTTTGCGGCGACACCTTTAGCGGCGTCAAGTGGGTATTTGCGGCGACATCGAATTTTCTACGAGGGAAAATATCCCGCCATGTATTTCGGTGGAGGGAAACACCTTTAGCGGCGACGCGTGTCGCTGCAAAAAGCGTTTAGCGGCGACACTTTTCAATCGGATGAAAGTGGGCCCAATTTTTGTCGTTTATCGGTGTTTTAGCGACGTAATATTGTCGCCGCAAAAAACGTCGCCGCAAAAACCCTTTTTTCTTGTAGTGTATATATATATATATATATATATATATATATATATATATATAACACTGTGATAAACTGAGCCGAGGCTCTGATACCACTGTTAAGTTTTACAGGTCACAATTCATACTTAAATTGTCCTGATTCACAACCAAACTGGTTTGAACCAACTTAGAATTGTACAGATATAACACAGTTATTATTCATTAAAGCGGAAATATAACTGGCAGCATTAACCGGGGAGGGTAGCATTAACTAGCAGCACTAACGGAGAGGAGATCAATGGCTCAGTTTTGTTCTCCCGTACTTTTTTTATTTCTTGGTCTATTTTGAACCTCCCACTATATATATATATATATATATATATATATATATATATATATATATATCATTAACTGAGGAGGGGAAGCATTAAGTGGCAGCATTAACATTTTGCAGCATCAATTCAGTCATGAAATATAACTGACATCATTAACTGGGGAGGGCAACATTAATTAGCAGCACTAACGGTGATGAGATCAACGGCTCAGATTTGGTCTCCCGTACTTTTTTTTATTTCTTGGTCTCTTTTGAACATCCCACTATATATATATATATATAATGGATCAACATAGAACCACCTCTTAACCATAGAACCTAAAGAACTAATATGGACCGTTAGATAATCTAAATAAAGGGTTGAGATCAATCTTTAATTTTCTATTATTAAAAAAGGAAACAAGCCAATCATATTAACAAATAAGGGCATATTTGGAACTAAAAAAAAAGTCTCCCTCCTCTCTTCCAACACAATATCGTATCTCTCATTTCACTCTCCTGCTACAAACAAAACTCCAGATGAATGTTGATTAATCATCTCTCTCTCCTGCATCTCTCTCTCTCCTGCTACAAACAAAACTCCAGATTAATCAACAAACGTCCTGAAGCCCTCCCCATCGTTTGATTTCTCCTCTTGTGAAGACTCATCTCCGGCGGATGAATGTTGAAATCAACATAGTTGATGAAGACCCAGATCCCCATTATGGTTTTTTCCCCAGTTCGTTTGAAGCCCTCCCATCGTTTGGGTGTTTTTTCTTGTCAAGAACTTCGTCTGGAAGTTGAAGATAAGTGGGTAAGTGTGTATTTTGGTTTTTTTTTAATCTAGATTGTGTTTAAGTTTTCTTCTTTATCTTGATTGCATTTTGATTTCTTCATCTCGATTGTGAACAAGAAGTAGATGAGATTCTGCATATTTGAATTTTTATAATGAAAATGTATATAATTTTGTTCTTAAAATGTAGATGGATACATATAATGTTTATATGTTTGTACGAAAATGTATTAAAATGCAATTTATACAGTTTTTATGATGAAAATGAACATGCAGATGATATGCATTTTAGTTGCTTTAAACTTTGTGGGTCTATGTTTCTTTTGATATATAAATGCAAATTATGAATTTTGTATCCAAATCATACATTCATGTTCACAACAGATAGCATTTTCTTAGAATTACACAACATGATTATTGTAGTGGTCTAAAATTGGTTCTTCAATCATAGATGTGAAGATGTTGTTGCTTGAATCAGAGAAAGGGTTTTAATATCTGGGTTTTGATGTTGTTTTTTGCATTTTCAGTATGTAACGTTGAAATGCATATGATTTCTAGTTTGCATTTGGTATTGTGAGTTCTTCATCTCGATTGTGGTTTCTGCATTTTCGTCATACTGGGTTTTGATGTTTTTTTTTGCATTTTCAGTATAAAACTTTGTATAAAAATGTATAATTTATACTAATATGCAGAAAGATTTAGAATCTTTAACGTTTTATTTGAGAATTAGCATTTTCAGTTTTTAATTATGAAAATGCAGAGATGTTGGAATTACAACACTTTGTTTTGGTCTGAATCTGCATCTTCGTCTAGAATTTAGCTTTTTCAAATTTTACAATGGATAGTCATAATGTAGTATGTTGTTAAGAATGAAAATGCAGATATGTTTGAAATCACAACACTTTGTTTTGGTTTTGGTAAAGCATTTGGATTTTTGTGTTAAAATGTAGTTATGGTTTCATAATCCTTGTATAAAAATGTATAATTTATACCAATTTTGTGTAAAAATATATAGTATATACCAGTATGCAAAGACATTCAGAACTTTATCATTTTCTTTGAGATTTAGCATTTACAGTTTTTAATTATGAAAATGAAGAGATGTTGGAATTACAACACTTTGTTTTGGTCTGAATCTGCATCTTCTTATGGGATTTAGCATTTTCAGTTTTACAATGGATAGTCATAATGTAGTATGCGGTTAAGATTGAAAATGCATATATGTTTGGAATTACAACACTTTGTGTTTGGTTTTGGTAAAACATTTGGATTTTTGTGTTAAAATGAAGTTATGGTGTCATAATCCTTGTATAAAAATGTATAATTTATACCATTCTTGTATAAAAATGTATAGTTTATACTAATATGCAAAGAGATTCAGAATCTTTATCATTTTCTTTGAGATTTAGTATTTTCCATGTGTTTTTTCATCTGGGTTTCATGAACCACCTACATTTTCGTTTTTTGTATTTTCATCTTTGTATTTTGAAAAAATACAAGTTTTTGACATATGTCAAAGCTGAAAAAGCTTGTCTTAAATTAAAGAGGAAGAAAAAATATTGTTGCTTTGCATTTTTAGATTGTTTGTTTGTTTCATTTTTTATGTGAGAATGCCAATTTAAAAAATTTTGCGTTTCCAGATGTATTTTTCCAGTTAGTTCTTGATGGATATTGGTTTTTGCATTTTCAGATTGTAGTTTGTTTGCATTTCATCTGGGTTTCATTTCAGATTGTACTTAAGTTGCTTTGCATTTTCACACTCTAGTTTGTTTGCATTTTAAGTTAGTTGTTAGTTTGTTTGCATTTTATTTGGGTTTCATTTCATTGAAAAGTGCATTTAGATTATGGTGTTCAACTGTTTCTTATGATACTGAAAAGTGTTGTGAATGGAATTTGTATTTTGGGTTTGAATATATAATTTGTATTTTGGGTTGTATTTTGCATTAAATCAGTTGTGAAATGCAGATAAAAGTTGTTGCTTTGCATTTTCAGATTGTTGTTTGTTGCTTTTGTATTTTCAGAATTTGCATTTGCATATGATGTGAAGATGGTATTGCTTAATTTGTATTTATGATATGAAAATGTAATGTGAAAATATTGTGAAATGCAAACTACAATTTGCATTTATGTATCATGTTGGGTTTTGAATATCATGTTAGTATGCTAAATAGACTAGTAAAATTTGTTAGTAAATTTTTTAGATTAGTGGATTATACACCCCTATGTTCCTTCATTATCTCTTTTACAATAAATAAGTCTAGATTTGTTTGCATTTTCATGTGGGTTTCCTTTCAGATTGTACTTAAGTTGCTTTGCATTTTCAAATTGTAGTTTGTTTGCATTTCATTTGGGTTTCATTTCCAGTTAGTTCTTTAGTTTGTTTGCATTTCATTTGGGTTTCATTTCAGATTGTACACATAAATAAACATGCAAATTTCATTGAAAAGTGCATTTAGATTATTGTGTTCAACTCTGTTTCTGATGATATTGAAAAGTGCTGTGAATGGAATTGCATTTTGGGTTTGAATATATAATTTGCATTTTGGGTTGTATTTTGCATTAAATCAGATTGTGAAATGCAGATAAGAGTTGTTGCTTTTGCATTTTCAGATGGTTGTTTGTTGCTTTAGAGTTTTCAGAATTTGCATTTGCATATGATATGAATATGGTATTGCTTAATTTGCATTTATGAATAAAAATGTTATGTGAAAATATTGTGAAATGCAAACTACAATTTGCATTTAAGTATCATGTTGGTTTTGAATATCATGTTAGTATGCTAACTAGACTAGCAAAATTTGTTAGTAAATTTTTTAGATTAGTGAGTTATACACCCCTCTGTTTCTTCATTATCTCTTTTACAATGGATATGTCTAGATTTGTTTGCATTTCAGTTTTTGCATTTTCAGTATGCAACTTTCAAAAAGCATATCATGTTAAGATCTTGTTGCTTTTTTGCATTTTCGATGTGAAATATAGTCGCTTTACATTTTCAGATTATTGTAGCTTTTTAAAAAATGCATATCATGTTCTGGGTTTTGATGTTATGCATATCATGTATGTAACTTTAAAAATACATATGATATGAAGATGTTGCTTGAATAAGAGAAAAAGTTTTGATTTTTGGGTTTTTATCCTGTTTTTTGCATTTTCAGTATGTGACTTTGAAAATGCATATGATTTTTGGGTTGTATTTTGGTTATCTTCTTCATCTATATTGCATTTTGAGTTCTTCATCTCGATTGTGGTTTCTGCATTTTCGTTCTTGATATGTTGGGTTTTTGCATATTCTTTGTTGATATGTTGGGTTTACGCATATTCGTTCTTTATTTGCTGAGTTTCTGCATTTTTGTTCTTGATATGCTGATTTTATGTATAATTTAAAAAATGCAAATATTTTTCTTATGTAAAAATGCAACTACTGCTTGAATTCCTTTTGTTTATAAATTGTATTTGCATTTTCATTTATCAATTTTGTTTGTGTTTCTTGTTTGCATTTTAAGTTACACAGTTCTGCATTTTATTTATTCTAATTGGTACTTTGATCTGCATTTTTGTCCTTGATATGTTATGTTCATGTGTAATTTTGAAAATGCAAATATGTTTTTTTGTTGTAAAAACGCTACTTCTGTTCGAGTTCCTTTTGGGGATTTGTATTTTCGTATTTGCATTTTCGTGCTTGATATGCTGTAATTATGTATCATATCTGGTTTTTGCATTTCTAAGTGTATTTTCCAGTTTGTTCTTGTTTTGCATTTTCAGTGATGGATTTGGTTTTTGCATTTCCAGTTATGTGAAAATATTGTTGTTTTGCATTTTCAGATTGTTGTTTGTTGCTTTGCGTTTTTGGTTTTTTGCATTTTGCATTTTGGAATGAAACCAAGTTCAAAATGCAAACTTTGCATTTTCAACAAAAAAAAAGTTTCAGAAATATATCAAGCCTGGTCTAGTTTGAAAGAAGACGAAAAACTGAATCTAATGATATAATTTTCGTGCTTAAACTCTAAAAAACAAACGAGTTATGATCATTTAAAGATTGAGGGGGTTTTTTTTTTAAAAAAAAAACTTATTGGCTGGAGAATGTAGAAGGAGGCGCGTGGGTTTGATTTTTTTTTAGTTTTCCAGTTTTGCCCTCCAATCAACATGCCACGTGTCATCCTCTAATGTGGTTCTTTAGGTTCTATGTGTATCCTTACCCTATATATATATATATCATTACTACTCTATAAATCATTTAGCTCTTTTTTTAAGACAATTTTTTAAGTTAAGTAGTATAAGTAATATAGCATACTTTAAAATAATTTTGAGCAACAATCTTAACACTTTTAAAATAATACAACTATCATTAAATTCAGGACATTTATTTGTAATTAATTTTTTGACAGTTTTAAAGCATTAATTATGTATTTAAATTCTGACAGTTTTATGTAGTTAAAGTATTTAAAGTGTTTAAGATCATTGCTGAAACATATTGTAAATAATGTTATTTGAGTTGTACAATTTTATGTAATCGGTTTCAGTTTTTAAACTGAATTTGAAAACGGTTTCAGTTTTATGTAATTAAAGTATTTATGGTAATCTGTTTCGGTTTTTAAACCGAACTTGAAAACGGTTTCGGCTTTTTCGGTTACGGAGCGGTTCGGATTACGGTTAAAACGATTTATATCCGAATTTTAAACACCCCAATGTCGATAAATGAAACTATTTTACTCCGCCGCATCGCGCGGGTAAAATACTAGTTATATATAGGTTACACCTACGTGTAATAAATAATATATAATTGGCTTTATTTATATTTTTAAGAATACTATCACACTTGATAAATGAATATTAGATACTATTCTTTATTACATCATCGATACAATTAATTACTACATGAAAAGATATAGAGGAATGATAACGACGCTTGTGAATTTTTACCGACACATTCCAATTTTGCATTACATTTCTTATTAATGGTGATGTATCTTTCTATTAAACCCTTTAACATGTTATCATTTCTAAACAATATAATGAAAATAAGAAGATTTAGAAAAATGAAACCAAATAATTTTTCCATTTTATTACATATCTTGCATGTTATTAGAGCACACACAAAACGTAATAATAATTATTATTAAACGTCATGTCAGCACCAATAACTACACACAGTATAACACCCATCAATACCATCATCGGGAACATACACAATTATGTATCTCAAATCTCATAAGTTGAATAAAAGTAAAAAAACATAACGAGTTGCGTCGCTCATTACCGACACCACTAGACAGCCTAACACAAGCATAACAAGGTAACGAGCATGCACCCATAGTGTGCGTGCTCTTAACGAAACAAATTGATATTTTAAGTTAGTCAAATAGGCTCATGCTACCCTAGTGGTCGTGGGTAGATAGGAACGTTAAAGGAGGCTGATGAGTCCCCATCTGCCTCTCTCCAAAAAAACGGCTTAAGTGACAACTTAACTAGCTATTAGCCTTAAAGCTCGTACTTTTATCAAATATAAGGTTAATTATTTTTTATAGGACTTGAACCTTATAAAACGGCTTAAGTTGATGGACATACATAAATGTTTTTATCATAGTTCATAGCCTCCATAGATGTTTTATATTTCAAGTATTTTTCTTTTCAAATCTTAGAGAAAGTGGAACAAATAAATAAATAAATAAGGTGCATGGGTTTGACCATATACTTTATGCAATTACTCCATCACTCATGGAAGTGGCTGACTTCAAGAATTAGATATCATAAGATTTGATTAAATGAACATGGAGAATGACTTCTTCATCAATCTATTTCAACCTAATTCCAGATTTCACTTCACTTTATAATATTAATTAAGGCTCTCAAATATTATTCATATCTAACATCATTTATTAATTTACTACTTGACTTTACTGATCAAACATATGTAATTATATTTCAATCAATTATTTAAAACATTTTCTCTAAATGTAATAATTTAATTTTTAGACAACTTACATTATAAAGGATTGTTCAAATAAGAGAGGATTTGTGGTAAAAAAAAGGTAAGGTAATTGTGAGTATGAGTGTATGACCTCACACAAATAATACCTTCGCCCAAAAAATAAAGAGTATTTAAAGAAAAACATTTTCCCTAAATAATACCCTCACACAATATCTTAGAGACCTAATTGTGTAACCCTAAAACCATCATATCCTCTCTTGTAGTCATCCACGACCACACTGTTGCATGCATCCGTGACCAGGGGCCGATATGTCCTTTAGGTACGGGGCACCAGCCAATTTTATCTGCGTAGTGTACATTTTTATTTTTTCGAGACAGTACTACCATCGCGTAGTGTAAATTTCGAATTTTTTGAGGTGGTGCTACCGCCTATTTTAAATAGTGCCACCACCCATTTTAAATCCTGGGTACGCCCCTGTCGGTCATTGCCCATTAGTCATCGGGGATCACAACAGCCTCTCTTGTAGTCATTGTTGCATGCAGCCACTGCCCCCTTGGCCCTTTTTAGTCATCTGCGACCAAATGTTTAAGGTGATCAAGAAGGTGACTCTATACAGAATGTGGGCATCTAATAGAGAGTGTCGAGGTGCTAGCCAAGAGAATCCTTAATTTCTAGGATACATATTAAAGTCTAACCCAAGCTCAATTTCTAGGATACGTCATTATATATGGGTAATGTGGAGCAACATGTTTTCCGTGTCTAGACCGCATTAATTTGTATGCCTTTGAATGTCTAAACTTGAAAACATGTTGTAAAGTTGTTTGATGGTTCAGTGTCCGAAATCTAACTAGATATTAAACGACTGAAGTATGCAACAAGGCGACTGTTTGGAATTGGTCGTCGATGGCACTTAAACTCTTAAAGTGCCGAGTGACCTAAAGCATTGCACAATTGATCTTGAATATAATCATCTCGATAATTTATGTAAACCAGATGTCCACCTCCCCTTTTGTTCCCACTTCCCACGTTGGTTGCTATGACCACCATGAATAATCTAGTCATGTTGTTCTCGGTTAGAAAATTAAATAATGATTTCTATAACTACAAAATTCATTGTTTATGATATAATGCCGTGAAAGAGATCGAGAACTTAATGAAAAAGATCCTTTAATTGTTACAAAAACACAACGATCGAACATATATGAAACAAAGATTTTGAAGAATAGTTTATAATAACCTTTATGTTCTTTTTTATTTTCGTTCTTTTTTCTTCTTAATTTCTTGTTTTGTTGTTTTCTCTAACAAAAGAGAAAAATGACAAAAAGACAAAACCTAGAAAGAGGCAAGTGACTGTGTAACACGGGGGCAGATGTGTAACTGTGTGAGCACATTGCGTTTAGGTAAAAGTTGGGGTGTGCTTGTGTAGACTTATGAGTTACAATAGTGTATGTAAGTGTGTGGGATGTGCCATGTATTCACGTATACAAGTTCAGATCACATACTATGACACAAATAATGCAACGAGAGATGCTCTTTTCAAGACTTGCTAAGCCTGAATACGAATACGGGCATATAGTACACTTTCCACCTCTATATATATATATATATATATATATATATATATATATATATATATATATATATATATATATATATATATATATATATATATATGCTACAACCCTGAACCTACCACACAACACAAAATGTTGTTACACCTTGCTACATAAAATTCTAAGACTCATATACTACACAACTCACTAATCAAATTCTAAAAAATACCACTACCCGGCCACACAGCTCCTGAATAGTCACGGTCTACACCATGCCTCACCACCATCACGGACTGGCCGGTGCTCCCCACCATGATGGTCATCACCATACTACCTCACCACATATCTTATAATAAGAACAAGAGATCTTTGTCGATCAATTCCTAGTTTCCTGCCCCTCGCATTCTTTGAGAATTTCAAATGTGAATTTATTTATTTGAATTCTAAGTTTTTACTTCATTTTTATTTACTTATTTTATTAAGTTTTATTTAATATGGATATTCTTCCCTCTTTTTTTTATATTATGGGTATGTCCGCCGCCGCCGACCACCGCCGCCGCTGACCGCCACCACCGCCGCCGACGGATTAGGCGGGGTAGTGTGGGGTAGGGGTGGGGTAGGGTGGGTGGGGTTGGGTAAGGGTGTGGTGGGGTAGGGTGGGGTAGGGTAGGGTGGGGTAGGGTGGGTGTGGTGGGGTAGGGTGGGGTGGGGTAGGGTGGGTGGTGGGGGTGGGGGTAGGGTAAGGTATGGTAGGGTGGGGTGGGGTGGGGTGGGGCGGGGCGGGGTAGGGTTTGGTTGGGTGGGGTAGGGTAGGGTAGGGTGTGGTGGGGTAGGGTGTGGTGGGGTGGGGTAGGGTGGGGTGGGGTGGGGGTAGGGTGGGGTGGGGTGGGGTGGGGTGGGGGTGGGGGTAGGGTAAGGTATGGTAGGGTGGGGTAGGGTGGGGGTAGGGTATGGTGGGGTTGGGTGGGTGGGGGTTGGGTGAGGTGGGGTGGGGGTAGGGTAGGGGTGGGGGGTGGGGGTGGGGGTAGGGCAAGGTATGGTAGGGTGGGGTAGGGTGGGGGTGGGGGTGGGGTGGGGTGGGGTTGGGGGTGTGGGGTGGGGGTGGAAGAGTTATTTGATATATTTATTATATAAATTAAATTAAATTAATAATATTAAATGGGTCGTTTCGGGTCATGATCTATTAATTATTGATCTGATCCAAATCCGACTAAATGAATCTCATTCTTATTGGATCAGATCCAAATCCAATTAAATGGATTAGCGGGTCAGATCAGATTTTTAACCGATCCGATCCGATCCACCAATTGACAGCCCTAGGTTTAATCTTTTAGACTAGACTTACTTTCTCATTAATCGAATGATATGAAATGAATCAAATCGATTCAAACAATACATTCCCTAGGTTAGATGCAATGAAAATTATATTAAAGAAAGTATAGACCAAAGAGAGGAGAAGTGGCCACGTAGACGAAGGTGAACGTGCAAGGCAGCATTGCATGTGTTTCCGACGTCAAAAACTTTCCTTATTCTATTGGGTTTTTGTCGATCCCTATGCATGCCTTTTAATTTATTACTTTTAATTATTATTATACTTTTACTTCTTCTGAAATTTTGGTTTCTCTCATGCCAAACATCTTTGACTTCCCCGGATGTATATGACTATTTTACCCTTCTTTCCAAGTTAGATTTTTCCTACTAAAACATTTGTATTTGACGTTAATTACTTGTTTAACAGAGTCGTTGCATAACAATTTAAATATATTTGACTGATAAAAATATCATAATTCACTAACAAGAAAAAAAGATATTACAAAAGAATGTGTTTGCTTAATTATATAAAATCTTGTTTAAAATTGCAAACAAAAATTTGATACATGATGTCACTTAAATCTATAATTTTATGAGTCATTTAAAAGTTTATGAATATTGTTTAAAAGAAATTTGTCTCATATAAAGGTTTAATTTGTATATTCTATATTATATGTTAAAATTTAATTTATTAAGTTACATTTCTGCAAAAGAAATTTATTACAGAAGGTTTAGTAATATTAAGATGACATGAGCGGTAAGATAATAACTTTCAATTTCTTTGAATTAATATATTAATACAATAAATAAAATGATTCATAATGTAATCATATATTTGTTAAAAACGCTACATATATATTAGACAATTATGCTATATCCTAGTAATGCCTATGATTTTAAAATACTGATACGTACATGATTAATAGTACTACACATTCAAAAGAATAAGAAAAATAGTAACACGCAAATATAAGAATTTTAATTATTAACACAAAAGTATAAGTTATGAGGTTTGATTTCCCTTTTAAACTGATCTATAATGTAATCATATATTTGTTAAAAACGCTACATATATATTAGACAATTATGCTATATCCTAGTAATGCCTATGATTTTAAAATACTGATACGTACATGATTAATAGTACTACACATTCAAAAGAATAAGAAAAATAGTAACACGCAAATATAAGAATTTTAATTATTAACACAAAAGTATAAGTTATGAGGTTTGATTTCCCTTTTAAACTGATCTAAAGTAAGGAAAATAATTGATGCTACTAAAATAATTTTGTAGGTGTTAAAAATCATTTTTGCCGAATACCTACTTTACAAAATCGATTAAAGTATTAAACTAATAATTATATCTGATTTTCGCCATTTGTACATTACTACATTGCATTTTTATTTAACTATTAACACACAATTTTTCAAATTTATGCATATATTATATATAATAATAATAATAGAACTTGAAGTAGTCTTGAAGTCTCGATGATAAAAAAAAAACACCACCTAAATTATACCTTTATACCACTACTCCACTAGGTTATACAGATTTTCTTTAACGCATAACAACATAATTCCATAACGTAGAAGAGGGCAAATGGGTCATTTCGAAAATGTTCCCAGAAACAGAAATGCCAACTTCTTGAAGTTTGACTTTAAACATCATCACAATACAAAGTACACAACAAGCATTTCCCGATAACTTAAATCAACAAACCCAAGACCAATGCACAACAACCAATGCACAATTTACAAGTTAATACAACAAAGTAACATTCTTTTTCTTTATGAAAACTGTTAAAAAAATATCCAAATTTTCAAATATGCTAAATCTTAAATATTACATTATAAAACATTATTGATACATCACAAAAGATACTTGCCATACTAATAAGCTATTGCTGAAGAGCTGACTCGTTTCATTGAGCTTGATACACATTGCTTTTTTTCAATAGAAAAAATAAGTAAAAGCCACTAAATAACAACTTAACGGGTAGATATGGCGGTCCAAACAACGGCTGGAAAATATGGCCGACAAAACAGATGTTGGAGTTGGCTAACAAGGTGGTTGACAACGAACAACAATGGATGGCGTAGGTGGCTTGCGACGACAATCGACAACCAACACAAGTGGCTGACAGCGAGGACGACCAGTGATGATGATCGATAGGTGGTTAATACAATCGCCACTAATCAATTTTGCAGACAATGTTAGAAAATGTTTAACTTCTTCGAGCCCATACTAACAGTCAAATTCTTGGCTGCAGTTAGTGATTTTTTACGCCACCAGAATATAGTGAAATTCTTAAAAAGAATATAAAACATAATTTAATAATTGTGTTATACATTTAAAATATTTTAGTTTACCTTAAAAATAACACTTTAAATAACATATCTTCATATAAACTATGTTTTGTTTTAAATTTTGGCTCTAAAATACTGGAACAACAACTATACCTTTATTAACTCGATCCGATTAACTGAAAACTCGGAAAAAAAAACTCGAACGATACCCTCACTCTTAATTAATTTTATTTTTTCTATTATATGATAGTATATAAAATCATGAGTTCACCCTTGTCTACTATGTCTGATATCACATCATATACAAGTCGACCCACCAATATAACTATACCTATATACGAAATTGATGATAACCGAGCCGAAACTCTTGTCCTAACATTCTTCTTTTTGCTGTTCAAAAACAATTTATATAGGAAATAAATTTTATTTTTTTAAAAAGGGATTTCATAACCCCACGTTTTGCTCGCCTAAAAAACCGTTAACTTTAACCTCAGAAACACAGAGTAGTGTGTGAAAACAAGATCAAGATTTAACGCCCTTCCTTCTTGCTAACGGCTCCGGAACCGCCCATGATCCCACACCCTTCCCCTACCCCCTACGCCACCCAAACACTCTATATATCTTCTTTTTCACTTCCCCAATCGCACACATACTCTCTCTCTCTCTCTAGAAAGTCAAAATGTTTGACCAAATGATGCTTCACTACCCACAAAGACCAATGGAAAATCGGTGGAAGCCTGCTGTTGAAATTGCACCAAATTGTCCAAGATGTGCCTCACCCAACACCAAATTTTGCTACTATAATAACTATAGCTTATCACAACCTAGATACTTTTGTAAAGGTTGTAGGAGATACTGGACCAAAGGCGGGTCCCTCCGAAATGTTCCGGTTGGAGGCGGGTGTCGAAAGAATCGACGATCCCGACCCTCCAGATCCTCACACACCACAAACGGTAGCTTCAGTTATGCGAATAACTGTAGCTTAAGTGGTGACTCAGCTAATGAGTCACCAGAGCGAGCTAATATCGACCTTGCTGACGTGTTTGCTAAATTTTTGAATCAGAACTCGGACCAACTACTTGATCAAGAATTCGTAGGTGACAGTTCTTCCTCCGGGACTGATTTACAGTTATCGGAAGAAGCCGAGTTGCAAAACATGGTGATTCCTCCGTTCACCGGAGAAGAAGAGTTTATGGTTCAAAATACGAATCTTCTTGAGATACAGGATATACTTAATGAAGAAATATTGGCGGAAGATGTGTCTTGGAGTCATGAAACGACGACGCTTTCAAGTTTTGCATGGCAACAGGAATATGAACCTTTCGTATGCAACAACGACGACTTGAACATCAGAGTTACCGACGAGGATTGGAGCTCAACGCCGTTGGATCTATCATCGGTCGGGAATTTTTTCTAGAAATTAATTTTAATTTGGAATAATCTTGAGAACCAAATTTTTTTTTTGGGTCATAATATTTATGAATTAGGAGAACATGCTTGTCTTGGAAGTTAAATGTCACATTCAAAGAAAATTATACAGATACACTTATACATATGGGAAATTATTATATATATACCTAGGAAAAATAACACAATAAAATCAAATATAAATTGGTTTGATTTCGATATTCGTTTTATTAATTGTGTTCCATATATTTTCTTTCTCGTAATGCTTTCTATACATTTACTTTGGCATGATTAAAAGTTACTTGTAAATTTTGATTGTTTAAGAAAAATTTTATCCTCTTTAAAAATGTGAATGTTTCTATCCTATCTTCTTTCTGTTTGTTTGTGTTGATGGATATAAGAGCTAAGGGAATGGTCAACCCGCAAGACGACATGCCATTGCGGGGACACAGAACACCACCCTAGTGGCGGCGGAGGCGTCACGTGAAAAACAATTATCATTCGGTAAAGAGGAAAGAGAGAGGGTTGGCGGTGGGGAGGGAAGCACCACCAAAAGAATGAGTGGAAAGAGATATATATCTATTCTAATATATAACTTATTTAAATTTTAAAATTCTCTTAAAAGTTTTAATATTTTAATTTTAAGTAATTTTGAAATTACTAATTTAACTATTATTTACACTTGAAAGGATAAATGGAGTTAGTTAGATTCTCAAATACCGTTTTAATAACCAAACTTTTCATAATAAATAAGTTTACAAATGTCAAGTTAATGCAAATTAATTTTTGACATGTAAGATGTTAAATACAAATTAAAAATCTTCATGAAAATAATATTTTAAGTGACTCACATAATTATAATAAATTTTTTTATTTATAACATCTTTAACAATTTCTCTTCTACTTTACTTATAAACTCTATAAATGTAAATAATGAAAATGACCAATATACTTATAGACATTGTTACATTTTTTGAAACACACAAACCTACCAATATACTCTCTCATACTAACACAATTTCTGATCTACATCGACACAATTCCTAAAGTCATATGTTTTTTATCATTGTACTTTATAAGTAGATATTTTTTTCTTAATTTGTTGTTTTTAAAAGGTTATTTTATAAATTAATAAAAGAGTTGGTAAATAAAAGAGAAATCAAGAAAATGGAAAAACAGGATAAAGAAAATGGACATGTTGCGAATGAAAATTATTCAATGTTTATTATAGTACGTGAACACCATACCCATACATTATCGAAAACATATATTTTATCGAGTAGGAATTATTCGTCACCCCAACACATTCCACGGGTACCATACTAGTATTTTTTTTATTAGAATGGATAAAAGATGATCAGTTGTTTGAAAGATGAGAGAATGAGAGTAAGATGATCCTGATGCGGTAGAAAGATGGAGAGTGGAAGGGGAGACCAGTCGATCCCTTTGCTCTTACAGACGCGTAATTTATAGACAAAGCTAAGACCCTCGTTTTATGAAACAAAATCAATCCCCTTCACAAGGGATACCCGTATAAGTCGTAATAATCTTGAATAGGTCACCTTAAAACATGATATGTGGTCCATAATCCTAACTAGTGGTGGCAAAACGGGCGGGTCGGGTTGGATTGGGTAATGGGTCAAAACGGGTTCGGGTCAAAACGGGTCCGGGTTAAAACGGGTCCAGGTCAAAACAGGTTGCTTTAAAAAATTAAAAAACTATAAAAAGGCCTAAAATTCGATCTTTTATCAGGTTCAACACAGAATCACAAATAATCTCTACCCATATTTTTTCAAATTTTAACACAATATTAAACTCTCAAAGTTAGCAATACATGCTTTCTGATCCAAATGAATAGGATAACTTCAAAAGTCATGAATTTCAACTTCAAGTAACATTTGATAATCTCGATTATTGCCACCTCCATAAAGGATCAACGCCATCAAATTATTAAAACTGAGTGAAGATGAGATTGTAGACAATGTGAATGTGTATGTATAACTGTATATACTATATATCAATTAGTAAAAAGCAAAACCCTATAACATCATACGTTCCTAACCATGTCCAACTAGTGTTATACCCGTGCGGTGCCCGGGTATGTAAGTAAAATTTTTATACTTAATGTTTTTTATACATACTCTTTTAAAAAATATAAAGTTATTCACGTCTAAAAGTTTTTAGTGTTATATCAACGTGTTTCCCATGTTCACTATTGTTAATAAAAGTAATATTTATGTAATGAACAATAAAAACCACCCTCATCACGTTAGAATGCGTGAATGAGAAATAACAGGATAGTGTATTTTTGTTATTCCGAAAATGCCATTTTATACATATGGATTCACGCCAAATAACAATTACATACGTACGTACATACATACATACATACCTACATACGTACGTACAACATACATACATACATACATACATACATACATACATACATACACCTGAGCTCTTGATAGGTAGATATAAATCATCTGATGGTTCATAATGTTTTTTTAAGTTCTTTATATAAGAGAGGTTTTGTTATATATATATATATATATAATTCAGTTCAAGTAAAAAAAATCTTAAGGTACTAAATGTAAGAAGTAATATGGGATTGACAAATGGCATAAGAGGTCCAAGGGTAAAACAGGAAATTTAAAAGAAAAAAAATGTTTCTCTTTCCCCTAACCCTAACCCACGTTTTCCCCCGCTCCCACGATCTCCTTCTTTACAACATCTTAAAACCCTATTTTCATTCCCCCCGCCTCTGCCGCCAACGCAAGAACTGACACCGATGATGCTCCCGTCGCCGACTTTACAGTGATGCACATCCGGTGATGCAAGAAGCAACAGCGATTGGGGTTACGCCTAGGGTTATGATTAGTGTTTGAAACAGCCGCCGCCTTCGTCGTATCCTTCACCGTAACCTACAGTTTTCTCGAAGACCACCGCCGCCTTCGTCTTATCCTTCACGGGCAAAGACTATTTGGTCATGTGCATCGCTATCTTGTCCTGCCGCCGTCTTTCCCAGTCGTCGGCTTCAGATCTGCCATCGCCGTCACCGGATGCACAAAATCCTTCGAGTTCGACTCCGTCTTCCTCCCTTCGACTACTTCCCGTGCGACGCACCGTTACTGGATGCTCAAACGACTTCGAGATGCACTGTCGCCGATCCCGTATCTGCCATAGACGATCCCAGATGCACCACCATCACCGCCGACCACCGTCGCCTGGACCACCACTACCGCCGCCTAGTACATCAGTTACACAAGTATGATTTTTTTTTACGTGCATCAGAATGTTGTACCTTATGCATCAAATGTATCTGTGAATCCATTATTTTATTTTATATGCATCAAAATGTTGTACTTTATGCATCAGATGTATTCTATGAATCAAAAGGTTGTAATGTTTATAATTTTTGTATCTGTGAGATGTCATGGTTGCTGAGATGTACCAACCACGTTTTTCTCTTCCTGTTTTTTTGCTGATTGATTTTACCATATTAACCTTTTGTATTTTTTTTAATTCCGAAAATTGGGTTAAAAAAGTGACTTTTTTTGTTTGACTAATGAAAAGATCATGTGGTCCAGATTTCTCCTTACATTAAGTACCATAACTTTTTTTTACCAAATCTCAACCCTATATATATATATATATATATATATATATATATATATATATATATATATATATATTATTGATTGGTGCTCATTATTCGGATTGAGTTCTATTGTTAAAAGAATTTTTAATTTTACGTTGGTCTAAGTACTTTATCCATTACGCTTAAATATAAAATTTTAAATATTTTAAAACATAAAGTTACTAAACCATAAAAGGTCAATGTAATATATTCTTAATAATATTTTGAGTGCTCCAAAATATAACATAAACCTTTTGTTCCTTATACATCTTATCTATTTTTTATATAAATGTTATCTTAATAAAACAAAATTTAAAAAATTAATATATTTTTAATTCTTTTATCGAAAGACCAAGAAATATATTATTATATCAAATATGATACGTAAAATGAATGAATATAAAAAACATATAAACTGTCCTAACAATTACCTACCAACTGCTATTGGTGGATGACAAAAAATTAAGAATATACTAAATTTTTTTAAATGTCATAATACGATAAAATTTATACCAAAACGTAGATAAAAATGAGACGGTTGTAAATATATAAATATTTTTTCACTAAACAAAATATATAATAAGTTATTATACATAATTTATAAATAATCTATAATTAATTACATTAATATAAAAATTTCATCCAACCCCCTCATATTTACATTAAGCACCCTCACATATTTCATAAATAACCCTCCCAATTTTCAAGCAACACCCTACAAATTAATTTAAAGCTTTCTTCACTTTTTACCATATCCCACCAATCAAATCTATTCATTTTTCCATGTCATATTTTCCAGTCAGCAATCACTTGGCATTTAATTGATGACAGATATATATATTTAATTAGAAGAAGGAAATTGATTCGACCCTCATCAAAGAATACAAGGAATTATTTTAATTGTACCCGTTTTACGATTGATTTGTTGACGAGGACGAATACAAGGAAAGATAAATCAATGCTTCAATGTCGCAAGTTTGACGCAACGAAGAACAACCCAAAAATCGAAGCTAGAAGTCTACAGCTAATGTCGAGTGAAGATGGTGCGATAGACGGTTGTTGACCCGTCCTCAATCGTTGGCGTGAGAGCGTGAGATATCGAGAGAAGATAGGGCACACGTTCACGACGAGAGAAGCTGAAAAGCACATGAACATAGCTTGACCCGAATGACCCGTCGGGATTTATGTGTTCCTTTTTTTTCACCCGAATGAACCCGCCTCTTATTTTTGTTAAAGCCCAAATGACCCGAACTCCAAATATTAAAGTCCAATTTGACCCATTATATCAACTATGGGTCATATTTGCCAGCGCTAATCCTAACACATACTTCTACTTGGATCATATATAAATCAAATGGTATCATAAAATTCAGGGGCGGAGTACGTGGCTTGAGTCAGGATGATCGAGCTCATGTCACCGGTTTATGTGTGGTGTTAATTTTTTTTATAAATCGTATTTTCTATGCAAACTTTAACTGAATTTCTATATAAATGGTCAATCATTGACTTGGAGTCGCTATGTTATTTTTGTGTTGTTTAGTAGTTATGTGAGTTTCATACAGGCAACAACTACTAAGAAATGTTAGCGAAAAAGCCGAATGATTTTCTAAAATAAGGACCCGCCCATCTTGGACTCTCGAAGTATTAAGTTCAACCAATGCCTTCTTATATTCTTTGGCGGCAAAGAACATTCCTATATGACTCTAATCACTGTACATAGGAAGCAACATGTAATTGGCTGCCAAAAACGTAGTACTTTCATTATTTATTTCATAACAAATACATATCAGTTATACATATCAAATTTCAAAGCTATGGTAACTCTTTCTGGAATATATCAAACATTTCGTAACATGTATATTATCCTAAATAAATTAAGGTGTATGCATGTTTACTTGAGGGAATTTTCAATATCGATCACAAACCGATATTTGATATCCTTCTTAATTAACCTCTCAAGAGCCTCATTTGCATATTGAATAGGGACGATTTCTACGTTTGGGAAGATCTCATGGGCTGCACAGTAATCCAACATTTCTTGAGTTTGTTTTGTACCGCCCGTTACACTCCCCGAGATGCTTCTATTTCCTGTCAAGTTAATTCCACATGTTAATTTAAAAAAAAAAAAAAAAGTCAACCCCAAGCCAATATACAGATCTTCTACATTATTACCTAGAATGAGGCTTGCTGGATGGAATTTCACTTCACTGGGGAACCCCACAAGAACAAATACACCCCCACTTTTCAACAACGATAAGTATTCATCAAACGGGATATCTGCAGAAGCCGTGTTGATTACAAAATCCATTGATTTCTCCATTGCCTGTAATGAAAATGTCAAGATTTTAATCATTTTTGATCGTTTTACTAAGCGAACGACAGTACAATTTGACCCTTTTCGGGGTCAAAAGTTAAACTTTACAGTTCCAAAATCTGGTGTGATTGATAAATATCTCACCTTCATCTCCACATCATTGCTTGAGATGATAAAGTTATCAGCTCCCAACAGATTAAGTGCTTCATCCTTTTTTGATATACTGGTGCTGAAAACTGTCACTTTGAGCCCAAACGACTTCCCAAACTTGACTGCCATGTGTCCAAGACCGCCAAGCCCAATAACACCTAGAGATTTTCCGGGCTGCTTCATGTTATGGACCATCATGGGTGCCCAAACAGTTATACCAGCACATAGCAAAGGGGCTGCCAAAGATAAAGGATAGGTTTCTGGTATTTTATAGCAGTATCTGTACATTGACAAAAAGTACTTTGTTATATTATGCAATTTGTAATTTCTTATCTTGTAAGTGATAATCAAGTGCTCACCTTTCATGAACAACAATATGAGATGAATATCCTCCTTTAGTTATGGTGCCATCTGAATCAATACCATCAAATGTGAATACAGCTCCTTTTGAGCATTGAACTTCCATCCTATCATCACAATACTCGCACTCTCTACACGAGTTTACATATGTACCAACTCCAACATGATCACCACTTTTAAAGCGTTGAACATTCGAACCAACCTCTTTAACAATTCCAACAATCTCGTGACTAATAAACAAACAAGATAGTATTATTAGAAGAAAGAAACAAAAATTAAATCGTATTTTGATCGAGTTATGTCAAAAACATGAACATACCCAGGTACTAAAGGGTATTTGGAGTGCCCATGTTCATTTCTAGTCCATGCAACATCAGCATAGCAGACTCCACAGTGGGTTATAGTTATTGAAACATCATCAACTCTGACATCCCTGGTTAGGTTAACAGAGGTGGTTAATACCTTAAATCCACCTAGTTACATTTATTCACCATGGGCATGAAAGAGATGCCCATGAGAAAGATTAGGCAACTGTGAAGTAAAGACTAACCAATCATTGAGTTAAAAGAATATGATAAAGATGAACCTGCGGTTAAATTTGTAAGGTGATAGAAATCCAGATGGATCTCTTGCTGCCCAACCCAGGCAGTTCTCGATACCAGCATCAGAAGTCATAGATCAGAGTTCAATCACAATAAGCTAAAAGATGAAGGTTAACATTTCATTAGACAAGAAAAAAAAGCACCAGCCGGAGTGACTTTACGACTTGCTCTTATAAGGTGCGAGTGTGTTTATGACTGTTTCAAGAAAGGGGAAAAAGTTAACAATGCTAAATGCAAGTATGTAAGAAACTTGAATGCTCACTGCTTCCTAAGAATAGGAGTTTCATAGCAACATAATAGAATTAAAAAGCTTCATCTTTTGTGACATTTTCTTTGGTTTCAGAAGTATGAGATTATAAACAAGAATATATTAGGAAACAAATTTCTTATTCCTAGATTATAACCATTTGAAATTCAAAATTAGACTAATTAAACTAAATGCAAAACTACATCTCTTTTTTCAGATGCCAAGTGAAACATTCGTCCACGATCCTTCAAAGTTCAACTACATCAAATAACGGTTACTAAGAACAAATATAGCTTTTTGGCACATTTTACTTAACAGATTAGTATTAACTTAAAGCAGAGCCAGTAGATGAAGATAGTTAGGGTATGTTACTGAAGGCATTAGCAAGGGAAAATCTCAAAGTTCATTACAAACATAAAGAGAGCATGCAAAGACAATATATAATCGAAAGGGTCTTCTGAACAGAGGCTTCATAGCATTTGTGCCAATTTTTTTTGGACAATGGACATTGATTTTGGAGGTCAAGAGGTTTAGATTTCGCGGGCTGGACTAAAAGCACATATCTTGATGATATGCCTTCCTCTAGTGTTTAGCTTGATTCCATACATGTTGATGGTTTGTTCCAAGCATATGATTGTATTATATATCTACCGTGAGAACACTTATCTACTGCTCTCTTACTGGTGATTGGTAAAAGTGGATTCTAAAAACTGTAAGATTTTCTTTTTCCTCCAATTTTTCAAGGTTTACATGCTAAAATTAATCCAACATTTGATTTATGGATGTTGCAGAAACTAAACAAGGTAATCAGACGCATCCTTTGGTAAATGTTATTAATCAGATTAATAAATCAATGATATGCTAAATTGCTAATGCCCAAAAAAGAATAAAGGAAATCTCGTAAGTTTCTTGTGGTGATGATCCTCTTTTATGGCGGCCAATCTTAACCGTACGAAGATCTATAAGCAATCCATCCTAAATATGTATGCTATAATAATAAGAATTTGTAACGCATAAAGGGCGGCATCCTACATATAGACTGATCGAAGAAAACACATGATTTAGAAGTGAAGACTGTAAGTAGTAAGGAAATAAACTAGGGTTCCGATGGTACCTGAAATTCAGGGACGAGATAAGATATGAAAACCGGCGATCTTCAGAGGTGAGAGTGAAAGCGGCATATGATATATTATATATATATATATATATGCGCTAGCGAAGGGAAGCAGACGTCATGTCTGCCGTCATCAACATAGTGATGATGATATACTATATTGCATTGATTTTTTCTTTTCTGACTTTCCGATCATTTATGTTTGTATTTAAAGAGTTAATCTATTCAACGTAAAATACTTTTAAAACTATATTATAAGTTAGAGAAGTATAAATTTGTTTTGGATAAGTATAAATATCACCTCCCTAATCATAATTATAAGAAAAATGATTTTCTCTTACTTTTTCTTCCTACTCTTTTCTCCTACTCATCATAAGATGACATGTGGATTCCATTAATTCTCTCTCCTCACATTCTCTATTGATTTTGACACTTGTATTGATCTTGTGGGTAGGATAATAAGTAGAAGGATATATCACTTCTCTAATTATAAATGTATACAACTAGAAATCAACTGAATCACTTGAACAAAAACGAGTCATTAATAATACTACAAATTATTTTTATAATCTTATCAATAAGAAAAGTGTTGATGACATCATCATCATTTATTAAAAAAGTCTCCACCAATCACAACTCTCAATTGCCAAATTTAAAAAAAAATGAAAACAATTTGAAACACCCGACTGTTTGATATAATTGGAAGGGTTAAAATGTAAATTGTTACCTTGTAGTATGAAATATGTGAGAGATTGTAAGAAAATTGTATATTAATGTAATTAATTATAAGTTGTTTGAAAAATATGTTTAATAACTTGTACTATATTTTGTTTTGAGAAAAAAAAAATTATATATTTATAATCGTCTCATTTTTATCTACATTTTGATACGAATTTTATCGGAATATAAGATTTTTTTTAAAATTAGTATATTTTAATTGTTTTATTCATCAAGAGCAACGTGTAGGTAAATATTAGACATTTTATTCATCTTTTATATTTATTCTCTCTACATAATATAGTCGATATAATCACTGAATTCTTGGTCTTTCTAGAAAAAGAACTAAAAATATACTATAACCAACGCTTAGTGGAATAAGTTATTTCCAAAACTACCACTACCACTTAAAACTTTTTAAAATTGATTGTTAGTTGTAAGTAAATAACCCTACAAAAACTATAACTCTACATAATTACTGGGTAGTAAAACAGCTGTCATGTTAGTGATTTTGTAACTACACATACAATTTCGAATTTTAGATAAAGATTTTAATTGTCTAAGTTTTTCTTATTTTTTAACTAATAACTTGGTACATAAAATAAAAATTATTATTACATGGATATTTGAATTCAGTGGTATCTTGTGTTTTCAATTATATTGAATTGAATAATAAATTACACTTAAGCGATTTACGTATATATAGACATAATCTATTGTATGTTAGAATCTTATCTTTATGTGATCTAATTTGCATACACTTAGATATATGTTATCATTATTTAACTTTTAATAAAATTAGTTTACAATTTCAAAGATTCAAACATAATTGACTAATAAAAAGTCTTTAAAACACTTGATATTATAACATCAACAATAATATTATAGTTATATCTTTACAATGTCGGGACAAAGCTCCATCACGAGAAACACATTAATATTATACTAACAACTTTTAGACGTGTAATGTAACTTTATATTTCTTAAAGAAGAGTATTTATAAAAGTATTAAACATACACGTTTTCACTCATTGACAGTTATATGTGACGGTTTCTCGAGTGAAGTGTAAGGAGCGGTTAAAAGTTTTAATTTGTGATGCTGAAGGCAACACTATTAATAAAACCATGAGTGTTGTTTATAAAGAGGTTTCACATAAAATCTAATGATAATCTTATGTATGAATTTCAAAATTCTAGAATGATTATTCATTTCTTACGAGATTTTATAGGAATATACTTTATAACTATTTTTACTATATATGTTATAGAAATATACTTTATAACTATTTTTACCATATATGTTAGTACGTTTTAAAATTATATAAATTTAAAATTAAATTATATCATTATCGCATTAATATACGGTCACTTAGCTAATTATTATAATTATTATAAATATAAAAAAGTTCTCGCTTCAACTTATGAAGTATGAACGTGTCGTTTTTACAGTTATAGTTTAGAAGTCGTGGAATTGACAATGTCAATATTATGACAATCCAATCTTTTTGAATGTGTTATTATTATTATAAGTTAATACTATACAAGTGGAGGTACCCATTAACCTTTCGTCACCACATGCGAAACTTCTTTTATCTTTTATATATTTAAAAGCAGTGGTTAGCTTATTCACGCTTCACGTCAAAGATTAATTACTTTTGATCGAGTTTGATTAGATTATTTATCTACTATTTTGTATTAAAAAACAAAAAAATCTTTTGAAACATCTTATGCAAAATTGGTAAATTGAATTTAGATATGAAACTTAGAACAATTAAATTGTCTTAATTTCTTAAAAGTAATTTAGCTTTTGTGTATCTTAATACGTAAAATATCTAAACAGGTGAAAACTTATTTCACTTCTAACAAATATGACATGTATTCTATCTAATAGCAAGTACTCGTATAATAAAATAAATACATAAACTTAACATAAGAAATAAATCCACACCCTAAGGCCCAGTTATATTCAATATCTAAGGTCCTCGTTTTATCCGGAAACTTACATGAAAAGAACTCAAAATCTTATTTGGATAATTAGATGATCGGCAAACGGAAGTTGAGAAAGATAAGAAGTAGATCTACATGATGGAGAAGAATATTTTCGAGATAAAAATGTGTTCTATGTATATTTGTTGTACAGATATATTTATTTCGTTGGAAAAGGTTATGTATTACATTATATTAGCCTAACTAATAACTATGTAACTTTTTCTATGTTTATCGATGTGTATTTTTTTCTCGTTCACTTTTTTAATTTTAACACTTATGTTAATATAATGAGTTAGATGAGGGTAAAAAATCTATGCAAACCTCCTTTTGGCTTATGATCTAAAAGTTGTCAACAAAAATTATTTCATATATGGATTTTGTTGGTTATTACTTGATCAAAAAGATGTTAGTATAAAATCTTAAATAGGTAATATATTTTTATTCATGTGATACGACGGGATTTATACATATAAATTTTTACTACTAAAATAAAGTAAATAATAGATTGATTATCACATCTATGGTCAATAATATAAATATTCATAATAGTAAGGAAAACATCGTAAAAATTACAAATTAATAAAAAAAGAGCTATAAAATTAATTATAGATTTAAGTTGATTATAAAGCAGACAAGAAAAGACATATAATTAACTATAAACTTTTTAATTATAATTCAAGGGTTTAGTTTCGGAAAGTGTATCGAACTTGTCACTTTTTGCTATTGTGTGTATCCATCTTTGTAAACTACCATTGAATATACTCAAGTTCTTAAAACTACCATTTCGTATATCTTAAAACCTACCCAAACAGGTTGCAGGTAATTTTAAAATTTAAAATTATTTTTATACTAATTATTAAAAATTCAAGATGAAGAACACATTCAACATGAAGAACAATGATGAAGAACACATTCAAGATGAAGAAACAGCAGATTTACTAACAGCAGAATTACATCTTCAGATTACAACAGCAGATTTAAAATAGTAATTAGCAAACAGCAGATTTACATCTTCAAATTACAAACAGCAGAAGAACACTTGATTTACGAACAACAGATTTACAAATAGTAGAACACATCTTGAGAGAACCGAAATCCGAACAAAATCGAACACAAGTGGAATCCTAAATCTGAAACAAAATCGAACAGATGAAACCCTAAACTTACCTTGAACAGATCTGTAAACAATCGAAGATGAACACAATCGCGATGAAACCCCAAATCGAACATTGCTCGTCGGAGAAACCTCAAATCGAACCGGAGAAACCTTCGATCTGTGAACAAGAAACACCAAATCGAACCAGATCTGTAAACAAGAAACCTTCGATTTGTTAATTGTTGGCGAGTTCGAGTTCGATTTGTAAACCAGATCTGTAATCAACGAAGAAGAAACCCTAGGCGATGGTGGCGAGTTCGTCTGGTGGGTGTGAAGTCCATGCCCAGATTTGTTAATAGATTTATCACCCTAAACCCAGACTAGGGTTCATCATCTTCACCAAACTGAAAAATATTTGAAGTCGATGCCCATAAACCTTCATCAAACCAGTTTTATCATCCTAAACCCATATTTGTTAATTTGTTAATTGTTTTATGTCTGGTGGAATGAAGTCGATGCCTAGAACTTCGATTTGTTCTTAATTAATTATTATTATTATTAATTATTATTATTAGTAATTATTATAATTATTATTATTATTATTATTATGTTAAAATAATGGTAACTTGTAAGAAATCTGCTATTGGAGGTCATAGTCATCAAATGGTAATTTTTGAAACATTGATATATTAAATGGTAGTTTACAAAGATGGGTACACACAATAGCAAAAAGTGACAAGTTCGATACATTTTCCGAAACTAAACCCATAATTCAAATACAAATAAATCATACCAAGAATAAAAAAATATTCAAAGATGAAAAAGAGTCGCTTTAGGGTCACATATATATGAACCATAGATCACATTATCACAACTTAAAAAACGGGAAAAAATATAAACAAATAGAACAAATAAAAACACAATTAACAAAAAGAATTCAAAAGAAATTCAAAAAGTATAAACTTATTATAAACAGAAATAACAAAAAGAATTCAAACTTTCTAACCTTAACAACTTCTCTTTTATATTGTAATTATTTATTGCCATGTTTTAGATATAAAAGTTGATTTTATAAAAACAAAAAAGAAAAAGAAAAAAAACATGAGTAATATAACTTATATTATAAAGGGTTTAGTTCGTGAAAATGTATTCAAGTTATCACATTTTGCTATTGTATGTATTGAACTTTAAAACTTACCATTAAATATATCCAACCTAAAAAAATTACTGTTTTATGTACTAGTTTACCTATTACCTACAACTTGCTGATGTGTAACAAGTTAATTGTGACATGGCACATATTTCGCTGATGTGGCGGGTGAATGGCATATGACTTGGATTATTTAAGTTTTATAATAATAATAATAATAATAATAATAATAATAATAATAATAATAATAATCGATTAAGGTTGTAAACCCAGAGGCTTCAACTTGTTCATTCGTCGATTCTATGTCCAGACGTGGTTAAGGCTTCAATTTGTTCATCGATCTATTCATCGACTTGTTCAAAGGTTTGAGCGGCGGTCCGGTTTAAGGCTTCGATTTGGTAAAAATCGATCAAGTTTCTATACATAGTCTTAGTTAAAATCGATTTTGGTGATTAAGGTTTCGATCGGCGGTGGTTTAGGGCTTCCATATATCGGCGGCGGACAGCGGTTTGGGGCTTCCATTTATCGGCGGCGGACAGCGGTTTAGGGCTTCCATTTATTGGCGGCGGACGGCGGTTTAGGGCTTCCATTTATTGGCGGCGAACGGCGATTTAGGGCTTTAATTAGTCGGCGGCAGTTTAGGGCTTCGATTGTTCATACACATTTCATGATTTGGGTTTACAAGTTCAGGTATGTAATTGTAGATTTGAGTTCTTGTTTTCTATGCTCTCCGATTCGTAGCCATAGATTGTGCAAATTTGAGTTCTTGATTACAATTTAGAGCAAATTCATCAAAACCGTTTTCTGATTTTAAGTGGTTACTAGGGAACTTCAACATTGTAATCGATGTTTTCTATAGTTCGTGTATAGCCATCGATTCATGGGTTTTGATTTGTAAAAGTGAGTCTTGATATAGTGTTCTTGATTGTTGTAATTTGGGGTTTTTGTTTGGGTTTGAAAGTCTTGATCTTGAAGATGATGATGAAGAATGTTCTTCGGGGAAAAAAAAAGAAAATAAATGAATTGTTGACATGGAATCATATGTGGCATTTTAGAGATATAAAAATAATTCAAAAAGTAAAAATTTGCCTGTAACCTGATTAGCAGGTTATTCGATACATTAAGTGGTAACTTTAGAAGGTTCAATACATTAAATGGTAACTTTAAAAGTTGTATACATACAATTGCAAAAGGTGACAACTTGAATATATTTTCGTGTACTAAACCCTATTATAAATAACAAAAAAGAAAAAGAATTCAAACTTTATAACTTTAACAACTTCCCCTTTTTTTATTTCTAGAAGTTTAAATATATAATGTTGTTCTTTTGAATATACAAAAAGACCAAAAATTTACTCTAAATTGTATGGTATTAGTAATTACCTTACCCCCCCCCCCCCCCCCTTTTATCTTGCGTCAAACATGAGGTTCTCAAAAAAGAAGGTGATCTTTACATAACAAAACCATACACAATGACTTTATGCATCATTAACTTGTATCACGTGCTTTAATTGGTTGTATTTTGTTATATATGATTAAAAACTGTTGTATACGGATCAACTCTCTTTTTAAAATACGCCGCAAGTAATATATTTGTCTTCGGAATGATTAAAAGATACATTATTTAGCCTAACCACCATCGATCTCATCCTTGACATTTGCTATTTTCTTTTTATTTGTTTTGTTTTTTATTTGTTTTTAAACATTTTTATTTATAATCTACTTTTTAATTTCCTCTCCGGAAATATTCTCTGCTATTTTTTATTTCTTTTTTTCTAATATTTTCATTTACATCTTCTTTTTCTATTTCTTCTTTTCATAAAATATTTGCGCTGCTATTTTCTTTTTACCATTTTTTTTGTTTTGTCTTTTATATTTTCATTGTAATATTTTGTTGAAAGGTACAATATTATTTATCAAAATATATAATTTCATAACATTTTTCTTATATGACATCATACTAAATTATTTTTCTTCTTTTACTTTTTACTTACTTTTAATATAATTATTACTTTCACTAAAATTGCTTTATTTAAAATAATTAATATTAAAAATCTATATATTATATTAAAAGGCTTACATTTTTTTCCACTTTTAGAAGTTTTTTGCACCAATAGGAACCCTCCACTTCATCAATTTTCTTCCACATCAGCTCCACCTCACCATTTTCCTTACTTAAATATCCAAAAGTGGAAAACCCTTTTTTTTTTAAACACGCGGGTCATGGAGTATTCGGATCCTCCATCAGGGTCATTAACAAAAACCATCTTATCGATTCTTCATTCTTACGCATCCTTCGAACCCTTCAAAAAATCCCTAGCGCCGCTACTTTACTTCTGCGATCGTTCTTCTCCTTCAAGGTATCATCGATTATTTCGTTTTTTCTCTTCTTAATCGTTTGATTTGTTTGTGTTCTAACCTTTTGTTGTTGTTTCTTGAACGATTCTAATCAGGGAAAACCCTAATCGATTCCCTTTCTACCTTCGTCATTGGATAATCTTCAAGGTATTGATTTCTATCTGTTCTAGCTTATTTTTGTTATTCAAATGACAAAAATCTTCGTTATTCTTGCTGATATGTTCATTTCTTTCATTTTTTCTCTTCAAAATCGTTTGATTTGTTTGTGTTCTAACATTTTGTTGTTGTTTCTTGAACGATTCTAATCGGGAAACCCTAATCGATTCCCTTTCTGCCTTCGTCATTGGATAATCTTCAAGGTATTGATTTCTATCTGTTCTAGCTTATTTTTGTTGTTCAAATGGAAAAAATCTTCGTTATTCTTGCTGATATGTTCATTTCTTTCGTTTTTTCTCTTCTTAATCGTTTGATTTGTTCGTGTTCTAACCTTTTGTTGTTGTTTCTTGAACGATTCTAATCGGGGAAACCCTAATCGATTCCCTTTCTGCCTTCGTCATTAGATAATCTTCAAGGTATTGATTTCTATCTGTTATAGCTTATTTTTGTTGTTCAAATGGCAAAAATCTTTGTTATTCTTGCTGATATCATCATTCTTGCTGATATATGTTTATCTTTCTTGCTGATATCGTTCAACGGATTCATTCTCTGTTCTTTCAATTTTGTTTCTAGGGTTTCTTTGTTTGTTGAATAGAAAATTGTTGTTTATGACGAAAATATATAATAAAAAGATTGAGATTACGGTTTCTATTAAAAACTTCCCTAATCTGAAAGTTGAGAATCCATTACTTCAGTAATCGTGTTCTCATGCTTGTTGTTTAGATATTGTATGATTCATTTTGTTTGAGTTGTTTAACTAAAAACCATATTTGTATAGTTGAATCTATGGATTTAAATCTTTTTCTTATTCTGAATAGGCATCTTTAGGTTTTGTATTGTTTTAGACTTTTGTTATATACCATAATCTGATTATTGGTAGAAATCATAATTTTGTTAATCATTCTTGATTCTGATTTCTTATCTTTAGGTTTTCTATACTTTTGGACTGTTGTTAGAAACCATTATGATTATTGATATATATGTCATATTAAAGTAATCAAATGTTTATTCTGATTTGTATACCATTAATCATATTTCTATAGTTTATGATTTATCTAGTTTTAGAATGTTGAAGGTCGAATAAAAATGAATAGAATATGATAAAATAGGAGAAAGTAGTCAAAATAAATCATTCTGAAAAAGATTTATATGTTACTTTCAATAACTAATTGCTACTAATTTTGTGTTATATATATATTTTTTCTGATAATGTTTAATAACAGGATCATGGAATTTATACTCAAGGTTGAAAAATTTCCAGTGGCCTATTTGGTAATATTTGTTATGTCTTCTTGAATTATATTTAATATTCCCACCACATAAACACTGACAAATAGTACTTTTCATGTTTAAATCAATTAGGAGTTACCAGGTGAGATCAAACGCGACTTCCTGCCTAACATTCCTATTGGAATGTCTGTTAATGTTGATAACATAAGTTATCCGCTTGAGATACTTCCTGATTTTAAAGATATGAAGTTGATGATTGGTGGACAAGCTTTTATCACTTTGTGTCATGAGAAGAATGTTACTGCTGGGTTTCTGTTGCATTTCGTCATTCAAAAAACTGGTCCAAGTTATCAGTACTTTTATGACAAACTTGGTTTCTATGACACGAGCGAGTATCCGAACCTGCGTCGCGGTAATCGCGTTCGTTATGCCCCTGTTGTGCAGGATCCTACTTCCGGTTTTCTGGTAAGTAACCTTCTGTAAATTGATGCATATAATTTAGATACTTAGTTCTATAAACTTTTTATAATTTTTTTTATTTCACATTTACCAGAGTATTCAATCTGGTTGGTTCAATCAGTTCACTCCATTCCTTAATTTGAAAGCAAGAATTTGGGTTGTTAATCAAAGCTTTGAGGTTGATGTGTTTGTTAATGGTGAGAGACCAGCTGGGTTTATAGGACAAGGTTTAGTTGATTTCTTTGCTCGCTATTCTAACGTCAAGGGGTGTGTGGTTGTTTTTGAAAGCTACCCTGGAGTGTTTGAGTTCAAAATGAAGCTTTTTGATCCTAATGGTGTTGACTACATCAATGATTCGGGAGTGTTCCTTCCAAATGAGCATATCAGACTTGACAATGATCTTGGTAAGTATTCAATTCTTTAAAATAAAGCAGTTACACTTTTAAATTACATTCTTTATTCAAACTACTATTTTTCAAATTTCTTATCTTTTTAGTTCCTTGCCACTACGGTCCTCTTCCTCACAAAGAGTTTTATAAGTTTGGTATTAATTATAAATATTATTCAAAATATTTTTATGTTGAAAAATATTCAGAATTTATTATTAATTAGTTTTTAATATTGAATTTATGTTTTAGATCAAGTGTTTACTACCCCAACTCGTGCGAAGATTGCTTCTGTTCCAGATACTCAATCGTTTAGGAAGAGAGTTGGAGACATCTTGGCTTGCAATGGATTGGTACAGTAACAATTAATTTTATAAATCGTTTATATATTTTAACATTTATTAAATATATGTTGATAAAACATTGTTTCTTTTTCGCAGCATATTCCTGCTTGGTTTGTGAAGGAATATAAGCTTTATCAAGTAGCATCACCGGTTACTGTTCGTTGCGGGGGGTACCAAACTGAGATGAGGCTGAAGTGTTATGGTGATCAAAGGCTGGAAGAAGGGGCATCGTCCAATCATGTTGTCTTGAAGGGTACGTGGAAGGAGCTTCAAGAATTCTCAGCAAGAAAAAGTCTGAAGTTTGTCCTTGATTTGGACGTCTTTGAAAATAGTGGGTATGTTGTTTTTAATGTCTATTGATATTATTTGATGGTTTTAGACATTAAGAAATGGTTTGGACAAGTTTGCATATATCCTCTAGGGGTCCCAGTTTTTGTTGTTGTTTTTGGGTAGATATTTTGGCAAAAACTTCTAACACTCGGATGGTATTGAACAGATTTTGATGGATGTAGCTTTAGTTTGAACAACTTCATTTGATGATTGGATAGTAGACATTATGCATGCTTATATAACAGTTTATGTAGAAACTTTATGGGTATTTAGATACTTTAATGATGGTTTTGATTACATAGTAGACATTTTAGTTTTAGTTGATTACATATTAATGATGCTCTTGAACAATATAGTTTCTTACATATTAGTGTATTTAGAAAGTTTAGTTTGACATAATAGATTTAATCAACTACTCCAAATTTATCGTACATGACACGTTTTAAAATATACATTCAAATTTATAAACACGTGAAAATAATATTCAAGGATATATTTGAATTACAATACAATAGTTTCAAACTTTAAATTTTATAAAATTTATAATTTAATTAAAAAATCAATTATTTTCTCATAATATAAAACAACTTTAATTATTAGATCTTTTTTTATAAAATTTTGAAACATATTTTTTTTACCATGTCTTCAACAAATCGTATTTAAAAAAAATAATATTGTAATAAATAACCTATAGAACGTTTTTTGTTACCCAACTTTAACATTTCATCTAAGTTTTGATATTAAGTTATATGATACTAAAGTTTTTATTTTTCTTATACATATGTAATTTTATTTATATAAAATTCATTAATCGATATTCACAATAATTTTCACAATAATGTATTAATTACCATTATCAATGATTATTCAAAAGAAATTTTTTAATTTAACCACATTTTCGTAAATGTGAAAAATGTTGTAATTATTTTTTGACAATAAATTTAAAAATATTATGTTACATTTGTATCTTATTTTTGATTTTATTTATAAAATATTTGAAAATTATTTCATCTACTTATTTAGAATTATACTATTCATGGAAACTCTTTAAAATTTCCTTCTAATTTAACTAATAGATATAGATTTGAATTTAAAAGCCGATTTTTAGGAGAGTTTGTTTTCTAATTAACTATTTTTTTATCTTTGATTTGGAAATATGTTTTTTAATTAACTTCTTATTTAGAATTATACTATTCATGGAAACTATTTAAAATTTCCATCTAATTTAACTAATAGATATAGATTTGAATTTAAAAGCCGATTTTTAGGAGAGTTTGTTTCCTATTCTATCTCTTGATTTATCTTTGATTTGGAAAAATGTTTTTTAATTAATTTTTAAATTCGTAAACCCTATAATTACGAAATTTGATACCCACTTACCTTTTCTTTATAATCTTTCTTCTTCATTCATTGACTTCACTTTTAAAGTTTCAGCCTTTTTCTTCTTAGTGTTCTTTTTATCTAAGAATGGCTTCTACCGTTGTTGATGGGAATGATATACCGTTAACCCTACTTAGAAACCTTGATGGTAATGGTGATTATTGCACAATAAAGGTTAAGGTTGTTATGAAGTGGAAATGATTTTTTAATGACAATCCTGATGTACAATCATGCATAGACATGATATTTGAAGATGAACAGTTATGTTTACTACAAGTTTTGAATATGTATATTTAAATCATATATCATTGTTTATTTTGTATATTTCCGTATCTAAGAATGATTTTTACATGTACAAACTGAAATTTTGTTTCTAGGGGGATCGAATTCTTGGTACCATCAAAAGAAGTCTCATTAAAGAGTTTGATAAAAAAAATCATTGAAGGTGAAACTTATTGCATTTCGAATTTTGGTGTTGGTTCTAACAGTTTGACTTTAAGGTTGTTGATCACAAATCAAAGATCAACTTTTACAAGACAACAGAAGTAGTAAAAGCATATTCATTTGTTGTTGTTTCTGATCAATTTTGCTTTGTTAACTTTGGTGATGTTGTTGAAAAGAGACTAGATAAGAGATTTTGCTTTGGTGAGTTATTTTATTTTTCATTAATTAGTATTAATAATCTATTTGCATATATGAGTTATTCACTAATAGTTCAATTGTCTATTATTTTTAGATGTAATTGGCCGTGTCATATCATCAGAGGATATGAAAGTTTTCGAATCTTTTGGCCAAGAGAAAAAGGTTCTTAATTGTGAACTTCAAGATTTACGGTAATTATATTGAAATTATTTATGTTGTAATCTTACTTTTTATTTGTTTAATCATTTTAAATGCATATATTTTTCAGTGGTGAAAAGATTTCTTGTGCTCTTTGGGGTGAATACGCGTTGAAGTTTCAGAATTTTTTAAAGCAGAAGAACAATCTTAACAACCCAGTTGTAATTTTATTACAACTTGCAAAGTTTGACATCTATCATAGTAAGATTAAATTTCATAATTCTTTTATTCTTTTGTACATCTTTTCAACATGGTCGTATAAATAATCTTAATTATGAATATTATTAGATCATCCACAAGTTTCAAACTCTCTTTTTGGTTCAAGACTTTATATAAACGAAAATATTCCGGCTATCCAAAAGTTTATTGAGAGGTATATATTTTTACATTCTACAAATGTCATAAAATTTATATTATTTGATTGTTGTATCTTTTATTAACAATTATTGTTTGTAGTGTCAAGGAAACTGAAAAGGAATCATTATCCTTAGACTTGATTCGGTTATCTAGCAACACAGTAATCACAAATCAAGAAGACTTTTGGTTAAGTTGGGAATTCAAGAATCTGGATGAGTTGTTAGATATTTGTGAGGTATGTTTATCTATATCTATCGAATATGAATTTTATGTATTAAAAATAAATAATGTATATCTATTATAATATTTCAACTAACATTTTTATTATTATTTAGCCAATGGGATGTATTGTACTTGGAAAGATTATAAAGATTGAGCATGAGCAGGGTTGGTACTATAACAAATGTGTTGTTTGTGATGCTGTTGTTAAGAATAATGATGGTAAATTTTGATATTTTTAAGTTTTTACTTAATTCAGTTATGACAACATTTATAAATGTATTACAGACAATGAAGAAAATCCTTTCAAGTGCAAAACATGTGGTGATGTTAAAGAAGTGAATCAAAAGTAAGTGATTTAATTTAATTTGGATTTTCTTTTATTACAAGAAATCTTACATAATACTTATTCACTTATATTTACGAAACACATTTATTTTTATTATTTTAGGATCAAGTTATATTTTAGAGTTCAAGATGATAGTGGTACTGTTTCTCTAACTATGTTTGAAAGAGATGTTGAAAGGATGTTAAGGAAGAAAGCTTCTGCAATGTTTGAGAAGGCAAAGAAGGTTTGTTAATTTTTTAAAATTTTACATACATTTTTTATACATATTATAAGTTTTGATCGTTTCTTCCTTAACAAATATTACAGATGAATAAATTTTGTCCGTATCCATATGAGTTTAGACAATTGATAAGCAAGAGATATATGTTCAAAATCCAAATATCGGATTTTAACATTGATCAGAAGTATACATGTTTTACAGTAAACAGGTTTACTGATAATGATGTCATTATTAAGAAAGTTCTTAAAAATGTTAAAAAAATGGAGGTTAGTTATTCATATATTTATATTTTTACTAATACATTATAAAATATATTTTCTTTTAATTTTTGAAAAAAATATGTACTTTATTTTTATAGGATCCAAATGCTGATGTTGAAAATCCATATACTATGTTTGATGTTTCCCAGGTTTCTCATGAGTCAAAGGTAAAAGTGTTTAATCATTTTCATTTTTAATTTTATATTCTTCATATATATTTTGAACATCATCTACCTATATTAAACTATTTTTTTAGGATGCATTTTCCATCACTGGAGACAATAGTAGTACCCCAATAGAGATTCTTGACAGTACTGCTTCAAGTCCCGGCCAAAAAAGAAATTCCGAAGCTATGGAGAACGATTTAAATGTCCAGTATTCATCTTCCAAAAGTCTTCCTTTCTCAACAAAGTTGAAGCAGCCGAAACTTGAGAAAGATTAATATACTATATGGGATCATTTTAAGACAATTTTAAATTTTCAGCCTTTGTTTCAATTCAGTATTTTATTCATTTAGACATGTTTGATGCGTTTGGTTTTTTTTTAATTCGTACAATTGTTTGTTTATAACATTGTAGGTTTATTTTTACTTATTATAACATTGTAGGTTTATTTTTACTTACACATTTCATCACTATCATGGAACTTGAATTTGAACTATAGTATTGTTTCACTATTTATTCATATTTAAATTATATAATTTTTTTACTTATTTCACACCTACACGTGTTTGTATATATATTTCGTATATTAATTGCATAAATATTATACTTAAATTTAGTTACAATACTTCCTAAATTTATGTACAAATCCTATTTTTATGGTAAATATAACAACTAAAGTCAAACCAAATCAAGAATGTAAATTTGAAATTTTTTTAATCTATATTCGGATTTTTTTTAATTTTCGGTTTCCTTTCTTTAAAATTTTTTAAATGCTTTCCTTATATATACGTATTTCTATTTTTAATTCAAAACAAATACCATTTTCTATTTAACAATTCATTTTATACTTATTTTACTTCTTTTCTACTTTCGGTAGATGGAGAAACGTAAATCTAAGAAGCATGATTCATCTTCTTCATCGATGTCAAAATCCAATAGTGGAATGAAGAAACGTTATACTCAACCATCGAATGATCATTCAACTAAAAGACTTGTTTTACAAGATATTTCAAACGGTGATATTTTCAATTTTATTAAGTTTGTTCTGTTTTATCAGATTAGTTATTACTATTATTCTTATATTTTACTTACTGCATGAAAACATGACTAATTAAACTTCTACGTTTATATTTAAAGTTCCATCAACAATATCACAAAATAAAAGGATCCTTCAAGATCGATCATCTCGCTCTGTTCAAACTCCAAATTCGTTATCAATAATTAACAATGTCACAAGTAAGTTTATTATTTTTAATACAATATTAGTTATGACAAAACCGGTGTTATTATATTATGATGATTAGATTTTTATATTATATTATCTATCGATCAATATTTTGATGTATGAAGATTTTGAATGTAACATGTCTTACCTCTTTCAGATTACACTACTCCTCATTCATTATTAACTTATCAACATCATGGATATAACTACAACATTTCTACACCATCAAATAATTGTCAAGGTAATATATCTAACATTTTTGATGTTTTTACACGATTACTTTTTCTTTACATTACGTATTTGTTAATCATATATTAATTAATTTATACTAATATATTATGTTTTATATCATCTTTCCTAGCATCAATATCTCCTACTCCCAACTTTCCCATGATTAGACCTCTAACTCCAATGAATTATGTTTCATCAAGTAAGTTTATAATTTATAGTTTCTTGATAATTGTATGCATATGAAGATGTAATTTTTCATTTAACAAATTTAAATTAGAGTTCCTATTTCACCAAAAAATAATTTTTTATAATAACAATTTTCAGATTTTACTACTCCTCATTCAGTATTGAGTTATCAACATCTTGGACCTAATTACAACATGTGTACACCATCGACTAATGTTCGAGGTAACATAACTAACATGTTGTATGTTTTGAGGCTATTACTATCTATCAACATTAGTTTGTTTACATTATGAATATCTTAATTATATATGAACAAATTTATATTATATATGAATAAATTTATATTAAATTAGTTTTTTTATATAATTTATCCTAGGAACAATCTCTCCTATGACCAACATTCACAAGATTAGTCCAATAACTTCAATGAATCATGCTTCGTCAAGTAAGTTTATAGTTTATTGTAAAATTACTTATAATACAAATCCATTTCTACTTTTCAATATATGTCTAATTACAATGTGTATATACCATCAAGTGACGTTCAAGGTAATATATATATATATATATTATATATATATATATATATATATATATTAATATATATATATATATATATATATATATATATATATATATATATACACGCTATGTTGTATGTTTTTAGACCTTTTATTATTTGTTAATATTTTTTTTGATTGTTATTTTATTTGTTATCATTTTACTTAGCAACAATATCTCCTACCACAAGCCTTCGAATGATTAGACCTCTAACTTCAATGGATCATGGTACATCAAGTAAGTTTTGAATTTTTTGTTGCGTAATCATTATAATTTTTTATTTAAGATCTAATTCTTTAACGGTTTTATTACATCATGTAGGTTCTACTTTTGATATTCAAAGTTCTTCTAAATCAATTGCAAGTAACAAGAAAAAGCCATCTATAAGAAGTAGGAGATTTACGTCTAAAGATTTGCCTTCTCTAAACATAAATTTTGAGGAAGAAGCTAATAATATTCCGGAGAATCCAAATTACAAGGGTATTTCTAAAGGTATATAAATATATATTAATTTAATTTAAAATAATATTAATTCATTATATATATTAACTAATATTTTTGTATAAAATATATTTAGACTATGTTGATATGGGAGATCTTGACAAGACTTGTGAAGCATGTAAAGCTAAGTTATGGAAGGCCGAAGCTGCGAGAGGAAATCAAAAGCTTCATTCAAAGTCTTATTCTCTTTGTTGTATGCGAGAGAAAGTTACTATTCCACAACTTAAGGATCCTCCATTTACTATTGAAAGACTTTTCTCAGGAAATAATGATCAAAGTAAGGAGTTCCTTAAAAACATAAGGAAATATAACAATATGTTCTCCTTCACATCTATTGGTGGTAAGATAGATAACAGGTATAATAGAGGTGGGGGACCATATAGTTTTAGATAGCATGGAGAGAATTATCACCTTGCTGGTAGTTTACTTCCACCAGATGGTCAGATTCCACGGTTCTCGCAACTCTACATATATGATACTGATCATGAAGAATCTAACAGATTGACTGCTTATAGGTATTTATCATGTATTATTATTTATAATATTATGTGAAATATATATATATATATATATATATATATATATATATATATATATATATATAGATTTATAATAACTGTATTTGTTTTTTTCAGTTCCGCGCATGATGATCTTATGGACGATCATAATGACATGCAGAAGTACACTGTTTTTGAGCTTAAACTTGTCTTAGATGATACTAATCATTTGGTAAAGAAGTTTAGAATGGTGAGAGACCATATTGCCACAAACCCTAACGAGAATATTCGTTTAAAGTTAATTGGAAGACGAGGGAAAGATGGAAGAACCTACAATCTTCCAACGGCAAATGAGGTTGCAGCATTGATTATATGTGATATTGATGGATCAGGTGATAAGAGAGACATTATTTTAGAGAAAAAATCTGGTCAACTCAAACGTATCAGTGAATTACATCCTTCTTATCTTGCACTTCAGTATCCATTACTTTTTCCTTATGGAGATGATGGATACGGAGTAGATATATTCCTTCGCGAAGTTGAAAGTTCTGATCAACACGGTAGGACTATGGTTTCAAAGAGAGAGTGGTTTGCATACAGATTGCAAGAAAGAGATAATGAAAAATCTTTGTTGCTAAAGAGTAGAAAACTTTTTCAACAGTTTTTGGTTGATGCTTTTACTATGGTAGAAAATCAAAGACTCTACTATATTAAAGCTAACCAGAAAAATTTTAGGTTCTCTACAGTTAGCAATCTGAATACTGCTCATGATCATGGTAGCGTGATTCTTCTTTAGTTGGTAATCGAGTTATCCTTCCATCTTCTTTCACCGGAGGTACAAGGAACATGGAACAAAACTTTTTAGACGCGATGTCACTTTGCAAGTGGTATGGTTATCCAGATCTTTTCATTACAATGACTTGCAACCCAAAATGGCCTGAATTATGCAGAATATTAGACAAACTTGGGTTACAAGCTACAGATAGGCCATATTTAGTAAGCAGACTTTTTAAGCTAAAATTGGATAACGTGATATCTGCGATAAAAGATGAACACATTCTTGGACGTGTCAATGCAGGTATTGATTTTTTATATATTGTACTTATTTACTATCACCATACATTATTATAATGTTTTTGTTTTCTCTTCCAAACATATTATATTTTTAATTAAATTTTATTTTTTTATAATTTGTGTCAGTTGTTTATACCGTGGAGTTCCAAAAGCGAAGTTTGCCTCATGCGCATATTTGTTTATTCCTTAAAAAGGAAGATAAATTGCCAAATCCTGAAGACATTGATCGAGTTATATGTGCTGAATTACCTGATAAAGATTCTGATCCGGAGTTGTATAAACTTGTCTCGGAACATATAATCCATGGTCCTTGTGGTGAACTAAATTCTAGGAGTCCGTGTACAAATTTGAATAAAAAATGTACGAAAAAGTTTCCCAAAAGCTTTAATAATCATACGTACATTGACAGTTACATGTATCCTATTTATCGACGTCGAAATACAGGAGCATTTGTTGATAAAAGAGGTGTTCAATTAGATAACAGGTATATATAATATTTAATAGTATTACGTTTATATATATTTTTCGCTTATTTATTATCTGAAATTCTTAATTTTTTTGTAGGTTTGTTGTTGGATACAACATTGTTCTTCTTAAAAGATTCTAGTGTCATATGAACATTGAATGGTGCAACCAACTTAGATCTATCAAATACCTATTCAAATATATAAATAAAGGTCCTGATAGAATCACGATTGGTTTTTCAAATATTAATAAGAATCTCTCCAATACAGAAAATGATGAACAAAATGATGAGAATGAAATAAAGAATTACTTTGATTGTCGATATGTTTCTGCACGTGAGGCGGCATGGAGACTTTTTGGTTTTAAATTACATTATCAAACGCCTCATATTGAGAGACTATCTTTTCATCTTGAAGGAGAACAACCTGTTTTCTATGAGCCAATGAATGATGTATCTGATGTATTGGGAAAAGCTTATGTTCGTCATTCCCAGTTTGTTGAGTGGATGAAGATTAATAAAACAAATGAAACTGCTAGGAATTTAACATATGTAGAATTCCCAGCACATTTCGTTTGGAATCAAAAGGAGAGAAAATGAACCGAAAGAAAAAGAAGATTTGCTCTTCGTAGAATTTGCTATGTTCCTCCCAAGACCGGTGAATTATACTATCTTAGAGTATTACTTAACAAAATGAAAGGTCCTACATGTTACGAAGATATTAAGACAATTGGCAATGTTACTTTCAAAACATTTAGAGATGCTTGCTACACTCTTGGTCTTCTTGATGATGACAAAGAATATATAGATTGCATAAAAGAGACATCTTCGTGGGCAAGTGGTTCGTACTGTAGGTCCTTATTTGTTATGCTAATTACTACGGATACTTTGTCAAGGCCTGATTATGTCTGGGAAAACAGTTGGCAATTTCTGTCCGATGATATACTTCATAATCGTCGTAGAGAGCTTCAAATTCCAGGTAACTTTATAAATATAATTTTTCGAATGATTCAAGCTTTCTGTTCACAATGTCTTTCTTTATTATTTTAAATTTTTTATTGTATAATATTTACAACAGATTTGGAGATGGATGAAAGTGTAATTAAAAATACTGTTTTGGCAAATATTGAAGATTTGTTAAAACTTTCTGTGATGTCTTTAAAGTTATTACCAAATATGCCACTTCCGGATCTTGAAGATGTTGAAGATTCTTTGAACCCATTAATTGAAGAGGAGTTGTCTTATGACAAAAGTGTGTTGAAAGAAGAACATGATCATCTTTTCTTTATGATGACAGAAGAACAAAAATATATCTACCATAAAATAAATGATGTTGTCAACAAACGAAAAGGCGGTGTATTCTTTGTTTATGGATATGGTGGTACCGGCAAGACTTTTCTTTGGAAGATCTTATCCGCAGGTAATCGATCGGAAGGAAAGATAGTAATAAATGTTGCGTCAAGTGGTATTGCTTCATTGTTACTTACAGGCGGTAGAACAACTCATTCAAGGTTTGCTATTCCAATTAACCTTAATGAAGATTCTTTTTGCAATATTTCTTCCGATAGTAACTTAGCGGGTTTGTTGAGAAAGACTGATCTGATCATATGGGACGAGGCCCCAATGATGCATAGACACTGTTTTGAAGCATTTGACAGGACTTTAAGAGATAAAGTTTATCCAGAGTACAGTACACTTCCATTTGGTGGAAAAGTTGTTGTTTTTTGAGGCGACTTTAGACAGATTCTACCCGTTTTAAAAAAAGGAAGCAGAGAAGATATTGTTAACGCCTCTTTGAATTCATCATATATTTGGCAATACTGTTCTGTTCTACGTTTGACTGCAAACATGCGTCTTCATACAGGTTCAAGTAACGAAGATTTTGAAGAAACAAAGGATTTTGCATCTTGGATCTTACACATTGGAGAGGGGAATATTGGTGGACTAAATGACGGAGAAGCAGATATACAATTTCCTCAAGATGTATTGATTAATTCAAATGGAGATCATGTTCATTCGATTATTGAAGTTGTTTACCCATCTTTTCATGATCACCTTTATGATGAGAACTACTTTCAGGATCGTGCGATTTTGGTTCCAACAAATGATGAAGTCGATTATTTGAATGATTACATGCTTACAAAGATTGAAACGGAGGGTATAACTTACTTTAGTTCTGATTCTGTTTGTTCAGAATTGTCAGATGCTTTTGAAGAGTCTTTATATTCTCCTGAGATACTTAACTCTTTAAAAGTATCAGGATTTCCCAACCACAAGCTTTCTTTAAAGGTTGGTGCACCAGTCATGTTACTTCGAAATATTAACCAGTCTAATGGCTTATGCAATGGAACAAGGCTTCAAGTCATTCGTCTTGGTTCACATATTATCGAGGTAAAGATCATTTCAGGAAAAAATATTGGTAATATTGAATATATTCCTAGAATGAAAATGATTCCGTCAGATACAAAGATTCCAGTCAAGTTTCAACGAAGATAATTTCCTGTGATGAATTGTTTTGCCATGACAATTAACAAAAGTCAAGGTCAGTCTCTTTCAATTGTTGGCTTATACCTCAGAAGGCCGGTTTTTACACACGGCCAATTATATGTCGCAGTATCACGTGTAAAGAATAAGAAGGGGTTAAAAGTTTTGATTTGTGACGACAACGACAATGCAACACATACAACAAGAAACGTCGTATATAAAGAAGTTCTGCAAAAAATTTAGTTACATTTAGTTGTAATTACTTTTCATTCTACATAACATTTCTTCTTTTTCCATTTATCTACATTATTATTGTTTTTTTACTTCATAATTATTCCATACATTAGAGTTTAATTTATTTATGTTTAATTATAAAATACCCGGATTCAACGGGTCCATACACTAGTATAATAGTAACAATCCAAAAGTAAAACAATAAAAATTACATATTATCAATAAAAGTAAGTTATATATTAAAATGGGAACAAATATCTCGCAACGAAGCGCGGATCAAACAACGCTCTTTACCTACATTCTTAAGTTTACCGGATTTCTCAATCTGTGTTAAACAATATATTTCTACGTTGGTCCATATATATTTGAAATAACAAAGATTTATATATATATATATATATATAGAGGGAAGTTCCATCGAGAACAAAAAAAAATACGAGAACTACGAGAACCGATCTAAACCGTAAAATATCTACCAAACGACAAGATATTAAATTATGAAAATTATACCAAATATGCTCTTTTAATATGACATCCATATTGCTATATTTTTTTAACAAAAAAAATTCGTTTTTGCTGGGTTTTTTTTCTAGCACTATAAAGTATGTTACATATATGTAATAAGTACTAACATATATGTAATCAGTACTATAAGGTATGTTACATATATGTAACGAATTTTTTTTGTTGAAAAAAATATAGCAATATGGATGTCATATTAAAGAGCATTTTTTTGTCGTTAATTTGGTATAATTTTCATAATTTAATATCTTGGCGTTTGTTAGATATTTTAGTTTTAAAAAAAATAAGGATCGGTTCTCGCAGTTCTCGCATTTTTTTTGGTTCTCGATAGAACCCTCCCTTATATATATATATATATATATATATATATATATATATATATATATATATATATATATAGGGTAAGGTTAAACAAAGAACCTCCCTTAAACAAAGAACCTAAAGAACCTCCCTGATGATGACATGTGACACATAGTTTAGGGGCAAAAAAGTAAATTAAAAAAAAATGAAAAATCGGCGCCATTCAGCCCAACAAAATTCCCCCCAACAAACTTAAAAAAAAAACCTCCAGTTACTTTAAATGATCATAACTCGTTCGTTTTTAACAATTTTAACAAAAAAATTATACCATTAGATTCAGATTTTCGTCATCTTTCAAACAAGACCGGACTTGATATATTTCAGAAACTTTTTTTTTTTTGAAATGCAAAGTTTGCATTTTGAGCTGTGTTCATTCAAACTCAAAATGTTCATTCAAACTCAAAATGCAAAATCCGTAGTTTGCATTTTGAGCTGGGTTCATTCAAGACCAAAATGCAAAATTCGTAGTTTGCATTTTGAGTTGGGTAATTCAAGCCTAAATGCAAAATCCGTAGTTTGCATTTTGAGCTGGGTAATTCAAGCCTAAATGCAAAATCTGTAGTTTGCATTTTGAGCTGGTAATCCATAATGCAAAAAAAAAAATCATTTTCAATTTTTTTTTAGAAAAGTATAGGAAGAGTAATCTTGTTTGAAAGAGGATTAAAAAACTAAAAGAATGGTATAATTTTTTTGATTAAATTCACAAAACTTAAAAAGTTATGACAATTTAAAGTTTTTGAGGGGTTTTTTTTTTAAAATCGTGGGTGTGGGAGAGGGATAATTACATTTTTGCCCTATTCATCCTAAATTAATATATAATAATTACAGTTTTGCCATCGATCAATCCTATCCATTGATATTGATAATCCAAAGGTCCAGATTTGTTCTTTAGGTTCTTTGTTTAACACATGGTTCTTTATTGATCCAATTTCTATATATATATATATATATATAGGGGAGGGTTCATGCGAGAACCGTTGTTAGTGCGAGAACCGCGAGAACCAATCTCATCCGTTCCTTGGACATGGGAAGTATCATGGATGGAGAGCGTGGAGGGATATAGTGTGGCAGGGTGTATGTGAGGAATTCATGGGTGGACAATGACATTGAAGGAGGGGGAATTGGACGGCTTAGATCGGTTCTCGCGCTAACAACAGTTCTCACATGAACTTTTGTCTATATATATATATATAGAGAGAGAGAGAGAGAGAGAGAGAATTTTATATTTATTTAATTATAATAAACGAAATCTAAATAATTATTTATTATTATATATTTTAAAATGAATAATAGTTAAAAAAAATTATTAGAAAGAAAAGGGCATTAATCTCCTTTCAAATGCATTTGGATTAATATTGAAACAAATTGTTTAATACAAGGACTATTGATGTAATATTTGAAGTTCGCTGATAATAGATGCGAAATTTGGTAACCACAAGGACCATTTATATAATTAACTCTTGTTTAAACTTTAAATCCTTAAATTTTAGTTTTATTTCAATGTTCCAAGGGTATCTTCGTCAAAACCAAATTGAGTGGAAAGTGGAGCGTTAAGGTTTAAAGCTAGAAATTATATTTATATTTATGTGTGTTTGACAAAAAAAATAGCTGTTACGGAGCCAAAAGATGATAAATGCTAGTAATGAAGGTGTTATTTGAATATGTTGGTTTGAAAAGTAGCTACTAGTGTGAGACTAGAGCTGGATAGTTTAAGATGACAATATAGATAAATTTGAAAAATCCATTAAAATAGAAGGTACTGAAAAACAATTAAAAGATACAAATTTTAAGCTTCTCCAAGGACTTGTTAGCTCAAATTTTATGTTTTAACAAAAAATTCCACTTCATCCATTTACAGTGGCGGATCCAGAAATCTTATTTAGGAGGGCATATTTTATTAAAGAAGCAAGACGACTTACGTAAGGAGTCAAAATTGTATGGTAGTCATAATAATCTTACAAATTTGACTTTTATTATAGAACTTCTAATGGTTTCTGATTTATTTCTCAAATTATAATATAATGTCACATAATTGACACTCAAAGTTTATTTTAGTGATAAAAAAAAGTGTCTAAAATCATAAAGTGACTAAAAGTAAACGTTAACACCACTCCTAAATCTTATCACAAAACTCCTAAATCTTCCATCGAACACCTAAAGTCTTGAAAGGCTTTATTAATCTAATATGAGCTAGTGGGACAAAGAAGATTTAGTATATAATATAGGAAAAAAAACCAAATAATCAAGAAAGTAAATTGCTCCTTCAAACCTACGGCAGAAAATAAAAACAAATAAGCAAGAAAAAATATGTTTTTTTTCTTAATTGGGGAGGACTTGAACCTTTGGGGGCCTAATATTTATTAGTTAGGGGGCCTAAACTATTTTATATATACATTCCTATAAAAAATTTGTAGTTTAATGGTGGCCTTCCCCCCCCCCCCCCCCCCCCCCCCCCCCCCCCCCCCCCTCTTCCAATGCTTTGGATCTGCCCGTGTCCATTTACATAAGTATCATGACATTTTCATTCAAAATAAAAAGCTTCTTCCTTCATAAGCTACATACCAAACACAAACAAATTTAAAAAAAAAAAAAAATTAGCTAAAAGCGGAGTTTGGAAAATGTAAAATAACATAACACGTGTTTTAGGTTTAACGTGTTTGTTAACATAATAATTTTTACTAATCATAATCATAACTCTTATTACAAATAATTATATTATAAGAGGTTACAAGAGAATGTTACATCAAACAAAATTTAGAGATCCCAAGCTCTCGAGCCTTAAAAGTGTTTAAAGGTTTGAGTTGGTAGTTGGATTCTGGGGCTTTTGTTTTAGCCTAACTTAATTCCTGACTTGGGTCAAACACTATCTGTTTGTATGTGGCAAAATTGTAATATAAGGTGCCGTTTGTTTCACCGTAATGCGAAGAAATGAAAATGATTTGAATTCCATCAATGTTAGTTATGGAATGACATTCCTCTACCTAAATGAATATTAATACTTCAAAGAATTTAATTCATTTCCAATAATGTTACCAAACACAATATACAACGGAATTTGATTTCAATTCCATTACATTCCTTCAGATTACGGTGAAACAAACTGGACCTAAGTATATAACAACACAAAATAGCAAATGGCAATTCCATTTTTGTTTATTAACATCTCAATTATGCGGGGCATCCAAATAAGCAAAGAGTAAGAGTAAGTGAGTAACGTGGAAAGATGTGTAGCCCAATAACATTCCACAAGGCCCAAACCGCAACCTTATTCATTATCCATACTTGTTACCTTTTGGGTATCTAACACAATGAAAGAGTCAGTAGATTATTATACCTATTAAAGAAGTTAATGACAGCAAAGTGTTTTTGTAGTTATTATAGTTATTTACGATTTAGAAAAAAAACAGTTACAATTACTAAAATACGAGTGTTTAGAAACTTATAAGTTAGACTTACAAACTAACAATTTGAACTTTTGAACTATGAACATTTTTAAATATAGTTTAATAAGTCTGACCGATTCAATTTGTTGCAATTACTAAGTAAAAGATAATGTTAAATTGCACCAAAAATATAGTTTTTATTTAATAACTTTGAAAAATATAATTTTGGATGGTTATTTTAATAATAATAGCACATCAATTAATTAAAAGTATTTTTATATAATTGTAAAAGGTTAAGACCACTAAACAGTATCTCACTTTTTTAAAAATGTTTATGTAGGTAATTTATTTTTTTATTACTTAAATAATTAATCTACTTTGTGATCACCTATTAAAGTAAGGACTTGAATTTCTATTTATTTCCACCATTAATTCATCACCAAACCTTGGGGGTACTTCCTTAGTGTTGGTGATGGTAAAGTCTTGTCAGCCTTCATTGCCGGAGATAAAGAGAACAGTAACACAGTTTTCTTTAAATTAGGCAACAACGGTCAACAAGAAACTGACCAAAGTCAACGATCACCTCTAGAAAAGATTTTGGGTCATGTCACCGATGTTTGGTGATGATACAATAATCAAGACTCCGGTTAAAATCAAAAATCTTAATCGCAAATTTTAAATACTTACTTATTTTAACAAATTTAAAAAAATAGAATATGTTAAGTGGTCTAAACCCAATTGTAAATTACCAAAACAGACCGATGACTCGATGAGTAAGAAAAACAAGGTCTTATTGTGAAGCACTTGTTGAAAGATAAGACTTGTTTTCACATTTAATAATGATATATCATATTATTATCGATGGAAATGATATAATCGAAACTTGCTGACAACCAATTGGATATATCTATATAATTATGAGCTAACTCTTATGTAAGCAGTGATTTACAATTAGAACTCGATCAAGAAGAATATTCTAAAAAATTATACATTAGATTAACTAACCCGTTATATTTATATTTTGCCGAATATTGTTCATGATCCTCCAACTATTTGCCATTTGCAATATGGTACCTTTAGTTCAGAATTCAAAATTATTGTCCCTAAATTAATTCTTTTGTCTTTACTTTATACTGTGTCTGCACGTTCATATTACATGTGTCAAAACTCAAATGGTGATGTGTAGTATTCCCTCTAGTTTCTTTCGGATATTAAAATCTTGAGTGGATCATTAAAAAGATAATCTCTCATAAGCCATTAAAATAAAAAGCTTTTTCAAGTAGCTTATAACTTGAGCTTGTGATTACCAATTAATCAGTGTTAGCCTCAGCACCAGTTTCACCAAACACACCCTAATCTATACATAAATCCGACCATATTTTGAGTTAACTATAAGCCTCCTAATTGTCGGATTCCTCAAACATATAGACCATCATATTTTCTTTAAATCCAACAATTTTAAACAATGATAAACTCAGACTAAAAGTTAACCAATAGCATCAATATATAGCTTTAATTTACCCAATAGTACTCGTATATAAAACGAGATCTAAAAACTATCATCACTATGTATAAAATTTTAACCACTGATGCGAACTATAAATAGCTCATAGCCACGTCCGCCCATAGTTTTATAAAATTACCATATCAATAGCAAATGAGTAAGAAAGTAATTTTTTTTAATTACTTCAAAAATCATTAACGAATGGGATAAGAGCAAAAAATTTCATTTTTGGAACTTGAGGGATTTAGAACTTTTAGAAGAATAAGATTGGATGGAAATCTGTATTACAACACATAGTTTAAGAATAAATATAACAATCAACGAAATTGACCCTTGAACAGTCGATAGAATATTAGTATGTGGGGGCACATAATTTTAAAATCTTTCAAATTAGATTCCCAAATTTATGAGTTAAACCAACCAACCAACCATAACAACAATTCAGTTTATTTTATAAATTAATAATAGGAATAGATAAATAGTCTAATTATGATCGGGAGTGTGAATGCTAATTAAGGATCAAAAGATTCTTCATCTAACACTTGTTAGAATAGATTATCCATAAGCTCTAGGATTACAAAATATATAAAACATAATTAAATTGCTAATATATACATGTTTCTTCTTAATGAAATAGTTATTGTTTTCACAAAATATTTAATTCTTTGCAATATAAACTGTATAAGGTACACTTGATATGAAATTTTAAAGCTTTTGAAAGCTTGCAGTTGATTGTTTTGGAATACCATGTTTTATTGTTGTATGGGTATGGAGCCAGAAGTTTTTATCTTGAAACAAACATTAGTTAGAGTAGCTTTTAATGTGTAAAAATGACATAAAAAAGAGTGAGCTAGATATTAATTAAATTATAAATTGTTTTTAGTTAATTAAAGATTTTGTTCATTAATTTGAACCTCAAAAATCCCAATTTGATCGATCTAAAGTCTAAACCTCTAAAAATTCAAACATTTTGATCCAAAATTTAGATATTTTTGGATTCGGATGTGATAGTCTTTTTCATTCGGCCGACACTCACACTGGGTTCTCAAGAAGACAACATCAATTTCCGAGAATATTTAATTATTCATAATTCACAGACCCCGATATCCTTCATTCACTATTTCTAATTATTTGTTCTCCTCTTCTATGGGATTGGTGGTGCTATTTATGCATATGTGAGCACTGAACTCAAGTCTCGGCGAAAATGAAGATGATATGATATTAAGACTTCATGTCATCAATCTCATACAACAAATCAAAGTTCCACTCCACAAAGGTAATGATTTGTTTAGGGTTTAGGGTTTAGGGTTTTTCAGATGGTCAGATCTATGGTTCGTGGTTTGAGATCGTGGCTCATGGTTCAGATCCCTCATGAGTGTTCGAGTTTTCAGATCGTTGTCGAGTTGGGGATCGTGGTTAGTTCGTGTGGGTGTGGTTAGTTCGTGGTTAGTGGGTTCGTGTGGTTCGTGGTTAGTTCGTGTATCAGATTTTGTTGCTGTTTCAGATAGTGGTTAGTTCGTGTGTTTCGTGGTTAGCTCATGGTTCGTGTGGATCGTGGTTAATTCCAACTGTTTCGGTCGGCCCAATTAATTTATTCTGAAATATCGTATTGTCACCACCTGGTTGGATGTGGTAACCTTTGTTTGATAGTTTGTTAGTTCGGGAAATTTGTTAGTTCGGTGTTTAGACGGAGGTCGAATAGGTTCGAGTCCACCAGGTGATTGCCCTTTGACTTTGCGAGTTTTAGATAGGTTGACCGGATTGGTCTGTTGGATATTAGCAGTTTAGTGGGTTAGGTTTTCGTGTTTAAATTCCGATATTTGTATAGTTGTATTAACTAGCATCTAGCTAGTTTTTAAATTATATATATATAATACATCCGGCTACCAAAGTTAAGTGTGGTTTCCGGCTACCAAAGGGCTTGTAGCCTAGTGGTATATGGTGTTATGGGGTAATGTTCCATTCTAAGAGGTTGTGAGTTCAAATCCCATAATAAACAATGATGTAAATTAAAAATAGGTTTAATAAGTGTGTATGTTTGCCATTTAAAAAATTTGGTTTCCAAGTGAGAATCTATTTGCATGATCAATTGAGATGCGGATAATTTGAATATTCTTCCTTATAATCAATTCACAAAGGGGAATTGAAATGAATAGTGCAAAGGGTATGATGGTCTTTTACTCTCATTTAATTAAGGTGTTTTCCTATGCTTCACTTTCATTACTCTCAAAGACCTAATATTACTACCTACTGGACCATGCATGCCTCCTAATCGTCCTTTTTTCCTTTTTTTTTTCTTTTTTATGAAAAGCAATAATACTATATATTCATTAAAACACACTCTCCAAATTCATCATCCAATCCACGAAACCTTTGCAAGTTCGTCTCAAAGTTTTGATTTAATCCCTAATATAATATAAGGCGAATGTCGCTCACCTTTTAAAAATAGCGGCGTCTTTCCTTATTTTGTCATGCACTTCTTTACTTTTATTGACAGTCTTCTATTTCTTATATCGATATGTCTCCTACTTTATATTCATACTCATTCTCATACTCACTATATAATGACAAATGTTAAAATCAAAAGAGGATGTAAAGAAAGAGAATTAATAAAATTCATATGTCATTAGTAGGAGAATGAATTAGAAAGATTTAGTAGGAACAAATATAATTTTTCAATTCTTCAATTTGATTTGAAGTTACTTTTTCAGTAAAATAATATTACTAACACTTTTTAAATATCAATATATGTAAACTTATTTATTTTAAAAAGAAAGTAAATAATATTGTTAAAACAAAAACTAACCATCATCCAATCCACGAAACCTTTGCAAGTTCGTCTCAAAGTTTTGATTTAATCCCTAATATAATATAAGGCGAATGTCGCTCACCTTTTAAGAATAGCGGCATCTTTCCTTATTTTGTCATGCACTTCTTTACTTTTATTGACAGTCTTCTATTTCTTATATCGCTATGTCTCTTACTTTATATTCATACTCATTCTCATACTCACTATATAATGACAAATGTTAAAATCAAAAGAGGATGTAAAGAAAGAGAATTAATAAAATTCACATGTCATAAGTAGGAGAACGAATTAGAAAGATTCAGTATTAACAAATATAATTTTTCAATTCTTCAATTTGATTTGAAGTTACCTTTTCAGTAAAATAATATTAATAACACTTTTTAAATATCAATATATGTAAACTTATTTATTTTAAAAAGAAAGTAAATAATATTGTTAAAACAAAAACTAACCAAGAGATTCAATGATGACTCAAGGCTCTAATATTAATGTAAAATTATAAACGCATTAATATTATTTTTATTTTTCTTTCATCTAAATTAAGCTAATATATTTATGCACACCCATTTATTTATAAAAATAAAAAATTAGAAAGTAAAGAATAAAAACGGCCGGACTTATGGTCATCTACACAATCAACATAACATGTCAGGTGATCACTTCATATGTAGATTTTGATCTGAGATGTGAATTTTTTTTATCACTTGACTTTTTCTAATTAATATATTGCAATAACTATTACTAATAATAAAATCCATTAATTAACGTTACGGACAATTGATTTTATCACTATTTTATTCTTACAATTACTTTAATTTTGTATTATGTTGTACTTATGATTACTTTTTTAGTATAATTATTGTTAATGATATCCGTTTTAGTAGATATTGTAAATTTTATGAGCCATTGATATATCTATTTTTACCATATATGTATTATGTAGTTTTGTAGAGATCTTCGGGGGAGTTTTTGTAGCTCGCAATGCTTCATATGATTTGTCTCCTTCGGTTTGTATTTCGTTGTGGTTGGTAGAAGGTTAAGTAAAAATAATAAATAAAAATTAAATAACTCATTCGATTGTTAGAAGAATGAATTAAGTTTGATATGTTATTTTATAAATGTTATTGTGACTTTAGTTTATAATATTTAGATTTTAAACTCTTAAATATTCTTAAAATGAATAGTCTAAAATTCATAAAAATGTAGTAAAACTTTTACACATCTTTGAAACATGTAAAACATAATTTCCTTGACATTAATCAATTTAATAATTTATGATAATTAAATAGTTGATGCATGCTAAACTAAATTTATACTTGCATGTTACTTTACACCATCATCTGATTTATGATATTATATTTTAATTAAATCGGTAAGATTCTATTTAATTGTTATATCACCCGGCGCAACGCGCGAGCGTGATAACCTTGTTGAAATCAACTATCCAAGATTCGCTTATATAGTTATATACGAGCACTCCTAGTTTTACCCACAACCCACCAATAAATTTAAAAAACCAATATATTATACATTTCAAAAGTCTATGGACTAACATGCAAACTGTATGGAGGAAATATGTAATTTATTTTTGCTATTTTAATTGCATAATAATAACTAGTTTAATACCCGTACGGTGTCCGGGTATATTTCTTTCAAATTTATATTTATATATCTTTACCTACTACATAAATTAAAATGAAATATATGCTCGACGCTTATTTACTTACACATTATATATTATGGACGTTTGCTAACTCTTTTAATTAAAGAGAACTTAAAAGAATATTAGATACTTAATAATACATAATATCAACTAAATATAAAAATAAATAAAAAACAAAATAACGTGAGTAATTTGTATATTTATTAGATACTTAAAAGAATATTAAAATTTGGTTAACTTGAGTAATTTGTATATTTATTCTTTATAGGCACAATCATAGATTTGTAAGTTGATTTCACATATGAGTCGATTCTCATCGAGTGTTGCATAATTTACATCTTGTCGTATTTTTATCGCTTCCTCGCTTGAGTCATTTACATAAGATTTTAGAAGAAAAACCGAATAGATGAAAGTCACCGCTAGAATCCACTTACAAGCTAAAACCCAGGACTTGAGTTTAGAAATAATTGTTAAATCTAACGTAAATGTTCTTTTTTTCTTGGTTGAAATTATAGCCCTAAATAAAAAAGGGAGTTAAGATTTCATTAGATTCAAGGACTAGATTTGTGTGTGGAAAAAACATATTGAACTTAAAATATATGCAACCATTTATATTGGTGTTAAAATGCTTAAATATGTCTACCACATGCAGGAAAAAATTAAATTAATTTTAGTTAAGCATTCAAGAATCAAATCCTATAGGTTTTCTTCATCATTGAAATATTGTTATTTCTCATATGTGATTCATTGAAAATTAGGTGGTCACCCATTTTGTTATAACTGATCCGAAAACCAAACCGGAAACCGACATCAAAATAAAAAACCGAACCATTACAAAACCTAATGGTTACAACATTTATCTAATGTGCCTAATTATATGGAGATGTCAATCTGACTAAATCAAATTGTATTTTATATCGACTGAATTTTGATAAGAAACACTACAAATTAACGTCTTTTAAACTTGGTTATATTAAATTACTTTAAGGATATCCGTAGAACATATTATAAAATATATAATATGTATACAAATAGTTACACTGTAAGGATATCAATAAAATATATTATAGTAAATGATTTTTTTACTATTAAATTTCGAAGAAAGTAAAGGACAACTAAATTTATGCCTACAAGCCTTATTTAGAGTTAACATCGTAACTATAATACCACGTTTGTTATGCAGGAATAGGGGAAGGAAAGAAATGCCCCATTCCATTCTTTTATTAAAAACTTGTTTGTTTGAGATCAGGAAAAGGAATAAATGATTACTTAAGTAATCACATTCCTTCACTTTCATTCCATCCATTAACTCTATCTTTTTTCATTCCATTCCTTTACTAGATAATAAATGACCATTATGCCCTCTAACTAACCCACAACATTCGTAGCCCATTCCTTCACGATCGTCGATCTCCCAGACCATTATCGTTCCTGCTTCTTCGACATAGTCATCCATTTTTCTTATTCTAATCTGATCATGAGAAGTAGAAGCATCTCGTGAGTAGAATTGAAGATTTGGTCTTGCTTTCCCGTCATCTAACTCAGCCATATTAAAAAGGTTTGATGATTTTTTTATCCTTTTTCCTTCTTTATATCACGTTGTGTGTGATCCAATAGTGATAAAATGTTGTTGATTTCTCATCTTGTTTCTTGTTTCTTGCATATTTCATATTGATTTTAATTTTTTTCAAGTTGATTATTGACATGCCCTCTAGGTGTTTGTTAAAATGTCTAAGTGAAGATACCTCTATTTTTTCAAGCTTCTGAGAATTGTAAAGTTACTGAAGCTCCATCATTTGCTGTTCACACAGATAGAAAACCAATATCAACAATAATTGTCAATAAAAATTAGAAGAAAAGAAACAAGCTCTATCATTACTGGGATCTTTGTCTTGTGTTTGGGATGGATCGTGCAAACGGAAGAGATGCTCAAACAGCTGCATATGTTGTATCTGAGTTAAATAGAGAACAAGAACATGAAGATAATTCTCAACCCAATGATTATGGATTAGAAGACTTTGATTCTGATCATGATAACAATGTTAGGAATTCTCCTCGTGCGTCTTTAAGAGAAGGCTCAAGTACGCACCAAAAAAGAAAAAGAAGCAACAGTTGGGATCCTCTAATTAATAGCTTGAAAGAGTCGGCCGATATAATCGGTTCGAAGATTGAACAAGCAACAAAAAGCTTCACTTCAGTCTTGGGAATTGTAAAGGATAGAGAGAAGCTACGTAAATAGCTTCACACAGAGATGAAAAAAGTTGATGGTTTGACTACACCAAAATGTAACAAGGCTGTACGTATGCTTTCACGTAACGAGGACCTAATGGTGATCTTTTTTACCGTTGAGGATGAAGACAAATTCACATGGGTTTTGGATATGCTTGCTGAAGATGCTGGATATTAAATTTATAGAATATTTGATTCGCGTTTTTCACGTAGTGTTAGTCGTTATAAGAATATTTATTTCCATCTTTTTCTATTTTCTTAATGGACGTGGTACTCTTGCATAATACAAATTTTATATGGTTTCGCTATTATAAGGTTGACATTATTTATTAGTGATAATCTAGTAGTTTTGATATTTACAATTTTTAAAAAATGTGTAAAGTATATATTTAAATAAATATTTATATATGAAATTATTTAAATTAAGTTATATCTATTTTTTAATACAGGGGCATATTGGTCATTGTTTATTTATTTTATTCCATTCCCATGTCTATTTCTCCTTACCAAACATACTGCAGTAATGCTTCATTCCATTCCGAGGAAGCAACCAAACATGCGGATGGAATGGTAATAAACTATTGAATTCCTTTGCTCATTCCATTCATTTGTTCATTCCATTCCTTTGTCATTCCTTTCCGTTCAACCAAACATACCCTAAAAGAATTGTATTGATATATTGTATTTATTATTCTTTATTAAAAAATAGGGTTTAGTTTCGAAAAGTATACCGAACTTGTTACTTTTTGCTATTGTGTATACTCAACTTAAAAAACTACCATTTAGTGTATCATACTTTTAAAAACTAACATTTAAGACCTCATGTTACCTTCTAATCAAGTAGCCTTTCATTCTTTTTTATTAATTTTTTAAGTCCATAAAATATCACATCATTATTTTTATTGCCAACTCAACAATCTTCATCTTGTTGAAGATGAAGATATGAAGATGTGTTCTTTGTTCTTCATACATAAACAAGAACCCTAACTATGAACATAATCCAACCAACAGAAAGCTAAGATTGAAAATCGCACCTTAAAATGGAACCAACAAAACCTTTGTTTGAAATCAAACATTAAAAACGAACATAATCCAACCAACAGAAAGCTCAGATCGAAAATCGCACAGTAAAAATGGAACCAACAGAAACCTCTGTTTGAAATCAAACATTCAAAACGGAAACCTAATAAAATCGACCTTCAAAATGGAACAATCGAAGATGAAGATCAAAACCCAGATCTGTCGAACCCAATGAACAAACCCTAGATGTGTTTAGATCTGAACTCAGATGTTCAGATCGCGATGGTAGCGAAGGTGATGACACGCGATGGCGATGGCGATGGCGATGGCGTTGGCGATGGTGATGGCGAATCAAGTCCTCCGGTCGATTTCATAAACCCCAAAAACGATGGCTATGGTGGTGGGAAAGCGATGAAGAAATCTGGGTAATTACTGCAAGTTGCATCAGCAGCAACGCTTATGAAGATGAAGAAAGCTACTTGTATAAAGAGATTGGTTTTTACAGATTACAAAAATGAATCTGGGTAATTGTGGGTATGAACAATAATATGGGTAATTGTGGTATGAACAAGAAAATCCAAGAAAACAAAGATGAAGAATCTGGGTAATTGTGTTGGTGAATATCGATGGTAGCGAAGGAATAAAAGAATCTGGGAAATAATAATAATAATAATAATAATAATAATAATATAATTTTGATTTATTTTTAAACAAGAAAATCCAAATAAGATGCCATGTCATCAGTCACCTTGTCTAAACCTGTGACATGTCATCAAGTTACCTACTATAAGAGGTTAAATACATTAAATGATAGTTTTAGAAAGTTGGATATACTAAATGGTAATTTTGAAATATTGATATACACAATAGCAAAAAGTGACAAGTTCAATACATTTTTTGATACTAAACCCTTAAAAAATACACATCAAATATTTTAATACGATAACTTCAAAAACTTGTATGTAAAAATGTAGTCTATTGTACTACCATTTTAGACCATCTAATAATTTATTAGCATTCATATTAATATAACAAAAAACGATAGAACATAAATATGATAAAAAAAATCACAAATATTTGATGAATATATTTAACATTATATAAAGGTTTTGAAAGTAAATCATCTGAAAAGATAGCTGAAAATTATTAAAACGTATACCAACGTTTAATTTATAATTTTACTTTACTACATGCCTTATAATTAGTAATAAGTATAAAAAAATGTTGTTAAGTGCATCTCTCGTATATATTAGATACATTTTAGGATGACAAATGATATATGCTTTAACTATTTTTTTTACTTTATCCTACAACTATCCATAAGAGCATGTTGAAATAAATTTATTTTTTCATATCCTCTATTAATTTTAATATTTATGTTGATCTTATAAAGTTATAAGCAACAGAAAATCATAAAAAAATATATTAACTCTTTTATAAAATATTACTATAAAATTAGGATTAAGAGAATAACACCCTAAATAAAAAGTTTAAAATTAAAAGATATAAGAATTAAAATATAATAGAAGATAAATTACATTACTTCATTGAAACTCCAAACTATCCGTACCTGCAAAGTAAAAAGTATAGTCTAACATTAATCGTTATATCTGTCTTTTCAATTTCCCCTCCATCTTCTTCTTCAACCTACTGAACTACACCACCATTCTACCATTTCTGATGCTTACGACCTCATCACCTTTCTCTATTATTTTCTTAGCAAACAATGTTCACTTGTACAACTTATTTGTGTCGGCCGTTCTTCCCTTCCACCACCAACGACTCCCAACAAAAAGGTAAAAACTAAAATAGAAATCCAAAATTACCTTGGCAGTATACACCGCCATAGCCAAAGCAGCTGCTATTAATAGGCGTCGAAGATTACAATTACTACCATCGAATCCTAGACCGGCAACCACCAAAAGGAAGATGTGGACGAACTCGTAAATGCAGAGTTGTCCCATTAGTGCTGAAGTGGAGTAGATTCCACGATGATAATTGGATCTAAATGCCAATAAAATAAGAGAGGTAAGTGTTGGAGTGTGGGATGCGTGAATTTAGCAACAACAAAAAAAAATTCAAAAATTTCGATCCGATGGAGTTTGTTGTGACAAATAAAAGTGTTCTACATTAAAAAAACGTGTTTCAAACTTCCAATTTTTCAGCATGTAAGCTTGACTAAGTAAGATGAATTAACACGGCTCTGATTTATTGTAGTTTTGATCTAACGGTGAGACTAAGTTAGGGATTTATAGTGTGTGGTTGAGTTCATAGGATTGAGATGAATATTCCCTATTTAACACGGTCAGGATTTGTTTAGTTTACATCTAAGGTTAAAAATCATTTTAAGTTTCACTCACCGTCGGTAATATATATATATATATATATATATATAATTAAAAATACCCGGTTAACACAAAAACACCTTCCCCAACAAGAGATTCTCAATTATAAAAGAGCACCTGCAGGATCTTAAACTTCCAACTTCTTCTCTATCGATCTGCTTATATTATCCATTTTAATAAATAAATCTATATATAAAATATACATATATTCGTTTCTGGAGATCCAACATAAATTTTTAGACTTTCCAACTAATAAAATGGCTGCTTGGATATATAAGTAAGTCTGCCTATATATATATAAGATTAACTAATCATTATAAAGTTAGGGTACGTTTGTCAATGAGTTGAGATTTAATTTCTCTATTAAGTTGTTTTAATCCATCTCAAGTTCTAGTTAATAAAAAATTCACGTGTCCAATTCAAAAATAAAATACAATTAATTACCTAGCGTTATAACTCGATCTTACATGAATTCAATTGATATGGTATTGTTTAAATAAATATTAAATAATTAATATTAAGTATTAATAAAATGATAATATAGAATAATAAAACGTGAATGAAAGAGAATAAATACATGACAACAGATGACGTCAACACTCAGATTAGCGGTGTAAACGTCGACACGAGTAAGAGAACAGAAGTGATGGTACAAACGTGATATATTAATATGAAAAGATGTGATTGTATTTTTGTAACAGTCATCGATAATTATTGTTACAATTATAAGCAGTAAGGTTAAACGCTTATTGGTTATTGGTAAAAGAGAATTTACAATGATTATAAAATATTTTAAAATGATAAGACGAAAAAATTGGTTAAATATTTAAATATTATAAAGGACAAATAAGATTTCTATAAATTAAGAAGGACAAAATACGATTTTAGTGTTTAAGAATGACATAAATGAAGTTAGTTTTAATAATTTTGATTTAAATTAAAATAAAAATGAATTCTTTGGAATTTAAGTTTTTGAAGATGAAGTAATAGCTAAGATTTGATAATTAAAAATTGTTATTAAATTTAATGGCTAGAGTAATATGATAGATTTTATTGAAATTAATTAGTTCCTATTTAGATTAGAAGATGACTTTTATATTTAGTATTTTACAAACTTTTGCTTTTTAACAAAAAAATCAATTGATATGGTGATTAATTATTGATAGAATAGTATGAGTGTGCGACTCTTTTGTTAATTTTCGATTGATTTGATAGTTTTTAATTTAGCATTAACATTCGTAATATTATTATGTATATGGTACGTAGGGGGTATATTATATGGTATTAGGCTTTGACAAGGATCGCCATCCCTCGGTCCTTTGAAGCTAAAAGTGGTTCGGTATATAGGGAAGGAGGGAGGGAGAGAGAGAGGAATTTTTTTTATTAGTGATATGGAACAAGATGGAAGAAAAGAGATGATGTAGCAAGTAAGATAGAACGAGAAAAAATGATCAGAAGTACGAATAACCTTATGCTATCGGGTGATACATGAAAATTCGTTTTTGCATATTTGATGAGATTAATTTGGAAAGAGAAAAAATACAAACATATGAGATATTGGTGGTTATGAGATAAAAATCTTAAACTCATATATATGTTATGAAGGATAACGACTTTCAATATTAACTAGTTATTATTTACAAGGAATAACTGAATTAAAAATAATTTAAATAATACACGTAGTACTCTAAACCCTAAACCCTAAACCCAAAGCAATAGGTTTTGCTTTGAATATACACACCGAAAGGAAAGACCGACTTCTAGCGATTAGGGAAGATCGAAGATCAACGATGGATATGGGGATAAATTCAGCAAGTCGGCGTCTAATTCATACACGGCCCAAAAACAAATTCGAAAAAAAAAGTCCAAAATTGAAATCCGGCCCAAACCCGGTTTCTCACCCAAACCCGGATCCGGACACAAATCCATAGGCACCTCACGGTTTTTAATATATTGTATATAACTAGTTATTATTTACAAGGAATAACTGAATTAAAAATAATTTAAATAATACACGTAGTAGCTAGCTAACTAGCTTACTAGAAAGGAGTTTAATTTATATTTAGTTTTGTAATTAATATATACTTTAAAAATTCTTGTAGCAATTGAGATGACAGAGAGTCAGACACAACATATATATATATATACAGTGTGAAACTTGCCATACTCCCCGGATCGATATTATCGACAAAAGGTAATCTCGTTTCTAGAGAAATTAAGAGATATATATATATATATATATATATATATATATATAGTGAGAGGTTTAAATGAGAACCTAAATATATAGGCAAAAGTTTAAACGAGAACTGTTTTTCGTACGAGAACTGCGAGAACCAATCTGAGCCGTCTAATTCCCCCTCCTTTAATGTCATGACCCACCCATGAATTCCTCACATGTACCCTGCCACACTTGATCCCATCCACGCTCTCCATCCATGAACTTCTTATATTCAAGGAACGGCTGAGATTGGTTCTCGCAGTTGTCATACGAAAAATAGTTCTCGTTTGAACCCTCCCCTATATATATATACTAGCATTGCACCCGCGCAATGCGGCGGCGATGACAATAGTTTGTGTTTGATAACATGTTTGATTTAAAATGAAGGGTATGATATGTGAAATGCGATGTTAGTCAACATATCAATGTATTTTCTACATTTTCTGATTTCTTTACTTTTTTTTAACAATCAATCATTTTATTAGTTGTTAAAATAGTTTTTGAAAACAACTAAAAAATATTACTATTTACTAATTAGAAAAAAATATTATAACCTTAAAATTGTATTGATGTAAGTAATTTAGCTATAATGAGATTAATTAAATAATTTTTGTGATGTTTAATGATTTATAAAAGTAATAATTGCCTTAAATTAGTTGAGATAATCAAGGGAATGATTGGTTAGGCTATTGCTTTAAGTGTTTGTATCTTAAGTAAAAAAAAATTGTACTACTTAAAATTTAGTAGTCTTAAAATTTTTAAGAGAGAGAATGTTAAATGCTTTATATATATATATATATATATATAGACAAAAGTTCATGCGAGAACCGTTGTTAGTGCGAGAACCGCGAGAACCAATCTAAGCCGTCCAATTCCCCCTCCTTCAATGTCATTGCCCACCCATGAATTCCTCACATGCACCCTGCCACACCTTATCCCTCCACGCTCTCCATCCATGATACTTCCCATATCCAAGGAATGACTGAGATTGGTTTTCGCGGTTCTCACACAACGGTTCTCGCATGAATCTTCCCCTATATATATATATATATAGTGAGGTTCAAACGAGAATCTAAATATTTTTAAGAATGAGAGACTCAATCTCAGCCGTCTAATTTCTCTTCCTTTAATATTTATATATATATATATATATATATATATATATATATATATATATATATATATATATATATATATATATATATATAAATATTAATAAACATCTAACTCATTGCCACATGTCCATTTTTTAGGCATCATTTTTCTCATTTTCCCGCTCATTTTCAACACATTGTACATCTGCCACGTGTCCCATTTTTTATTAAACGCATGTTTTTAGACCGGTTTTAATGGATAAAATGACCGGTTTTCCTTTGGTCTTAAAAGGGTGTTCTTTTAGACCGGTTTTAATGGATAAAAAGACTGGTTTTCGTTTGGTCTATCTTTTAGACTGGTTTTAATGGATAAAAAGATCGGTTTTACTTTGGTCTTAATATGGGTGGTCTTTTAGACCGGTTTTAATGGATAAAAAGACCGGTTTTCTATTGGTCTTAATATGGGTGGTCTTATCTATAACATAAAGACCGGTTATAAACCGGTCTCCAAAATCACATATAAACTTGTTTTTATCATACGTGAACCTAATCAAATGCTACATAAACACCGGTATTTATCCCCTCTCTCAATGGTATTAGTTATGGACATGTTGTATTAAAACCGGTCTGTATGTAACTTTTTTTTAAATTTTTTTCATAATATATGGCTATAGTGTATGCCAATAATTGAGTGAGAATATTTAAAAACAACAATATAAGACAAAACTAACTTATTATTTCATTAACAACAAAAATATATCTATAAAAAAAAGTCTCAAAGATTGAGATACAAATTTCTTACAAATTAAGATCTTTAATTATAAACCAACATAACAACTATCTAAACCTTTCGGGATTGCAGCCTTATGTTACGACTAATAATAATAATGTTGAAGACAAAGTTTTAATAAATCTTACTTTTGATCAAATTTCCAATTTATGATTTAAATCTGATTTTGTATTTCATTTTCTTAGTAATTATTCTATGTGTTTTTTTATTATTTATGAGTTATTTATAACCAACCCGTGTAATACACGGGTGTCTAAACTAATATATATATATATATATATATATATATATATATATAATATATATATATATATATATATATATATATATATATATATATATATATATATATATATATATATATATATATATATATATATATATATATATATATATACCCCACCCCACGTACTATATATGTATTTCTTATCTACTAAATAAATTAATAAATAAACAATAGTCGACAGCTATGTGTATGTGTGTATATACATATATAAATACATTAATACATATATATACACATCAAGCTACATAGCCCCAGAGATAAGTCAATAGAGAGAGAATTGAAAGAGAGATATGAAGAGAAGAAGAGAAGTGGAGAAACAAAGCTCATCAGAGTTAAGATCCGCCATTGAAGAGCTTTCTTTGTTAGCAGCTGTCATGATGCCTAATCATGAACATCATCATGCTGTTGAGGATGATGATGATCACCAACATAATGACAGTACTCACATCCCTATCAAACCCTTCCTTTCTCTCTGCAACTTCCTTCTTCATCTTCTTGGTCTCTCTCTCTCTCCAGTAATTTTAACTTTCGTAATGGTTTAAAACACTAGGAAATTTTTAATAATTGTACTGATGCGTTACGTGATCAAATATTGCAGATAAGATAGGGCCAACAATGGTTGTTCTGAGACAAGACATTCATCGAAATATACAGGTAAACTTTGGATTTATATGTGTTTTTACGTTCATACCCTTCTTAATTACCTTTCATCAAATTAAAAATAAAGATAACACCTAAGTATCGTACATGACTGTCTCAGTTACTAGATTACCCTTTTGTTTGTTTGTATTATCAATTATTTGACTTCATTATTGTTATTATTATTATTATTTAAAATCAAATATATAATATATATATATATATATATATATATATATGAAAATATTGTAATATATTATTTGTGTCGTTCCTTATCAAAAGTTGGTTGACAATTTGCAGTTTACATCATCCTTTTTTTACTACTACAAATAGCTTTACGCGAGAAAATTCACACTATTTACTGCTTATGTCAAAAGCCTATGACAAAATTGCCAATGATATTATTGTGGGGTACTGCTATGCCCACGTAATTCGTGTGTGTAGCAAAAGTAAATTCGCATTTAACAAATGCGAAATATGACTGACTCATTTATTCTTAGAGATTGGAGAAGATACAAGAATCAGAGGCTACACTTTATTCAAATGTGGTGGAGATACTAAAGAAAGAGGCAAAAGAAGGCACTTCAAAAAAGGTTGCTAGTTGTAGCAAAGCCTTTGTTTGGCTAACTAGGTATATAAATTTATATATATATATATTTTTGGAAATATATATATATATATATATATATATATATATATATATATATATATATATATATATATATAGGGTTTAGGGTTTAGGGTTTATATATATATATATATAGGGGAGGGTTCCATCGAGAACCGATTTTAGTGCGAGAACCGCGGGAACCAATCTTAGCCATTGATTTGATAAGTGGAATTTATGGATGGAGAGCGTGGGGGATAAAGTGTGGCAGAGTGTATGTGAGGAATTCATGGGTGGACAATGACATTGAAAGAGGAGAAATTGAACGGCTCAGATTGGTTCTTGCGGTTCTCGCACTAAAAATAGTTCTTAATTGAACTTCTTCCTATATATATATATATATATAAGCTTTACCATATATATGTGGATTGACAGTATAAATTAATTACTATACTAAAAAATAATAATTTATATGTGTACGTACGTTTTAATTATATACAGATCTTTAGACTTTACGATGAATCTATTGCAAGTGATAGAAAAAGATATTGCGGTGGAGATGGAGAAAGCCGTTAAAGAAGCATACGAAACCACTCTAAAACCATGGCATGGATGGATCTCTTCCACGGCTTATCGGGTACAATTTACATATCGATCTCTATAACCTACATCTTTAAGTAATTTCAATTCATATAATATATATCAACACATATATGAATTGAAATTTATTAAAGATGTACGTTTCTACCATTGCAGTGTTCCTTACCCTATATAGGGTAAGGATTCAATAGAAACAATATTAAAATTGCGCAATGATAGAAACATTGTATCTAATATAATAGGCATGTCTAGAAACACTGCATCTTGTCTACAAAATCACCACATCCGACCATAAATAATTACATGTTATCTAAAAAACATTTACATGTTATCTAAAAAACATGGAGTTATCTTAAAACAAGTCCATCATGCGTGAATTAATCGGTGATTTCTTATTTAAAAACCAATGCATTTTGTGTAAATACCACTACATCTAATATAAAACCACTCAATCTTGTCTAAAAACACTACATCTTATCTTTACACACAACAACAACAACAACAATAATGGAAAATAATAATAATAATAATAATAATAATAATATATACACTTTGTCATAGCTAGCCTACAAAGTTTGACTGGTTAAAATTTTTTGAAGGCTCACACGTCGTGGGTTGGAGTCCACGTCGTGGAGCATTGTTTTGGAACCGTTCGCACGGTGCGAACGTTCGCATCCTATTTGTGTGTGTATATAATAATCACCGTTTTACTATGTGTGTGTGTGTATTTTATATAGAAATGAAGCTGATGAATATATATTCCAGGTTGCACTAAAATTAATTCCAGATAATAAAATTGTGATCGATATTCTCATATCTGAAGAAGCTGATAAACAAATTCTCAAAGATGACATAAAAAGCTTTGTGTCGTTGCTTGCACCACTCTTAGACGAGATACATTCAATTTTGGTGAGTTTCTAGTCGATTTTCAATTATCTTGTAGTAGTTTTGTGGAGAATCTTGAGGTTTCGAAATTCAAATTAATCTTGATCACTATATGTTCATGTTCTTATATATGTTGCAGGAAAGCTATGGGTTAGACAGGCTGAAGGCCACTTAAACAATGAACAACGCAATGAGAAACATAAGAGATTGATACTATATGTATATACATATATTAAGTAGTAATAATATATAGAACAGTACTTATATGTAACGCAGCTAGAAAAAGGTTCATATGACAATTAATTCTCTTGTTTTTTACCAATATAAGTTGTCATATACACCTTTTTTCTATACTAGTGAAACTCCATATGTACTAGCTAGTCACTTTACGTACATATATTTTGGTGTACATTTGTACCCAATCCTAGAGATATAACCTGCATGTAACTGATAATGTATCATATAATAGCAAGAATATTGTGTAAATTAAATATAGTTAATAGGCGCTTAGGCTTGTACTCTATGTCTCTATTCCATTTACATGCAGCCCGGTGTGCCAATGTATTATTGTATATATAATAGAAGTCCATTAATTAGCTAATATTATGAAGCAATGAACTAATAGTTTTAAAATATATATGTTCGATCTTTTTTTTGAATGACAATATATGTAAAAATCTAGCAATTCAAAAGACCACATGGTTGAAGATGTTTGTATTATACCAATAAAAGTACAGATTAATTCCTTTTGATTTATATATAAGATGAAAATAAAGAAAAGAACTATCTAGCCTAATATATGAAATTAAGCGACCCCTGTGTTAACACTAAATAATATTAGTCAATTTTAAATTTATATAGTTTTAAAGAGTACTAACATATATAGTAAAAATAATTACAAAGCATATATAGAAATATAAAATCTCATATGAAATGAATAAATATTACATAATTTTGAAATTCATACCTAAGATTATCATAAGAGTTTCTATATAAATTCTTTATAAACAATGTACAGTCATAGTTTTATTAATAATGTTGCCTTCATTATCGCAAATTTAAACTTTTAACCCCTCCTTACTCATCACTCGAGAAAAAGTCACATATAACCGTCAAATAGACAATAACATCATAAATATTTTCTTTCAATTATAGTATTAGATTGGATAAGATTTTCAAATATCGAGAAATAACAACAATCTGCCAAAAAAATATTAGAGATAGTTGCTTTATTGATATCACTCCTTCACAACTAAAAAGTAAATTTGAACAGATGAAATATGTTAAACCTATTTTTGATTTTATGTTTGACCAATCCAAATTAGTATATTATATGAAGAAATCTTGAATAAATATCGTTTGAATCTTCCGTTTGTTGCAATATTTTTATTATTTTCTTTTGATAAAATTGTTGTAATAGATGATAAATATTATGATATTTCTAGAAAATATTTGTTTATGTAAAATATATAAAACCGAAAAACCAATATGAAAAACCGACAGATCGTATCAGAATTCACATTAACTGTACTGATATTTATATTTTGACAATTTTTTGGTTTGGTTAACCAAACTAAGATTGTTTTCCGTTTAGTTATGTTTTACGACTGTAATGATGTATGGATAACTTAAACCAAATTTTTGATAATCACCCTTGATATAATTAAGTAAATATGTTTAGAAATAGGAGATTGTGATTGATAATTATCACAGGGGTTTTAAGAAAATTTATTAAATAGAAGGTTGTAATTGTAAAATTTTTTGAAATAAATAAGGATGATAACATAATATTGGGATTATTTTCTAATTTTTTTTAAGTTTTTTTATTAAATGAAATATTTTTATTAGTGAAAGCTTATTTTTAAAAAGGATGACGATGTATGGCTATATATAACCTACAAGGAAGAAACATGTTGCATTAAAAAAACACAACAAAAAAACTAACCACACCTAATAAGTACACTACTTCCTAGTGCCAAAAACTCGGTCAATAACTTTTACTTGGCAGAACTATTGAACCTTTCAAAAGCTAATTACTTCAATTTCTAAATAAACTAAAACTAAAATAGTAATACTACTAAAAACCCAAACAATTAAGATTAAATCCAACAATCACCCTCGTAGTCTTGATTTGTTTCTTCATCAAAGCAATGTTGGTTCTTCATCTTAGATCAAGTTAGCTTCTTTATCCTTCCGTTGTCTTTGTCGTTCCACTTTGAGCACAAATAACTAAAATGCCAAACACTCCACAATCATAACAAAGAATTCCACTCTTATCACCTCAGCACCTCACCATGTTCCTCTTCCACGGCCACTTCCTCCTCTTTCATTGTTTCTCCCACGATCCCTTCCGCGTCTATTACTTTCACCATATTTAAATTCACATGCCATCAAAAGTTGATTTTTCTCTTCTTCCTTAATCTCGTGATTTTAAAGCCTATCTTCATAAGCTTTCACCTTTCCAACAGCTTCTTCAAGTGGCATCTTTCGAGGTCGGGATATTGCTCAATAGGATCTATAATTGGCAAATACTTCTTTGGAAGAGAATTAAGCAACTTTCTCACTATCATATCTTTTTCAAGACACTCACCAACACTTTTTAACTATACCACTTATCTTAACTGAAAATTCGTCGATTGTCTCGATCTCTTTCATCTTTAGCCTCTCCAACTCACCCCTTAGAGTTAGCAACTGAGCATTTTGTACTTGTTCGGTACCTGAATACCGAATCCGAATGGATTCCCAAACATCTTGCATCCTTATGTTTGGAAACCTGCAAAAAAGTATCTTTCATAAGAGTCGGATAAATTATAGCTTTGTAATATAGTTCCTTTTCTCGTCCTTATCTTCTCCGGTTTCCGTCTTCCAAAGGCCATGTGCTCTCAACACAGTTTCAACCATGAGTGACCATGAAGTGTAATTGGTTTCGGTCAATTTAGATCATCCGCTTGTGACACTACCTTGCTCACAAACCATTGATGCACCTGCCTTTTCTCCCACTTCCTAGCTAAACTTTCGAGTTTCAACACTGATCTAGATGTCGTTTTTTTCTTCGGCCTCTTGTTGCCTTCAGCAGACACAGTCTGCTTCTCCTTCGGTCTCGTTCTCATGGTCTTCTCTTGCTAGCGTTGGTCTTTTCAGTTTATGCCGGATAATTTCGGTCTACTAGTGTCGTTTTCTTTTCGGTCTTTGCTACTGTAGCAGCTGATCTTAACACCTCTTACGGAAATTCACATGCAATCGCCCCTTCTTCTTCTAATTGAGCCCTGGGCTTTGATACCAGATTTTGGTATTATACCAAACATACTCCTTTTCATTAATATATAAAGATGGAAATAAAGAAAAGAACTATCTCTCCTAATATATGAAATGTGTACAGAGGATAAAGGAAAAGAAAAACACTCTCTTTCATTCAATAGTAGATGCATGGCTACATATAGCCTAAAAGGAAGAGACGTTCGGCATTAATAAAAAAACAATCTAATCTAATAACCTTATTAAAAGATAAAGATTGTGACATCATCCTTCCTTAATTAATGGTGATTCCACCAATCAAAACCTTTGACTTTTTAAAACTTCTTTTTTAATTTTTAATCTTGGGATAATTTCATATATATCCTTCCAAACTTTCATTATTACGTATATATCATTTGAAACTTCAATATTACGTATATGTCCTTCTAAAACCTCTAAACTCTCATAAATATCCAAAAACATATTTTCTTATTATTTATTCAATTTAAAAATCAGTGATAATAATAATCTCATATACTTACTTATGTTTTTACTAATTTACCCTTAATCTATTTTTTACCCAAACTGTAACACCCTCTCGACCGGTCTAGATTAATTAAGGTAATTAATTAATTAATCTGGAAATTTAAATTGTTTATGTGAGTTATTTGTAATATGTAGTAATTGATAAATTTGTGAAATTATTTTGTTTTAATATTTAAAGTAAATAGTTAAATTAATATTGAGTTGGTGAGGGGGGTGTGGCCGGTGTTGGTGGGTATAGCCACTCACTCCTCCTCCATACTTCATTACTTGTAAGGTTGAACAAAGTGTGAGTGTATGTTCTTGTGTGTATTTTCGGCCGAGAAGGAGAAAAAGAAAAGAACAGAAAAGAAAGAATCAAGAACAACTCATTTGATCTTTATACTTGCATGCATAAATTGTTAACTGAAGATTCTGAAATCAAGGTTAGAATACTGAATTCAAAGTTGTTGATTGTTAATGTACTCGGTTTTAGATATTATGATGAAAACCGATTAATTCTTGGTGATTTGATGAACTTAGGATATTTTATGTTAGAAATTATTATGAATTTATGTTGTTTATATGCTTAGAATGATTTCTGGAAACTTAGAATAATTGTATGTTAGAAATCAGGTGATAATTTGATTAGAAATCAAATTTTTAGCTGAGTTATGAATTTATCGGAATTGGGGATATGAATCTCTTGGAATTGAGAATCCCGACAAAAAGATTATTGGAATACATGAATCCCGGGACAATTTTATTGGAATGTGGAAGATTCCGACAACATGGACTTATGATTTAATATATGTGCCTTTTATCGGAATTCCTTATTTCTCGGAATTTGATATTATCGGAATTGAACATATTCTCGGAATTCCTTATTTCTCGGATTGTGCATGTTCTCGGATTGTGCATGTTCTCGGATTGTGTCTTTTCTCGGATTGTAACTTTTATCGGATTGTACATTCTATCGGAATGGGCCTTTGCTCGGATTGTGCCTTTGATCGGAATTGATCCTATCGGAATTTGGCCCTTTACTCGGAATTCAATTCAAATGGATTTGAATTTACTCGGATTTGAAGATTTGAAGATAAACATGAATTTGTATATCTATTGGGTTTATGTATGATGAATACATATGTATATGTGTATATACATGAGAAACATGTATAAATATGATATTTATTATTGGGTCAGTATTATGAAATGAATACTGATATTGTGTTACCTTTATCTAAGGAACTGAGAAGACTCAGTGAATTTATTCATCTGAGTAGGATCCAACAGTGCTAACTGTGGTGAGTGGATTTATATCTATTGATATACATGTTATGATATCCTATTTAGAATGCTCTTGTTTGGATTGTATATACATGTTATTTGGAGATCAGATTTAGTCTGGGCCTGTTGCTTGGGGATTTACCGTATCAGATCTTGTGGTACATTTGTTGTACACAAGAAGGCTGGTATTGTTATCCATGTTAGCAGGGCTATCGGTAAACCTTGGTTTTGGCCGACCTTGGTTGTAGGTGGTTGCAACACCGCCGATTCTCCTGGGATTCATGAGCTATTTGGGTTTAGGCATGTTTGCCTTGTGTATGATTAGATATTGGTTCCCTCACTTAGCTTTGTGCTAATTCCCCACTAGATTGTTTTGCAAATACTCCGCGGTGAGTTTGTAGATAATGAAGACTGGGATTTTGGACCGACCATTACTCTGATGTCAAAGATTTTTGTTAAAGCCTGTTTTGTAACTAACACGTACTATAGTGGATATTTTGTAAATGTTAACCAGTCAAAATTGTATATCTTTTGGATTTTAAATCTAATTATATGTAATTAGCTTCCGATCCGCACGCAATTTATTGTTAATAAAAAAGTACAGTGTTACACAAACCATCTGATATACCCAAACCCCATTTGACATTACGTATTACCCAACCATCGATGATTACTGACATCATGAGTTTGAAGCAACGGTTCATTCTCATCCCATTCCTTCATTGTCTTGTTCGTTCGACCATCATTGCGTGATTGAGAGTTGCGTAGCATATGCTATGTGTGATTGGGAGTCCTGCAATTGAGAACTTGTATCCTGCGATTGGGAGTTTTATAATAGAGGATGCTTCTGCCTTCCTTTTTTGTTATATTTCTATTCAATTCTTGGTAATGGTTATGCTTCTACCTTCCTTATTCTCCTCCTTGTGTGGTATATCTTTATGGTTAGTACATATATATCATGCATGTTGTTTCTTGCTTAGAAAAACAAAGTAGAACCAGTTGAAATAAGTATTAGTTTAATCTAAATATGCTTATTTTTTGGCCTATTTCTGAAATGTGAGTTAACGAGACATTGGGTGGCATTAAGCTAATTGATATTTAGGCAATTTACAAACAGCGCTACATATGCTTTCAAACAAACCTAGAAGGTTGTTTTTCAAAACAGACCAATGCAAATAAATAGAAAAAAGTTTAAGATTGTGAATAATTATTTGGATGTGTTGGTTGCAATTGGAACAAGCCATTGGAGAAAAACAAATTTTCAGTATCCATCTATGGTATATCAGCTTCATTCAACCAATTGGTAGGATATCAGATTGAACCGTTACCTCGAACTTGATGGATTCATCCAATCGCAGGGAGAATCTCGAACACATTACGTATTCTCAATCGACGAAATTGAATCCTGATTCTTCGAATTTGCTTATTGTCGATCGTTGATTGATATCGTTTAATCCCAATCGATTGCCCTCTGAACGACGAACCTAGCGTACGTACGAAATGGGGGTTTGGGTTTATCAGATATGTAATGTCAAATGTTTCAATGTTTGGGTATATCATATAGGTTTGGGTAAATAATGAGATTAAGGGTAAAATAGTAAATACATAAATAAGTATATTAAATGATTATCACTGATTTTTAAATTGTTTAAATAATAAGAAAATATGTTTTTGAATATATATGAGAGTTTAGAGGTTTTAGGAGGACATGTACGTAATATTAAAGTTTTAAAGGATATATACGTAATAATGAAAGTTTCGAAGGATATATATGAATTATAACTTTAATCTTCTTCTTTAATATATATTAAAAAATCTAACTAAATTGAGAAAAAAAGGAAAAAGGCTAACTATGTTTATCACAATTCACACCCACAATACAAAAGACAATTTTACATAATTAAATGTTTCTTTAATATGTAACTATCAAAAGAAAAGAATTTTGACATAATCCTTCCTTAATTAATGATGATTTCACCAATAATTTTTTTTTTATTTTTAATCTTCATCTTTAATATATATTAAAAAATCTAACAAAATTGAGAAAAGAGGGGGAAAAATCTAACTATGTTGATCACAATTCACACCTACAATACAAAAGACAAATTTACATAATTAAATATTTCTTTAATATGTAACTATCACAACACACTAACGCTGACAACATAATCGAGACTGTTATAATTTCTTTTGTTATGGAAAATTTATATTAACTATATATGTGCTATATAGTGAATGGTTATAATTCCTTTTCAAGTATTATAAATTTTCCTTTCCTTTTTTCATAATTATCTTAAATAATCAATGATATAATACATAAAATATGCAAAACTAAGTAATCAAATATTTTATATTGCTATCTATATTGTCTAATTATTTTTACTACAGGTGTTAGTTCCTTTAAAAACTATAAAAATTTTAAATTAACTTATATTATTTCCTGTGTTAACACACGAGCCGCTTAACTAGTAAATAAAAATAACTATACACCTAATAAGTAGCTAAATAAAACCACTACTTCTAGTCTTCTACTCAACGCGTGCAACGCCAAAAACTAGTTCAACAATTTTTACTTGACAGAATTATTTAACCTTTCAAAAGCTAATTACTTCAACTACTAAATAAACTAAAACTAAAATAGTGATACTACTAAGAACCCAACCAATCAAGATTAAACCCAGAGGGGTTTAATTAAGATCCATGCATTCGAACCATAGGGACTTCAACTAATTTGGATCTATATGTTAAGCAAAATAAGGAGTATAAGGGTGTTGTAAAAAGTGTTCAATATATAGCTACAATTATAAAAAAAAAGTGTTCGCTTGGCAAGTAGTTACACTTGTAAAAGGTAAGATGTTAAATTGGGTAAAATCCCCTACAAATTGTATTTCAAAGTGTCCATGTAAATATAAAACCATAACAAATTAAAAAAGTGTAATTAAAAAAAAACATGACTCGAAAACCACTTGTCATAAAATATCGAACTATGAAGAAAAAATGCGAACAAAATAATAATGACGACACCAAGATCTAATCATGGAAAAACAATTTCAAAAAAAATATAAGGTAATCCCAAGAACACACATAATTATATCACCTTGCTAAAATCGATCGATGAATAACTTAAAAAGGAAAAAACCACGAGAAGAACGACTTTGGTTTCTGCCTTTTAATTAGCCACTGATCGAGATATATATATATAGGCAAAAGTTCAAACGAGAACTGCGAGAACCAATCTGAGCCGTCCAATTCCCCCTCCTTTAATGTCATTGTCCACTCATGAATTCCTCACATGCACCCTGCCACACTTGATCCCCTCCACGCTCTCCATCCATGAACTTCCCATATCCAAGGAACGGCTGAGATTGGTTCTCGCAGTTCTCGTACGAAAAACAGTTCTCGTTTGAACCCTCCCCTATATATATATATATATATATATATATATATATATATATATATATATATATATATATATATATATATATATATTTGATCAATATAGATCCCTCCTTAAACAAAGATCACAAAGTCACAATCTTAGCCATTAGATTAATCAAATCAATGGTTAAGATCTATAATGACATGATTGTAATTAAGTAAACAGTTATAAGATTTAATTCTAGAAGGAGGGGTATTATGGTCAGAGCCCCTTTTTTTAATTTTTTTTACCCCTTAAATCTTTAAATAACCATAACTATTTCAATTTTTTGAGTTTAAGCAAAAAAATTATACCAAACTTCTCATTTTTTAATCATCTTTCAAACGAGACCACTCTTCTTATATTTCTGAAGAAAAAAAATTCGACGAAAATGACGAAAATGATGAAAATGACGAAATTCATCATTTTCGTCACCTACTGTTGCTGTTGCTGTTACGTGATATATAAGGGGCAGCCAAAAATGATAAATTTTGTCATTTTCATCATTTTCGTGCCCCCCTGTATGTCACGTAACAGCAGGTGACGAAAATGATAAAAATTCATCATTTTCATCATTTTCGTCACCTGTTGTTACATGATACATATGAAAATGACGAATTTTTATCATTTTCGTCACCTGCTGTTACGTGACATACAGGGGGGCACGAAAATGATGAAGATGACGAAATTTATTATTTTCGTCACCTGCTGTTACGTGATATATAAGGGGGCACGAAAATGATGAAAATGACGAATTTTTATCATTTTCGTCACCTGCTTTTACGTGACATACAGGGGAGGCACGAAAATGAGAAATTTCGTCATTTTCATCATTTTCGTGCCCCCTGTAATTCACGTAAAAGCAGGTGATGAAAATGATAAAAATTCGTCATTTTCATCATTTTCGTGCCCCCATATATATCACGTAACAGCAGGTGACGAAAATGATAATTTTTATCATTTTCGTCAAAAAAAATATGGTGAACAGGGGTCCGAAAATGATGAAAATTGTTAGGTGTTATGGATATGAAGGTGATGGACGAAAATGATTAAACTGATAGGTGTTACTCTCTTCCAACAGCCGAAAATAAACATAATTTTTATTCAATCATTTTCATCATTTTCGTCACCTGCTTTTACATTACATACAGGGGGCACGAAAATGATGAAAATGACGAAATTTATCATTTTCGGGCCCTGTATGTCACGTAATAGCCGGTGACGAAAATGATAATTTTAGTCATTTTCGTCATTTTCGTAAAAAAAAGGTGAACAGGGGTCCGAAAATGATGAAAACTGTTAGGTGTTATGGGTATGAAGGTGATGGACGAAAATGATTAAACTGGTAGGTGTTACTCTCTTCCAACAGCCGAAAATGATTATTTTCGTCATTCATATCATTTTCGTCAAAAATTTTTTTTCCAGAAATATAGGAAGAGTGGTCTCGTTTGAAAGAGGATTAAAAAATGAGAAGATTGATATATTTTTTTGCTCAAACTCAAAAAATTGAAATAATTATGGTCATTTAAAGATTTAAGAGGTAAAAAAAATTAAAAAACTGAATTTGGAATGGCTGTAGGATGCGCGTGGGTTTTATTTCAAATTGGTTCAATTCCTATTTTGCTCTTTTAAATTAGTGGCTGAGATTGGAAATTTGGTATCTATGTTTAAGAGGGGGGCTTTGTTGAACTTCACCCTATATATATATATATATATATATATATATATATATATATATATATATATATATATATATATATATATATATATATATATATATATATATATATATATATATATATATACTACTTTATAATACATTTAGACCTTTTTACTTAATCTCTTAAACTTTAAGTGTTTTGAGATTACTATTCTACCCCTAACAAATCACAATATGATTAATTACATGAGATTAGAGAACGGTTTCTATGATGATGAAAGTCAACCACAATTATATAAAATCAAACTAAAATCAAACTAAAAGTATGATCGAACTTGAACCTAATGAAGAAGCTACTGAGTAGAACACAAAAGCAAACATAATTGAAATTGTTAACATACAAATCGGATATGTAAGTTGACACATATTCTAGACGTATGGGTGTTCAATACTCGGATGCATGTACATCAACCATTTTAATCAAAATACAAACCGTTTCATAAGCGAATTTAAATTTTGTTCTTTTTTAATAACCTAAATTGATTATTATGATAAGCAATATATAATGAGTTTTTGGTCCAGTTATGTTTTTGAGATGTTGTTACCCGAATACACCATTTTTTTTCAATTGATTCTATAATATTTTATGTCCTACTTTAGTTTAATTTTCATTTAATTCGTATCGTTTTTTAGACTAGCATAGTGCCCGCGCAATGTAGTGGCGATGAATAATTCATACTCGCTACCATGTCCATTTTCGATTACATAGAGGTATGGTATTCGAGCATTACAGTGACGTTTAAGAATTTCTATTCATAACATGTTACTTTTTTAGATATATACTAGGTATTTCTATTTTAACTTCCTAACATATATGCAGAACTCCAAATTAAGAAGCGAGACATTAGTTTGCTTTAACGCAAACACTGATGTCACCCTAATATTGTTGAGTGCATTAAAGAATGGTTGATACGTCAAAATGTATATATGTTCCCTTTGTAAATGTCAAGATTGGTATAGGTATATGGTGGAATGTTGTTGTATATTTGCATTGTTTATGAACTTGGTGGGTTCATTCGCTTTTTAATGAATTTAGTATGTCTAGGAGCCTTTACTTTTACTTTTACATGAATTTGGTGTTACGAGTCTTTGATCGAATAAAGTTTAGTTTATATTTACCATTTTCAATCAATCTGGCTTTACAAATAGAATTCATGTGTAAAAATGGTCTTTGTATAAAGTAGAAAATTTAAATGGTTTTGTTTCATCGGTTTTGGTAATGTCTAAAAAAATTCAAAAAACTAAACTCGTTCAAACCGAATAAATCAAAAAGCGAACCATTAATCATTCCTATTTTATAGAGAAAGGAGCATTGGCATCACCTGGATGTAGCTATAGAGAATGGAACATTGATTGCTAGACCCAGATGTCGGTTTTGGACAATGGTTAAGTCTAAAAATGTCTAAGTCAATACAAATAACCTTTTAACTTAAATTAAATATATTCAACATAGATCGAAAATTAGATTAAAAAATCTTCACAAAAATAATACTTTTAAATATTTTATCATGTAACATATATTTAAATTAAATATTAGTGAATACTTAACATCGAAATTATGCATTTTGATTAATTTATAATATTATTTAATTTTCGTTCGTTTTTAGTTTACTTGGACTCTCAAAAATTAAGTAATGAAAAATCTACTCTTAAGTATTCTTACATGTTTTTAAAACACACTGATCAACCAATACATTCTCGCATACCAACACAATTCTTAAAGTCGTGATATGTTTTTAAACTTATTTTATAAGTAGAGATTTTTTTCTTATTTTATTATACTTTGAAAATTATTTTAAAAGTTAATAAATGAGTTGATAAGGAAAGAGAAATAAAAGACATGAAAAACGGAGGAGAAAGAAAGGAACATGTTGTGAATAGAAATTCTTAGACGTCACTGTAATGCTCGAATACCATATCTCTATGTAATAAAAGATGGACATGTTACCAAGTATGAATTATTCGTCGCCGCTGCATTGCGAGGGCACCATGCTAGTGTGTGTGTGTGTGTGTATATATATATATATATATATATATATATATATATATATATATATATATAGGGTAGGGTTATTCTACAAATAAAAAAAAGCTACTAAATGTAAGGTGAAATCTGGACCACAGATCTATTCAAAAGTAAAATAAAAAAGTCTCCATTTTGACCAATAATTTCGGAATTAAAAAAATATAAAAAGGTTAAAATGGTAATTTAAACAATAAGAAAAGACACAGAAAGAAGGAGGTGTTTGTGAGGGGGAATGAATATATAGAGAGAGAGGTAGGATCAAATAAGAACACCCCTTATCTTAAGAATGGTGAGAATATTTATTAACCTTTAGATTTAACTAATCAATGGTTAGTATTTTTCCTTTATTTTTTTATTTTCTTAAATTACAAATTACCCTTAAAAGGGTATTTTAGACACAAAGTAAGAAAAAAACTCTCTCCCCTATTTATGATTTGTACATAACCGTAACCAAAATTCTACCAAATAATTAGAAAAATTGAGAAATTTTTATGGAAAGTTTACACCATCGAATTAAAATTTTTATGGATCTACGTTGTGGGTGATGGCACAAAGGCAAGAGTTTGCAATGTTAGAATTTATATAATAATTTATATTTTGGGGATGCACTAGATATTTTTTTTATTGCCTTTCACTAAATAACTTTTCACTTTTGTTTTCTTTCAGTAATGGGTTTTTCAAATTTTGTTTTTCTTTTAGTTAAATTGAAGTGGATTTGGGGTGTATAGATGGATATTTTTGGGGCTACATGCATCTTCAATTGCTTATGCAAATTAGTGTTTGTTTTCGAATCTAATTTACCTATTAAGAGTCAGTATTTATGTGATAATTTATTGATGTTTTAGTTAATAATCATTGCTTATGTATGGTTATGATAAACGTATTAGGTGTTCGACTTCTATAATTTTCTTTTTAAATGTTAAGTAAACACATTCAAAAAACTATTTTTATGCATCTGTTTTATTTTTTAAAAATGGACGCTTGCATCTTATTTATTGTTATTTTCATACATTTTTTTTTGTTAATTTGAATCTTATTTGTATTATTTTGATGAATGCAAGTAGCAATTATTTTATGGATTGAAATTACTAGTTTTGCATCCAAAATCTCCAATTGCATCTATTAGGACTGCATCTAATGATTGCATCTGATTTGTATATATCGAAACACATCAAAACATATCAAAACTAGTATCAAATTAAAGAGAATTTAAACATAAATTTTATGGTATAATTTTTTTAAATATACAATTATATTTGTGAAATATATATTGATCTTAAAATCAATGGGATAAGAAAATGTTATATGGGGAAAGTTCTTAGGAGAGAGAGGGATGAGATTCAAAATTACTATTTTGCCTATTTTAATGATTGGTGGATAAATGTTCTCACTGTTCTTCATTTAAGGGGTGTTCTTATTAGATCCCTCATATTATATATATATATATATATACACACGTTATAAACAAAACAAAACCTCGTATTAGTAACGTTGTGGAACGAAAAAAGGTCATGGGCCGAAGCTCATGAGAGTAGTTACGGCTTAGTCAACAAACTCTGTGCAAGGGCGTCAAGGAAACTCACAATACTGTCACCAATGACCAAACCATCAACTCACTCGATATATAGTATAATATATATTTGGAAAATGAAAAGGTTTAATAATTAGCTATTAAATGAATATTATGAAATATACCTAACTTATCTATACCTAACGGACCTTCACCATTTGGAGTACTAGAAGTCCAAAGTGAAGGATGGTGATGAACCGCAAGGAGCGCCGCAACTAGACCAGCATTACTCGAAATGGTTGGTTCAGTAAACCACGGTTGCTTTCGATCATCTAAAAACATATCATTTAGGTCGGGTCCTCGAACCATGGCTCCCAAAAGTTCACTGGGATTTGGATTCTCCGAGTTCAACCATGTACTCCCTTCGTCGCAAGAATGCCACTGGCCGTTATCCCATGGGATCGATGCACCTCTATGGTGCACATGCATTGGATACTTGTTTCCAAACCCTACTACATAGCTCATCTCCATCGGATTGTCTCCAAGTATGTAATTAACCTAAAATAAGATAAGGAAAAAAAAAACAAACAAATAAACTTTTATATTATATTTATTTATAAACAGATGCATAAACTAGATAAACATACTACCTAGATGCATCTAAGGTTTTAGTAGCACTTACCTGAGACATGGAGAAATCCCTCAAATTTTCGACCGAAAAACTAGTACCATCAATACAACGGCTACCAGATCTATGCAGAAGATCAAGATAGTCGCTATATAGTTTGCTAAGAAAAGAAGCTGTGGCTGCATACTCAAGGGGTGCATGGTGATCTGGCTTCAAGATTATCAATCCACCTATTTGTATAAGAAAATGATGATATATTTAACAAGTTTTGATTGAGTTTTCGACGGGTCTGGATTCATTATAGATCGCATACCTTGTGTTTTACTTGTAGCGGAAGATAAATACGAACACATGAGTGAATCGATGTTGTTCGTTGATGATATGAAGGATTCTTCATATGGATATCCAAGATCAGAGAAGAATCTAAGCCTTGTTAACAAAATCTATATATAGATAAAAGAAACTTAAAACCAATTCCAAGAAACTTAAATATTCAATCATAAAGTAGCTTGTTCACAAAATCAAAAGATAACATACCGCATTAGCAGTGAGCTTGTTATTCCAATCGAAAATCCCTATATCAGTCAGTAATTCTTCTTGTTGGGCCAAAAGGAAATGATCAGAAGCATAACTAAGATAGCTAATATTCCCGGTTGCGAAAAATAACCAAGTCCCTCCCCATACTAACTCATCTTTGTACCCTGTTGAGTTATAGAACTCTCTTGCTTGTCCCCCACACTCGTCTTTCGACGTATAAGTTCCCTGAACAAATCCGGGCTCTTCCTTTGTGACAATATCGAATAACTTGGTCGCTGTTTTGGTTAAATTTGTTGAATATGTCTTGTCTTCCTTGAACACTAAAGATGCAGCTGAAAGAGCAGCTATAATCTCACCGGCTAAATCTGAAGCCGATTCATCACAACTCGAAACTGGCCTTTTGTATCTCATGTCCTCTGGCCTTTGCCAACACTTCACATCATTCTCTGTCAACGTAGTGTTCTCTGTGCTCCCTACCTTAATTCAAGAGATTATAAAGAAAATCTTTGAAGAAGATATACTTAATTCGTCACTAATTAACTTCTGAGCAAGATCCATGGATTGTTTTGTGAATAAACATGATGGAACTTGGAAGGGTGCTAATTCTTAATATAACACGAAAATAAAGGGGTTTGAGTTACGTATAACAAATGAGTTATTTTTGGATTAATCCTTGGTAATTCACGTAAAAATAATTGGGTCGGGTTTGGGAGGGTTGACAGGCTAACCCATTTGATATTTGTATAGACTTTATTTGTTTCATATACAAACCGATTTTTGTTTACAAATTATTATCCAAACTCCTACAATCCACATTATTGATAGTTTAATTTTGTGAAAATCATATAACTTATGATATTTTAGCCGTTTGTGTAATTTTTTAAACCTGTTGACCATTAATCCGGTCGACTTGTTTACAATCCCCAACCTGTTAATGACCCACCAGCATGTCAACCCATGTAATTAAACGTGATACGCGAGTTGTGTTCGTGCCTCACATATAAATGTAAATAATTTGAATCCACGAATTAATAAACAACTCGGGTTTGATTCGAGTGTCTGACACGTCAACTCGAACACGACATGTTTATCACTCTTAGTCGGAATTTATTGTTAGTTTTTAGGTACCTGCGAGAACAAAGTAGTAGAACCAGGAGAATCTTGATTTGGAGGGATGACAATCTTGAGTAAATAGTCACTGCCCCATTTGATTATGTCCTTGATATGATCAAGTTCTTCAATATCTTCATACTTTTCATGATATTCAATCACAGACCAACTCAATAAAGTGATCGTGTAAGCCATCGGAAAGCTAAACTTAATATTGTTCCCAGAATCGTAAAATCCGCCAACAAGACTCGAGTTCCCATCGTCTAATCCAGAATCACCTCGAAACTTCACCAAATAATCGTCATTCGGCAATCTCCCAGCTGCAAATTAACCAATCATCCACCAAATTAGATAGTATGAAAAAGGGTTAGAGAAAATGATCGATCATCAACTCTTGTTATGGTCAAAATTAACTAGATATGTTCTTATAAACTTGAAGTGGGACCCTTAATTATTCAAAATTATGAGTACGTTTAAGCACAAATTCATAAGATTATGAGTAATTTGATGTACATTTCTGGGCGTCGAAGAACATGAGAGCTTGATTAAGAGCAGATGTTAGATCCTTAGACGTGCCGTGAGGTCGACGATGGTTGTTTGGCAAGAACCTTAACAACAAACATAGAACAACAAAGAGCGAAACAAAGGCTAGTGACACGTAAAGAAAACGTTTGAAGCTGTTTTTACTGGTGATAGTTAGTTTGAAATCGATGGATTTAGAGAATCGTGAAGGGAGTGATTCGTAACCGGAAGGGTTTCGAGAGTTAGGGAAGAGGTTGAAGTCGAGTTCAACGGAGTTCCAGCGGCTTGACGACGGGAGAAGGCGGCCGGGGGCGTGAGAGATGGAGTGGACGTAAAGTATGTTATCTTCACCGTCGTCGTCCATTGAATGGAGTGAAACTGTTAAAAGGATTTATGTTGTTTTATGAGTAAAATGTTTATTAAGGAAATACATACACATACACTTACACATATATATAGACTATAGTATAGTATGAGTTCATCGTGGATTAACTGGCATTGGAAAGTGCTCCTATGAATGGGGAAGTTTTGTCGGATACAAAAAGACCCAAATTATGAAGGTTGAATATTTTTCCAATTTGGATTATGCGTTTTTTATTTCAAAAGAATAATTATTTGATATGTATCTTGCTCAATCTCCGTGGATAAGTTCGGTAATGGGCTTATCGGAGATTATATATAGGGGCTTGAGATTCTATTTTTTATAATCTCAGCTCTCTATACTCGTTTGGGTATTAAAATCTTGAAGGATTATTGAAAACATAATCTCTCATAAGCCCCCACAATAAAAGTTTTTTTTCAAATAGCTTATTGTTTGGGCTTGAGATTATCAACTAATCAGCCCTAGCTAGTTTCGCTAAACACACCCTATGTAATGTACCCGGCCAATTTAGAAGCAAACTCGGGAACAATATTAAATCATCAGAATTAATCTTTAACCCTAAACCTAACCTTAAACCATAAAATAGACGACACATAGCCACTTGGGTTGTAAATCAGTGGTAAGTGCTTTGGCACTTTGGTGTGACCAAAGATCAAGAGTTCGAGTCCTGTCATTGACAAAATTTGTGTATATTTAATATGCCGTACAAAAAAAAAAATAGACAACACATGTGTGTTGTAAGATACAACACAATCGCTCCCCCTTGATACGGTCATCTTCGGCAACACTACCTAATAACATGACCCAGTAAAAGGGACACACCCTTGTCATCTTTGCGAACAAGTCTATTTTGCTGAAACTTCTAGTCCAAACCATTTCAATCCCAACTTCGAGTTTTCCACATACAACTGTTTTCCTACACTTCTAACACCCTTCGAGGATGTTTTTAACACATTTAAACATCTAAAACAACAATCAACAAATCAATCTGCTTTTTTACTAGCTCTTTATTTTTTTATCATTTAACAGTAAATTTTAATAAATTAAGAGAATCAATCCACAATGACTTTTAGAGTATGGGTGTATCCATCTTTGGGCATCTCATACTTTGTGTCATATCATCATAACCTATCTCATGCTTTAACCATGCTTAAACCTTCGTACTATTCATGCTCCGCACACTTCAAAAGAATTATTAAAAAAATATATATCCTTTTTCTCGTCCTTTCTCACTTTCTCTCTTTCCTCTCTCTCTCTCTTCGCTCCTGGGGGTGGTGTTTGTTTTGATATCACAACTCCACGTTAGCATACCGGAGAGGTATTACACATGCATGCTTTTAGAAATAAGGAAAGTTGTAAAAGTTTTGTGCAAAACTACTTAGTTAAAAAGTGTAAATTACCCTAGCTATCAACTTCAATTATATTTGGGTCCTTTTTGGTATTTTCCCCTAATCCGGGGAGTCGTTAATAATTTCTCGACAAAAGAATCTTCTCGTGCTTCAAACTCCAGAACAGAAAGAATTATGATCGCCATTTGAGGTACTGGGATCCAAATTCCCCACGATGATATTCATCTTCTGTTAGGTAAATTCTCATCTCAATTCTCAAAATTGCCTATTCCTAATCTGCTACATATTTTTGGAGATCTATACGTGTTGAATTTCTCTCGATTCCCAGTGAATTGCGCTCTGTTGTAACATTCTCTCAAAACCTAAACTTCTAACAATCAATGTTCAGATCTCCACTCTGATTTGTTTACTGAAGACTGTTCTTGATTTCTTCTTATAACTTGTTAGCTGGATATGAAGCGAGGTTTCAATTGTGAACCTGATTTTGGGAAATCCTTCGTTTAGGTATGCTTTGACTATATCGATAATGATAAATTATCAATTCACCTCAGATAGTCCCAAGTCCTTCAATGCCTATCCAAAAGGTGACTTTGATTTAGAATCAAATACCATTAGAAAATCCAGAAAGCCCAAACATTCATCATTTCATCCTGTTATTATGATTAAATCTTTTGGAAATCGAGTTATGTACTACTACAAGCTACACCCTGTGATGCTTTTCTTGATCTTTTTGTCATTTGGGGTCACCGCTCTCATAGTTGTTTCAGTTTATACTAGCCATATTCATTCGATGTCTAATTATAACAAATTTAGCACTGGTGTGGATGATACTTACCCGTTCCCAAAGCTTCGAAATCTTGTGATGGTTGCTGGGCATTCTATATATACAAGTAGTAACTGTGAGAAAATTGATAAGGAGGATTCTTGGTTTCTTGAATCGTATCAAAAGAATCCAGGGCAAGCTTCGACTTTTGTAGAACATATAAAAGAGGGAATAGAGAGTGCGGCTAGAGATGATGAGGCTTTGTTGTTGTTTAGTGGTGGCGAGACTCGTAAAGATGCAGGTCCACGAAGTGAAGCACAAAGTTATTGGATGGTTGCTGAATCAAAAGCATGGTTTGGTGAGTACTTGCAGTTGTCTTCCATTAAGTACATTAGTTCTTTCTTGAATTTATGCATGCTTAAAATTCATTCAGCGTGATTCTGAACCTATCAATAACTAGTTAAGAGTATGAAATATTTATCTTTTATCGATGGCATTGGCTCAGTTGTGCTTGTGCGATGGCGGTATTAGTTAGTTTGTTCATATCCAAGTCTAACCATGGATTGATCACCATGTTTTCAGTCATTCCCTCTTTCTTTTTTTGTGTTTTTCTTTCATGATCATCTTTATTTGTTATAGATCATATAAAAAATAAAGTAAAGTAACACCCAATACCGTCTTCCACGGGTTATGGGTCCCAATACCGTTTGCACGGTGTATGGGGGAGGTTGAGATGTAGACACCCATACCTCTACCTATGGTAGAGAGGATGCTTCCAGTTCTACTAAATGTAGAAAAGGACCTCCGGCCTTGCAAGGAGTGAGGATCGAACCCTTGACCTCTGACTCCATAGGCAAGGGTGATAACCACTTGATCCAACCTTGTTTTTGTTATAGATCATATGTTCGTTGAATTATCTCCCATGATTTTTTAGGATAGGCTGTGTTCAGACAGTAGCTGTTTTTAAGTAGGAGATTAGTGTTAATGTTTTTTTTTCACTTCATTGATTATAAACATATTAAATGGATATCTCCCATGATTTTTAGGATAGGCTGTGTTCAGACAGTAGCTGTTTTTAAGTAGGAGATTAGTGTTAATGTTTTTTCACTTCATTGATTATAAACATATTAAATGGATATGAAATAACAATTTTTTTGCTAATGTTTTAAGTGATCTGCCTTCTTGGTTTGCAGCTTGTATCTTTCAAGCATAATGCAATAAGTTGTAGGAAATGCATTATCAGAAAAATTGTTTGCATTAGCTCATCCTGTAATTGTGCCCTAGAAGACAAGAAGCCTAAAGGCAGTTGTTCAGTGTTTGGCAAATTGTGCTTATTTGAATGTAACATGACCAATTTAGCGCTTCTTACAAGTTATGAGGTAGATATGCTGTCTAAATGTGGGTATAAATGTTATTCTATACCAATCTTCTATAAGCTATATTATGTTAGCATATTCAAAACTGCTCAAGGAAAAGTACTTACTGGCTTTCAGATAACACAATAAGCTATTAGCATTTTTGTTTATGCAGACACCTAAAAATGCTTTTCAGCTTTTAAAGTGAACACAATAAGCTATAAGCAGTTGAAGATAATTGATCCCAAACTTAGACTGTCATATTTTACTTTGACACTCAAATAATATACACTGGGGCCGCTAAGTGAAAGCTTACTCATTGCTAATTTAAAGAAAGTAACAATAATTGGGTTTTCCGTTTTATTTCTAGTGCTGTTCATCTTCATTTTATACCCACTTGCACACATAGTCTTGAATAAATGGTCCTTTTGAAGACTTTTTGATGGTGATTTTGAAGCAGGTTTATTGTAAAGGAATGCTTATCTTTGTAAGAAGTTTCTGACTTTAATTCTTATCTTTCCAACTCTTTTTGTGTGAATATAGGAAACCAAGAGAAGGTAAGATGGAAAGCACTCACAGAAGAACATGCAAGGGACAGCTTTGAGAATCTTCTTTTTAGTGTATGCCGGTTCAGGGAACTTACTGGCTCTTATCCACAAAATATAACCGTACGTTGTTCTCCCTAACTCCTTTTTGATTGATCTCACTACATTCTTAAGTTAAAAAAAATAATACACAAACTTTGGAGGTGGCTAGATGGGCTGGTGGGAAACCATGTCGTTTATTAAGGCGGGTCAAAACAGGACAAGTTGGGTGGCTTGACCTGCTAATACTTCTTTGTTCATTTTTTAAAATATATGTATATTTTTTATGCGTAAAATATAACCCTCTGTCCCAAAATAAGTGTCCCCTTTTCTATTTTAATTGTCCCAAAAAGAATGTCCACTTTCAAAAAAATTACCAAGTTTCAAACGCTCTTAATTACACTTTGTCATAAAACCCCATTAATTGTACATGCCAAAAACCGTGTACAATTTAAAAGGGTAAAATTGACAATTAACCATGCAACAAAGCGTTAATTGCAAATTTGTAAAACGATGCCTTTATATCGTATGGACACTATCTTACGACGGATTGGAGTAATTACAAAAACAATATTATTACAATACTAATGTGCCTCATTGAATTATATGATTTACGAGATTAATTGCATTAAAGTTACACTTCAAGGGACTTTTAACTTGTTCAACCCGTTTCCTTTTCAGCTACATTTGTTCACTTTATCCTTTGACCCGTTTTATATAAAACATAACTCACATGTACCCATTCATTAGTAAATGGGTCAAACTCCTCACCTTTTCATCACCTTTAGCGTAACTGAATCATTAAGCCTTTTTGTAAAAAGTTTCAATAATGGAATGTAGGTTGTGGGTTATGACTTCAAGAAAGAGAGATTTGTTAATTTGCACCGTTCTGCAATTCGGTTCCCTGAAACAAGATTCTTCTACTTGGGCACCCCAGCTGCTACAACATCAAAAGAAGCAGCGTTAAAGGGCGAGTCATTAGTAAGAACTCAATTCCAACATGATCCTTACGCATGTTTTGGCTCACTTCATCGCAAAAAAATTGGGAGGGACCCTTTTCATAGGTCGATACCTTACCCCAATGGCTGCCCTGAAATCCAAGGCTTGTTCAGATACTGTGGGGCTTCACTGTATACAGGTTCCCTTCCTTGGGCTTAAGGGAACTAGGGAATTGATTATATATGAGCTTTTTGTTCCATTATTTTTAGCCTTGTATGATTTCGGAAAGATATAAAAAATATATTACATAATATAGATAAATAGATTTGTCAAAACTCGAAACTTAGTTAATTAAATGCAATTGTTGGGTGAATTATAGGGCATTCTTCTAAAGACAATTGGGTTGGACAAAAATATAAATTATCAGAGTCATTTTATTTTTAATAATCTAAGTGATACGTAATTATGGAGAATTTTTCTAAAAAATAACCCAAGTCATTATTGCTCACAATTATGAAAAGATTTACAAAATGCATAAGACACGATACATAAGGAAGAAAATGGAAGAACATAAATCCCATATTCATTTGGGTTAGCTAATGATGTTGCATCCAGCCTCTTAAGAAAAAGGGCAGCTCGAAGATCCCCCAACCGTGGTGGCATCTCCGCCACCACCCTTCGTAAGACCCGCCAGCAGTTCTCCTCGATCGTAGAAGAACTCCACCTTCACGATTTTGAAGTTTTCATCCAACTAAAAAATCAAATATTTGTTATTTGAATCTAGAGACTAGTGTATAGCAAACGATATTTAAAATGGATAACATTTTATTTTCATTAAATAATACAGGTTTTTACGATAAGAACTTGCGATATTATGCATAGATAAGTTAAATATGTGTTAATCTTCACCTCCATTGTAGAGACACCAAACATTTCTACCAATTCTCCGGTAGGTGGATGACCTTTGAAGGGGCCTTCCATGTAACCCCAATGTCTGAACTTATATGCAATCACCGGAGGACCCGAGTAAACCTGGAGAACCTCGACCGCAAAACCGCGAGGAAACGTGGTTGTAAAGAGTGTGTGAGCCGAATCAACGGTTTCGTCACTAGGATTGTACATTCGTAGCTCTTTTGGCAAAGATGTTTGAAGAAACATGTTGTAACCTCCTCCTATCTTAGCTACATCTTGTGGTGTCAAAGGTTTTCGACCTAAAAATTTAATCATAGGTTTCGAGGATATTAATGGTGTTTCGTGTAAACATCATAATAAGTATTTCTACATTCTCTGTTTATATCTTTTAGCAGAATTCGAAACAATATAAGTTGGAGTTTCGATTGTGTTTACTTACCATTAACAGTCAGTGTCAACTTTGTGACATCAGCAGTCTTAAAATCTTCTGGTTTGACTTTGTGGAAAGTCTCCATTTCCCATGTTTTCAAAAGGTTTTGAACTTGCTCTTCCAATGAACCCGCAGGCCATATCTTACAATTTAAAGTATAAATAATCCATCAGTTTAAATAATAAACAATGAATTTTTATAATCTCTGGGTTATTTTCAAGAGTATATGAATGAAAAAATAACATAAGGTGTCTTTTCATTTGTTTATGTCTAGCTTATAAGCTTACTCGAATTTTGAATAAGCTCAGAAACCGAAAAATTAAGCTAACCCGATCGGCCCATAAGGCCACCTTAAATCTGCTAGACCAAGATGTTAGATGGATGTGTGAGGCAATAGAGTTACAATTGCTTCTAAACTTACCATTGAGGTAGCAAGAGCAATGATATCTACTACAAGAACCAGAAGAAGAAGAAGGGGTAGAAGAGTAATTTGATACCTTGGTTCTGCCTTCTTCAAAGAGTTTGTTAACAATGTCAAAGTTAGGAGGTGCACCCAGCCTCCATGTGGTGTTCTTCTCACCTTCTCCACTCAAAAAACATCTGTACTTGTCTACTTCTGAACCTTTGTATTGATCCATTGCTTACTTGGGTTTGTTTGAAGGTTGATGAGGAACCCAAAGATCTTAATTCCTTTATATATATCAAGTGGAAAGAGGGTGGGGTAGGGAGGTTGGTAAGTATTCCTATACCTAATCCTAGAATGACTGACTTAGTTAGATTTATTAATAATTATCCAATCAAGATATGGAAAAATAACATCAAATATGCAGATGTGATAGTTATCATCAAATTCATATATTTTTCTACTTTCTAGGGATTTACCTTATGAAATTAATTAATTTATAGAATATATTAGTATGTAACTAGTACTTTATTAAATTACTAGAGTAATTCCCGTGTGATACACGGATTGTTTGAAAAAGATATATATTAAAATTAATGAAAATATTAAATAATTATAAGACATGAATATAATAATTCACTTTCGTTAAGGTTAAATACCCGTGTGATACACGGGTATCACACGAGTTTGTTTAAAAATTATTAAGTATTAAAAATTAATATAAAAATATTATATATTATAAAGCGCGAAAGATTTGAGAGTTTAGAAAAAACGAAGACAAAAGATAAACCAAAATCAGCGACGGAAGCATCGAAGCTAACGTGATGGCAAAAACATAGTATCATAATATGAAGAGATGTGATTGTATTTTTTTTGTACAAATCGTTGATTATTATCGTTACAATTATAAGCAATAAAATAAAATTTAAAATTAAAGGTTAATCTTAAAATATTAAAATCAAAAAGAAAATAATAAACGTACAAGAATTGGGAATATATGATTAAACATTAATTTAACTGTTATATCTAATATCATAATTTAATTAGGATTTATCTTTATCTTAATTTATAATAATTAGTCATATTAGTTTGACTTTAAAAAGTCAAAATCAAAATTTTAAAATTATAAGAATGAATGACTAAGATTAAATATTTTACTAAATGAAATATCAAGATTATCTAATAATTTTTTTCTAATTATTCTTTTATATATATTAGAAGATAACATTACTAGAGGATAAGAAAAATCCCAACCAAGTACTTTGTTTGAAAGGGATAATATAATATTCTTGTCTTCTTACTAGTTTCAAACATGTTTTTTAGTTAAGGCGATAAATTTTCAAACTAATAATAACAGAGATAAGTCGAGTTAATTTGACTTATCATCACTTTTTTCTGTGTGCCTAATTCTATTGATTTCATATGTTTAATTTTATGAATAATTAATACATTAAAAAACTAATTATTTTTAAATAAGAGAAGATAGAAAAGTTTAAAAATAGGGGCGTAGGTATGTAATATGTCACTTCTGAACTATTCAACTCAATTCCAAATTGTTTATCTTATACAATTTTATATTTTATATCTATAAGACGGTGAGTAGCACTTATATTTCCCTTATCTTTTACCTAAATGTCATATTAACATCAGATTATTTTTTTCTTTTTTTTTTTCTTCCTGACCCGAAACCCAAGTAAAAACATACCCACATAACCCAAAAATTTTCTTCCACAAGCTCTCTTACAATGAAAAAAAAGAATGGATGAGGCCGCGTTGGAGAAACCGAACCCCTAACCCGAACACGTGACATAGCGATCAACCCGAGTCAGCCCAGATGACCTTCATCTTTCTTGCACCCGAATGCAATCGGGCCACCCACTACTAATGGCCTAAAAGAAAGCCGACAAATATCAGATCCATTCATAATTAAATCTGTATTTAATTAATTAGTTATGATGTGTGTATTGTAGGGTATAGCTTTTAACTTTCAAATTTGGAGGAACTCAAATGGAATATTTCTTTTGCCCAAACCAAATATATATTTTTAGTACGTCTTTTTCTTATAACTAATAATAATAATAAAGATCTACATCCAAATATTATATATTTTTATTTATTCACCGACTATCATTTTATTTTATAATATATAAAGAGAATTACAAAAATGGTCCCTGTGGTTGTCAAAGAATTTCACTTTTGGTCCTTTAATTTTCAAAATTACAAAAACAGTCACTGTGGTTGCTGATTTGTTTCAGTTTTGGTCCTTTAGGTTAACAGCCGTTATCTTCTGCCGTTAGAAGCCCTCATGTGCCTTGCACATGAGGGTATTTTGGTCAATTTGGGTGTTATCCTTGTTACCAAACACTAAACCCTAAATCATTATTTACTCATCTCTCTCCTATAACACATTCAAGGTTTTGCAGACTAAATTTTGTATCCCCTGTTATGATTCTTTGATTTTAACAATTTACAACAGAAATGGAAACAAAATCAGTAACCATCGAAGAACAAAACCAAATGAAATGGAAACAAAACCAACAGAGATATGTAGATGAAGATGAAGCAACGAAAATAATATGAACATACCATTTGCCATTGAAGAACAAAAAACCCCATATTTACACAAAATCAAAATCAAATCCATTACAAATTTTTAGAGCTCAAATCATCAAGAACTTGCAAGCAATGTGTTCAAATCCTAATTTTAGAACAAAAACCTAACTCTAAAACGAGAACAAAAACCCTAATTTAACCTAGAAAATTAGAAGAGATTTGTTCAAATCGCATGTTTGAACCCTAATTGCATGTTTGAAACTAACGATTGATATAAAACCTCCACAGATACAAACCTATAATAACGGTGGTGTTTATGCAAGTGGCAGACGGTGGTGGTTATGCAAGTGGCAGACGGCGGTGGTGCATAGATCTGAAAACGGCGATGGCGTTGGTGCATAGATCTGAGAATGACGACAGAGCGCGGTGGTACGTAGATCCAAAAATGACGACGTCGGTGCTGCTTAGATCCGAAATCAATGACGGCGGTGGTGCTTGCATCTGACCACAGGGACCGTTTTTGTGTCTTATCTTATCAAAAGTACGTAATTCAGGCTTAAAAATCACAAATTAATTACAAGATAGAAAAATAATTTATATTTTAGTTATTTTAGTATTTATTTATTGAGTTAATTACATTTTTGGTCCCTGTGGTTTACACAAAATTGCACATTTGGTCCTTAGGCTTCATTAATTACGGATTTAGTCCTTGTGCATTACCATTTATTTCAATCTTGATCCTTACTGCACTTGAAAAGACAAAATTACCCTTGTCCCTTTTTTTATTCATTTTTTTAATTCTAATATCATTTTCTTTTATTAATAAATAATCAAAATTTATTAATAAAATACTATTATCCCTTTTTTTCCTTTACATAATAATTAATTAATTAATAATAAACAACAACCCCCCTTCTCTCAGATCCACTCACCTCCCTCCCCCCTCTCTCTCTCTCTCTAATACATTTTACCGCCACCACCATGTCCACCATACATCGGCCTTCATCCCACCATAGACCTCCTTGCCCCTCCCAGATCTGGACCACCACTGCCACCACCATGTCCACCATACATCCACCTTCCTCTCCACCGTGGGCTGCTCCACCGCCATCACCACCATCCAAACACCACCGCCACCGCCACCTACAGCCACCACCCACCGGGACCATCTACAGCCACCACCTACCGGCACCATATACAGTCACCATCCACACGCTTCCCCTCCTCTCTCTCTCTCTCTCTATATATATATATATATATATATATATATATATATATATATATATATATATATATATATATATATATATATATATATATATATGTCCCCCTCCTCTCTCTCTCTCTATTGTAACGCCACCTACAACCACCGCCGTCGTAAAAAATCCTAACTGAACCCTAGATCTCGTCTTGTAACACCACCCCCATGGTGCCGTATGTGTGGAGAGGGAGAGAGAGAAAGGGATGTGGTGGTTTTGAATCGATCTGGTCTTGAAGACGTTGCCCTAGATCTAGTGGAACACCACCGCCGCCGCAGAAAACCCTAAACTCGTCTTGTAACACCACCAGCACCGTGCCGTATGTGTGGAGAGAGAGAGAAAAAAAGGAGTGGTGGTCTTGAAGACGTTTCCCTAGATCTAGTGGAACACCACCACCGCCGCAGAAAATCCTAATCTCGTTTTGTAACACCACCACCACTTGTCGTATGTGTGGAGAGAGAGAAAGAGAAAAGGAGTGGTGGTCTTGAATCGACGTTGCCCTAGATCTACTGTAACACCACCGCCGCCGCAATGAGTTCATGGTCTGGTGGTAGTGTGGTGGTGTTGGCCGGAAAAGCGAGTTCTTGGGTGGTGGCTGTAGATGGTGTTACAATAGAGAGAGAGAGAGAGAGGAGGGGGACAGATAGAGAGAGAGGAGGGGGAGTGTGTGGGTGGTGGCTATAGATGGTGCCGGTGGGTGGTGGCTGTAGGTGGCGGTGGCGTTGGATGGTGGTGATGGCGGTGGAGCAGATAGGAGGGAGAGATAGAGAGAGAGTATGTGTTGTGAGTGTGTGTAAGAGATGTTTATATATTTCTTATTTAAAATTAATTGTTATTTGAATTAATTACACTTTTTAAAAATAATTGTTATTTAAATGAATAAAACTTAAAAAAAAGAATAAATTAAGGGATGAGGGGTATTGTAGTCTTTTTAAGTGGGCCAAGGACCAAGATTGAAACAAATGGTAATGCACAAGGACTAAATCCGTAATTAATGAAGCCTAAGGACCAAATTTATAATTTTATGTAAACCACAGTGACCAAAAATGTAATTAACTCTTATTTATTTAAATGATCTGTAAAATGTCTTAACCGGCTAGTGAATGGTGATGTTAATTAAATATATATAAAAGCAGTTTCGCACGTGTTGATGGAAGGGTGATGGGTTATGGGTACCTCCACTTGAATAGTATGTATATTTTCTTATAATATAGTAACGCATTCAAAAAGATTGGACTGTCATCTAAATGAAATTCGTAATAACAGCTTGGAAATAAGTTTACATTAGAATATTTTTTATACAAGAACCGTAAGATTATTTGTAGGAATATAAACGAGTCAAACTACTTATAAGCTATTCAAGCTCGGATCATTAAACGTTTGAAGCTCGAGCTTAGATTAAGGCTCATTTATTAAACGAGCAAGCTTAAACGAACTTTGATATAATATTTATTTTATACATTTTATTTATTAGTTATATAATTGTATTATATATTTTTATATTATTAAATATGAAAATTTTCAATATTGAATATTTAAATTGTTTTTATATTGTTAAATATGAAAAATAAAATATTCAAATTATTTTTTATTTATTATTTATATAATTTAAAAGGGTTTAGTATCAAAAATTGTACTGAACTTGTAACTTTTTACTATTTTGTATATCTATCTTTTAAAACTACCATTTAATATACTGAACTTCCTAAAAACTATCAAATAATGTATTTAACCTGCTATAGTAGGTTAGAAGGTGATGTGTCACAAGTTTTGATTATATGAAGGGTGATATGGCATGTGATATGGATTTTCAAATGTAAAAAAATTCAGATAAAATGAATATTTATTTTTATTATTAATAATAATAATAATAAAATGAAGATAAGGTTTAGGTATGCTTTTTGAAGGGTATCGATTCATTAGGGTTAAGCTACTAAGATATTCATCAAGACTTAAGCCGATCGCCACCACCATCGAGGTTTAGGCTGACCACCATCATCGTCGAGATCTTCATCAAGATCTGTATACGATCTGAGTTCTTCATCAAATGTGTTCTTTATCAATTTAGGTTCTTGAGATCTGCGCACCATCGACTTCTAAGTTTTGCACCATCTTCAGATCTGCACCATCAACTTCTGAGTTCAAATCTTCAGATCTGCACCATCAAGATAGGTTCTTCAAGATCTGAGTTATGCGTCATCATAAGAACATGTTTGATTGTTCGTAGGGTTTCTGTTCATTTTCAGATCCGCATCATCGACTTAGGGTTTGTTCATATTCATGTTCTATGTTCGAACATAGAGTTCTGATTCCAGATTTGGTTTCTTGCGATTTAGGGGTTTGCTTTTTTGAATTCCAGATTTGTAAAAATATTCATGTTCTTTGTGCGATTTGCTTTTTTGTTCTTATGATTTAGGGGTTTTGTGCTTTCATCAGATTACAACATATTAGAACAGAGTTTAATGTTTCTTGTTTCTGTTCAATGCACCATGCGATTTGGTTTCTTGCGATTTGTATTTTGGTTTCTTTTGTTCTTCATGACTTCATGGTGTTCTTGTGGGGTGTTCTTGTGTTCTTCATTTATTGATAAAAATTAATTAAAAATGACATGGCATATGAGATGGATTTTTGGGAGATAAAAATAAATAAAAATGATAAATAATATAGGCAACTTGAAGAAGAGGTAATTGAGTACATTATTTGGTAGTTTTTTTAGGAAGTTCAGAACACTAAATGGTAGTTTTGAATGATAGATAAACACAATAGCAAAAAGTAACAAGTTTGATATATTTATTTTTTGATATTAAACCCAATTTAAAATACAATAAAAAAATAGTAAACGAGCTTTACCGAGCCTATCACGAGCTTCAAAAAACACTTTGCGAGCAAAACTCAAGCCTCAAATTACGAGCTCGAGCACAAGCTTCTGTATTTCTAAAAGAGTCTGGCTCGATTAGTGTAAAGCTCGGCTCGGCATGGCTCGTTTACGTCTCTAATTATTTATAACATTACTAAAAACTCATTAACATAGGTATTTTGATCATTTGTATATTTACTCATGATTAATGAGTCATTAACGAGCGAGACTTAATTTTCTTAAAATAACTCAAATTAATGAGCCGCTCAATTAATAGTCTTATAAATAAATCAATTTTAATTAAAAGTCAAGAGTTGTTCTTGCAGTTTTTGTATGAGAAATAGCTCTCATTTGAACTCTCTCATATATATCTTCTAATATATATAAAAGACTAATTAGAATAAATTTATTAGATAATCCGGACCTTTAATTTAGTAAAAGATTTAATCTTAACCATTAATTCATTTAATTCTAAAATTTTAATTTTGACTTTTTAAAGTTAAACTAATATAATTAATCAATATAAATTAAGATAAAGATAACTCTTAATTAAATAAATAAAAAATCATCAGATTTAAAATAGTATACATTTTTTCAAAACATGATATATATCCACGTAAAGGGAATCTCTAATCCACCGTACTTTTACTATATTATATAATTCAACATTTAACATTTAAATGTATTAAATTTATATTAATTTTTAATCTTATCTCATATGAATTTATATATTTTTAATCTTATTATATCTCATAATTTTATTGTAAATTTACCAAAAAGTCCTTTAAATTCTTATTATTAATTGCCATGTTACTTTTTCAATTAATTAAAATTCAAACCTACTCCTAAATCTACAAATATTGTAATCTTCCAATATATATAAAAGACTAAGTAGAGAGAATCCTTAGACGATTTCAGTCATTCATTTAAAAGAAGATTAAATCTATTCAATTAGTTCTAAAAAATCAATTTTGACTTTTTTAGAATCAAACTGATATTTAATTATTCATGCTATAAAAAAATAAATATGTACGATTTATCTTTTTGAAATATTTTATGGTCAATAAATAAATATATTAATCAATTTATCTATCCTATTCATGTTTTAAATGCGCCATTTATTAGAATATATTTAAAATATTAGTTATAAATCTTAGCCATTGTTTTAAATTTGACGCATTTGTTATTATTTTAATATATTTTATATTTAGTTTAAATCTTTTTAATTATAACTAATAAATTGTTGAAATTTATTGTTTATAATGGTTACAAGTAATGATAGATGAGTTTCATAAAAAAATAAAATTACTTCTTTTCGTATTATAATATCAAGTTTTGTCATCACATCTGTCTTCCCCTTCACATCGACACTTCTACCGATTGTCTGTATGTTGACGCCCCGTGTCATCGTTTTTTTAAATCTCATTTCTTGCATGTTTATAACTATTTAATACTTTTGTAAACTAATATGTGTATCACACGGGCATTTAACTAATATATATATATATATATATATATATATATATATATATATATATATATATATATATATATATATAATGGAATTTGTAAAACGATGTATTTAGATGGTGTGAACCTTATCTTACAACGGATTAGAGTAATTACAAAGACAACATTATGACAATAATAATGTGCTTCGTTGAATTATATGATTTACAAGATTATTTGTATTAAAGTTACACTTCAAGTGACTTTTAACTTATTCAACATGTTCCCTTTTCAGTTACATTTACATTTGTTCGTTTTATCATTTGGCCAAATACCCCCTCCTTCCCCCTCCTTTTCTTTCTCTTTCCCTCCTTAAAAAAAGCACATAACACTAATAGTTTCTTTCCCTTTCCCTCCCCTTCCTTCCAAAAATTAACTCAAGAACACAGCGTAAAGGTGAGTCATTAGTAAGAACTCAATTCCAACATGATCCTTACGCATGTTTTGGCTCACTCCTCGCAAAAAAATTGGGAAGGACCCTTCACTGTATATACATTCTGTTCCTTGGGCTTAAGGGAATTAGGGAAGTGATTATACGTTAGCTATTTCTTCCATAATTTTTAGCGTGGTATGATTTCGGAAATATATAAAATAGATGACGTTCTATATATTACATATGGATGGATTTGTCGAAACTCGAAACTAAGTTAACAAATGCACTTGATTAAGTTCCAAAGGAAATTTGTAGGGTGAATTATAAGCATTTCTTTAAACACAACTGGGAAGGACTAAAATATAAATTGTCAATATTGAGTCATTCTAATATTTTAATGATTTAAGTATTTTAATATTTAAATTTTTTAAGTGATACGTCATTTCCCAAAAAATAAACTAGCATAATTGCTTTCAACAATGCAAAAATTTACAAAATGCAGAAGACAATATATATGGAACAAATTAATGGAAAGACATAAATCTTTGTAAGTAAAATAATCCCATATCCATTTGGGATAGCTAATGATGTTACACCCAGCCAGCCTTTAAGAAAAAGGGCAGCTCGAAGATCCCCGAAGCGCGGAGGTATCTCTAGCACCTCCACCCTTCATAAGACCCGCCAGCAGTTCTCCTCTGTCGAAGAAGAACTCCACCTTCACGATTTTGAAGTTTTCATCCAACTAAAAATATTTGAAAAATCAGATATCCGTCATTTGGATCAAGAGAGTACTCATGTATAATAGACAATATTAAACTGTGTAACATTTTATTTTCATTAAGTAGTACAGGTTTTTATGATAAAAAGTTGCAGCATTATATATAAATAAGTTAAACTTGTATAAATCTTCACCTCTATTGTAGAGACACCAAACATTTCTACCAATTCTCCGGTAGGTGGATGGCCTTTGAAGGGGCCTTCCATGTAACCCCAATGTCGGAATTTGTATGCAATCACCGGAGGACCCGAGTAAACCTGGAGAATCTCGACTGCAAACCCGCGAGGAAATGTGGTTGTAAAGAGTTTGAGAGCCGAATCAACGGTTTCGTCACTAGGATTGTACATTCGTAGCTCTTCTGGCAAAGATGTTTGAAGGAACATGTTGTAGCCTCCGCCTATCTTAGCTACGTCTTGTGGTGTCAACGGTTTTCGACCTGAAAATTAGTCATAGGTGCCTCGAGGATATTAATGGTGATTCGTATAAAAATAGTACATAAGTATTGCTACATTCTCTGTTTATATTTTTTAGTAGAATTTAAAACAATATAAGTTGGAGTTTCTGTAGTGTTTACTTACCATTAACAGAAAGTGTCAATTTTGTGACATCAGCGGTCTTAAAATCTTCGGGTTTGACTTTGTGGAAAGCCTCCATTTCCCATGTTTTCAGAAGGTTTTGAACTTGTTCTTCCAATGAACCCACAGGCCATATCTTACAATTTAAAGTATAAATAAGTCATCATATTAACTAATAAAAACGGGTTTTTATAACATTTTGGTTATTTTCAAAAGTAAAATATTGAGAAAAATAACATAAGGTGTACTGTTTTCATTTGTTTAAACTTAGCTTATAAGCTTATTACTCGAATTTTAAATAAGCTCATAAACCGAAAAAATAAGCTAACCCAAACAGCCCGTAAGGCCAAGATGTAAGTTAGATGGATGCGTGAAGCAATCGAGGTACAATTGCTACTGAACTTACCATTGATTGAGGTAGCAAGAGCAATGATATCTACTACAAAAACAAGAAGAAGAAGAAGAAGAAGAAGAAGAAGAAGAAGAAGAAGAAGAAAGGGTAGAAGAGTAGTTTGATACCTTGGTTCTGCCTTCTTCAAAGAGTTTGTTAACAATGTCAAAGTTAGGAGGTGCACCCAGCTTCCATGTGGTGTTCTTCTCACCTTCTCCACTCATAAAACATCTGTACTTGTCTACATCTGAACCTTTGTATTCATCCATCGCTTAATTGGTTTGTTTGATGCTTGACGAGGAACCCAAATGATCTTGATTCCTTAATATATATTACTGGAAAGGGGGTGAGTGACTGACGTAATTAATTACATATAATAATAATTAATCAATCAAGTTATGGAAAACAACGTCAAATATGCAGATGTCATATATAGTTATCATCAAATTCATTGTTTCTAGAGGTTAACCGATAAATTCTCAAAACTAATCAAAATAGAAATTAGTCGAGTTCATTTGACTTACCAACTCCTTTTTTTTTCTTTTTTTTTTTCCTAATTTTATTGATTTTATAAGTTTGACTTTATGAATAATTAATACGTTAAATATTAAAAAGACTAATTTTTTGAATAAGTCAAATTAGAAAAGTTTGAAAATACGGACGTAAGTAGTTAGGTCACTTCTGAACTATTCAACTGAATTCAGAATATTTTTTATTTTATAGACGTAAGTAGTTATCCCCTCTCTATTCTCTCTCCTAATATATAAATATATATATTTAAATATTTTTTTATTATTATTTGATAAATGAGTTTAATTGGGTTGGATGTGAGGGTTATGAGATTAAAAAGGGTTGAAAGTGGAGGATGATATAGATGCTAATGTGGCGATACTTTTGATTGGGTAATCTGGATCGGATGCTAATGATCTTATGATGTGTGTATTGTATGGTATAGCTTTTAACTTTGAAATTTGGAGGAACACAAATGGAATATTTTTTTTGCCCAAACCAAATATATATTTTCAGTACGCCTTTTTCTTATAACTAATAATTAAGATCGATTTACATTCAAATATTATATATTTTTGTTTATTCACTGACTATCATTTTATTATTATATATATGCTTATCGACAAAATTCATTACATGAGTTTGTATCTTATCTTATCAAAAGTACGTAATTCAGGCTTTAAAAAGCACTACTAAATCAAATATCCGTATATTAATTATTTTAATATTACTTATTTAAATAAAAGGTTGTAACAATCACACTTAGTGAATGGTGGAGTATTTTAAATATACACTAGTTTATTGATTCGTACACGTACAGATATTTCGAAAGTGTATCTGAGATATTAAATTTTTTAAATAAAAATAATTTAATAAATATAAATATATATATATATATATATATATATATATATATATATATATATATATATATATATATATATATATATATATATATATATATATATATATATATATATATATATAAAAGCAGCTTTCGCATGTGGTGGTGGAAGGTTGATGGGTACCTCCACTTGAATGGTATTTATTTTGTTATAATAATAAATAATAATAACACATTCAAAAAGATTGGATTGTCATAATATTGACATTGTCAATTCAACGACTTCTAAATTATAACTGTAATAACAACACGAGCATAAAACATAAGTTGAAGCGAAGAATTCTTCTTCTTTTTTATAAAAATTACAAAAACCGTTTGTAATACTGTTAATGACTTACTAATAGAGGTATTTTGATCATTAGCAGTATATTTAATCAATCATGAATTGCGTCTGAATAAATCGTCATTAATGAGTGAGACTTGATTTTTCTAAAATGTCTCACTAATGAGTCACCAAATTAAGATTCTTATCCGTTGATTACTTTTAATCAAGAAGCAAGATTGATTATCACGGTTCTGATACGAAAATCTTGATTGAGGGCTACTAAAATATAATGCATTTACTAATGCATCTTAAAAATTAGATGCATCTACTATATTAATCACTTTTTTCATCCGTTTTGAACTTGGTTTAAAAGTTTATTGTCTTTATATTCTATACTATTATATAAACCATTTAACACACTCTCCCCTATTTAATTTTAAGACTTCTTAAAATTAAATCAATACAAAATCTTTACCTTTCATTCTATCTAAATTAATCTCATCCATTCAATCTTTACTCATTTCATTCTCTCTCCAAATTTATTTTAATCTTTTATTTATTTAAAATATACTCTTTCACACTAAAACACTCTCTCACACAAACAAAATTATTCTCCTACATCAACATAAATCAAAAATCTTATTAACTTCTCTTTTTTTTTATTTCATACATATAAATCTTTTTTTCTTATTTTAATACCGATTATAATTTATTTTATAATTAATAAAATAGTTTATGCAAATAAAAGAAAAAGAAAAAGAAAATTTGAAAATAACAGAAATATTGTTGTTCCGCTTCTTGTAGAATTTTTCTTCGTAATACTGAATCCCGCGAATAACATATCATTACATTATTTAAGCGACATGTTATAGAATAGAAACTATTTTTCGCCGTAGCATTGCGCGGGTACGCTGCTAGTTGTGTATAAAAAGTGAAGGTAATTTTGTCAATTTTCTTGACTTTTGCAACCGTACTTCGTGTATTTCACGATAAGGGTGTTCTCCCCGAGACCTTACCATATATATATATACACACACACACACACAATATATATATATATAGGGGACGGTTCAAACAAGAACTATTTTTCGTACGAGAACTGCGAGAACCAATTATAGCCATTGATCAAAGAGATGGAGGGTTGAGATTAAAGAGTTGTTAATGGATAACCTTAAACAAATCAAACTTATCATTAATTAATTAAGGGTAGTTTGGACATTTTTACATTACCCCCGCATTTTTTAAACTAATATATACATCAAATGGAGAAGTATTAAATTACGAAAATTATACCAAATTAACGAGAAATTATGCTCTTTAATTTGAGACCGGTCTTGATATATTTTTTCAAAAGTTTTTTTTTTGTGTTTGCTGGGTTTTTTTTCTGTACAGCTTGAAATTTGCACAAGTGCAAATTTTACTGGGTTTTTTTTTGTACAGCTTGGAATTTGCACTAGTGCAAATTTTGCATATATTTACCTGGTTTTTTCAGCACAGATGTAGATATGCACTTGTGCAAATTCTACTGGGTTTTTTTTTCTGTACAGCTTGGAATTTGCACTAGTGCAAATTTTGCACATATTTACCTGGTTTTTTCAGCACAGATGTAGATATGCACTTGTGCAAATTTTGCACTTCTGCAAATTTTGCACTAGTGCAAATTCCGAGCTGTACTGAAAAAAAAACCCAGTAAAAATTTTCACTTGTACAAAATTTGCACTAGTGCAAATTTCGAGCTGTACAGGAAAAAAAAGTAATTATTAAAAGTTAATGTTAAATAAAATTTGAACCTAAAATTAGATTCTATCACATATGTTTTAGCTAATTATTAAAAGAAGAAATTAATTGTAATATGATTTTTAGTGTATGCAACTCTAAAAGAATATAATAAGTCCAATAGGCAATGAAAGCCTAGAAAAACAATTCTTTTTAGAACTAATTCCTACATTTTTTTAAACTAATATAAACATCAAACAGATATGAGCTAAATTACGAAAATTATACCAAATTAACGACAAAATTATGCTCTATAATTTGACACCGGTCTTGAATTTTTTCTTTTGTGTTTGCTGAGTTTTTTTTTCCAGTACAACTCGACATGTGCACTAGTGCAAATGTTTTGCACAGGTGCAAATGTTTTGCACATGTGCAAATGACACCTATACATATGCACAAATTCATAAGGTTTTTTTTTCCGGATGTAGATATGTACGTATGCAAATAAATTCACTTGTGCAAATTACTTAGACTTGTATAAAATTCCATAAGTCGAGAATTATAAACCTTTTGCATATTCAAGTCAAAAATTATATTCATATAGCAAAAAGTTACTAGAAAAGCATTCACCTACCCAAAATTATTTATAGTCTAACCATCCGATCCAATCAAACAATAGTCACTACCACATGAACTAAAAATACAATACTTGGAAATCTGGAATGAGCCATTAAAACCAAAAACTTAAAAATACAGTAGTTGAAGAAATCACAATGGTGGCCAAGTCGATAGTGCGTCGTCTGTGATAAATTAGTCACACAAAATGGAAAAACCATACCGGGGCTTCGCCGTCTAGTCACAGAAAAAAGGAAAATCATAAACAGTAATTGACGACTTATGCCATAACAGATCAGTGTCGGACTAACCTTATCGTCAAAGGATTAAACTCGACGGGACTAGATTAGTGGCGACATATGTAGTTGGTGAATCATGGAATTGTTCGGCGAGTTTAGTTAGTCGGTGTTCGATAAACGGTGACGGTGATGGGTTGTTTCGTTTGAGCAGCAATCGTTGAAGAGGGGAACTTATATGTCGACGTCGGCGGAGCGGTTCAGATCTGAGATGAAGAAATGGTGGCGGAGCGGCGGTTCAGATCTGAGATGGAGAAATCGGCGATGAGAAATGGTTGGTAAACAACCATCAATACGGTGGTCGGTTGGAGCCGGCGAGAGGGGTTGCGGTAGGAGGCGGCGAGAGAAGTGGTGGTTGGAGGCGGCGAGATGGTGGTGCTTGTAGCCGGCGAGAGGATGCTACGGCAAAGGAAGGTGGAAATTTGATGGGTTTCAAATGATGTATTGATGGTAGGAGGCAGCCTTGGACAAAAGGAGAGAAATAATTGTGGGGGTCTAACATTTAGAAAGAAACGTGCAAGAAAGAACAAAAAAGATCAGTAAGTGTATAATTGGTAAATGACAGTTATAGCCTTTTTATTTTTAAAAAAAGATTAAAGACAAGTTAATAAATGATTGGTCAGAAATAGTTCTCGCAGTTCTCGTACGAAAAACAGTTCTCGTTTGAACCGCACCCTATATATATATATATATATATATATAGAAATTGCATCAATGTAGAACCCCCTCTTAAACAAAGAACCCAAAGAACCTATTTAGGATCGTTGATTTCATCTGATCACCTAAGGGCATGATCGTCCTTTTCCATTTGGCTGCTCACGGTATTAACGGAAACAGTTTGTTTCCCTTTTAATCGTCATACATATTCACACGATTTGGTCATCATCTTCCGTTATAAAATTCTTGTTTTAGTCGAGATTTGCAGAAAATATTTGACTCAATTCGATTTCCATTTCTGCTACATAATTCAGATCATTTGTAACATTCTGTGTATTTTTTTGCATGTTCGTATGTCTGATGCTACTGGATCAATGGGCGATTGTCATGATGACTACGACGGTAATGTATTTCGTTTCATGTTTGTTTTTGGAATTCTCAATTGTTCGATGTTTTCGTTGGTTACTTCAGTTTCTGTTTCTGCAATGTATGTATGATTTTTTGAGTGTTGATTGTCAAGTAGTTGTTGTCGATTTTGCGTATTGGATTGTGTAGTTATCTGATTTAGTTCATTCATCGAATACTTGCTGAATATCAAATATGTACGTTCACAGAGTTGTGTATGATGTATTAGGTATGTTTAAGCATAATGTTTTTGCATTTTGTTACTTTGTGTTGGCATTTTTTGCATATACAGATGATGTGTTTTTAGTTCTGTGAATAATTTTTTGCATGTATATGTGTTGTGTTATCATTATTTTTTGCATATATGTTTGTTGTTTTTTTGCATGGTGTACCTTTTTGATATCCTCTGTTTGCTTTAGGTATGATTTTCAGTTTTTTTTTTTTTTTTTGCATTTTACATGTTGTACCTTCTTTCAATACATGATGTGGTTTTTGCATTTTGCATTTTGCATTTTGCTTTTTTTTTAGATCTTAGCAATGTTCCGGCGTCATTGCAAATTGGAATAGAGAAATCAAATGCTATTGGGGATAGGCATTGTATACCAAATGTTGACGATGTTAAAACTCCTTCTGTTAATCAGACTTTTGACACACTATCTGAAGCATGAGCATTCTATAAGGAATATGCAAAGCTTAGTGGTTTTGTGCCGATCAAATCTACTCAGAAGCCACCTTCTGGGAGGTCTTCAAATGTTGGTGGGCTTGTCAAAATTAAGATGTTTACATGCGCTAAAGCAGGCAAAAAGCCTAAAAGAAAATCACCTAGCGTTGTTTTGAATTCTTTGCATTCTGATATGACAACTGGGTCTTCTGATGCTGTTAATATTGACTCAACTGAATTATTGCAAAGGCTATGAACCTCATAATATTCGAACGTGTCCTGAAAGACTTAGATTACTCCAAAAAGAGAAGGAAAAATCAAAAGGGGGTGGTGTTCCTAGTGACTCGGGCGTCGGTCCTTCTGAGTAACAAAGTTTTGTAGTTTTTTTAATATTCAGTTGTTTCCTATAATTACATTATCAGTTTTTAGATTACCCATTCGTGAATATTTAGTGGTTTTTGTTCATGATCTATGAGTATTCTTCAGTTGTTTTTTCATATTATGGTTGTGCATAGATTTTTTGCATTTTTTTTGTTACTTAAAAGTTTGCATTTTGTGTATATTCTGCATATAAATTTACTTTGTACTGGTATATATCCACCTAGAAATGTAATGGCATACATTATTTTTTGCATTTTTTAACCAAATAGGTTGTATTTTGAACATTTCTCCTGGATTCATTTTAAACATTTCTCCTGGATTCTCATCAGATACGATTCTGTCTATTACTTGCTTGATATATATATTTTGTGGTCCTTTGTCTGGTGTCGGATACTGCTGTCTCCAAGTTGTTACCTTATCGGTATCTCCAAAACCTGCCTTATTCACAGCTTTTACTTTAGTACTTCCTAATGGGAACCCCATTATTTCCCACACTACTTCCCTGGTTAGATTACACAAAACACCTCCAATCATCATTTGCATCTTCTCCGTATTGAAATTATTCACAACCCAGTATGCAAGCTTTCCTGGTATAAACCCTATTTTGCATTTGATTATATCTCCAAATCCCATTTCTCTTATCATCCTCTTCTTTTCCTTTTTCAAACTTCTACACATGTGCACAAATGAGTTCGGTGACTGCCTTGATTTTATGTAATATATCTCTTGTTTTGCCGACACTTTCTTCTTGGCAACAGACTTTACCCTTCCTTCTTTTTTCCCACCCTTTACGACTTCAGAACTAACTTCTGCTTTCTTCCTTTTCCTTCTTGTTGTGCCTTCACTGACAACCTTCTTATTCTTCGGTGGTGGTTTAACAAAATCATCATCTGATTCAGGTGTATCTGTCATGAATAGCAAAATGGAAAATATGAACTAATATGCAAAATGCAAAACTGACAAATCTCAGATGCAAATACAATCTGTTAATTAGGTATTCAAATAAATTCTTTTTCATTTTCCAATTGCAAATTGTATCATAAGAAAATGCATATTGCTATTTAGCATTGAAAATGTAACAAGTAAACATGTGATACCTTCTTTATCACAAGCTTCATCAGGCTTTGCAATCTCATCAACCTCTTTTCTATGAATCGATTTTTTACTTGTTCCAACTGTACTCTTTTTTGTTGTAGGCTTTGATTTGATAACCTTGATTTGCTTTTGTTTTTTCTTCAAAATTTCATCATCTGATTTACCAGAATCTAAAAAGAATAGAAAAATGCAAAATATAATCTAATATGTAAATGCAAAATATGATCTAATATAGCAAAATGCAAATGCAATATTTAAAAGAAGCAGAGTCATAAGAAATGCTAAATATGAACTAATATGCAAAATGCAAACATGTGATACCTTCATTTTCACCAGCTTTAACAGGCTTTGCACTTTCATCAGCCTTTTCTCTCTCAATTTTTTCCTTACTTGCTCCAATTCCACTCTTTCTTATTGTAAGCTTCAATTTGCTAACCTTGATTTCTTTTTGTTTTTGATTCATAATTTCATCTGGTTTAGCAGAACCTAAAATGATTAAATTTATAGTTTTAGCCATTTTGCAACAGAATACAAAATACATCACCATATATAAATGCCTGGAAAATATCATTTTTTTTTAATTCTTACATGTTGGTTTGCTAATACTGATTTCCTTTTGTTGTGGCTTCCCAACTTCATCATCTGCTTCAGTATCATCTGCATATTATGGAAATATTTTTTTTATATCAAATTCATGTTTTTTGAAATACAGAATTCAAAATGCAAAATCTTGCATTATCAATACCTTTATCTTAACTTTCATTGTGGGGTTTATTTGCTGTAGGGTTTCTCTTTCTAATTTTAAAATGCCATGTGGGTGATCGAACAATTGTATCATCTGATTCAGTAGCCTCTGCAAAGCATACAATAATTGAATCATGTGATTCAGTTTACCATGTTTTTTGAATAGTGGGTTTTATTTTAAATGCAAAATGCAAACTATTTAACAGATTCATCTTGACTTAATAACAATCCAAAATGCAAACTGTTTATCAGTTTATCACCAGACTTGCACGTTCATATCAGATACAAAATGCAAAACAACATACAAGTTGCTAAATGCAAAACAGAATGCAAAATGACCTACAATGCAAAATGCAAAATTACCTACAATGCAGAATGCAAAACAGAATACTGTTAATCCCCAAATTCAATTTACAAAGCGATAATCAATTTGTTCAAATGCAAACTGGTACAATCGACATCTTTCAAAATAATTCACACACTTTTTACCATTCCCAAATGTAAAATCACAACTCATAACATCCCAAAATGCAAATTACAGTGTTATGAAATTCATTGTTGTCTGATTACCAAATGAAAATTGAAAAAAAACATGATTCTAAATACGATCTGGAATAGCAAAATGCAAAATGCAAAATGCAAAAAGCAAAATGACAACTGGTGTACTGAATAACGTCTATCATATACATCACAGATCTAAATACAAAATGCAAATTCTAGTGTTTTTTATCTAAAATCCAAATTAGGTTTCGTTTGTTTTAACTAGTTGTTTGCACATTAGGATTTTGGAAATTACCTTCATCATCGTCATCAGGATCACCATCCTCTTCAACTGATTTTGGTTGTTCATCTGATCCCTTATGCGATTTTGCTTCTGATTTTTCTTCATTGGCATCATTGTTTGCACTTTGTTGATCGACATCGTCTGCATCATCCTCAACATTGATCACCTTTCCATCATACTTTATTTTTTTTGCATACGATGCCATCAATCGGCCACTTCGTCTCTTAGGATTATCCACTGCAAATAAGTTAATAAGAAGTTCGTTCAATAAATACTTTTGCATATCCGATCACGTAACAGCAACAAAACGAAGTTACACTTACTTGTTTGCAGGTTGGACTTGATTTATGCTTTCAATTTCGTTGTTTTTGCTCTCCGTAAAAACCCTAGTTTGGTACTTCTTCGCGTTGCAATGGAATGATTTTGAGTATGTGTTTACGGTTATGCGTTTTGGGTTTGCATTTGCGAATTTGATTTTGTTCCGTAGAAAGAGCGTCAAAGACGGGAGTTGATTGTAGGCTGTGAGGGTTAATTTACAATCTTGTCCTTTTGGCTAAATAAATTGGCGCTGAAACATAATTAATTATGTTGTTTTCCTAAATTAATCACAGCCATCAATTTCTAGATCCAATGGTTTAGAGATGGTTCTTTAGGTTCCTTAGTTAAGAGTGGTTCTTTGTTTAACCACACCCTATATATATATATATATATATATATATATATATAGGGTAATCTTTAAATGATCATAACTCATTCGTTTTTAAGAATTTTAACAAAAAAAGTATATCGTTAGATTCAGTTTTTCGTCCTCTTTCAAACAAAACTAGGCTTGATATATTTCTGAAACTTTATTTTTTTTTTTAAATGCAAATTTTTCAAAATTTTCATTTTTACCTGGGTTTCATTTGAAAATGCAAAAATGCAAAAACCGAAAATGCAAAAATCGAAGATGCAAGTTATGTATATGCTTCCAAAAATGCAAATTTTGCAACAAATACTGAAAATGCAAACAATAACTAACTGAAAATGCAACCCAAAATGCAAAACAAAATTTGCATTTTCATAAAAATTTTTGAAAAATATGGCAAGAGTGGTCTTGATTGAAAGATGATTAAAAAACTAAAATATTGGTATAATTTTTTTTTTAAATTCACAAAGCTTAAAAAGTTATGACAATTTAAAGTTTTGGGGGGTAATTTTTTATTAAAAATGTGGGTTTGTTGGGAGATAATTAAAATTATGTCGTCCTTAATTTCAACCATTGATTTTGATGATCAAATGGTTCAAATTGGTTCTATGGTTCTATGTTTAAATAATGGTTATATATTGATCCATTTTCTATATATATATATATATATATATATATATATATATATATATATATATATATATATATATATATATATATATATATATATGTATATATATATATATACATATATATGATATATGGGAGGGTTCAGAAACTGCTTTTCGTACGAGGATTGCGAGAATTAATCTTGGCCTTTGATTAAAATAAATCAATGTCTAAGAATCTTAATTAGAAGTGAGCAGAAAAAACCGAAATCGAACGAAAAACTTACTTAAACCGAACAAATACTAAAATCGCAGATTGTTGGTTTGATTTCAAGTTTTCTACTTCTAACTCTCGGCCAATCTCGTGGTAAGATTCGTTTGTTTTCTAGTTTCCTAATTTCTATTTCTACCTTCATCTTTGTTCAAGTGACTTGAGTTCGTTATTAACAAAGTATTGGTTTATTTTCTTGAGTTCGTTACTAACAACGGTTCTCGAATGAACCTTCCCCTATGTATGTATGTAGTTATTTGCAGTTCGTTTATTATTTTAGAATCACGACTTATAAACTTAATCAAGTTATGTGGGTGTTTTTTCTGTTTTGTTGGTTTGTTTTTTGTTTAGGAGCACAACTTATAAATTTAGATTCTATTGGTCATGTTGGTATTCATCCCGTTTAGATTCTTGTTGGTAAGATGTGAATTTCCTTCTATTTTGTTGATTTGTTTTTTAGCAGAAGTTATACTTTGTTTTTGTTTGGTTTTTAATTGGTTTGTTGGTTTGTTTAGATTACAAAAGGTCAAACCATGTTCGTTACTACTAAAACATGTACACCAGTTAAAACTATAATTATATGTGTCTTACAGCATATTAGGTGGATATTAAACATTTGTCAATGTTCAAATCATCGGGATGTGACAATAAATTGGTATATAAGGTGTGTTCGGCAACTGTTAAGATTGATTCTCGTGGTATTTGCACCAAAATCAGTTTTCAAAATAACCTTCTGTGAGAACCAATTCCCCGGGGAAGGTTCAATTGAGAACTAATTTTGGTGAGAGTACCGCGACAACCAACCTTAGCTGTTGATTTGATAAGTGGAGTTCACGGATGTACAACGTGGGGGATCAAAAGTGACAGGGTGCATGTGATGAATTCATGGGTGGGTGATGAGATTGAAGGAGGAGGAATTGGACGGCTCGGATTGGTTCTTGCAGTTCTCCCAATAAAAATGGTTCTCAAATGAACTTTATATATATATATATATATATATATATATATATATATAGAGAGAGAGAGAGAGAGAGAGAGGGAGGTTCGTTTGAGAACCAATTTTAGTGTGAGTACCGCGAGAATCAATCTTAGCCGTTGATTTGATAAGTGAAATTCATGGATATAGAGTGTGGGGGATCAAGTGTTGCATGATGCATGTAATGAATTCATTTGTGAGTGATGACATTAAAGGAGGGGGAATTGGACGGCTCAGATTGGATCCCGGTCCTCGCAATTAAAATGGTTCTCAAATAATTTTTTTCATATATATATATATATATATATATATATATATATATATATATATATATATATATATATATATATATATATATATAGCGGACGGTTCAAACAAGAACTGTTTTTCGTACGAGAACTACGAGAACCAATCTTAGCCGTTGATTTGATAGGTAGGATTCATGAATGTAGAGCGTGGGGGGATCAAGTGTGACAGGGTGCATGTAATGAATTCATGGGTGGGTGATGACATTGAAAAAGGACGAATTGGATGTCTCAAATTTGTTCTCGCGGTTTTCGTACGAAAAACAGTTTTCATTTATATATATATATATATATATATATATATATATATATACATATAGAGAGAGAGAGAGCATGCGAGCGAGCTTGCTTGCTTACACTTGAGGTTCTCAACATACTAACTAGAATTATTGATACAAGAAGAATGTATATGACATGATTTTGTTTATACTGATCATCCTTAATATTATATATAGTTAAGGCAAAAGTTCAAATGATAACTGTTTTTCGTACGAGAACCGCGAGAACCAATCCGAGCCGTCCAAATCCCCCTTCTTCAATGTCATTGTCCACTCATGAATTCATCACATGCACCCTGCCACACTTGATCCCCTCACGCTCCACATCCATGAATTCCACTTTATCAAATCAAAGGCTAAGATTGGTTCTCGCAGTTCTTGTACGAAAAACAGTTCTCGTTTGAACCGTACCCATGTAATTAAAATCATCTCAAACTATATATCTCAGATAGGATTGCAGAACTTATCGGAAGTTGTAAGAAGGATTATAATTCAGACACGAATTAAGTTTTTTAATTAGCTCAAGCAACTAAGTTAATAACAAGAAAGAAACTACATATGGGTTTAAAAGACTTTGCTCCTCTTCGATTCAAATGGTCATCGTTGTTCAATGAAGTAACAACACGTACCTTCTGTGATTCAAAAGATAAAAATGATAATATATAATCTTTATTGATGAAGGTTTATAAGATAAAGCATAAATATGTTAATTTCTATTTCTTTCAACAAAGTACTGATACAAGAACATTTCAATAGAACGGAAATCATGGAGTTGATTATCAAGGTACTACAAACCATTATCTTTATGCAGCTTTATCGACATTCAAAGTGATCAAGGCACTTTAACTTACACGATGATACCCTTCGGAATACTATATCCACAAAATTATAAACTACTGGCTTGAACCGTCTTAAGGAACTTAACTCGGTTTTACAACTCAAGTTGCTAAACCAGGCTACACAATTGGAAAATGAACAAAAGAAGGAGCTTGTATACTTTTTTTCCCAGGTATTGAACTAAAACAAAGCCTTATTACCTATTTGTGCACAATAACACTAAACATATTTAAAAGAAATGAACACATGAAAGCATACAAATGATATTACCCCAAAAGGAAAAATTATTATCAAAGCATAAACCATATACCATGTAACTATGGTAGAATCTCAATCTTACTTCTTAAATGCCATACAATCTCATGCTTCTTATTACTAATTCATCATACAACGCGTTCATTATCTTATAAACAAAAACAAAGAAAAACAAGATCAGGGAACAAAAAATCCTTATTCCAATCCAACCAAATCAAACCCTAAGATGAACTTGCACCTCCTCCAACTATGTAATACTCTAATATTTTCAGGAAATAAAACAATCATAGAAAGAAAACAAACCTCTCTTGGCAAATTAATTGGAAAATGTACATAAAGAAGTACACTGAAACAGAGTTTCACCACCAATTCCCCACACCCAACCAAACATTAAATTTAGGCACAAAAGTATAAACTTTTTTTCCCAGCTACAAATTATACATATATACATTAGTAAGGTTGTCGGTGTCGTTTTACACACTTTGGATGTCGTTTTTGCATGCACTTTACTGTTCATAACTAGGATATTATCTCCTACATGTGTCTCCACTTTCATATTTTGCATCCAATATTTGACGTGGATGTTGGCGGTTGGTTGGACCACCATATGTGAGGCTGACAATATTGACTTCCTGACCGTATTATATATATACTATATTCTTGACCATAAATTATATATAAAATAAATAAATAAATAAATATAAGTTTATTTAAAAATTATTCTTTTTACATACTTTGGATGTCGTTTTTGCATTCTCTTTACTGTTCATAACTAGGATATTATCTCCTACATGTGTCTCCACTTTCATATTTTACATCCAATATTTGACGTGAATGTTGGCGGTTGGTTGGTACCACCATATGTGAGGCTGACAATATCGACTTCTTGACCGTATCATATATATACTATATTCTTGACCATAAATTATATATAAAATAAATAAATAAATAAATATAAGTTTATTTAAAAATTATTCTTTTTACAAATACCATAATAACTGATATTAGTTTAATTAAAATTAATCAATTACAAGTAATTTTAGTGAGTCATTAATGAGGAATAATTGACTCAATACAAGTTATTTGTTTATCTTTCATAAATTTTAATATATAATATTCAATATAAATATAAATATAAATACAAATTTATAATTGTGTTGTTTTTATCTATATCTTTATATAAACATTTTCGCCATATAATATATTTTCAAAAAAGTGTACTTTCAAGGATTAATTTCTATGTTATTAATGAAGAAGTTAGAATAGTTTCTGATTTTTTTATATTTCTTCACTTTTACTCGATAATTTGTAGTATTAAATTATTATGTTGGTTGTAACGTAAAAAGTATAAAATCTTAATCAATTTACGCTTAAACCACATGATGTATAAGCCAACTCATAAGCAGATTTGGGATCATTTTTCCTAATATTTTGAAGTTTTTGAAGTTTTTTTGGTGATAGACAAAAGTTCGATCTGTGATCTGCACCATCGTCTTTTAGTTGTCATGGAGGGGGTTAATGTGTAGCGGCTATATCCGCCCATTGTTGTGGATTTTAGGCTAAATAAAATACAAAACAAAAATTCATACGTAAATATCTAAAATAAATGGGATGAAATCTAAATATTTGGAACATAGCTACTTAGTATTATTATTGTTTATTTTAATGAAACATATAACATTATGAAAAACTTATATCGAAATTATGTACTAACTAGCACTGGGATGCTTAACGTTTAATTTCAATTTATGGGTGTCAAATAAGACTATTAAAAACGATTAGGGATGAAAATTTTTAAATAGAGGGAGTTAAAGAACACATTTGCTCGGATACGCAACGAAGTGCGTAAAACAACTCTCGTATATAACATTTGGCAGGAAGTATGAACAGTAACTTCCTGCCTTTATGATATATATTATGTTGATAAAGAAAATTATCAGTACTCTCTTCTGGCCCAGTGGATAGATATTGGTTTTTTTTTTTAAATGCAAGTTTGAATCATACCTTTTACACTTTTTGGATGAAAAAAACTCCTCTATCAGTGGCTACGTGTACATGTCTGCCATTTCATATTAAACTTTTTGCATGAAAAAAATTTCTCACTATTAATAGCAACGTGTACCTATATGCCATTTCATATTAATATTGTTATTATTATTATTATTATTATTATTATTTACTATTATATGAAACATAGTGTCAACATTTTTATTTTTTGATAAGATTTTAAGCAACGTGATACATGGTGTAGTCGTATTGTCAAACCTTAAGTCTTAAAAACATGATGATGCCCCTATATTTCATATGACATGACTTAAAACGATAATTTTGATTACTATTACGGTTTTACAAACCAAAATAAAAGAGCACATAATTATATATTTATAACATAATTTATTGATCTTTTTTTTTGTTTTGGGTTAGCTGTCCTTTTACCTCAATTACTACACGTATTCGGCTCATATGGCTAAATAATTTTAAGGCTTCTAAAAAACACGACTCATGTGAAGCCTTAAGCATTGGTGGAACTATAATTATTTTTTGATCATCAGGTGGAACTATAATGAATCAAACCCGATGGTTATATGTATTAACTTTAGTGATAAAAGTTGGACTAAATTTTTGTAGTCTTTTAGATTTAAAGCAATCGAAATAGTGATTTTCCGCAGCGAAGCGCGGGTTAGACACACTCGTTAAAACTAAAAACAGAACATTGGACGCTTGAACTAGTTATTAAGAAGATGGTACACATAGAAGCACAAAAATGATATTCACCTTACAGGATAAATGGTTATCGAAGCGAAGTCGGTAAAAAAAATCCTAAATCGTTATAGAAACCAACAAAAAAATGCATTGAAACATCGAAGGCAGTTAAACTGAAATCAACGAAACAAATGGAATTCTCGCCCGTAGAATGATCGGCTGTGGAAGACGCTGATCCCATATTCCACCCGTTCGACTGTAGAAGATGAAGAAATCGACTGTAGAAAGAGAATCAAGTACGATGCCAATAACCAATCGATGAGGTATCAACGTCTGGAGAACAGGAAGCGGTAGTTAGGCTAGTTTTTTACTGTCAAAACGGTGGATTGAGATATCTTTTCGGAGAGATGAAGAGGGCTAAGATGATGGGGTGGATAGAAGCAGGTATGAAGGCAGAAGAAAAGCAGGTAGAATTGAAGAGTGAATAGTTTGAAATTATTTAGGTAACATGTGTCAATCAAAGAAGATGTGAGCTGATTTTATCTTACAACCATCAAACACTTGAAGTTCTCAACATACTAACTAGAATTATTGATACAAGAGGAATGTATATGACATGATTTTGTTTATATTGATCATCCTTAATATTATTTATAATTAAAATCATCTCAAACTACGTACATATCTCATATGTTTATTTGATGAGCAAACAAAAACCAACTTGCACCTAGCTAGCTTTAAGAAAAAGGGCATGCTGAAGACCCTTTGTTGATGATTGATTCTTCCGCGGATGTTTCTGCACAACCACCCTTGATCAAACCTGCAAGTAGCTCTCCACTGTCGTTAAAGAACTCAATCTTCACGATCTTGAATTTTTCATCCAACTGGTAAGAGTTTTCAAAACATCAAACATTCAGTCGTAATAATTAGCCTTCACGAAAAGAAGTGTATGTGTGTGTATATATGTATGATTAAACACGATTAGACACTTATTATGTTAGTAGTATTATTTACCGTGAAAATGGACACACCAAACATTTCTACAATTTCTTTTGTAGGCAGGTGACCTTTGAAAGGACCATCCATGTAACCCCAATGCCTGAACTTATACGCAATCACGGGAGGACCCGAGTAGACCTCAAGAACCTCGAGAACAAAGCCACGACGAAATGTGGTCGTGAAGATTTCATTAGCCGTCTCTACAGTTTCCTCGTTTGGATTATACAATCGTAGTTTTTGTGGAATTGATGTTTGAAGAAACATATTGTATCCTCCGCCAATCTTGGCTATTCCTTCGCGTGTCAACGGTGTCCTACCTACAAATCATAAGTTCATACAATATATATACATCAACAATTAAACATAAAAATATTTATAGTGCACTTAACCATGTATGAAGCTATGGTATATTAAGTTTTTTGTCTTTTCATAAGTAATAATTAAAATAGAAACAAGAAAATTTCAGGTTTTTACTGTGTTTACTTACCATTAACAGAAGATGTCAACTTTGTGACATCAACAGTTTTAAAATCTTGGGGATTTACTTTATAAAACATCTCCATTTCCCATGTTTTCACCATGTTTTGAACTTGTTCTCCCAATGAACCTGCAGGCCATATCTTAGCATCCAAAGCATACAATGTCAGTTTAAGCGATACATTCAATTACTGCTACTAATAGTCGAAACAATAATAATCCCTTCACACAGAGTATTCTGCAAGTTCTATAATTTAAAGTAGACATAGATACAGGCATACAGCACTTGATCGACCAAGATTCATTTGGTTCATGAAAATTGAGACAGATAGTAAGGTTGATGTTATATGTAATTGATGAGCCATGGGAAAATATGTAGATTTATAAATAATGACACTGTTGTTTTTAAACACTAACAAAAATTTTACATTATTATTGGTTTTTCTTTACAAATATGCAAACGTTTCAAAGTTCATGGGCCTATATTTTTTTATAGACGTCGGCAACAGTAGATAAACCTAGTAGCATTAATCCATCTCGAAACAACACGAAACATGACAAAACCCGATATGAAAATTAATAAACAGGCTTGGATTAATACATATAATAATTAAATGGGTTGCGTTCGGATTAATCTGTGTAACCTGTAAAAAAACAAATTGGTTTGGGTTGACATAATTGCGATCACTAGATGAACCTGCTTACAGCAACTTGTTAGAATACTTAATTATTCAGCCTAAAGCAATTTGTGTAAGTTAAGGAGGTTTATCTGGATTCTTTGGATGCTCCAAGTCTAAACAAGATTAGTAGGGGAAAGGTAGAGAAATTTATAGGTAGGATAAAAGGATTTAATTTATAATTCAAACCTTGGTTCTCCCTTCTTCAAAGAGTTTGTTAAGTGAATCAAAGTTAGGGGGTGCACCATACTTCCATGTAGTGTTCTTCTCTTCTTCTCCACTCATAAAACATCTGTATTTGTCTACATCTGAACCACTGTATTGCTCCATTATTTTTGTGTTTAATTAGCTCTTGATATATATATGATGATACAACATATATAATCCTACTTTATATAGAAAGTATTATATTGGATGGAAGAAATCCCATGCTTAAATAACACACAATAAGAGATGGTAACTTTGACTTGATTTTTTACTCATTGATGGGTTTTTAAAGGCTATATAAGTGTTATTCTTATGGGTCAAACAAATAAATATTAGATAATGTTATATTCTCCCTCGGTTCATCTCACCCAATCATTTATTCAAATGATATGATGACATTTTCTATATACTAAAATCCACATATGAAATCACACTTTTTTCTAGTTACCTTGTCCTACCACAAAGATTAATTGTAACATTTATTTAAATAATCATACATCTCACACACACAACCAAAAGATCAAAGATTTAGACGATTGTATCTTGTGATCTCGTCCTTAATTTGAGACTAATTTAATTAAACTTTTTGCTTTTCAAAAAAAAAAAAGAAAAGAGAAAGGAAGATGATGACTATTCTTGATATTTGAGAGTTCCATTTTGGACCAAATTAGGAAATATTTTTCAATCACAAGTAATACAATTTTTCTAAAATGGCTGCTAGCAAAACCAGACAACATTTCATTTTAAATGTGCCAGACCAATTATATTAGATGCATGGTAGATTTTTTAAAAAGTACATGTATACTTTCAAGTTATGTAAAGTTAATTTATTCGTTTATCAACAAGTATTATAACATATTGATAGAATAATATGGATTCTTATGTATGTTTTTTTAGCCTCTCATTTATAATTAGAAATGTGCATGGTATTCTGTTACGACTTAAATGCTTATATGAAGAGCAAGTTGCTAAAAGAGTTAACATAACATAAAAAAATTATATTTACAATGACTGTTTTTACAAACACTGCTAATAAAACTTTTATAATAAAAATCTTTTAATATAAAACATATACGACTTATAAACAAATTAATAAAGAAAATTAAATTATTATTATAATTAGTAATTCTGTTCTATTATAAATGATCTTTTGCAATCATATACACACATTTATAATTAAATATAGAAAAAAATTCATGCGAGAACTATTCTTAGTGCGAGAACCGCGAGAACCAATTTGAGCTGTCCAATTTCCCCTCCTTCAATGTCATTGCCACCTATGAATTCCTCACATGCACCATGTCACACTCTATCCCTCCATGCTCTCCATTCGTTTAACTTCTCATATCCAAGGAACGGCTGAGATTGGTTATCGCGGTTCTCGCATGAACCCTCCCCTATATATATATATATATATATATATATATATATATATATATATATATATATATATATATATATGGATGAGATCAAATAAAAGGTAAATTAAAGTAAAAAGTGTAAGAGGGATGATTAGTGATAGTTTTTCAGTATATACATCAACTGATAATTGTTAGTTCATCATCTTTATTGATTAAAACTAGTTCTTCATCGATTTCTTTTTTATGAATCCAACATATACATCACTTTTTAGATGAAAGCAATGAGTTTATTTATTAGAGTTGGATCATGTGCATCCCTCCCACTAGTGAGGCGCTAGATGGAGCGTGATATTTATAAGAACCATCGCTCCCGCCCTCTTCACTCATTAAGTTGGTTCTCACTCACGCGTTCTTCCCCTCTATCTCTCTCTTCTCTATCTCAGTGCCTCTCTTTGTATTTAATTCTTTTTCTTAATAAATAATGGTTGAGAAGAATGGATGTAAGAGTTAGTGAGATGAAGGAAGATGGAGAAGAATATTTATGTGATAAGAAAAAGAAGGATAAATGTTCATGGTCAGGTGATACCACTCAAATTTTAAAAAAAATAGAAAATCTATATAAAATCCTTAGGACATTCACTTTTCCGAGAAATGTTCAATATAGTCCATACGTAATCCATAGTCTTGAGAGACTAATCTTAGCCTTTGGTTCAGCCCCATCAAAGGTTCGGATCGAATTTTAAAATTTTAGGCAGAGTGACATTTTCTTAATTAACATGTGACATGTGATTGTATATTGAATCACATGTAATTGAATATTAAAATTTCAAGACTATGTTTTTTTAAGGACTTTATTGAACACAACTCTCACTTTTCCGGTTAATATTTTACGTTAAAAATTTGAATTCTTGCCTTAATTTCTTTACAATTTGTTCTATACATAATCTTATAAAATATGAAATATTGTATTTTTCACAAATTACACATACCTCCTAACATGTGGTGAGGTGATTTATATATACATGGAACACATTTCTGCATCTGAATATATAGTATCAAACAACCATTCAAAGTTATGAAAAAAGAACAGAATTCCTACTTGATTTCTCTTACTTTGTCATCACGCTCTGATGATAGTAGTTTATTAGCCGGAGCAGAGCAGACGGCCCAATCACGTGCAGCTTACTAAGATTCAAACTTGGTACCTTCTATACAGAATCTTTAAAACCTTTTCTTATATTTCCCCAACATATTCGTGTAATATGAATTTAACTTCTTCCAATTAAATTTGAAATGCAGTTTTTAAGACCAAGGTAAACGGTCAATTATGGAAAAAGAATTCTAAAAAAAAGTCATTTGTAAACATTTCTTGAGCCCATTAGGGAGCTTAAGTCATGCCTAAAAGCAAGGTTCTAAAAAACGTAAGGCGTGGCGTGGCGGCGAGGTCAAGCCTCAAGCTTTACGAGCTATGGCGAAGCCATGGAGTTTTTTAAGACGTCACTTAAGGCGGCAATTTTGTATATATTTTATAATAATATATGTCCAATCTATCATTATTAATATACAATTTACACAAATTTACACAAACGAGGAGCAAAGTAACTTATACAAATTAAAAACTACAAATTTATAGAAGTTCAATACACGCGATCGTAAAATGTATATAAAAAAGACCATTTTTTTAAAAAAAATTAATATCTGCGCGTCACGCTTTAAAAAACTCGCCATTTGGCGCGCCTTATCCCGCCTTGTCGTACGCCACGCCTAACCCCACCGCCAAGGGCTGTTTCGTAACGGCGGCCTCGCGCCTCGCGCCTTGGCGCCGCCATGGCGCGTTTTTTAGAACCTTGCCTAAAAGTATAGATTTTCACTCTTCTGGACACAAACAATCTTCAGTTCTACTCGAGAGATATATGATTACCTACATTCTTTTGTAGACAAACGGTATAAACACCAAAAGGAATGTCCCCTTTGGAACTAAACCAACTCAAAAGACTAGTTTCAATCTCTCTGAAGAACTCTAAATAAAAAATATTGACCACCAACCAAACAGCATAATCTGACCTGGATTTTGTACATAGATCTTCCTAGTATTTAAGAACCCGCGGTTCTATTAACATTTTTGGACTCGCTTGCCTTAATAAGTTTCTGTTACATATGAAAAAGACTTTTTGCTGAATGCTGTGAATTCATCCCTACACCTTCAAAGGTGCCAAACAGAATACAAATTCACGGATAATAGCAAGCTGAATGTTTTACCAGTTAGAATCCTAAGTTCATTGATACTAAATGTATAAAATCTTTCATTTTACAACAAAATGATATGCATTCTATGTACACATATCATGATATCAATATCAGTAGTTGTTAGTAGTACCTCTATTATCAGCTGCAACCATACACACCACCAATGTTAGCTGTAAAAAAATCTTTGAAGATTTATATGATTTCTAGTTTGCTTGCATGTACTCTCCATGTACTGGTCCGTGGATGTTAATCAATGATGTTAAGCGTCCTGGACAACAAAAAGATAGAAAAAAAAATCAATAGTAACATAAACTTGCCAAGGTTGATTATGGTTATGCCCATTTACTCGTTATTTGGTATATGAGTAGGGAGTCAGTTTCGAATTTTCAATGTCTTACTGGTTAAGAGTGACTAATTATCTCTTTGTAAATTGAGATGTGGGGTTCTTCGATTGTTGACGGTAACGCTTGCTATTTGTCAGATTGCTGTCACTGAAACTTCCTTTTTCCACATCATCATCATCAACTTGAGGAAATTCATTGGTCCAGGAATTTAAAGGAATTAGATAACTGTCATCTTTCGGGCCTCTTTTTTTCTCGTGTCGTTTTACATTTTCTGATATCTCATGAAAAGTTTTATTTATCTTTGAAATTCCCCGCTCCACTGGTTCGACAACGTGGGAAACTGTGAACTTCATGTCGTCTACGATCTGTCTCAAGCATGACAACAGGAGTATTATAAATACTGTTCATTAACTTTTTGCATTTCTACAAAAATAATTTAACAGTAAAGTTTACGTCGGCTAAATAGAACATTGAACATAAGTTGGCACAGTGGTTGACAGCAATGCCATGGAAAAGGCTGTAACCGGGTTGAAATCTGTTCATGTAAACTTTCTGAAGTTCTCAAGAATGATGACCAACTAACCCTGGAATTATTGTTTATTAAAGGTACCAAACAGCCCTGAATCATATTAAAACCTTCATTTTTGACTCTTTTACATTACGTTTTACTAAAATATACTCTAACCTTTTTTATGTAAATTTGAATTAAAACATGAAGTATATGTGAAAAATGATCTACTTTTATATATCTCAAGACAAATGAATAAAAAAAAAGTTTTATATTTCTAATCTCAGGCTGTAAATCGGTAACTAAAAAAATGGAGACTCGCCGCAACGGAAGGGCAAAAACACAAGTTGGCTACTTCCACCCATTTATTTATAAACGGGTTGGTTCAGGATATTTCATATCTCAAAGCAGGTCAAACCAACAAAATCAAAACATAGCTAAATAGGAAACAGACAAATGGATGGAAGTTCTCTATAGTATACTTTTGATGCATAAAACCTCTTAATATGCAGTTTGACTTGTTACCCAACCACCAAACCCACCCATCTTAATATGCAGTTTGACTTATCACACCTCTATTGGAGAAAATATTAAAAAACTCACAATTTCACCACTGCCAAAGACAACATCACGAACACTCTGATGTAACTTGGGATGTTTTGGTCTCTCATCAAGTCGACCGATGCGTACTTTTGGAGTTTTCTCACAGTCTCGAACCTCTTCTGGATCGGGTGGTGCTCCTAAAGATGCATAATCAGTCATCACAGAAACGTCACGTACACATCGTTCTCCACGTTTATAAGGTATTGCTGGGAAAACATATAGATGCACCACTGCAGCAACACCCATCTGCATCAAAGGTTCACTCTTTCTTTAAAAAAAAATGCTGTGTGCATGATAAATCAGAATTAAAGGCAAAAGGATATGATAGACTGGCCAGGCGAATGCACGGCAGGGTGAAGCGGGTAGTGACTCAAACGGGTTTATCTTGGGTTGAACTAAAATGCGATTTTTCCAAAAACTTTATTTCTTTTATAAGATTAGATTTGACGGGTCGTCAAATATGATTATAACTATTTTGGTGGTTTTATGTATTAGAAGTACACTTTGGGAACTTTTGGCCCTTTCAGATCCATTGATGACAAAAACATAACCGAAGTCAACCAGATTCCCTTTAAGCCAACTTTTTACTATATTATCAGTTTTACAGGTTAGAGATAAAAACAATGATTGTATCGACCCATTTATACGTAATCGACCAACTGGAAATGAAGATGCACCTCAATACAGATTATATAATCTTGTATACGTGTTTTTAGCTCTTGGGCCAACGATCCTTTAAGGGCTCCCATAGAAAAAAGAAATGCAACACCAACACCTTGCCACCATGTCAGGAATACAATTGACTTAAAAGTCAAGAATTTGGCTAAAGGTTTTATAGGCGCAAGCTTATCTTTGGTTACTGAATAGAACTGCACGAGGCAATACAAGGCCCAGCTCTGGCTGAAGTTAAGAACAACCGCCAAGTATGGGTAACTGCATAAATTAACCAAATTGCCATTACTATTGAGCAAACCGAAAAGAAGAAAAAACCTGAACCACTTACAAGAATCATATAATGGAGATTAGTATTATTTAATTATAACATAGGGGGTAATTAACTGTAATAAAAGGTGTTGTAAAAAATAGTGTTTGGATGTGCTTTCATTGCTTGAACTAGAGGTAATCAGATGTTTGGCGAATTATGATTATTATCAAGGGAAAAGTAAACTAAATGACCAAAAAACATGTTTTCAAAAGAAAAAAGACACTTTTTAAGTTTGATTAAAAGAATGGATAAACATTTAATTCTAGTCTACCCTTCAGATAATGAGTTGTGTTGCAGCTTGTATAGTTGTAAGAAACTGATTATCCAAAACTAAATTATCAGATGATTAAAAACAAGAATCTTTTATACAAACACTAAAAGCTAATTATTGCGACTTCGAGTCGCAATAATCAAATTTTCAGTTCCAAAATGCAACAAACACATGCATACAAAGAATCACCATAATGCAGCCTAATATAAAAGTATCTTACGCGTATCCCCACTCAAACTTCCCTTCGCCATAAACACCAAGAAACTGAAAAAGCATTGCTAACGGTGCACAGATCAGCTTCAGTGTCATCTGGAAAAAGCAGTTCATCAAGTTAAGATATGAGACAGGTATTACTATTAAAATACTAAAATATAAAAAAAGGAACATACGTATTGCACAATGCCGATTTTTACAGCCTGATAGAAATCAGGACCAAGATACCACTCCCTAAGGAAGCAATTGAGCGGGAAAGGGTGTTCCACAATTCCATAAGTATAAGATTCTTCGATTAGGGGTATGCTGTGGCTTATAAGGCTTTTACTTTCCATGAATTCAATAGTACTATCTTCTCCACCTTCAACCACCATATTCTTAGTTAAAATGAGGCAAAAAACCAAGAAGTAAGAAGAATTACAAGAACAAGGATCAAGAGAATAATACAAGGGATCCCACAAAACAGGGCAAAATGTTGAGTGTTCTTATATAACATGTTGGACATAAATTGATATGAACCCATCCCATACTAGGCCCATATTACACCATAAGCCCAAGTGTAGAACTCACCCCTTCTAACCAGCTTGTGGGGGAGGGAAGACCTAGACTTATAAGTCCCCAACTTAATTTACTTTCATCCGATGTGGGATTGTAACATAAATTGTTTAAAAGATTTGTATTTAGTACGCTCAACATAATTGCTGATGTTGGTTTGTAAATTATTCTAATTACCAAGTAAAAACTAGAAAGGCTGAATGGTTAGCAGACAATATGATTTTTGTAACAAAGATATTCAATTGGAGTGAACTCAAGTAGACTACATTAAATGTTGGGTTAACTGTGCAAAATAATAACATACTTTCACACTTCTAGAAAAAATAACAGTGTACTCTAAAAATTATCAGAAATAGCAACATACTTTCCTTTTTTCTTCACTAGTATAGATTTATAGCAGCATACTTGTTAGGATCGAGACACCTAATACAAGCGTTAGAATAATGCGGAAACAGAAAATAAACGAACACGAGATATAACGTGGTTCGGTCGAAACACGACTACATCCACGGGCAAGAACAGAGACTTCTTTATTATGACTCCAGAGATATTTCGATGTACATATGACTTGACCCTAGCCTTGATATTTATAGGAAACAAACTAGAAATCCTAATCCAACTCAAAATACGTGAGATAACGTGAGATAAGTACAACTTAATTATCGGCCGTATATCCTAGACTTTAAATACAAGATAAGAAAACATAATCTCCAAACTTTGAATTCAAAAGCCCACATCATGTACTTATCCACCTCGGCTTGTGCTCATCATTCTCTTCGATGTCAGATTTTACCAAAATTAATCCATGCAATATTTAGTCTCCATGCAAACATTAATATTATTAATCTCCACATCGATGATTAATTCCCACGAGCCTTTCTCTTGCAACCATGCACATGAATTGCAATATCATGCCGACAATTTACGCTCACGTCGAGCTTCCGATTAATTCTAGTTTCAAATACCAAACCCGCTAATCAAGTCACACCCAACAATCTCCCCCTTGACTTGAGTACCCATTAACCAGTCAACCGAGATCCGACAATCTCCCATGACCCGAGTCCTCAACCGTCAATCGTAAACCGTCATCACCAAAGAACAGTCTCTCATCTGCCAACCTCCCCGAAGGGACTACCTCCTTGTCCGAGCCACGAAGTCCGACACCGCGTCGCGCGACTTAACCGGAGACCAACTCCACCCGTGTCGTCTCTACTTCGTCAGGTCAATTTTCCGCTCCAAGTTCGGTACAGCCGTCGTTCCACCCGCAGAACTGCCCTCCAGAACGTAAATACCACGTCGCAGCCTGCCCCGCATTATCACTCGAGCATCCCGAGAAACCTTCAGTTCATCCCCTTTACATGGCCAAAGTACCAAGAGAAATCAGATTCTTCCGAAGATCCGGGACATACCAGCAATTAAACCGCTCGACCACCCCATCATGCAACTTTATTTGCACCGTACCACTACCTTTGACACTCAGAATCCCATCGTCCCCCAGCTTCACCTTACCGTTCCACTTCTTAAAGGAAGTAAACAAATCACGTGAGAACGCCATGTGATGAGATGCACCCGTATCGAAGATCCAGGTATCTGCAGGACTATTCATGCATACAGTAAAAGCATCGCCTATGTCTTCATCTTCCTGAACCACATTACCATCTCCCCTTTTAGGACAGTCTCTCCTGATGTGACCAAACTCCTTATAGTAATAACACATTACCTTTCTCGTGGATTTTGTTTTCGAACGCGACTCCCCCAGTCCACCCATTCCACCATGTGTCCTTCCTCTACCCACGTATAAACCTGAACCGGACTCCCACTCATTACAAGAAACCCTAAGCTTGAGTTCCTTTGACAACAAGGCATCCTTTACTTCAGCAACAGAAATTGTTGACCTACCATACATCATGGTATCAACAAAGTTCTCATACGAATGCGGTAGTGAACACATCAAAATCAGGGCAAGATCTTCATCATCAATTTTAACGCCCATAGCCTTCAAATCAAGGGTAATACGGTTAAAATTATCCAGATGATCTTTTACCTGGGTACCTTCTGACATCCGGAGGGTATACAACCTCTGTTTCTGATAAAGCCTATTCGTGAGGGTACTTTTCTCATACTTCTCACACAGCTTCTCCCACATACCTGCAGCCGTTGTTTCATCCACCACCTCCCTCAATACCTCATCAGCCAAACACAGCAAAATCGCCGAATACGCTTTTGCTAGAACATCTCTCTTAACATCCTCCATCTCCTTCGGAAGTTTATCTTCTCCTTCTAACGCCACCGCGCAACCCTGCTGAACCAGAAGAGCCTTCATCTTTACCTTCCACAACGTGAAATCGTTTGAGCCATTGAATTTCTCCAAATCAAACTTCAAAAATACGCGAGCCCGGTGAACAGAACCGTGGCTCTGATACCACTTGTTAGGATCGAGACACCTAATACAAGCGTTAGATGCGGAAACAGAAAATAAACGAACACGAGATATAACGTGGTTCGGTCCAAACACGACCTACATCCACGGGCAGGAACAGAGACTTCTTTATTATGACTCCAGAGATATTTCGATGTACATATGACTTGACCCTAGCCTTGATATTTATAGGCAACAAACTAGAAATCCTAATCCAACTCAAAATACGTGAGATAACGTGAGATAAGTACAACTTAATTATCGGCCGTATATCCTAGACTTTAAATACAAGATAAGAAAACATAATCTCCAAACTTTGAATTCAAAAGCCCACATCATGTACTTATCCACCTCGGCTTGTGCTCATCATTCTCTTCGATGTCAGATTTTACCAAAATTAATCCATGCAATATTTAGTCTCCATGCAAACATTAATATTATTAATCTCCACATCGATGATTAATTCCCACGAGCCTTTCTCTTGCAACCATGCACATGAATTGCAATATCATGCCGACAATTTACGCTCACGTCGAGCTTCCGATTAATTCTAGTTTCAAATACCAAACCCGCTAATCAAGTCACACCCAACAATCTCCCCCTTGACTTGAGTACCCATTAACCAGTCAACCGAGATCCGACAATCTCCCATGACCCGAGTCCTCAACCGTCAATCGTAAACCGTCATCACCAAAGAACAGTCTCTCATCTGCCAACCTCCCCGAAGGGACTACCTCCTTGTCCGAGCCACGAAGTCCGACACCGCGTCGCGCGACTTAACCGGAGACCAACTCCACCCGTGTCGTCTCTACTTCGTCAGGTCAATTTTCCGCTCCAAGTTCGGTACAGCCGTCGTTCCACCCGCAGAACTGCCCTCCAGAACGTAAATACCACGTCGCAGCCTGCCCCGCATTATCACTCGAGCATCCCGAGAAACCTTCAGTTCATCCCCTTTACATGGCCAAAGTACCAAGAGAAATCAGATTCTTCCGAAGATCCGGGACATACCAGCAATTAAACCGCTCGACCACCCCATCATGCAACTTTATTTGCACCGTACCACTACCTTTGACACTCAGAATCCCATCGTCCCCCAGCTTCACCTTACCGTTCCACTTCTTAAAGGAAGTAAACAAATCACGTGAGAACGCCATGTGATGAGATGCACCCGTATCGAAGATCCAGGTATCTGCAGGACTATTCATGCATACAGTAAAAGCATCGCCTATGTCTTCATCTTCCTGAACCACATTACCATCTCCCCTTTTAGGACAGTCTCTCCTGATGTGACCAAACTCCTTATAGTAATAACACATTACCTTTCTCGTGGATTTTGTTTTCGAACGCGACTCCCCCAGTCCACCCATTCCACCATGTGTCCTTCCTCTACCCACGTATAAACCTGAACCGGACTCCCACTCATTACAAGAAACCCTAAGCTTGAGTTCCTTTGACAACAAGGCATCCTTTACTTCAGCAACAGAAATTGTTGACCTACCATACATCATGGTATCAACAAAGTTCTCATACGAATGCGGTAGTGAACACATCAAAATCAGGGCAAGATCTTCATCATCAATTTTAACGCCCATAGCCTTCAAATCAAGGGTAATACGGTTAAAATTATCCAGATGATCTTTTACCTGGGTACCTTCTGACATCCGGAGGGTATACAACCTCTGTTTCTGATAAAGCCTATTCGTGAGGGTACTTTTCTCATACTTCTCACACAGCTTCTCCCACATACCTGCAGCCGTTGTTTCATCCACCACCTCCCTCAATACCTCATCAGCCAAACACAGCAAAATCGCCGAATACGCTTTTGCTAGAACATCTCTCTTAACATCCTCCATCTCCTTCGGAAGTTTATCTTCTCCTTCTAACGCCACCGCGCAACCCTGCTGAACCAGAAGAGCCTTCATCTTTACCTTCCACAACGTGAAATCGTTTGAGCCATTGAATTTCTCCAAATCAAACTTCAAAAATACGCGAGCCCGGTGAACAGAACCGTGGCTCTGATACCACTTGTTAGGATCGAGACACCTAATACAAGCGTTAGATGCGGAAACAGAAAATAAACGAACACGAGATATAACGTGGTTCGGTCCAAACACGACCTACATCCACGGGCAGGAACAGAGACTTCTTTATTATGACTCCAGAGATATTTCGATGTACATATGACTTGACCCTAGCCTTGATATTTATAGGCAACAAACTAGAAATCCTAATCCAACTCAAAATACGTGAGATAACGTGAGATAAGTACAACTTAATTATCGGCCGTATATCCTAGACTTTAAATACAAGATAAGAAAACATAATCTCCAAACTTTGAATTCAAAAGCCCACATCATGTACTTATCCACCTCGGCTTGTGCTCATCATTCTCTTCGATGTCAGATTTTACCAAAATTAATCCATGCAATATTTAGTCTCCATGCAAACATTAATATTATTAATCTCCACATCGATGATTAATTCCCACGAGCCTTTCTCTTGCAACCATGCACATGAATTGCAATATCATGCCGACAATTTACGCTCACGTCGAGCTTCCGATTAATTCTAGTTTCAAATACCAAACCCGCTAATCAAGTCACACCCAACAATCTCCCCCTTGACTTGAGTACCCATTAACCAGTCAACCGAGATCCGACAATCTCCCATGACCCGAGTCCTCAACCGTCAATCGTAAACCGTCATCACCAAAGAACAGTCTCTCATCTGCCAACCTCCCCGAAGGGACTACCTCCTTGTCCGAGCCACGAAGTCCGACACCGCGTCGCGCGACTTAACCGGAGACCAACTCCACCCGTGTCGTCTCTACTTCGTCAGGTCAATTTTCCGCTCCAAGTTCGGTACAGCCGTCGTTCCACCCGCAGAACTGCCCTCCAGAACGTAAATACCACGTCGCAGCCTGCCCCGCATTATCACTCGAGCATCCCGAGAAACCTTCAGTTCATCCCCTTTACATGGCCAAAGTACCAAGAGAAATCAGATTCTTCCGAAGATCCGGGACATACCAGCAATTAAACCGCTCGACCACCCCATCATGCAACTTTATTTGCACCGTACCACTACCTTTGACACTCAGAATCCCATCGTCCCCCAGCTTCACCTTACCGTTCCACTTCTTAAAGGAAGTAAACAAATCACGTGAGAACACCATGTGATGAGATGCACCCGTATCGAAGATCCAGGTATCTACAGGACTATTCATGCATACAGTAAAAGCATCGCCTATGTCTTCATCTTCCTGAACCACATTACCATCTCCCCTTTTAGGACAGTCTCTCCTGATGTGACCAAACTCCTTACAGTAATAACACATTACCTTTCTCGTGGATTTTGTTTTCGAACGCGACTCCCCCAGTCCACCCATTCCACCATGTGTCCTTCCTCTACCCACGTATAAACCTGAACCGGACTCCCACTCATTACAAGAAACCCTAAGCTTGAGTTCCTTTGACAACAAGGCATCCTTTACTTCAGCAACAGAAATTGTTGACCTACCATACATCATGGTATCAACAAAGTTCTCATACGAATGCGGTAGTGAACACATCAAAATCAGGGCAAGATCTTCATCATCAATTTTAACGCCCATAGCCTTCAAATCAAGGGTAATACGGTTAAAATTATCCAGATGATCTTTTACCTGGGTACCTTCTGACATCCGGAGGGTATACAACCTCTGTTTCTGATAAAGCCTATTCGTGAGGGTACTTTTCTCATACTTCTCACACAGCTTCTCCCACATACCTGCAGCCGTTGTTTCATCCACCACCTCCCTCAATACCTCATCAGCCAAACACAGCAAAATCGCCGAATACGCTTTTGCTAGAACATCTCTCTTAACATCCTCCATCTCCTTCGGAAGTTTATCTTCTCCTTCTAACGCCACCGCGCAACCCTGCTGAACCAGAAGAGCCTTCATCTTTACCTTCCACAACGTGAAATCGTTTGAGCCATTGAATTTCTCCAAATCAAACTTCAAAAATACGCGAGCCCGGTGAACAGAACCGTGGCTCTGATACCACTTGTTAGGATCGAGACACCTAATACAAGCGTTAGATGCGGAAACAGAAAATAAACGAACACGAGATATAACGTGGTTCGGTCCAAACACGACCTACATCCACGGGCAGGAACAGAGACTTCTTTATTATGACTCCAGAGATATTTCGATGTACATATGACTTGACCCTAGCCTTGATATTTATAGGCAACAAACTAGAAATCCTAATCCAACTCAAAATACGTGAGATAACGTGAGATAAGTACAACTTAATTATCGGCCGTATATCCTAGACTTTAAATACAAGATAAGAAAACATAATCTCCAAACTTTGAATTCAAAAGCCCACATCATGTACTTATCCACCTCGGCTTGTGCTCATCATTCTCTTCGATGTCAGATTTTACCAAAATTAATCCATGCAATATTTAGTCTCCATGCAAACATTAATATTATTAATCTCCACATCGATGATTAATTCCCACGAGCCTTTCTCTTGCAACCATGCACATGAATTGCAATATCATGCCGACAATTTACGCTCACGTCGAGCTTCCGATTAATTCTAGTTTCAAATACCAAACCCGCTAATCAAGTCACACCCAACAATCTCCCCCTTGACTTGAGTACCCATTAACCAGTCAACCGAGATCCGACAATCTCCCATGACCCGAGTCCTCAACCGTCAATCGTAAACCGTCATCACCAAAGAACAGTCTCTCATCTGCCAACCTCCCCGAAGGGACTACCTCCTTGTCCGAGCCACGAAGTCCGACACCGCGTCGCGCGACTTAACCGGAGACCAACTCCACCCGTGTCGTCTCTACTTCGTCAGGTCAATTTTCCGCTCCAAGTTCGGTACAGCCGTCGTTCCACCCGCAGAACTGCCCTCCAGAACGTAAATACCACGTCGCAGCCTGCCCCGCATTATCACTCGAGCATCCCGAGAAACCTTCAGTTCATCCCCTTTACATGGCCAAAGTACCAAGAGAAATCAGATTCTTCCGAAGATCCGGGACATACCAGCAATTAAACCGCTCGACCACCCCATCATGCAACTTTATTTGCACCGTACCACTACCTTTGACACTCAGAATCCCATCGTCCCCCAGCTTCACCTTACCGTTCCACTTCTTAAAGGAAGTAAACAAATCACGTGAGAACGCCATGTGATGAGATGCACCCGTATCGAAGATCCAGGTATCTACAGGACTATTCATGCATACAGTAAAAGCATCGCCTATGTCTTCATCTTCCTGAACCACATTACCATCTCCCCTTTTAGGACAGTCTCTCCTGATGTGACCAAACTCCTTACAGTAATAACACATTACCTTTCTCGTGGATTTTGTTTTCGAACGCGACTCCCCCAGTCCACCCATTCCACCATGTGTCCTTCCTCTACCCACGTATAAACCTGAACCGGACTCCCACTCATTACAAGAAACCCTAAGCTTGAGTTCCTTTGACAACAAGGCATCCTTTACTTCAGCAACAGAAATTGTTGACCTACCATACATCATGGTATCAACAAAGTTCTCATACGAATGCGGTAGTGAACACATCAAAATCAGGGCAAGATCTTCATCATCAATTTTAACGCCCATAGCCTTCAAATCAAGGGTAATACGGTTAAAATTATCCAGATGATCTTTTACCTGGGTACCTTCTGACATCCGGAGGGTATACAACCTCTGTTTCTGATAAAGCCTATTCGTGAGGGTACTTTTCTCATACTTCTCACACAGCTTCTCCCACATACCTGCAGCCGTTGTTTCATCCACCACCTCCCTCAATACCTCATCAGCCAAACACAGCAAAATCGCCGAATACGCTTTTGCTAGAACATCTCTCTTAACATCCTCCATCTCCTTCGGAAGTTTATCTTCTCCTTCTAACGCCACCGCGCAACCCTGCTGAACCAGAAGAGCCTTCATCTTTACCTTCCACAACGTGAAATCGTTTGAGCCATTGAATTTCTCCAAATCAAACTTCAAAAATACGCGAGCCCGGTGAACAGAACCGTGGCTCTGATACCACTTGTTAGGATCGAGACACCTAATACAAGCGTTAGATGCGGAAACAGAAAATAAACGAACACGAGATATAACGTGGTTCGGTCCAAACACGACCTACATCCACGGGCAGGAACAGAGACTTCTTTATTATGACTCCAGAGATATTTCGATGTACATATGACTTGACCCTAGCCTTGATATTTATAGGCAACAAACTAGAAATCCTAATCCAACTCAAAATACGTGAGATAACGTGAGATAAGTACAACTTAATTATCGGCCGTATATCCTAGACTTTAAATACAAGATAAGAAAACATAATCTCCAAACTTTGAATTCAAAAGCCCACATCATGTACTTATCCACCTCGGCTTGTGCTCATCATTCTCTTCGATGTCAGATTTTACCAAAATTAATCCATGCAATATTTAGTCTCCATGCAAACATTAATATTATTAATCTCCACATCGATGATTAATTCCCACGAGCCTTTCTCTTGCAACCATGCACATGAATTGCAATATCATGCCGACAATTTACGCTCACGTCGAGCTTCCGATTAATTCTAGTTTCAAATACCAAACCCGCTAATCAAGTCACACCCAACAATCTCCCCCTTGACTTGAGTACCCATTAACCAGTCAACCGAGATCCGACAATCTCCCATGACCCGAGTCCTCAACCGTCAATCGTAAACCGTCATCACCAAAGAACAGTCTCTCATCTGCCAACCTCCCCGAAGGGACTACCTCCTTGTCCGAGCCACGAAGTCCGACACCGCGTCGCGCGACTTAACCGGAGACCAACTCCACCCGTGTCGTCTCTACTTCGTCAGGTCAATTTTCCGCTCCAAGTTCGGTACAGCCGTCGTTCCACCCGCAGAACTGCCCTCCAGAACGTAAATACCACGTCGCAGCCTGCCCCGCATTATCACTCGAGCATCCCGAGAAACCTTCAGTTCATCCCCTTTACATGGCCAAAGTACCAAGAGAAATCAGATTCTTCCGAAGATCCGGGACATACCAGCAATTAAACCGCTCGACCACCCCATCATGCAACTTTATTTGCACCGTACCACTACCTTTGACACTCAGAATCCCATCGTCCCCCAGCTTCACCTTACCGTTCCACTTCTTAAAGGAAGTAAACAAATCACGTGAGAACGCCATGTGATGAGATGCACCCGTATCGAAGATCCAGGTATCTGCAGGACTATTCATGCATACAGTAAAAGCATCGCCTATGTCTTCATCTTCCTGAACCACATTACCATCTCCCCTTTTAGGACAGTCTCTCCTGATGTGACCAAACTCCTTACAGTAATAACACATTACCTTTCTCGTGGATTTTGTTTTCGAACGCGACTCCCCCAGTCCACCCATTCCACCATGTGTCCTTCCTCGACCCACGTATAAACCTGAACCGGACTCCCACTCATTACAAGAAACCCTAAGCTTGAGTTCCTTTGACAACAAGGCATCCTTTACTTCAGCAACAGAAATTGTTGACCTACCATACATCATGGTATCAACAAAGTTCTCATACGAATGCGGTAGTGAACACATCAAAATCAGGGCAAGATCTTCATCATCAATTTTAACGCCCATAGCCTTCAAATCAAGGGTAATACGGTTAAAATTATCCAGATGATCTTTTACCTGGGTACCTTCTGACATCCGGAGGGTATACAACCTCTGTTTCTGATAAAGCCTATTCGTGAGGGTACTTTTCTCATACTTCTCACACAGCTTCTCCCACATACCTGCAGCCGTTGTTTCATCCACCACCTCCCTCAATACCTCATCAGCCAAACACAGCAAAATCGCCGAATACGCTTTTGCTAGAACATCTCTCTTAACATCCTCCATCTCCTTCGGAAGTTTATCTTCTCCTTCTAACGCCACCGCGCAACCCTGCTGAACCAGAAGAGCCTTCATCTTTACCTTCCACAACGTGAAATCGTTTGAGCCATTGAATTTCTCCAAATCAAACTTCAAAAATACGCGAGCCCGGTGAACAGAACCGTGGCTCTGATACCACTTGTTAGGATCGAGACACCTAATACAAGCGTTAGATGCGGAAACAGAAAATAAACGAACACGAGATATAACGTGGTTCGGTCCAAACACGACCTACATCCACGGGCAGGAACAGAGACTTCTTTATTATGACTCCAGAGATATTTCGATGTACATATGACTTGACCCTAGCCTTGATATTTATAGGCAACAAACTAGAAATCCTAATCCAACTCAAAATACGTGAGATAACGTGAGATAAGTACAACTTAATTATCGGCCGTATATCCTAGACTTTAAATACAAGATAAGAAAACATAATCTCCAAACTTTGAATTCAAAAGCCCACATCATGTCCTTATCCACCTCGGCTTGTGCTCATCATTCTCTTCGATGTCAGATTTTACCAAAATTAATCCATGCAATATTTAGTCTCCATGCAAACATTAATATTATTAATCTCCACATCGATGATTAATTCCCACGAGCCTTTCTCTTGCAACCATGCACATGAATTGCAATATCATGCCGACAATTTACGCTCACGTCGAGCTTCCGATTAATTCTAGTTTCAAATACCAAACCCGCTAATCAAGTCACACCCAACAATACTTTCATTAGATTATCAATCACAACAACATACTTTCATTCTTCTACTAGTTCATAGAAACATATCGTAATTATCGTCATTATACCAATAATAGCAATGATCTCTACCTCATGGATGCTATAATTGGGAGGAAATGAAAGTATGTTGCTATTACTGATAACTTGTAGAGTATACCATTCGGTGAATTCATGGACTTCACTAAATATTTGGAAACGAAAAACATACATGATGTGAATTCCAAAAGAAAAGGATGTGCAACGAATTCAAGAAAATACATTAAAGCTGGCTGCAAGTGCATAATACCAAGTCTATTCTTTATTCCTTTGAATTTCTTTTCTATTGATGCATTGATTCCAAAAGGCTAATATTGTGTCATACTGTCATTTAACCATAATATACTAATCATCAATGTAAAAAATGGTGAACATATCTGGAAATTTGAAATTAGACATCATAACCAAATTGCAATTAATTAAAAAAAAAGTTCAACTGGGATGGCTCTGAACTATTACTTCATGAATTAGTAATGCTTATAACCACTGACTACTGATACTAATTTTGTCTTTGTTTAATTATACTGTTAGTTGGACCAAAAAAAAATTATTCTTTAACTATAAGCTAATGAGGACTTCAGGAACATACCTAAGCAGGCTATAAGATATCTCCCAAAGCAATATAAGGCAAAAGCTTCATACCAGTCCCTGAGTATTTCATAGTTGAATGCAGCATCTGCATCCAATAGTGACAAAAACTGTATAATTTGCAAAAGTGAAAGTTAGACATGGATCATAGAAAATATTTCAACCATGGGTTATATATGATCCAAGGGATCATAGAAATTATTTCAAATTCAGAGAGACTAAAACAAACAAAAAATAGTTTTTATGCAAAATCCAAAATAATATATGAGCCCATGGAGAACCATGTAGAAGAACCCAAATTATTTTTAGGAATATCTTTAGTCCACACAAATTATCATGTTGGAAGCAATTGGGAAAATTTTGAAAAAGGGCATAAAGCATCATCATTTTCAGAGTTGAGTTACCAGATTTCTCTCTCAGAAAAGATCCTTTTTTTTCACACCATGGTCAATGAAGGTTTCGAAAGTCATTATGTGATATAAATTTATCAGTTTGTCAACATGTAGGCGGCAAGAGAGTTTTATTTAAGATGTGCACCTACTGTTTGAAATTGCAATAGAAAGATATTTAATCATTTGTATGTATGATATATTCAAAGCACGCAATGATGTGAATGTTAAACGACATTCATATAATTAGGTGACTAGAATCAGCTATGGTGCCGCTACTCCAAAACTGATTACATGACCTCTAACAACCGAATAATAAGAATCAATTTCGCTCTAACAAATCACTAAAAACTGATTGTCTGAGACTTGAAGTAATCAGATAAAAGTTGACCACTAGGCTTATATGGGCATATTAAATTGCAGGACTAATATTTCTTTGTGTTAATAAAAGTAATCACATTGTAGAAAGACCAATGAAATCATGTTTTAGCCACACTACCCATATTAACGTTGATTGGTAAAGAAAAGATGTTACGACAACCACAATAACGACTACCATACCCAATCCCACATAAGGGGTAAGAGTAGAGACTGCTTCCCTAACCACTAGGGGTGGCAATTATCGACACGACACGAACCCGACACGCAAATAAACGGGTTTGGTTTTGGCTTTTCAAAAAAAATAAATAATAAACGGGTTTGGGTTGAGCATAAACGGGTTTGGGTCATTTTCGGGTTGACCCGCCAACCCGTATAAATAAACGGGTCGTGTTCGGGTTGGCTTGCGGGTTCGCGGGTCAACCCATATATAATTTTGAAATTTTTTATTTTCTATTTATCCTTATATATTTCATCCTTATATATTTCATGTTTCCTATTTGGTTTTTGGGCTTTTATCTTATTCTTAAGTCATCCTAAACCTAGTAAGAAACAATTCTATTGTCTCCTTTTGTTCATTCGCCGTTTTAATTCTATTGTCTCTTTTTGTTCTTAGGTAGGGTTGAACTTTAATTAATAATTTGCATTTAAATCTTGTATTTTGACAAACAAGGGACAAAATTAGTAAAACTAGACTCACTGACTCGCCAACCAATTAATGACCCGCCAACATGTTTATGACCCGCCAACCCGTTTATGACCCGCCGACCCTGAATGACCCGCGAACCCGCCAACCCGTATATTTAAACGGGTTACGTGGGTCGTGTCGTGTTTTAACTTATGACGGGTTACTTGGCCACCACCAAGGAGGCCAAGTGGTAAGGCGTCCTATCCTCAAAGAGGTCATGGGTTTGAACCTCCCTGGGTAAACATCTTGAGGGTGGCCAGGGAAGGGTCGGAAAACGGTCACGTGAATACTCCGGTTAGGCCGCGTACATCTGAGTCAAAGACTCGCCCTCCCCGGGTAACCTGAACAGGGAAAACCTCTCCGTTTACCCGTTTAGTAGAGATTGCTTCCCTAAGTAAAGCAAATATGACATATTATAAATCCACCCACCCACCATCCTACCCAAGTGGCTCAACACATAAACACAAGCACCGACAAAGAGATCAGAAAATACAGCATGAGATCCTCATACCGATTCCAATGCATAAACAGGAACCATCAGAACGAGCCCAATTAAGAACTTTTGCTCCTGAAATCAAATTAATTCTCACTGCCATCAGCTGCAGATGATAAAAAAAAAATAACAAGCATGTTAACTAGAGGCGGCAAGATGGGCATGTGGGGTGACTAGACGAAATGATGGCTTGAAAAGGGTCAAAGACTTTGTGCAACTTTCAACACGCTAGACCCATTCTACATAGTTTACTTGTTCCTTTTTTAGGTGTTTTTTATTAACCTGTTTGTATAAGAAAACCCTAATCAAACATTCATAAGTAATCAGGTTGAAATTGCCACCTCTGATGTTAACTATAATTACATGATAAATGTTATTCGTGAAGTAAAAGGTTGCTAGGGACCATCTAGTTAGATAAAACACATACTCCACAAAGCAGAAACAAAACAATTGATGTAAACAGAAAAAGTTTGAAAGGATATATGCAATATCAAACCTCAGGCTGATTGTAAGCAGCTAAATGCTCAAAGATAAGATAAGTGGAAAGAAAAAGAGCAACAAGTACACAAATGCTTGCACTGAAAATTGTCCAGTTGTAAAGAGATGATTGGCCAGAACCGAGGTTGGTTGACCACAATGACCATGATCTGCTCGAGAACTCTGCCAGAAACATTTGAAGGTGTATCGTCTACTATGACAACATATACGACTATATGAGCACTACTTGACGAATGTGAAAACAACTCCCAGAATCATGTCAAAGAAGCATTTACACATCTAGAAAATCAGCTATTATATTGTATACAAGAATGCTGAACTTGAATCTTGTGTGTGACATCATTAATCAAGAACACATCCCTATTAGATCAATCTCAGTAAACCAATAAGTCTGTCCTGGTATCTGAGGATAGATGCTTGAAAATAAGATGACAAAACCAGCAACACCAGGACAAGAATGCCTGCAAACATTTCATAACATTAAAAGAGTGATGATATAGCTTAGGAATGTGAAACACTTGGTAGTGCTGAAAAGACAGATTTTCTTACTAAAGTTTCGTCTTATCAGAATATATGGTTCTCATTAAGGACGAACATGATTCCAGGTAAGAGGAAATAGAAACATAATTAAGTCAAAACTAAAAGTGAGAAACTTATTTCGCTTTTCTCGCATGCCTCATTGCTAAACGACTAAATTTTTGGGTTGCAGCAAAGATAAACCAAGTAACTAACCCCTTACTCTGAATAATTCCCAAAAGGAATCTCAGCATTCTACAATCCAAACAAGATAAAAATCAAACAATAATACATTCCTGATAAACCCTTTCCCATAACCCGACGAACATGGGGGAGGTTGATGACAGTGGTGCAGGAAATGAACGAGCTCAAATACAATCCAACAGCACTAAGGAATATATGGTTGATTAATCACCAACACAAACAAATAACGTGAACACAATAACCGTCAACGATAATGATGGACTAGAAACACGCATAATAATTAATAAATAACCATAATATACACAAACTGCTTTACGGAATAGAACCCTAGAAATTTACGATGTTACCTACAAGAAAACCGTCAAACTCTCGATATACAGAATGATTCTACAATGAATGCGAACGACGTTTCGTGGTGAATCATTGCCGGTAAAAGGATAGAAATCTCGCCGTAATAACTTATAGAGCTTTTTGATAAAACTTTTGCAGAGCTCCGGTTACGATTTTTGCATTGGCAGTTGGGAAAGAGGTTTGGTGGGGATTGCTCGAGGGATAGAATGACAGCGCTCGTTCTATTTCTTCTGTGACTGTTCTTTAATGTATATATATTTTATTATTATAAGTCGGTGACATGGAGCTGTGTGTGTAGTCTGTTACTTTTTTCATGTGTTAACTGTTAAGGGCCGTGACGCCGGACGCGAGAACCATTGAGATTTGTATTTTTGTTGAAATAAAATAAACAAAGTCAACAATCTTTAATCTTTAATCTTTAATCTTTAATAAAAGAAAATAGTTTCTCTCTCTTTTAAAAAAATCTCCACCAATCACAACTCTTGATTTAAAAAAAAAAATTAAAAAAATCGAGATGATGATGTCAAAAATGCCAAAAATCCTTAAGTCTTGGAAGGGGGGCATTGTGAAAATTCTAAGGGGGTTTTATAAAATATGTTAAGGGTTTTTATGAAAATGTGAGGGTGTTTTATAAAAATTGTATATTAATATAATTAATTATAGGTTGGTTATAAAATATGTTTAATAAATTATTATATAATTTGTTTAGAGAAATAATAATTATATATTTGCGACCGTCTCATTTTTATCTACGTTCTGGTATAAATTTTATTGTAACATGACACTTTTTTTTAAGTAGTATATTTTTAATTGTTTGTTATCCATTAATAGTAGTGGGTAAGTTATTCATAAAATAATTTATATCTTTTTTATATTTATTCTATCTACGTATAATAGTCGATATAATAACTGATTCCTCGGTCTTTCGATAAAAATTAATAATTTTTTTTAAGTTTTGTTTTATTTATGATAAATTTATATAAAAATAGTTAACATTTAAAACAAACAAAGGTGCATCAATCAATATAAAAAATTAAAGAATCATATATATAATCAACTATTAAAAATAAAACTATTAAAAAAAGGGTTACTTACATCATCAACTCTTTCCCTAAAAAATCTCCACCAATCATAGCCCTTGATTAAAAAAATTAAAGAAAATCAAAAATGTATTAGTTATTACGTCACATTCCATCAAATCTCTTAAGGGAAATTTTATATAACAAACTTCATGTGTTTGTTAATCTTGGATAAGATAACAATATATATTTGAATTAATCGTGGATAACATAATAATATATATATTTAAATTTGAATGGAATACATATTTCTAATTGACGTGTATTTAATTGGTTTAAAATTACTCCACTTTGTTAGGTAAGGAAGTTACTTTTAGAATTAGATTTAAAAAAATTTAAAATGTGATTTAAATGGAATAATAATTGATAGATTAAGTTTGAAAATATAAACAAAAAGGAAAAGGAAGTAGACGATGAGATATACTTAGATAATATAACAACCATTTGAATATGAATTTAATTGAAAATTCAACCATTTGAACTATAACAAAATTCATCCCTTTTAATTGTTCCTATTATTAAGTAAATTTGTTAAGTTTAAAGGATAAAGAAATTATTTAAAAATTGTATGTTGTAATGGTGGGAAAATATTTTTTTAATTTTTAAAAAAAATAGATGATGATATAAATAGGTGATCTTTAATAATATGCCCTAAGTTTTAAAATAAAATTTTCAATGCTCAATTATGTTACTAAACAGGAAAGAAAGAAAAATTAGTAGATTCTTTCGTAAGCTCCATTTTAATTCCACTATTCTAACACATCTCATTTGTCTGATTCATGAAAATTCTGTGATTGAATTACCTAAAAGCTAGATTAAGAAACGAAAATTATATATGAGTTTGAAGATTCATAATTTGTTCTTTTTTATCTCTAATTTCCTACTCTGCCTTAGTAAAATTCGTTGATTTTGTGTGCAATTCATTTAGTAAACGCGAGGTAGTGAGTTCACAAATCAACTGTAAAAGATATCTTCGATATCTTATGATAACAAAAAAGGAAAAAATAACATTCAGTAGATTAAAAAAATCGTGAATTAGGGCAACAAATATAAAAGTATGAAAAATACCCAAGTTAGATATGTCATTAGCCCATTTCAAATTAAATAGCTTAGTTTGTGTGTGCGTTAAATTACTAATAAAACCATGAATGTTGTTTATAAAGAGTATCTACAGAAAGTATTATGATAATCTTATATATATCAAACTTCTGTAATGTTTATCATTTCTTACGAGATTTTATATTCATATATATGTTTTCTAATTTTTTAACGTGTTAATATTTTTAAAACTATATAAATTTAAAATTGTCTTATATCATTCCCGTGTTGATACACGGGTCACTTATAAACCACATCAACAATAATATTATAGTTATGGTTTTACAATATCGGGATAAAGCTCCATCACGAGAAACACATTAATATTATACTAAAACTTTTAGACGTGTAATGTAACTTTATATTTCTTAAAAAGAGTATTTATAAGAAGTACTAAAAAGACACGTTTTCACTCATGGACAGTTATATATGACAGTTTCTTGAGTGAAGAGTAAAGAGAGGTTAAAAGTTTTAATTTGCGATAATTAAGAAAACCCTACTAATAAAACTATGAATGTTGTTTATACAGAGGTTTTAAAGAAAATCTAATGATAATCTTATGTATGAATTTCAAAATTCTGTAATGATTATTCATTTCTTACGAGATTTTATAATACTCTTTAAAACTATATATATTTTAAATTGACTTATATCAGCCCGTGTTAATACACGGGTCGTTTAGCTAGTAATATATATTATTATTGTCTACATTGTACCTTCTCCATACCCCGATTCAAAAGGATTGGATATTGTTGTTGTTGTTGTTGAACAGTAATATATATATAAAATTTGTTGTTTTCATTATTATACTATAAATTTGTGAATGACATTGATAGTTAGTGTATGGTGGGTTGGTATGGATAAAAAATTCTAACTATTTTATATGATAAAAAGTTGTATAAAAATAAGATTTTATGTCCTGTTTTTTTTGAGTTATAAATTTGAGACTATGACAATACTTCGTCTTGAGAGAATAGTAACTTTTTTCCACACAACCTTCCATGCTAATAAGTTAACCTTGCTGAAAACAAAGTTATCTCCGTTGTAATAAGGTGGGAATAGAGAAACATTTATTCATTAATTGTAGTAACTTCCGCTCAGTCTTGTTCGGAATTTGTTTGTGGTGGAGATTGGATTCCAACCTCATTACCGACTTCAAAAAACTGATTACTTTTGGAGATCTACTTAAATTAATAGGAGAGGAATTACTCATGTTTCAATGGGTCATTTACACCTAGTTAAAGCTGATTTTGAGTTAAGAAACGATGTGTGCTTTAAAAATCGCAAGAGTCCCTCAAGGCTACATATCCTTGGCTTTCTTCGAGCTTTGACATTCTTTTTGAAAAAACACTGGTGAAACAAAGCTAGTTCTTTTGATTGGAAAACTTGGTACTGTAATCCTATGGAATTCTAGTTTGGTTTTTCTCTCTTTTGGTGGTAATTTCTTCTCGGCTCAGTTGTTCTTTGGTAGAATCATTGAAGTACGAGCTTCAAGGTTCCTTTAAATGATTCCTTGGTGATTGAAATGGGATACATGTTAATAGTAGCGGGAGTTTCTTCATTAGTCCAATTTGAGTGTTATTCAGGTGGTGTTGTCAAATTTTTTGGGTGTTAGAGTTGGTGCTCTTTCTTGTTTTTGTTTCTTGACTATTAGTTTCTAGTTCTAACATCTCGATATGAGTTTATTTAGTTATATTATTTAAGTTCGCTAAGTGGGGGTGATGCTTTGATCTTCAAAAAAAGAAAGTAGGTTTGCGTTGGTGATACTTTCATGCAAACGGAGTAATAAACTTGCAACAAAAAAAAGTATATAGCCATACATTTATCAGAAAAATATCAGTACTATAATAAATAATTAAGCAAGGGTTTTCAAAAAAAATTATTTGACAATTACAACAATTAACGCGCTGGTAAGCATACCAGACGTTGCGGATTTAATCCCACACACAGACTTTTTTCCGTTTCCTTCTTTTTAAAATGTTGCTTTATTTTTTCAGCTTACTTCACTTTTCCATTTTTTATATTTTATTTTCTACTTGTGTGATGTTTGATTTTGACATAGTAAACTTAATAAGAATTTTTTTTTACCATTTATAATTATATTGTTTGTTTTTATAATCCAGAAAGTTAATTTAATACATAAAAAAAACAACAATACTATTTATATCACAGACATATTATCTAAATAAACACCTTATTCATATAACACTTAATAAGAAAAAAACAAACCCTTTTGTGCCCCTAGGCTTTCATTCTATTTTTCATTTTTATTTGCCAATTTAACCTTGAGTCTCTTTAATTCTTTCTTTTTCTTTTTAATTAACTTTTTTTCTAATTTTTTGCAAATCCGGGCTAGAAAAAAGAGGTTAAATATGTAAGCTGGGTTGATTTCTTAAATTTAATAGAAATAGGGGTTAATTTTATTATTTGGTTTTAGCTTATCAAGATGTTTTTAACTTTTCATGTTTTACTATTATGTGTATCGAACTATAAAAATTTTTATTGTATGTATCAAATTTTTAATTTGTTACTATTGCAATTATTTGGGATACATAAAAAGGAAAAAAATATATAAGTTTAGTACATACAATATAAAGTTTAATACACACAAAAGCAACAAATTAAATGTTCGATACATACAATAATTTGATACATACAATAGCAAAATGTGACAAGTTGGATACATTTTAATGAACTAAACCCTTGTTTTTTATTATAGTAAAAATTCTTTAAATCGAATACGAAATAGTTATTTATTGTTATTAATTATTTTATTTGTTATTGTTCTTGTTATTATATGAGCAACTAGATTTTATAAAATCGTATAGATACAATAAAGGGTTTAGTTCTTAAAAGTACATCGAAGTTGACACCTTTTGCTATTGTGTATAGTCATCTTTCATTACTCCCATTTAGTATATCAAAGTTTCTAAAACTACCATTTTATACATTGGGTTACCTCTTCATCAGGTAGCAGGTCACACTTTTTTTTTCTTTTTTTTATTGCATGCCACATCACTAATTTAGTTGCCACATCAGTAAAAAAATAAAAAAAAAGAAACATTATGAAGAACAAATCGATAGCTAAAATCAAAACCCAGATCTGCATCAATGGAGTCATATGAATTCATCGATAGCTTGAAGATCTGAACCCTTCTTTATCATCTGAGATCTGAACCGAAGATGGATGAAGAACTGAACAACAAATCGTGAGATTTGAACAGCAAATTGTGAGATGAAGACGAAGATGGATGAAGAACTGAACAGCAAATCGAAACCCAAATCGCAGTACCCAAATCGAGTACCTTCAAGAAGCCCTAAATGGTTCATCTGGAAACCCTAATCGTCTGATTCGTGGTTCAGGCCCAAAGGAAGGGTTTTTCTTCAAATGATTATATACAGATCTGTGAACTCAAATATGAATAATGAAAACTTAGCAGAAAACGATTACAGATCCAAACCGTAATCGTAATCGATTACAGATCCAAACGATAATGAAGAACAATCCTTGAACAAACCGTAATCTGGACGAAAGAAAGAATCAAAATCAAGAATCAAAATCGAACATGAAAACATAATGAAGAACAATCCTTGAACAAACCTTGTGAACAAACCCTAATGAAAAACCCCAAATCAAACAAAAGAAGTAATCAAAATCGTACAAAAGAATCAAACCAATGAAGAACCCCAAAATCGAAACCCTAAGATGAAGAAGAATCAAAATCGAAACGAAGTTTAACAACATAAAGATTTGCGAAACCATCTGTGATGAAACCCTTTCGCGAAACCCCGTGAAACTCAAATCAAACTCTGTGTTCGATTACAGAACAGATCTTGAAGAAACCCCATTTCGGATCTGGACTCCACGAAGATGGAGGGAACTCGTCGCCTGCTTAACCAATTTCGTTCGTCTCTTGCAGATGGTGGTAATGGAACTCGATGGTGCAATCGGTGGTGGTGGTGGTGAGGCAGTCGCCCTTAGGGCTATCGGTGGTGGTGGTGCAATCGGTGCAGAGATGAGATGGTGGAGATGAGATGGTGGCTACAAGAACCCAGCGATGGTTTCTTCAAGCAGACCTGCATAAGTTATTATTATTATTATTATTATTATTATTATTATTATTATTATTATTATTATTATTACATTTTTAGTTATTGTTAAATAGAAAATTACACATCATCACTCAAAACACATGCCACATCATCAAAACCGGATCCACATCACCCTTAACCTGCTATCACAGGTTAGGATGCATTAAACGGTAGTTTTGAAGAGTTCGGTGTATTAAATGGGAGTAATGAAAGATGAGTATACACAATAGTAAAATGTGTCAACTTTGATGTACTTTTAGGAACTAAACTCTACAATAAATTATATATAAGAACAATTATTACAAAGATATTGTTTAACGAACAATAACTTGCCTAATAATTGTTATATATTCAAAGGTTTGTCAAATAAATCTAATGATTTATGTTTAACCCGCGTGATACGACGGGAAACAATAAAAAGTAGATATCCTTTGTTATGACTAACATAACGTTGATGTTCACCAAAAACAGAGAGAAATTCCAAGAAAACTATATCTAGTTTTTTTATTATAAAAAAATACATATATTTTTTTAAAAAAATAAACATATTTACATAATTAGTTTTTAGAACCACAAAAAGGTACAAAAGAGGAACAAAATAAAGGAAATATTTTGTTAAAAAACTAAATCGAATTATATTTTTTGAAAAAAAATATATTTTATAAATATATGTCGTATTAATATATAATTACTATCGAAATATAGATATAAAGACCACTGTCATAAAAATATATTTATATATACTAAATATTAAATATATATCAAAAGTTATAAAAGGAAATTAAATAGTATAAATAATTAAGTATTTTAATATAATGACTAAATTAACATATGCGTCTTCCAGGCTTCCAACTATAATCAGTAAGAGAGTACCAATGGAGAAAAGGAAAAAAAAATACTAATACATGAATCAAACTCTTGACCTTCATCATATAAGTTCACCACCTAACCGCTGCACCGACCGTGCATTTGTTTAACTTAGGCGAACTCTTAATATGTAATAATTAGCAGAAAAGTTACTGTTCATTGAAGAGTACATTTTCCTGCTAATTGTTATTATATATAATTTGAATTAGCATGGTGACAAGCACTAAAAGGAAAGACAAATTGAGTCTCTTTGCCAACTTTTGCTTACTTTTTTTTTTCTTTCGTAGAAACCTATATGACAAATTGATATATGCGGTTTTATGCATGTTTTACATGCTAGAATACCCCGTACTTAGCCCAAATCCAAGGTGATTCTTGTTATAATTGATCTATTATACTTAACATTCACCATGCAGGTTAAAAAGAGTTTTAAGTATGATAAATGGGCAAAACAAGGGAAGAATAGAAGAAAGATGAAGATTGGTTAAAAAGACCACCCTACGGCCGCAGAAGATACTTCCTACGACCGTAGAAGATTGTGATGGTCCTGTATTATACGGATGAAGCAATGCTTGAGAGTTAATGTGTGTGTTTGTATGTGTAAACGGTAGAGAGAAAGAGAGCCGAGAGCTAAGAAAGAAAACACACACAAGAGTTTAGAAATATGCAAAGCTTAATTGATAATGAATTGGGAAATGCCTTTTATAGCATTTCCCAACTTTGGTATATTTACATATTACACCCCTCACTTTAATATTTCTAACAATCTCCCCCTAAGTGAGGTGTGTAATCATTCACAACAAATAAAAACATAGAAAAGCTATTCATAAACAGATTTGTTGCGAATGCCGAATGCCACCTGCCATTTCCTTACTTGCCTCCGGTTGGATATTGTGGTCTTCATCTGATCTATTGCTTTGTAGGCCTGAGCATGTTGTGCATATGTGTAGGCATCTTGGTTATCCCATACCTTCTGATGAATCTTATGATGAAGGATTTTTAGTGTACCATCTGAGTAGGACATGAGCTCATCTAATCTGATAAAGATCTTTTCACCCTTGGTGTTCTTGGAGACAACTCCTCGTTCACCTCTGAAGCATTCATGTCCTTCATCAACTATAGTCAACTCCTCAAGTTTTTCTAAGTCAGGATGACTAGAATTCGGTTTTACCAAGTTGATCTTTCTATAGTTGTTCTCAGCTCCAAGTTGCAGATCATGTTCCTCTATGAACTCCATCAGATTTCTAAGGTATCTCATCAAAGCCACTCTTCCAAATTCTTCTTCTGGCCACTTTCCCTTCTTTTGTGAGAGAGTGTCAAAGATAAAACTGATGTCTTCAACTTTAACAAACCTCAGATCAGCTTCAGTGAGGAAATATGTTACATTGTTTGCCCTTTTCACATGAAATATTGCATACCTGATATTGAAGGTGGTTTATGTGTAGACATTGATGAGTTCCACGATTGGGTAATCTGATTTGTTTTCTTCTGGAGTGATCATGGATTGAGTAAGAATGTGTTCATATCTTCTGCGTTGCTTATCATCCATGTTCCGCAATTCTGGAGAAATAACCTGTATTGGCGTGCTACAAAAGATGTTAGGTATTCTTTCTTCAAGATATGCAGCATTTACGTGAAATTCTTTCCATATCGGTTGATTTACTGCACTTCTTGTGAACATGTTGCTAGCATCTAGACTTGGGGCTCCACGTTGTACCGGAGGTGGAGCTGGCATTCGAAAGTTTGGTGGAAGGGGCCATTCGGATTCTCTTCTGAACTTTTCAGCTGCTTCAGTTTGTCTGTTCCTTTCCAGAATATCTGCAGCTGATTCTTGAAACTGACCCGGAGGAGGAGGGAATTGTTGATGAACTTCAAAGTTTATATCCCCTAGAACCCTTGAAACATCAAAGAAAGGCTTTGGCTTCTTTGGTTTTCTCCTTGCTTCCCTTCTTGAAATTGCTGCTCTTTCTTTTCTTCTTGCAGCAATTTCTCGTTCATTAAAGGTTTCTTCGAATCTATCCACGATTCTGGGGGAAGCAGGACGAGTAGCTGAGGCTGACTTCCAGCAGAACTAGTACCAGTAGGTAGATATTTGCTGAAGGATGGTACATGTACAGTTGCAGCTGAGGGGGCAGTTATGTATCTTCTTCTTTTCTCTCCCTCGGGACGATCATCAGGATCCTGATCATCCCGCCTCCTCTTTAACCCCTGAGCCTGGTCCTGACAGGTTTGTTCAAGTACAGTCAGTCGGTCAGTTATTTTTTGAAGAGAGGTGTAAAAACCTCTTGTCACCCCATCTATTTTCCTATTGACATCCTCATGAAATTCTGTAAAGTCATCCAAGGAGATTCCCTGTGGATTTCGTTCAGCCCGCAGAGTAGTCAAAAGGTCTTGATCATAAGCAGTGTTTGGTCTCTGTTCAAGAATTTTCGCATAAAGTATGCTTTTCAGAGCATCCACTGAGAGAGAAGTGACATCAGCTTGAGGTTGAGGCGCTGTTGCTGGAGGGCGAGCTGCAAGAAGATTTTCAATACGAGTGAGCTGCTCAGATTGTTCCCTGGAAGCCTCTTCGATCCGATCCAACTTTGAATTTGTCTCCTGCAGTTGTTGGCGGATTGGGGACACGACTTGTTGAATAGCAAGTTGAAGATCTGCACGTGTAACAAACCCGGAATCACTCAGATTACCGGTTGAGGTACCTGCCACAGAGGCAGAACCACCTACTGGAGCAGCATGGATGTAGGCTCCAGCAGGATTTCCTTCCAATCCTCGAATGGCACCTTGAGAGGTACCACCTATGGAAGTTGAGGATACTTGTCGAGCCAACAAGCTCAGTGCATCAATGGTGACTTTGTGTTGTTCAAGATAAGCGGAGATCCGCGGCATATCAAATTGTGCACGAAAAGGAGTCGAGGACGAGGGAGACGGTCCTCTTTATTCAATAGGTCCAACACCCAATTGGGGTTGACCCAGTGTATGTGGTATAACCCTGTGCAATAAAGACGGAGTCTGTTGAGAGACACCGTAGTGGCTTGGTGGGGCAGAAACTTGCACGGGTGGGATCACCGCGACTTCTTCAATATGAGGCTCAGCAGTGCTAGGCCTCATAGTAGATGTGGCTTCCCTGCTTTCTGGGTTTGGGGAACCCTCAGCACTCATTTTTTCTTTTCTCACCTCCTCTCTATCACTCGCACTCCTAACTACAAAACTATCTTCATCATCACCGCTACCAGCACCATACCCCGCATATTGATCAGGGTGAATAAGAGAGTCAGGAGTGACAGAACCAGATTCAATAGATATAGAATGACTTGGCGAAGTTACTGGAATGTCATGTTCAGGAGCAACTATGGCCCTGCGAATGATAGGAATGGTGGTTGCTTGGGTAGTTGAAGTCAAAGGAATGACCAGACCACCAGGTTGTGGAATGACCTGAGTAGTTTGAACGGGGTGAGTCTGGTCGGGAGAGGTAGTATGTGGGTCAGTAAGTTTCATGAATGAGGGTGTGCTTTCTGCTGGTTGTTCGATTAGTTGGTCAGGGGTGCCCACATGAGATATAGCAAGTTCAAAGGAAGGGGAACCTCCTTGATGGGAAGCAGACTCAAATTGAGAAGAACTGGATGACTCAGAATCGTCAAGTCCAAGTTCAGTAAGAACAGCTTGGGTTCGGGTAGATTGAGAAAGAGATTGAACTATGGCTTGAATGGTGGTGGGATCATATGCATCCCCTCCCTCTCTACTCTCAACACCTTCACCTTCTTCACCACCCCTCTCAACATTTTCTCTCTCCACTCCCCTCTCAGCATCTGCCATAGATAGGTGAGTCCTAACCTCTATATTCTCACCTGGTGCTACTTCCCCTTGGGTAGGTATGGCCGGTTCTGGCACAACCATGGAGGGTGCTCCTACACTCTCCCTATAAGTTCTCACAACATCATTCTGCTCACATAGATCTAGAAGAGATTCAGGGAAAGGTTTTGGAGCTGGTAGGTTGGCAGGAGTGTCAGGTTTAATGTATTGAAAGAGTTTAGGAGTTATAGAGGGTAGACCTGCTCGGCGGGGAATGTCAGCATTCCTGTCTATCACATATTATATTATCATCGGAAGGAAGCGATGGTATGGCAGCAGGTTAGCATCCTTCTTCTTTTGGGAATTCTTCCTTTGCATAGATGCTTTGATGTCTTGGAAGAGAAGGAATGCATAATCCACATGCATGTGAGTTGCAGCTGCTACAAAGATTTTGAGTTGATATTCCGTTGGGAATTCGTAGCCAGAATGCTTTGGAGTGAGACACCTCTGAAGCACCGTCATGAAAGTGTTATACTTTGGATGCAAGCTGGTGCGTTTGAATTGACCTTTGTGGGTGAGCTCCCCAGCATAGCCCATATTTCTGATGGCTGCAAGACACGCTTCCTCATCTGGGATTTCCTCAAAATCCGATGCTGGCAGTCTACTGTTAGCTTTTGGTAGCCTGAAAATTGAACGTAGGCGGTTGACAGGTATGTCTACAGTAAACTCATCCACCTCAGCATGGATAACCTCTTGACCTCTTTCATTGATTCGTACATCACATGTCTGCCAGAATTGTTGAACATAAAGTTCAGGAACATGTGTGTCGGTTGTTGCAGGGTTGTAGGTTAGGAGGTGGTTCAGAGGGTGGACTTTAAGAATTTCGGGAACAATGGGATGAGTGGGGGTCGTGAATTTGGTAAGATCAATATAGTGGTTATTTGGGTGAGTCCTGGTGCTAAGGAACTCAGCTTGAGGCATGATCTCCTCTGGGTCACGAATTGCTTGGGCCATCTTATCTGTACAGATAGATAAAAACGTTAAGGCATAGTGACAGTGATAAGATTGGAGAACAACATTTATTTTGAATTTGGATCCAATGTATGATTTATATAATGGAGTTTGTATTGAACCAAAAATTTCAAGTATGAAGTGTTAGACAGAAAAATTATCCAACACTGGAGGGCTTCAGTGTGAAGATACCAAATTGATGTGTTGAAAAGTTATTGTTGATATCTTATTTCATTAAGTGAACAATGATAAACAAATTTGTAGTACTGAAGCATGCCCCAAAAACCACCCTAACACTTCCTTTTAAGCCAAAAACCGAATCATTTGAGTATGTTTATACTCCCCAAGAACACGAAGAACACTTTTTAAGATTTTTGAAAGATTTTTGCACCAAAGTGTTCCTCATATGTTAAAACAACCCATCGCAAACTTTGTTTCATCAAACAAGTTTGTTTCGTGTACCAAAAATCCACTCAAAGTCTCGAAACCCTCATACGCAAAACAGTGTTCTAAGGCCAAAAAGTATCCTTTTAACTCAAAAACTTCAAAAAGTAACCCATACAAGTTGTTACCTTTGTGATTTCGAGTATTTTAACACTAAAATTTCAAATTTTGGCAGCGTAACGAGATGATTTGTATGTTAAAGTAACCAAGAAATCGAGAGAACACTTGTGAAATTTGAATCGCGTGAATGAAGAATGGTAACGGTTGGGGTAACTTGTAGTAGTGTAAAAAGACACGTGTCAAGCCGTGATTGGTTGTTAAAGCGGTAAAAAACGCGGCTGATAGAAGTGTGGATGCGGCTGATAAGTGTTATCAATCGCATGCTATTCACACTGTGGTGTGTTAATCGCATGCGATTCAGCTTGGGTGTTGAAATTATGTGCATCTGAATCGCGTGCGATTAACACTAGCTGATTCAATCGCGTGCGATTCAACCTAACTTAATCGCGTGCGATTCACACTAACTTAATCCGAATCGCATGCTATTCAACCTTGTATGCGATTGAAGGAATAGACTTTGTTTTCCCATGCGATTGACCCTTGACTTAGAAAATTATTAGTGATTTGACAAAAATTAATCCCATGCGATTGGTGCATAGAATCTGATTGGCTTTAATAGTCCTTAACACTTGAAAATTTTCTTATCAACTTCAAAGTATCTGGAATGTTAAGTTTAAAAAATTTATATTCCAAGATCATATGTTTGAAATTGTTTATGTTGACACACTCCCCCTCGATTGTTGCCTTTGATTTTGGAAAGTATGTCACATGTGAATTTCTCCCCCTACACATGTGCATGATGTGTATTCACTTTCTCCCCCTACACATTTGCACATGTGTATGTGTATCAGACATCTGCACAGAGAACAAACAGTGTAACACCTACTCTAAAAATAAAAGGAAAGAAAATTAACGGAGGGAACAGTATGTTAGATTTGCAGATTGAGCATGCCTAACTTGGATACCAACTCAGTGAATCGACTTTCGTCTAATGGTTTGGTAAACAGGTCAGCCAGCTGATTTTCAGTAGGTACATACTGTAGCTCAATTAATCCTTTCTCAACGTTATCTTTTATGAAGTGATAACGAATGTCGATATGTTTGGTTTTAGAGTGGTGTACCGGATTGCAGGAGATGGCAATGGCAGATTGAGAGTCGCATAACAATGGTATTTTGTCATACCTGAGTCCAAAGTCTGAGAGTTGTATACGTATCCATAGGCTTTGGGAACAGCACATTGCAGCAGCAACATATTCAACTTCTGCTGTAGAAGTGGATACACAATTTTGTTTCTTTGAAGCCCAGCAAACTAAACGATCTCCCAGAAAGTGTGCACTACCAGAGGTGCTTTTCCTGTCAATCTTGCAACCGGCATAGTCAGCATCCGAATAAGCATGAAGGTCCAGATTGGAGTCCTTGGGATACCACAATCCTATATCCATGGATCCTTTGAGATATCTGAAAATTCGCTTAACAGCCAGCAGATGTGACTCCTTGGGATTTGCCTGAAACCTTGCACAGAGACAGGTAGAGAACATGATGTCTGGACGACTTGCAGTGAGATATAGTAATGATCCAATCATCCCACGGTATGTCTTGAGATCCACCGGAGAACCATCAGGATCTGCCGATAGTTGTGATTTGGCCGCCATGGGAGTTGAGATATGGTTGCAGTTGAGCATATCGTACTTCGTGAGAAGATCTTTAATATACTTAGATTGGCAAATGAACGTGCCATGACTCAACTGTTTAACCTGAAGACCGAGAAAGAATGACATCTCTCCCATCATACTCATTTGGAACCTGTTTGACATGGTTTGTGCAAACTCTTCATTGCACTTTGGATTTGTAGATCCAAAGATGATGTCATCCACATAAATTTGGACAAGGATTTTGTCCCTACCTTTTGTCTTTGTGAAGAGAGTGGTGTCTGTCTTTCCTTTGGAGTAGCCGTCACCTATCAGATATTCAGATAAGACATCGTACCATGCACGTGGAGCTTGTTTTAAACCGTACAGTGCCTTCTCTAAAATGTAAACATGATTAGGGTATGAAGAATTGATGAAGCCCTCAGGTTGTGAAACGTAGACTTCTTCTTTGAGTACCCCATTGAGAAAGGCTGTTTGTACATCCATTTGGAAGACTCGAAAACTCCGGTAGGCTGCATATGCAAGAAATAAGCGTATAGCTTCAATTCGAGCAACAGGGGCAAAAGTTTCATCATAGTCAATGCCCTCCTGTTGATTGTATCCCTTAGCAACCAACCTAGCTTTGTTACGTATGACCACTCCATCCGAATCCCGTTTGTTCTTGAACACCCATTTAGTTCCAACAACAGATTTGCCATATGGAAGAGGAACTAATCTCCAGACTTTAAGACGATCAAATTGGTGTAATTCTTCCTGCATGGAAATTACCCAATCTGGATCATCTAATGCGTCATAAGTCTTGGTGGGTTCAATGATGCTTAAGAAACCCGAGAATTGGCATTCGTTTGCTGTTGCAGATCTTGTTTGAATACCAACTGAAGGATCTCCGATGATGTTCTCTTCTGAGTGATGTCTGGTCCACTTAATTTCATGTGAAGTGGAAGATGAAGGAATGAGATCTCGTAAGTGGCGTGCTTCTTCTTCATCTTCTATAGAGAAATATGGGTCTGAATCAAACACAGGAGGGCTCTCTGGGTCAGGAATCTGAGAAGTCACAGGGGGACAAGTGACAGAAACAGAAGTTGAATCCTCAGCGTATAGATCTGCAAATGGATTCGTCTTAGTGAGCGTAGGAGCCGTTAGAGTAACACTGGTTTGAATAACTGTGTCGTTCCTGTTGTCAGTTAAAACAGGAGAAGATTCAGGTCTAAAGAAATCATACAAAAAATCAAGATGTATATTTGAACTGGATGGATTGTCTGATTCTTTATTTTGAAGTGCAGGTCCTGAACAGGTATGTTCAGAAGCATTAACTGTTGATTTAGGTGGAAAATCTATAACATTCAATGTATCATCAAATGTTACGTTGATACTTTCAACAATGCTCTTTGTACGTTTGTTAAAAACTCTGTAGGCTTTGGACTCAGTAGAATAACCGAGGAAAACAGCATCATCCGCTTTGGGAGCAAATTTTCCTAGAGTATCCTTGTCATTTAGTACAAAGCACCTATTACCAAATACATGGAAGTATTTGATATTAGGCACTATGCAATTGGCCAGTTCATATGGAGTTTTATTAAAGCGTTTCTTAATGAAAGAGCGGTTCTGCGTGTAGCAGGCAGTGCTAATTGCTTCAGCCCAGAAATAAGGTGGGAGCCCGGAATATGAAAGCATTGTACGGGCAGCTTCAACCAAAGTTCTATTTCTTCGTTCCACTACACCATTTTGTTGTGGTATGTATGCAGCAGAGAACTGGTGGCTGATTCCCACAAGGTCACAGAAGCTCTTCAGAGTACTGTTTTTGAATTCCGTTCCATTGTATGTCCGGATAGAGATAACACTCTGACTATGCTTGTTCTGCTGTTTTTTGACGAAGGAAATGATTGTTGGAGTGGCTTCATCTTTTGAGCGCAGAAATTTGACCCAAGTATATCTAGAGTAGTCATCCACCATGACTAAAATATACTTCTTCCCATTCTTGGACTGGATTCTCATAGGACCACACAGATCCATGTGCAGGAGTTCCAAAGGCTTCGTAGTGCTAAATACTTGTTTAGATTGATGAGAAGCCTTCTTCATTTTTCCTTTTTCACAATCTGCACACAGATGATCCTTCTTGAACCTTAACTTCGGAATGCCTCTCACCAAGTCACCAGTGACTAATTTGTTAATATTTTGAAAGTTCAGGTGAGAGAGTTTTTTGTGCCATTGCCTAGTCAGATCCGTAGATGCTTCGGATAGTAGACACACAGAGGTAGGAGAGTCATATTTTTCCAAGTTAATGGAATACAGGTTAGAATTTCTGGAACCTGCGAGCAACTCATCTCCATTTTCAGTTAAAACTGAACATTTGTTCTTTTTGAACACGACCTCTAGGTCTTTATCACAGAACTGTCCAATGCTAAACAAGTTATGACCCAATCCTTCAACATGTGAGACTTTCTTGATTTTGATGTGTTTTTTTTCAATGTCTCCGTACCCCATTATTGGTGCAACATTGTCATTCCCAAAACGTACATTCCCGGAGTACTTAGGAACATAGTTCTTGATAAGGCTTTTGTTGCCCGTCATATGTTTGGTGCAGCCGGAGTCAAGGTACCACAAGTGAGGCACCTGCAATAAGAGAATAAAGCACGTTCAGGTCCCCATATATGAATGGGTCCTTGATTGTTAGTTCCTAAAGGTGGTTGAGTAGTGATTGTGTCTACTGGTTGTGGTGAAACTTGAGATGATCTATTCTTAATTACCCATGTGGGTCGAATCTTTTGTCGAGAATGAATAGATTTGGGATAAATTGGTTGAGAAGAAAGTTTCTTTACTACTATCGGTTTGACAGTTGATGGAATCAGAGGTTTTGGATTTGGTAGAGTTGCGGAAGCGTTATGTTTGCGAGGAATTCTTAAGAATTCTCTGTGGCCTCGGTGCATCAACTTGCTTTTGCTGAACTGGAGCACTGCGATTAGTAGGTTTTGCGATTCGTTGGATGGATGATAACTTGGGTTTTGAAGGTTTGGAGATTTTGGAAGGGGAATTGCGAGAACGCTTTTGAGAATGCAAGTGTTTTTCCTGTGCAATCCAAGCCCTTTTAAATGCTTCATAGCCTTGCCGTCGGTAGACTTCTAGTTCCTTGATCGTGAGCAATCGTTTGGATTTGTTTAGACGTTTAAGTGCATGTGATTGACGAGTGGTGATCCATTGATTAATGATGTAACCTTTGGAATTTACAAATGGAATACAGACTAGATTAGCATAAAAATCCGTCCAGTCAGCACATGGTTTAATACCTAAAGAATTTCTCAATTGATCATAACAACAATTAAATTCACAGTGTCCATGAGTACAGTCATCACTCATACAAAACATGGTAGAAGCAGTATTGTCTTGTGAACAGGAATGATTACAAACAGAATCAAACATCAAAATGTTTTCACAGACAGGTTTCAAATTTGAACATCTCCTAGTGGACCTAGGAATAACTCTTTTCCATGATGTATTTATTTCACACTTCTTGTTTCCAGTCTTCTTCACATCTGCAGCAGAGGGTAAAAGATTAGAATGAAGTCGTGGTCGACTGGCTGCAGCTCGTGATGATTCAGGTACGTCTAAGTGCACACGAGAACTGTGATTAGAAGTGGACAGTTCCTTTGGTTTGTAAATCTGTTTAAGTTTAAGAGTTGTTACCGCAGTATGATTAACAGATTTTACTAGTTTGACATTTTGAGAAGATGTAGACACATGTTTGGAACCTTCAATTCGTTCATCTAATATGGTTCCCTGTGATGAGAAGGTAAATGGAGTGGGTGGTTCCAGTGCAGTTTCGACCTCTTTGATTCGTTCAAGCAATTCAAAATTTTCTTTGCACAAGTCGTCAATGATCTTGCCATCAAGATTGAATACTGTTTGGAGACGCTTGTGGAGGATGGCGTTTTCTTGAACTAGTGGAGAGGGTTCAGATGTGGTTTCTGATTGGAAGGTTTTGGTAAGGTCATCTTGAACTAGATGAGTGAAGCAAAACTCCTGTAAGGTTTGAAACCTTTGCTGTAATTCCTTGTGGGGAATGTATTCAAAAGTGGGCTTTGGTGAAACAGGAGAGGAGAGTTCTTCATCAGAATAGACAGAAGATGAAACATCAGTATCAGATGATGACGTGAGACATGTGAGGTATGAGTCATTGAGATCAGAGTAGTCAAATGAAATTGCAGTTCTGAGATTAAGGGTTCGTTTAACCTCTTCTTCAATACGTTCCTCTTCTTGACCAATAAAAACCATCCGTTGGGTAAGGCCTTCGCCAAACAGATCAGCATTATATAATTGTTTGGACGTAATCTTTCTCAATTTGAAGCCCAGCCCATCGAAATTCCATCTGGAGAAAGGACGTTCCTTTTCTTTGTATTGAGAGATGGTCTGTTCACTTTGATCACGTTTGGACAGAAGATACTCAAGTTCATAGATTCTAGAGTAAAGGGTACTTAGTTCATCTCTAAGTTCATGTTTGAGAATCTCAGAATCCTTTTCTGCACATGCACATTCTGCTTTAAGGTCTAATATAGTGTTATTAGTCCTACTGGTTAACTCTAAGAGCTCAGTTTCTTTAGCAGCTAATTGGTTCCGAAGGCTGATTAAGTTGTTATCTAACTTCTTAATTTTTGTTTGTGCCTCCAATTTTTGAGTGTGTGAACTATCTTCTAGAACTTGATTTCTTTTGGTTAAGTCTAGTGCCTGACATTCTAACTCTTTTATGCGATTTAATATGATCTGAATGTGTTCATGTTTATGACTCATATTAACGTTAGAGCTAGAAGATACCTTTCCATTTTCCAGGCTTTCCTCAACTGACTCGGAGAGCTCATCTCCGTCATCATCCTCTCTGTCTCCTTCACTGTTGTGAGCCATTAGACAAAACTGTGCGTGATCTTCACCATCTAGATCACTGTCTGAGCCTGTGTCATCAAGAAACTGATCCTCCTCAACTAACAGCACGTTCCCAGCCTGTTTTTGTTTAGATAGGCGGTACTTCTGCCGATAGTATTCTGCATCTTTTACCTTTTTCATCGGGCAGTTCCTGATCATGTGGCCCGACCTTCCACAGTTGTAACATTTAGACTCAACCTTCTTTTCTTCCTTCCTCTCATCTCTTTGATATCTGGGTTTGTCTATTGGAGCTGCTCTTTTAGATCTTCTTGATCCGGATGTGAACCGCTGTCGATTGTTAGTCTTGCTGAAGCGGCTCTTGAAATTTTTGCTAGCTGTTGTAAGAGCCTGAAAAGCTACTTCGATCGAATCGTCCTCATCATCATCTTGGTCAGAATCACTGATGACCACCTGTTTGAGTTTCATTGGTCTTGATGTGCTTTCCCTAGGGGTTCTTTCAGCCACCACCAAAGCAAGAGGATCTGCAGCAGGCTGTTTTGGAGTGGACTGTAGTATCTCATCCTAGTACTGATTGAGATCTTCAAAGATGTTGTGGAAGGTGACAGAAGCGAGATCTTTGTTGATCTGTTTGTATAGTCTGCCATAGCCCTTCCACTCTGTACCTAGGGAATTTAGAAAAACACAGTTCAAATCAAGGTCAGTTCAAACTATTTGGTTGGATATCATCTCGTTTTGCAGCTTGCAGAATCTCCCATATGTTTCGGACAGGAGTTCATTCTCACGAGCTTTGAACTCATGGTAGCTATTCACCAGTTGAGTTCTTTTGATATACTCTCCTTGTGCTGTCCCTTGCAGCTGTCTCTTGATTTCATCCCATATCTCCTTGGCAGTTCCCAGGCTGTCTATCTTGAGATAGATTTCCGATGAGAGACCTTGTTTGAGATAGCATTTTGCAAGCCTTTCAGCTTTCTTGATCTCCTTCTCTTCTGCAGTCAGTTAATCATTTGTCTTCTCGCGTTCATGTCGGAGAATGGGGGGATTGTTGGTCGGGTCAACTTCAACGATCCTTGTGAATTTCTTGTTTCCCTTGTGGATACATTCAATCATTTTGTCTCCACAAATTTCGTTGTGCTCTAGGAAGTCCATGAACCTTCCTTTCCAAACATTTTACTCCCCTCGAAACAAAACAGGAGGTTTTGTATCGGTACCTATAGACATCATCTCGTTTGTACTTGACATGCTTAATGACTTTTAGTTGAAAAAGATCGTTTGCTTGTTAGATGGTTTGATTGTTCGAAAGCTTTCTCAAGAGTGATGAAAGAACAAAGTCTTTTGAAATTCAACTTTGAATTAGATCTTGTAAAGGTTAAATTCAATTTTGAACTAAATAGACTTTAAGTAATGTAATTCACCTTTGAATTAGATCTGATTTAAATTAAATTCAATTGCGAATTATATTGTTTGATTAAGTTCAAATGTTCAAGTTCTTTTGGTCAAGTCCAAAGAGTTAATCACTTGTCCAAGTCTTGGGAATCACTGTTTTCTAATCGAATGCGATTGGTCCAATCGTGTGCGAATGAGTGATCCTTTAAAGCAAATGAGCAATTAGCTTAGTATTGATTGAATAGGTAACCAATCGAATGCGATTCAAACCTGTAGCTTTAAACACTTGGAATTTAAACGGTTAGTTCTGACAATCAAATGCGATTCCTAAAAGAACAGGTAACCTAATCGCATGCGAATCAAACTACTCTTGCTTCAATCGCATGCGATTAAAGGATTGAGTTTTTCAATTATGAATCGCGTGCGATTGCTTCAACAAACCGGCTGATAGAATCAGTTCTATAAGCCGCACCACTCAATCGCGAGCGATTAGAAATGCGGCTGATAGAGTCTGAGGTATCCTTTTCAAATCAGATAGCCATACCCTGTATAGTGTCTACCCACTTGTACTTGATTGGTATGGAAAGTACTTGATTTTCCTTGTACAACAATTAAACTATCAAGAATTTATAATTAAATAAATTATAAAATATGATTTCTTCTTCTTCAAGTTGTACCTTCAGACCAAGAACACCATAAATGCCTTAATACCTAGAAAATTTAATATTGAAAATGTGAGTATTTAATGACCCTTTTTCCTTAATGTATATAAAGACACCCACGGTTTGTGTTTTTCCTCAAAGAGAATGTTTAGAACACCTTGTAAGACACTCGAAACAACTCAAAACAAAACTAAAGAAGATGTAGTTTGTACCTTTACTGAGTTCTACCTTTAAGAATCGTTTGAGCTTGAGTTTTTCTTGAAGAAAGATGAAGTTCTTGAACCTTTGTAAACCCGTGAGCTTCTTCTACTTGAAAGCTTAAAAACTTCGAGATTTGGTTGTCTTCTTTCGAACAATCAAGAGCCAAAAAAAAGTTTGGCTCTGATACCAATTGATGGTCCCGTATTATACGGATGAAGCAATGCTTGAGAGTTAATGTGTGTGTTTGTATGTGTAAACGGTAGAGAGAAAGAGAGCCGAGAGCTATGAGAGAAAACACACACAAGAGTTTAGAAATATGCAAAGCTTAATTGATAATGAGTTGGGAAATGCCTTTTATTGCATTTCCCAACTTTGGTGTATTTACATATTACACCCCTCACTTTAATATTTCTAACAGATTGTTCTTCTAGAAGGTTTAACCAGACACCCTACGGCCGCAGAAATAATTTACTACGGCCGTAGGAAGACCTTATCCCCGATCATCATTTCCTGGTAGATTTCTTGCATGTGTCGGATGAATGACAGAATCTTGCGTGTGGAGAAACACCGTTGCATGATTAGCTACGGCCGTAGAGGATACTTCCTACGGCCGTAGGAAGTTCTGTTACAGCAGGTTAAATGACAGAATCTGCCATTTGCACAAGGAGTCCAATTTTTTACCACATTTCGGACCAACACCCCTAAACACTCTCCCCAAGCACCCTAACACTCCAGGAACATTTCTTGGTGATTCTAAGGTGGAGAGATTGGATTTGAAGGCTTGGAACAACATCTTGGAGCTTGGATTCCTTAGTTTTATCATTGCTTAGCTTGGGTATACTCTTTCCATTTCTTATTTCAATTATGTACCCATGTGTTCCAGATGCTGTAGTATTAATCTTGATGTATATGGATAACTAAACTCATTTCACTTGGGCCAAGATGATTCTTGGCTAGTTATGACAATATATTTGACTTTTATGTTGACTTGATTCAAATATGCATATTTGATCTTGAATACAATTGTGTTTTATCAACTTAGTATGTTTTATCTTATCATGTTCATGTGTGGTAATGTGTATAGGATAACTCCTTCATGTTTAAGCATGTGGATATTCAAGAATGATGGTTGATTTTATTAATTCCATGTTAAGTTTGTTATTAGAAATGATACATCTTGCATGGTTGTCATTAGATCTCATTGTTGGGATATGTTTTGAATCATTCTAGATTCATCCATTATTGATCATTTTATTCATATGTTGGTTTTATGCATGCCTTATGATTGTAGATGAAAATATTGTCATTTGGTGTATTTATGGGTCAAACATGCTACTAATAATTAAAGGATTCACAAAGATGTTTGCTGGTATGTTTAGATGGTGAAATGAACTCACATGTATGCCCTTGATATGCTGGTCTTGGTGTTCAATGTGCATATCACATGATTCATGTTTTAAGAAGTGTTAGCTTTACTAGAAATGGTAGGTTTAACATGTTCATATCTTTAGTAATCATGTGGCTAAATATTAAAATCCCTTAATTGTGAGGTTTGAGTTTAGAGGAGTTTGTGACCCCATTGTACCAATTTACATGTGTTTATGATCTGAGATTAAAGTCTAGATTGTAATTTGTTGTTGAATGCCTTTATGTTAGATTTGACTGTTCTGTCGTATTGGTTCCTATGGCTGCAGGAAGAAATTCCTACAGCCGTAGGACAATACAACCTGCTACGGCTGTAGGATATATCTACTACGGCCGCAGAAGGCATTTTTACCACAGTGTGCTGTTTTTGCTTGTTTTAACCAATTTAACTACTTTAACACCTTTTTGGGTTCTGAAGACTACTGGACATGTCATTTGAAAAGATGTTTGTCTTTGTAGTCTGATTTGGACGCGATCTGGTGGATCTGTGGTTGAATTCTGATATGCCGTTTGATGTGCGTAAAGCGTACCAGTTTTTTTTATTTATAAAATCCGTTATTATTTAGTACGACTACAACAAAAATAGGCAAGATGACCTAATTGTATAGTAGTATAGAAAATAAGTACGGGTATCGAACTCAAGGGGAACGGATATGATTTGATAAAATTATATTAATTTAAATATTAAACTAACTAAACTACTTGCAATAAAATAAAGGGGGATTATGAAGTAAATGAGCTATTAACCAACTAACACCACTAAACAACCTAAAAACACTAAAAGCATGCAAAAGAGACAAAAAAACAAATAACTCGGAGAATTAATAATAATGAAGATGTTCCCTCCCTAGATTCAACTCAACTCAATTCATGGCAATAAATTCATGGAAAGATAAGCTAAAGATACTTATATTATTCATGCATCGATTTCTAAAGTGATTACAATCTTAGTTCAATCATAATCGTCTAATTACCCTAATTAATTACCTTTATGGTCAAAAGTGCAATTAAATAGTTAAATTAGCAATAATTCGATAAACAGGTTAAGCCACAATCCTAATGTTTGTATGATCAACAAAACATCAAACTTACATATAAATGGTCATTATATGGACATCACATGCAAAAGACTCTAACTTTAATTGCTCAAAAACATAGGATTAATCAATCACTATTCCTCAATCACCTATTGGTCCTAGATAATCAAGATGCAAACTTTATGATTCAAGTGGTCTCTCAAAACATAAATATCAGATTCTAAGCAATCAAGAAAGATTCATAAACATGGATAAACATAGATTAGGCAAAACCAAGAACAAACATGAATTAAGTATCAAAACCATGAATTAAACTAAGCCATTACATGAGTTTCATATCCTATAGGGAGGAAAACAGAAGATTAGTCAATAACAATCATAGAAAAGCTCTGGAAATCGTTCATAACAAGAAACATGATGAATCAAGAATGAAGAAAACCGTAAAACCGAATTGTTTTAGCCGAAAGTTTCACTTTAATCTTCACTTTTGAGCTCCAATCATTCCAAGCTATTGCTCCAAGCTTCCTCTGGACTTTAATGGTGTTTTCTGGTGATTTAGGGTTCAAAAGTCGGAACCCAAAGCTGCCCAACCAAATGGAGATCAAATCAATTTATAAAGCTGTCAAAGGGCCCTTTAGCGACGCTAAGTCACCTTTAGCGACGCTAAGTGGTGGATTTTAGCGACGCTAGCGACCATTTAGCGACAGAATTTTGAAAATTTCAAACTTTGATGCTTATCTTCGAATTTTAGCCTTTTTTATCCATATATATCCTCAAAGGAAAAAGTTCATGCGAGAACCATTCTTAGTGCGAGAACCGCGAGAACCAATTTGAGCCGTCCAATTCCCCTTCTTTCAATGTCATTGCCCACCCATGAATTCCTCACATGCACCCTGCTACACTCTATCCCTCCACGCTCACCATCCATGAAACTTCCCATATCCAAGGAACGGTCGAGATTGGTTCTCGCGGTTCTCGCACTAACAACGGTTCTCGCATGAACCCTCCCCTATCCTCAAATATCCGAATTTGAACCTGTAAAAGAATATATAATGATATTAAACATATATTTAACATATTCTCATGATTTTTATCCAAAAATAATTAAATATCGCATTAAATATATATATAAAAATCGCGATATCACCGTTACTTGCTTAATCATGTTTAAGTGTTGAATCTGAGTCTTGATAACTCGAGTGATGATTTGTGCGTGATAATATGGTTTTGTTGAGTATTAGAACAGCATGCTATGCGCTCAATCTATTCAAGTCTTCATATTATGTGTTGTATTATGTTATTGCCATGATTAGCCTAGATGATTCGAAAGCCTGAGTGAATCTGTTATCCTGCTGTTTGCCTTCGGTGTTAGTCTGTGTTAGTTACTATAGTTGTTGATTAATTTAGTTCATTCTGTTACTTGCTTATATTAATTCTGCTGATCAAACAATAATGAGACTTAAATATTGGTAGCTTCCTGTCCTGGTGGAACGATATCCGGTCTTACCGAGTCTATATTGCTATTGACCAGGTTATACTTGCATGAGTCGTGTGTAGTATCTGTTTAGTAACATCGTTTTTATAAATTTAAAACGAGGTTGTGTCAAAGATTTTATAACAAGAAAAACCCGCAGTCTAGAGCACACCACAAATGTTTTATGTACCTTCTCTCGTTTTTTGAGTTTTTCATGATTTTATTTATTTTATTTCATGAAATGTCCACTGGTCTTGGTGTCGACAACATTTGTTGTTATTTTTTAATACCTCATATTTCTTTGACTTTTTATAATTATTAAACATTTGTTAAAAATATTTTATATTTATTATTTTTTAAACCAACATGTGTGTCATACAGACATTTAATATAGTCCAGTTTACTAATCAACTTTTATATATTTGTAACTAAATTGGTTGATTAAAAATTGTATTGGTCTATATAACAAAAGAATTCATTGTTTGAAAAAGCTTTCTCAATTAAAAATAATATTAACGAAAATTTATCAGTTTTGAATTTTGATCAAAAATTTTAATTTTGACTTTTAAGTTAAAATGATGGGATTGCAAGAGTATATAAGGGAACTATATGAAAATATAAGAGGGTGTTTTTTTAAATTATATATTTATATTTAATGAATGTATTTAATTGTATATGTTTATATTTTTTCTTTCATAACTTTTATTGTATAATGACTGATATAAATATAATTATATATATATATATATATCATCGTCTCATTTTTATCTACGTTTTGATGTAAATTTTATTGTAATCTAGCACAAAATTAAAAAAAGATATTTAAATTTTATAAGTAAAAAAAGTATTTATCATAACCATTGAAAAAAACTTGTTACCATATTTGATTTTGGGTAAATCGAAATGAAATAATACTAATCTTTACTATATGAGAATAGGTATTTTCTTGACTATCTTCTTTATAAAACTCTAAACCACGAAATATATTAATGGTTAATTTTTATGTTATGAATCACGAAATAAGTAATCCTTTTCTGTGAGGTGTTATTGATGTAAAGTATATGAGAATATTAATCTATAGCATATTAATGAGCTATATACCTTTTATGAGATAGTTTATGTTTGTGAATCCCCAAATCAGTTATTCTTTTCATTAACATAATCATACAATTTTAATCTCTCGATATGATTTTATATACCAATGGTTTCATAATAAAATATTGATTAAATTGTGATAGTTTTTTAAAAACTCACTTTATGAGTATGATATCGCAATTCTGAGACAATGTTATATAAGTTAATTAGTTGAGATATGTATTCATTATGATTTATAATTTGGTTTTATGTGATAATAATGTAAATTATGGTTAAATTATATTTTATAATAATCATTAGGATTTTGAAATTATAGAAGTATTGTTTTTCTATGAATATGACTTTGTTTATATTTTTTATATATCTTATTTATGTTTTATTACATGTTAATTTTTCTGTACACGAATAATTGAATCAGTGAAAACATAATTAGATGACTTCTTGCTTTTCAAATTAGAAGTAGATGATTTCTTGTATTAACTATTAAAAAAAATCAAATTAATATGTTAACAAATGAAAAAGAATTAATTGTTTTAACTTTAAACCCGAGTTAATACGTTCCAACCGATCGATAGAAGAGACTCGAGTCGACCTGTTTTGCCACCACTCAAGAAAAGTACCGAACCCAATCCATTTTCAAAGGCCATAAAATCCCGCCCCCCCGCCAAACGTACACAACCAACGCCAACCAATCAATATTAATATCTCGAAACCTACAGATAATATATGTAATCAATAATTAATGCCACGCACTGCTCCAAGTCCACACCACCAATCTCCACCCTAAAATTCACACACTCCACTGTGTGCAGCACATTCTGTGCAGTCAGCTTTCGATCATGGCAGAAACCAATAAGAGATTTGAAGGCACGGTTAAGTGGTTCAATGGACGTAAGGGATTCGGATTCATTGCTCCGGCAGACGATAGTAGTGGTGATGATCTTTTCGTCCACCAGTCGGAGATCAAAGCTGAGGGATTTCGGTTCCTTAGAGACGGTGAAAAGGTGGAATTTTCGGTGGACACCGGTGAGGATGGACGGAAGAAGGCGGTGGACGTTGTGGGTTTTGGTAGGACAAGAGGATATCAGGCAGCAGGGGTGAGGCGTGGGGGTGGTCGTGGGAGATCAAGGGGTGGTTATGGTCGATATAGAGGAGGATTTGGTGGTGATGGGGATGGCGGGAGAGGTGGGAGGTTTGGACGTGATGGCGGTAGCCGGCCAGAGTGTTACAATTGTGGTCGAATAGGTCATTTTGCAAGGGACTGTTACCAGGGTGGTGGAGATGGTGGTGGTGATCAAGGCTATGACAATGGCCGTGGTGGTGGTGGTGGTGGTGGTGGCGGCGGCGGCGGTGGTGGGCGGAGTAGAGCATGCTACCGATGTGGGGAGGAAGGACATTTTGCAAGAGAATGCCCTAACAACCAAGACTGATCATTAATCACATTGATTCAATACTTGATTTTCTCTTTACAATACTTTGCCCCTTTATTTTATTTCTTTATTTTAACTACTCTTCTTGTTTTGGTGTATTTTATGCAACAAAAGAATGTTTACCCTGCTACATGTTTTCATGGACTAACTTTATAATATTCAAGCTTATCATGTAAACATATATGTATCGAAACACATTATTAAACGGCCTTATGAATGGCATGGTTTTGTAAGCCACATGCGAGTAGAAAATTCGGGTCTCTTTTATACACATATTACATATATATATAGACGAACAATATAATGGAACTACGATATTTGTTATATCGTTAACTAAAACAAAAGAACCGTAAATATAAATATTTTATACTGCATAATTATATTAATGAAGTTCTCTTACCATTATTAGAAACAATGTTTTGAAATAACTTTTCATTACCTATACCCTCCAAAATATGGTACTTAGTAACTATAATCTTCAATCCACTAAGTTTTCCTTGTGACATTATAAACATTAAGTAAAAATTCAACAACTTAAGTTTTAAAAATTTTGTTTGTGCGCATGTCAATATTACTGGGATAGCTCTATGCAATAATTGCATTTGGAAAGTAATCATCTAGCTTATTTTAAATATTGTAACACATCATTAGATTTGATAGTTTCACGAGGTATTTTTTTATTTCTTTTATTTTTCTTCCTTTCTATTGAAAAGGAGTTCAAAAACGTATCAAACAACTTTAACTACATATAAAGTTTATTTGCATCAAAAACTAATCGTTCATCATACTTAAGTGCAGTTTTATTGCAACTACAACATGATTTAAGATATTTGTCATTAAATCCCTAATATATAATTTTTGAGGCTTATAAAATAATTATTATATATAAGCTTCCTAATATTTTTATCTTATTAAGTGAGATTTGAAAAATTATAACATTATATCAATATAAAACATATGCATATATAAAAATTCGGACTCCCTTTAACAACATGGACCATGTGCGATCGCATCTTATATACTTCCTCAAAGACGGCCCGAGTCTTACAGGATCAAACATAAAACAATATGTTTCATAAACAAGTATTTGTCTTTTGATGTGGATATTGACCTTGTTTATCATATAGAAGAGCCAAGTCGATCTCTATTTCAAGTTAAGAGGCCGGCCTAATTTATAAAATATAAATGATTAATATTGTATATAATTGTAACATAACAAAGTCTCATTATGTACAAGAAAATGAACAAGGATAATGCATTGATAGTATTTAAACGGGCAAATTGCGTGAAAATACAACAAACTGTATCGAAATTGCCATTGTATACAACCAACTTAATTTTCTACCTAAATTACAACTTTCTTTTATTTTTCATTCATTGTGTACAACTGGTTACCTTCTTATCAGGTAGCAGGTTATTTTTATTTTTTTTGATTTTTTAATTAAGATATTCATACGTTCTTGATGTTCTTGAGTCATCTTCAAAGCTTCATATGATTTTTCATAGCTTACCTAAAAACACAACCAAAAGCAAACAAATCGAATGAGAAGAAAAATAAAACAAGACAAGAGTCAAACAAATAAGATTTCTTGTTCTAATTGTAAGCTGTAAAACAAAATTTAGGAACATGAACTCTAATCGATTCTATGAGGAAGAAGTCAAAAAGTAACCCATATATAAATCAAATTGAGCGATTGGAACAAAGAAATACGAAGCCTAATTTGAAACCCATTTTTGAATACATCATTAAACAAAATTGATTACAAAACGAACCTGGAACCAAACCCTAATCGCAACTTTTAATACATTTTAAGAAACCCTCGATACCCTTAAAAAATTAAAATTTGCGGAAGTAAATCCGTCGAATGATCAGTCAATGAAGCCCAAATCAAACTCAAACCTGGAATTTGAATCAAGTGTGAAGATGAAGCTCATGAAGATGGTGTTATACCTCATGAAAATTTAGACCCTAGATCCTTGCTCCCCTTGTACGACCAATCCCCAAGCCCTAAATCTGGAATCACCAAATTGATCCAGATCTGGTGTCACCAAACCCCATCGGACATAATTCCAAATCGATTGAAGATGAAGCCATTGATTTACGGAAGATGAATCCCCTCGATGTGTATTTCAATCGAAGATGAAGCCGTCAACAAACCCCGTACAAACATAACTCCTAAACGTCAACAAACCCCATGGGGTGATGTTGTCATCATCGACAAGGTTCAAGAAAGATTTTCATGTGCCGACATGTTTATCTGAATGGATTCAAGATGAAAAGTGGATCTAGATATATGTTTCCATAGTCATGAATCTGATTTGAATGTCCTTAAGAATTAATTGAACATGAACCCGGATGTGTAAAAATAAAAAATAATAAAAACCCCTTAGAGACCGACTGGTAACCTGCAAATGCAGGTTAACTGCATACAATGACCGAAATTTAGGAGTCTGTTGTATTTTTTGATAAAAAAAAAGAGGTGATTGCATACAATAGTAATATTGTCATAGTTTATTATATTTTCACGCATTTTACCCGTATTTAAACGGATTCATAATACTATATTATAGCTAGTACACAACTAAAACAAAATGGATTCAAGCAAACTATTAAAATGAAGAAATTACTATCATTTTACACCAAAACCTTGAACAAAAATATACAAAACCAACAAACATCATTTAGTGCATTAAGGTTTTAAAACCTTGAAAACAAATAATTTTTAGGCCACTTTTTGTCATTTTCAGTCTTAATAAGCCGATATTAGACATTTTTACACCAAAAGTACAAACATGTCCAAAACAAAAGCTATTACCAAAGAATATTCAAAAGTAAAATTAAGAGCAAAGTAGAAATACAACAAAATTAACAAATAAAGCAAACGAACACCTAAAAACGGACTGATGGTCGGCATTTACACCCACTCGGATTCAATCAAAAGAGCAAGTAGATTCAAGACAATGATTGAATAGTAGATGAGTATGGTTGCCAGTTGCAGAGGCGGAGGTAGGTGGTTGTAGAGGTAGAGGTCGGTGGCCAGATAGCAAGGTGAACTATAGAAGAGCATTAAAGTGTTGAAGGTCGGACTTGTTCGTGTAGAATGATCATAGAAGAGAAAAGAGGTCAACTGTTTGAGATTGATTATAAGAGATAAATAGGTTTATACATCTTTCCAGCATATACGAGGTATTCTCATCCGTTGTTGAAAATAGAAAAAAGTACCTCTAACTCTCATATCTTATAGTAAACAAACAATCATTTCTAAAAGTTTTGACTCGCTCGTGGTGATGAACTAATATATATGGGTGAGCATGCGACTTGATAAATTGAAAAACCTAACAATTCAGACCGGATCAGTGTGGATTGGGCTCGGTCAGTCCATTATTCGGTCTTTGTTTTTTATAAATTTCGGGTTCCGGTCCAATCGGGTCCGGCTTTGTTTGATATAGTGTATAAAACAACCATTAAACTGAAAAAAAGACGACGAATCAGACAAAGATCGGTCCGGACCGGAAACGGTCGGTTCAGTTTTTGATCCTAGTATTTTATAAATCACGGATTTTAATCTTTTTCGGTCCGGTCCTATTTTATTATATATCAAATAATATCACTTCAACTTTGATCAAATACTACCAAAGGAGTTAACTTCCTTGACTGTATACATAGAGCGCCAAAGGCATGATTTGAACTTGGAATCTCGTCTCATATCACAATCGCATAAGCCAAAAATATTTGATGGCGTCTTTCTTAATTTGTATATTGAAACGCATCTTTGTTTGAGTTGCAACAGATATGCCTCTGAGATGTGTTCGATGGAGGCTGATCTCCCTGCGGACAACTCCGATTCAAACTTCCACCGCTCATTCTCGTCGTCTTCTTCTCCCCCGGACTTCCTCCGCAACGTACAAGCAGCCTTCAAGCGCCACCGTACACTCCCTCCCTACAATTTCTTTCCATTCTGTTTTGCGTTGTCATTTGATTGCGTGAAAACTAGGTGTTATTTATCCGACTTAACCTCCACTTCTAATTCAGCAGCTTAATCACTAGGTTGATATTACCTACGTAGGCTACTTTTGGGCCTTACGCTGTGTTCCCGAGTTAAAAGTATGGGAGAAAAGAAATGATTTAGGAAGGAAAATAATCTTTAGCTATGTTCCCGAGTTTTTTAAGAGAGAAAAGAAAAGATTTTGGAAGGAAAATTATCCCTCATTTTCTTTCCTGATTTTCCTCTCAAAGTAGGGAAGATTTTGGAAGGAAACCAAAAAACACTTCAAGCTTTACATCTCCTCTCATTTTCCTTCGAACTCGGGAACACCAAATGACAAAAACATATTCATTTCTCTTCTTTTCTTTTCTCTCGTTAATTTTCTATCCATCCATTTTCTTTCCTCGTATAACTCTGGAACACAGTGTTAGGGGTTCATTGCTTGCCGCCTTGCAACTCATTATTGCCACTTTTTAATGCTTGCGCTTTAATTATAATTTCAGATGCCAATTAAGTTAGGACTTAGGGCTCATTAAGAACGAATTTTGTTGTTTTGAGTGTCGTGTAGTAAACATCGTTGATTTTTTTGTGGAAAGCGATGGATTTTTATCGAACTTTTTTAACTTTGAAGTAGCTGCAGGTATGATGCCACAGTTGAAACCAAGGCGTTTAGTGGTTCGAAGGGAAACAACAAAGAGCTCAGATCCAGGAACACACTCCAAAACAAAAATCGAGTCTAATAGTGTTTCTCTAAGTGAAAGAGTAGATAATTCCATTTCACAGACAAAGATTATGATGTCTTCTTGTTCTGATAATCATGACTCGGATGCCTCATTCACACCACCTACCGTATCAGGTGAAACCAATGTTGAAGGAAATTCTGTGTATGTTGATGCTGAGACATATCAACCCAGTTTTGGGACTAGCTGTGCAAAAAGTTTTATGACTGCTTCTTCATTTGTAGAACGTGAACATGTTCCACTAATAGATGGTCCAAAGAAAGTTCAGTTTAAGTTGCAAAACAATGCAAGACTTCAAGGTAATCTTTTGATAGCCTTTATTCAATTTGTTGGCTCTAGTTCTTCTTCCTATGTTTATTGATAAAATCATCTGATGACCGTGTTTGACTTTTAGATATATCCTTTGCTATGTATTTCTTCTAAGGTTATGAAACTTTAAAATAAATTGTTTGTAATGTGATGTACTACAAGGAAACATGAATACTCTTCACCTTATGAATCTTAGTAATAGCAAATAGTAGCAATTACCGTACAAACTACACAATGTTGGTGCAGGGTCTGATGATCAGATGGAAACAGGAACATACAACTTATTGACTCATATGCATACACTTGCATTGACAGAAATGGAATGTAATGAATCTAATCAGTCTCACGTCTCAAATGCTATCAGTCATGTGAGGCCTCAGAATTTTCAAAAATTGGACGTTGATCCTCGTATAAAAACCAGTGATGAAACACCTTGTTTGCATCTAAAGAGCACAACAGGAGTTCAAGATCAGAATAGCCCTTTTAGAAACTTCCTAAAGAGTGATATTGGCCATAATATGACCCAATTATCAGTTGTAGGCTCATCTTGTGCTACAACAACCATAGTGAATCCGGAGTATGCTCCCATGCTTAACTCAACAACCCATGAAATGAGAAACGAATTTTCTAAGGGTCAACAACAAAGCAAAGAAGGGCATTGTGGTATAACAAAAGATCCAACTGTCCTTGCTGATAGATCAACTAAAGGAGACACATTTGCAAGTGAGATAACTGATATACAATCTCAAGCTCCAATAGCAGATGACCAGTTTTCAAATGGAAAAATGGGACTTTCAAAATCTGAAAATCACGAAAAAGTTGATGCCAGCAAAAGTAGTCGTAAGAGAAATTACGATCCTGATTTGTTTTTCAAGGTTAATGGGAAGCTTTATCAAAGGCTCGGAAAGATAGGTAGTGGAGGAAGTAGCGAAGTCCATAAAGTCATTTCTCAAGATTGCACAATATATGCTTTGAAAAAGATAAAGCTTAAAGGCCGTGACTATGCCACCGCATATGGATTTTGTCAGGAAATTGAATATTTGAACAAACTCAAGGGAAGAGACCACATTATTCAACTCGTTGACTATGAGGTATGTTATCTAGACACGTAATGACTCATGAAATATAATAAAAATGCCAATTTTGTTATGTGACTTTATAGATATTGGTTAATACTTAATAGAAAAGTAGATAGAAGAACTGAGAACATGAAGTTTAGCATCTTGAATCACCCATTGTTGGGCCAACATATCATTGTAGTAAGGGACACAATTTGTTTTTGGATGCTGCCACGTGTAAAGAGGAGAGAGAATATCTACTTTTTACTTTTAGAAAATAAGCATCATATTCGATAGGCACGGAAGTCTACATATCATTGACATACATCCAATGATTCATATTAGCTATATTTGTTAAATACGTAAGTGTGTTACTTATTAGTTGTTCTACCTATCGACCCATATGGACATTACTCATTAGCATGGGACTTACCTAACGGGCGTTTTAAATGGTACAAGATAACCTTTTTTTCTATTGGTTTTTTAACAAACTATATTTTTTAACCAACTTTTCTAAGAGAATTATGAGAAAATTATTGTTCTAAACAATACAATTAGAAATTTGGCTAAAAGTAATGAACCCTTTGATTAACCATACTTAACTAATGTATAGTATATTTTGTCCTTTTGAATGCACTTTTGGCTTGTTTCTTCATTTATTAAGCTCTTAAAGTGTTATAAGAATAGTCTAATGATTGTCTAAACCATTTTGGTAAGTTGGTACTCTATCTAAATCCAGTAACAACCGTCCATTTTATAACAGGGTTACGTATCAATGTATAATCTAGTTTAATAAGATATTCGTTTTTTAGGAAAGCAAGGTTGGCTCCGGCCTAACAATGTATTAAAATATACCGATATAGAACATGCTATTACTTCATGTTCATATGGTTAATACCCACATGCCACAATTAAGAGGCCTAACCATTAACCAATGGGCTCAAGGTTTGTCAAAGAAGAAATTCTAAAAATCTTTGATGTAGGATAGGAATGAGCCAATGAGGTATCGTGGACTTTTTGTTAGAAGGTTAAGGCTCTTGTTTCAATCGCCACCAAGAAAGAAAAAACAAATGTATTGGTAAGCCATTCAATCGCTTGGTTACTCCACACTTTCGCAACTAATCATATTTCTTATGCTAATCTATCCTTTAGTCATCAGGACTTTTGTCTTAACTCTTAACTTTGGACACTTATCATATTCCGTGATTAGTGACTTTTATCTAAGATGATGTAAAGCAATGCATGTGGGAACGCTTGCTCTTGAAGCTAATGCGGCATAGGGTTCTGTTAGTCTTCTCACTGACAAGGAAGTTGTTGGTTGCAAGTAGGTTTTATGCATTTAATGAACCCTGACGGCCTTGATTTTAAAGTCAAACTTGTTGCCAAAGGTTACTCTCAAGGATATGGGGAAGACTACTATAAGAAGCATAGTTCTGTTGCCAAAATGACTTATGTATGCTTTATTATTGACCAATTTACCATTCACTATTAGCCACTTCACTTGATGTCACGAACCCCTTCCTAAAAGCTATATTAGGGAGGAGGTTTATATGCAACAACCACTTGTTTTGTAATCAAGGAGTAGTCCTTTAAAGTACGTCATCTTTAACGATCACTTATGGTCTTAAAAAGCTCCAATGAGGCTTTTAAATTTTTTGGATAAACTCGGGGTGCTTGTAATTATTGTGCGTTCTTGCGACATTAACATGGCAAATGGGGCGCATATGTATCCCGTGTCAATGATATTCTTATCACTAGGAACACTAATCAAGAAGCGATATTAGCAAAACAATTGTTTTTAAAGATTTTTATACCGCGGATCCAGTGTTTAGCAATAGAACTGGGCGACTCTATAAGCTTACATGTATAGTGTACATGTACAAGTTGAGCATGCATGATATCTATGTGGTCCAACTTGAGGAGTATTAATATAGGGTTAATTACCAATGCACACATTAGTTTAGCAGAATATTCATGTTACCTACCATCATTGTATATTCTATGCGATGCTTAACTTTGTGGAAAATATGCAATCAATAAAAAGTGAGAATTTCTAACGGTTTTAGTTTACAAGCAATAGTTATCCATCATTGTTCTTTGGTCTTTATAACACTGATTTACCTAAAAAGTTATAGTAAATCAAAACTCCTCACAACTTTTTGCCTCCTTAACACTTAACAACATATTTCATGGATAACTAGTTTCTAAAGCTCTACCAGAGATAACACTAGTATTTTGTTGTTCATCATTCAATTATATATTTGCTACTTGAAATTTTGATTAACAAATGAAACCAATTAGAACAAGCTGGGAATTGAATGACAGACTCCTTGATAAGACATCAAGATAAGTTAGTGTAGGAGCCATATTACAAGACTCTAACTATAAGCTTGTATTACAATAGATCATCACGGTGATGCTTTCTATAGTTTTCTTTGAATGATTACATTTTCTTTTCAATGCTTAAAACATTCTGAATTGTTTTGTTTAAAAAATAATAAAATATATCTTGACTTGTCATTTTTCCACCTCTAGTGGTAACATTTGAAAGAACATAACGATGGTATAGTGTTATAATATGTATTCGTATCACTTTTATTCTATACTAATACAAGAGCAACTTCCTAGTTGTATGCTTCATAAAAGGTGGTAACATGCAACTTTTTGTTAGGTGACAGATAAGGCTTTGCTCAAGGAAGTCATGAGTGGTTGTGTGAGTAACAAGGATGGGAAAGTGAAAGATGATGGATATATATACATGGTACTTGAATATGGTGAAATTGATCTGGCTCACATGTTGTCTTATAAATGGAAAGAGCTACACAAGTCCAAGTTGACCATAGATGAGAACTGGCTTCGCTTTTATTGGCAGGTAAAATTTAGTTCCTTAAAATCATTCATGCTATTACTTTATAATAATGATTTATTAGTAGTTTTTTTACTATTCTTTTCTGTTAAAACTGGGCACTTAGGGCTGGTTGGGTAATGAGTCAAATTGGCTAACGTTTTGGTATGTGATAAAAACAAATTGGGTTAGGCAGACTTGGAAGGATTTTTTCCAGAAGTTTAGACTTTTACTTAAATGGCCGTATAGCATGTGTTCCCATGTATCGTTGATAGCATTTACTCGGTACTTATATAGAGTACAAGTTACATATAGGTACACTCTAGTATTTCTCTTAAGATTGTTGAGTACATATATTTTAATATAGTGTAATAAGCCCTACAAGCTATGGGCAGATATGACCTGTAGGTTGGATCGAAAAAGAGAAACCGACTAAGTAACAACTTTGTAAAGATGTCAACAATCTATTCATTCGTGGATATGTACTTGACCTAAAGGCACCGCTTGACAACTTTTTCTTGAGCAAAGTGAATTTGACTTTGACATATTATGTATGAGTGTGGAAGATGGGATAAACTTGTTAGTTGAGAGATAGGTTGCACCTAAGCTGCAGCGTAAGACAATAGTAGACGTAAGTCCACGAAGGAGCACTTGAAGCCACTAAAGTTTTGCAACAGTATGTGCCAACACATGGTGGAGGAACAAGAAATGGTGAATTATTGGTTGGCAGTCTACATGATGAGATTTGAGCCCAATCACATTGCGAATACTTGTGTGGAGCAACGTAAATGTGGAAATGGACCATTATGCATCAAAGAGAGCTTCAAGGACGAGACACCACCACACACATCCCCCTTTAAGTGATCATCCATGAAAGCTTGAAGGGTCAACCAGATAATGATATCTTAATCAATAATGCCATGAAAATAGGGTAGAATTTGTTTAATCGTACACGAATGTTTTCTTTATCATGGATACATGCATAGTTGCATACATTGGCACTCTTAGTTGACGACAAAGGTAATATGTGGGCGTGTGAAAGAGTAACATAGTGTTGAGGCGTTGAGCGCCAACAACGGAACAATACTTAATCACATGAGATAAGGAGGTGCTAGCTAGTGCATAAATTGGAACTCTTAGATGACTTGTTTGGCACTTTTCCTATTATAAGCAAATCTTTTGTGAGCTAACCCATTAAATAGATAATACTTGAACTGAATGGGTTGAAATCACATTTCACGACCTTGTTTAAGATACACTCACAAAATCATAAGTGAAGAAAATGGAAAATGCTTAAACGGATATAACCTTAAATAGTTCTAAAAAGTGGTGATAATCATTTTAAATTTTATATACCGTGAAATGTATCCTTGCCAGTAATCTAATCCGTAGATATCTTTTCTAATGAATGCCAGCAAATACTTTTAGCTGTCAAAACCATCCATGAGGAACGTATTGTGCACTCAGACTTAAAGCCGGCTAACTTTCTCCTTGTTAGAGGATCATTGAAGCTAATTGATTTTGGTATTGCTAAAGCAATTATGAGTGATACAACAAATATTCAACGAGATTCTCAGGTATGTTGATATTCAATCTTAGTTATCCCTTATTATTATAAGAACCTAGAGGGGGCTGACTAGGTTTTAAGTCCACCTTTTTGAAGTTTTACAACTTTTCAAAGTATTGTAAACATACCATTAATGAAGTTTTACACCTTTTGATGTTTGATTTACAATACTTTGAAAAGTTGTAAACACTTCAAAAAGGGGACTTAAACCTATTCAACCCCTCTAGATTCTAACAATTATCATTCAATGGTTAGTTACTATTATATCAAATTTAGTTAAAAACAGAGTGAATAATTTTTATGCATCTACTTGCGAGTCTATTCAGGTTTCGTTTTATGTCTAATGAAATTAAAATGAATTAGCTTTACATTAATTTTACTAAATAGAAATAATAATACTTATGCTAAATATTTTGACAATTATTCCAACAAACCCAACCCTATTAAGCTTTGGGTTAGTCGTGTTTGGGTCAATCGGGTTTCGGGTTTATATGGTCGGATTAATCAGGTTAATGGCTAAAAGACAAACTATCTGGGATTTAAATTTGATGTTTGATTTACATGAAAAATACTACCTAAAAATGAATCTGTAGTCATTGGAAAAATACGACCTAATATCTTATGTAAAAGTGTACTATAGAGGTGGCAGAAGGGGCATTTTTGTGCACATCGGGTGACATGGGGTGACCCGTTAGCCCATTTGACTTGTTTGGTTTTTGCCTTAATTAGTGATTTTGTCCACTTGACTTGTTAGAGATAAAAACATAGCGGGAGTCGACCCAGTCTTATGGTCAAAATTGCAACCTGCATTCACAATTCATGGTAGCCGTAAATTTATATGACTTAGGGCTGCAGGTGGGTACACTGAGTTACATGTCTCCGGAGGCATTCATGTGCAATGAAACCGATGCAAAAGGGAACATAATAAAATGTGGTCGTTCATCAGATATTTGGTCACTTGGTTGCATCCTTTATCAGATGGTATACGGAAGAACACCTTTCTCAGATTACAAGACATTCTGGGCAAAGTTTAAAGTCGTTACTGATCCAAATTACCAAATCCCATATGAAACTCTATCAAATCCATGGCTTCTTGATTTAATGAAGAAATGTCTTGCTTGGGGTCGTGATGAGAGATGGAGAATACCCCAACTTCTTCAACACCCTTTTCTTGTTCCTCCAATCGAAAAACACAGTAAATTCATTCAGTTGGTTTCTGAATCTTTTACTGATAATCCTAAAGCATTGATGCTATGTAACCGGCTCGACCAGCTGCTAAGGGACCCGTTATCAACCGAAAAGTCAAAACCAGTAGAAAAAACAAGTGCGTTGACTTTGTTATATGAAATGTCAAAACTTTGTAAGGAGTTAGTGAACTCAGAATTAAGTTTAAAAAGATGATTGCTTTGACTATTTTGTGTTGCTTTGTGAGATGTTGTAAAAAGGCGAGCTGTGGTCAGATAATAAGCCCATCGGTTTGTGAGTAATGCTATGACCTCAATAAAACAATGTCATCTAGAAATCGGGAAAATCCGCCTCCATCAGCTGTACAAAGAGAATCAACCACATTAGGGTGGTGGTGGTCTCAAGGAGTAGCAGCTTATGGGATTTGAAGTTTGGACCTCCTTTGGAGAAATACTTTGTTATGGTAAATGTTGAGTTCTTTAAGGAATAATGTATCCCCAAGTCAGATGTGTTATTTTGTATGCTTCTGCAAAGATTCAACTCCTAATTGCTTCCAAACAAACTTTTTGGCAAAGATTAGTCTGATATAAATTGTGTTATAGTCCGTGTTTAGGATACATGTCATGAGTGGATCATTTTATATGTTCTTGTGGTTTAAGAATAATTTGTTATTTGTGTTTAGAGCAATAATAATCGATCGAGTTGAAGCTTCTGGATTTAGCTTAATGTAATAATCTTAGAGATTAGTTATACAATAATGAGTGCTAGACATAATTTTGTTAGTACCAATGTAGTTTTTGTGTTTGATTGATTCACATTTCATATCGTTGAGTTTTCTAGATCAGAAGTTACATGTCTTTCACCCCCTCCATTTTTCTTGTGAGATTATGTTTCTTCCTTTAACTTTCTTTCATCTTTCAATCAAATATATATCTATCTTTCAAGTTTCAACTCATTTACTTGTATCCCATTTTCTTGATCTTAAAATTTTATGTGCGTGAAGTGAGAGAACGGAACAGGGAAGAGAAGAGTGGGGTGTACTGATAAAGAGTCATCTTGGCATGATAGAGACACGGTGGGTTTGGAAAAGGGGGGGGGGGGGGATTTCGCACCGCAGCTGTGAGCAAGACCACCCATTGCTGACACTCATTCACAGCTCAGTTCAAATAATGTACTTTTACTCTTTTAGGGTGTTGTCACCCTAAAAGAAAATCATAAGACGGAAGCATGGAGTTTACGACAATCATACTTTAAAAAAATAAATACTTAGCTTATATTTGTTCTCAACAACTTATCCAAACCCATAAGACCAATTATGACTTATTCATACACATGATACATTTCAACTACATTGAACAAATTTAAATCCCATTTACATATCATGACTTGTTTCATACACATTTGTCTTATTATGACTAATTTTGAGAACAAATAATTCATTTAGATTCATCAAGACCATCAAGACCCTTTCTAATGCATTCATACACATGATCCATTACAACTGAATTTGATAAATTTAGATAAAAATATACATTATTGCCTGCATGACTAATTAAAATTCATATATGTATATGAACACAATAACTAAAAACTACTTGTAACAACAACCTATTCAAACCAATCATGACCTATTTATATCTATATAGACGTATGTTAGACTTCATAGTTATATGACCAATTAGTTATAAGTATATTTGGTAGATTTGTATGAAATAAGAAATTAAGAACCGAACCAAAAACCGTTTATGGTAATCGGTTTCGGTTTTTAAACCGAACCGAAAACTGAATTTGAAAACGGTTTCAGCTTTTTCGGTTACGGAGCGGTTCAGCTTACGGTTAAAACGGTTTATATCCGAATTTTGAACACCTCTATGACGACAAATGAAACTATTTTATCCCGCCGCATCGCGCGGGTAAAATACCAGTAGTCATAAGTCATGTGATATTATTCATAACATAGGTTTGTATATGATTAGCAAATCTATAAAAACTACAATAAAGCTAACCTGGTTAGAAGATATTACACCGGTTGTAAAAGTAGACGAAGAAGACGAACCATGAGTAATGCTCGTCTCATCCAGATATCTAAGGTATGAAGTATGAAGTACTTGGCGATCAATTAGTTGAAATGGCAACAATCGGATGGTATGGACCTCTAATCGATCTCTCTCAAGCATCTTCTCACACCGGCCATTTCGTTCAACTTCTCGTCCTTATTCATAAAACCATTCCTGTTCAGGTTCTCCTTGATTATCTTCCAAACCCTAGTCTTTTCCCCTTTACATCTTAATTGGTACTAATCTACATACATGCGATTCATCAAATCTTATAATCGCGCAGTATAAAGCTTCAGGTGGCGGAAAAGTAATCAGGACAGATATTCAAGTAGGAGACGAAACACGTCCATACTTCCCTGTTTCCATATGGCAAAAAGACATGGAATCGATGTTAAAGGCGGGAAGTATTGTGTTATTACAGAGTGAGTTTCAGTTGACACCATTCCTTTTCTATTTCATTTATGTTATTTAACCAGTAACCACCATTGAGTTTACAAGTTTCTTCTGATTGTGATTCTACTGTGTTTGTTATATATATTTCATTGTGTTCTTAGGAACTGGAACATTTTATCCTTTAAACATATATATGATGGGTTGCTTTATCTTTGTTAAAGTGTTTTGATATTTAAGGGGTGCTTAGATGTGTTTCTAAATCAAAGTTGCAGTATTTAGTTTTTGAGTGTTTGGTAAAACTGATTCTGACTATGATTCATCATTCATCAAGTCAGAATAATCACTTAGTAATGATTATACACAAATAAACATGCCCTTAATAGGATGTTTGGTATAGTGTAATTACAATTCTTAAACTACAACCAGCACAGTTCTCATCACCTTATTGCTCTTGTGTCTTTTTCTTTTGGATAATAGTTTCTTTTGGTTTTTTTTTTTTTTTGGAGTGGGGGGTTGGGGGTGGTGTTGTGGAATATTTGCGAATTTTACTTATATTTTTCTATCACAATAATCAGCATTGTTTGGCACTCTTCTCTTTGAATATTTTTCTTTCAGTTTTAAATTATTAGTCATGAGAGTATTTTTCTTGTGATGGTTTTTTTATCTTCTTTATTATGTGTTCTCATTTTAACCTCTTATTTTTCATCTTTTCTGCATTGAGTTTATCATGTAATAGTCCTTAAAATATACCTTGGCTAAATTGTCAGTTGTGAGAATGTTTTCCTTGTGAGAGTAAGAGATTATTTTAGTCCCTTTTGTTATACATTAAACTAGACAAATATATTAGTAATGAAAGTGAATTACTCCATGTCTTTTTCTTTATAGATGTCAAAGTGACAAAATTTGGAGATGCCGTTGAGGCAAGAACAGTTCAGCAATCATCCATACAGTGCTTGGTTGACACTTGTGAATCAATACGTTCTGAAGGTTTTCACTCTTCTTTTTTTTAGTTTTTTTATTTCTCGTATCACAGGATTCTATTTTCTACTAGAAATTATTTGTGTTATACTTGAATTTGTTCCCTTAATATAGATAAAAAACAGTGTACTATATACTTAGCTTATGATGTCAAATTACATATACGAATAAGATGACCGAGGATGTTTATAAATAATAGATAATTCTATATTCGAATCTTTTGTGGGTTAATATAACAGTTTTTTAATATTATAATAGTGTTTGTGCTGGCACCCGGTGAACTGTTCTCTTATCCTGTTTGTACAGGTTCAAACAACTTGATAAATACATGTCGGATTGGAATTGCAACGAAGGAGAAGCTTAAAAAAGTTATCGCATGGGTGCTGCGTGTGGAACCTATTTTTGATAAGCATGTATTGCAAAACTTCAAGGTATTCAATTTGTATATCACCTCGTGTCTTATGCTTGTTATTGTATCATTATTATTAATTCACCCCAAATTGAGACTTGCACTTTTAGTTATAATTTACAACATGTTCCTTTATGGTTTTATATCTTTTGTTGAAAATTGTTGCCTACGGTTTGTTGATTAGAACATATCATTCTAGGGTTCATAGTCATGCACTCATGCCAGTACAAACTTGTGGCCATCTAACGTTTTCGAAACAATTGTATCACATAATTAAAGAATTTGTAAATTTCAATATGCAAAAAATGGTACTAAGCAAGTAGAAAGAGCGGTCTCTGGGAGATGAGACTAGAGAACTCCCCTAGTACAGGAATTGAAAGCCATGGAGGAAAGCTCAAGAGAAAATGAAGCTTCAACAAGATTATATTTGTGTTATTCCCAATTGTGTGTTTATCGTGTTGAAAAGAGTGCTCAGTGAATTAGCTTTCCTTTTGGTTTGATGGAAAAGGTTTCTAATGATGTAGTGTGGGAGGGTGTGTAGGGAAGTCTTAATATATTTTCTCAAATTTTAAACCGTTACACTAGAAAGACATCAAAACCGAGCACATCCAACGTGTTCTCAAGAAAAGTTAAAACATCCACTATTTTCCCTAGGATATCCTACAAAATGTTTGATAAGATTTAGAAGACTTTACATCATATGTAAGTGTCGGAAATGTCGAGTATAGACAACAAAACTCTTACCATCGATTTTATCTGATTTTGTAAGTTGATGCTTTGGCATGGAGATTTCTATGTAGAAATCTAAGGTTTACGTCCCTAATAACATGGTTTTTTTTTTTTTTTTTTTTTTTTTTTTTTTTTTTTTTTTTTTTTGTTCCTAGTGTGCCATACTTCATTTATTGATAACTGATGAGTCTCAAAGGTGGTTTCATGTGTTGTTGAATTATTGTACATCAAAGATTTTCAGTAGATAGATAATTATCTACCTCATGTTAGTTGTCCCCCAATGGCACTTTTATCATGATAGTTGTCCCCTAATTTCACTTCTAATAGATACAAGATCCTGTAAGTTTGTGGGGTTCCAACTCAAAACCAATTGGTTATGAGAGGAGTAGCCCATGACTCTTATAAGCTCATTACAAAGTCACTATCTGTCCTATGTGGGACATTACTCAACACGCCCCCTCACGTGTGGCGTTCTTTTTTTTTCTTGCGCCTAACACGTGGATATTTATGGGTTACGTGGAGTGGGTGAACCTTGCTCTGATACCATGTAAGTTTGTGGGGTTCCAACTCAAAACCAATTGGTTATGAGAGGAGTAGCCCATGACTCTTATAAGCTCATTACAAAGTCACTATCTGTCCTATGTGGGACATTACTCAACAGATCGTCTATTTGATGCATCTAATTCCGAGTTGGTTGATTATCTTTGGTCTATATGAAAGAAATCAAGTAATTATGGTACTGAATTTAGAAATGTAATCGATTGCTTGTAAAACTTGAATTTGAGCTGATATATACGAAATTTTGTTCGCGATTCTCTTTATCGAATCTTTAGATTTTCTCAGAATACTTTCTGAAATTAAAAGAAAGAATTGCAAAAGAAAGAGAAAAAAAGGTGCTTTAAAATACATGAAACCTGATTTGAAAAGTGTTCTCACATTCAAACTAGTACCCAACAGGCCAACACCATACACACACACACTTGATTCATAATCTTTTCTTTTGCAGTTCCAAATATGTGGCTTCATTGATCAATGGAACTAGTTATAACTTTCCATGCAGAGTAATAAAAAATCAGCAAACTGGAAACTCCCTGAGGACATGCAAAACAAAGATTGTTTATCTCTAATGGAAGTATCTAACCTAAATGATTCATGCAATGCATCTTTTTTGGGCTCCATTTGTGAAATGTTTCTCCCTATTACTACTAGTATGGAGTTTGAAGAGGAAAAAATGTTCATTAGAAATAGATTATTTTCATCTGCTTACGGAAATATAATTCAAGATCTCATTTGTACTGGATGTCAGATTTGCGGCGCTTCATTAATCTCTGAATTCAGGTATACATAAAGCTTTACTTTCATGGTCATACCTGTAACATGCTTATAACATTACAAAAAACTGAATAATTCCATTTTTATGTGAATCCAGCTCGAAAATTGAACAAGAAACTGTTCCACTTTATTGTCGAAAAAGCTGTAACCGTCTCCATGTTGTAAGCTTGATATACAGACCTTTTCTGGTATGTTTACTTTCTTAAGTAACCACATTTAGAAAGGAAATTGCATCAGTTTTGAGGTTGACTCTCAAATGTCAAAATTTACTGTTGTTGACTTTTTGATACGCAGTTGTATTTACGGGACGAATTTACATATATTCCTGTCGTTGTCAAGAACAAAGCTGCTGAAATCTTGTTTGGAAACATCAAAGCAGAGAGTGTTATCTCCAGCTACAGAAAACAATCATGTGGGAAGGGTTTAAACTTTTACGCGCTTTGGATAATACTACTGAAAGCAATATTAGGGAAAAACAGCCCTATGAAATTTAAAGTTACAGTTGATATCACAAAAAATTGGGAAAATGGGAGGTTTGAGATGCTGTCTGTCTCTCTTCCTTCGCATATGCATTAACTCTGCATACATTTTTGCTTGCATTTTTATCATCTTTAAAATGACAGAAGGGTGGGTTCGGGCTGTTGGGTAACCTAAGGGGAGTACGTTTGGGTCGAAACCAGTAGCTTTCTAATACGGGCCTAAATGGTTCGTCTGTGGCTTACCCTTTATTTATTTTTTTGCGAGTTTAAAATTAATATCTGATTGAAAATTTCGGCATGGTTTTACTTGTCGTAAATAGGTATCCAAGATCTTGCGTATATGGGGAGATATTTGTAAGTTATAACTTGGGACATAGAAACTAAAACTGTAACCAGTATCTAAGGTATGTCAGGGATGAGGCTTTTTCGCGCTGATCGCTTTTTGTTTTGAAAGAAAATGCTACAAGTCATGTTCGGATAAGAAGGCTTGAAGCTTTTTTTAAACAAAAAAGCTCTAAAACAAAAAGCTTCTTGAAGTAACTTTTAAAACTAGTTGGAAGTTTTTTAAATACGAAATTACCAAAATATTCTCTTTAATTGTTTTATAATTCCTCCTATTTTATATTGCCTTTTTTTTTTTTGACATTTTACACTATTAAGTTCCAACTAATAGCTAATTTGCCAAACATATATATAAATAAAATAAATAGCTTTCAGCTCTGGCTACAATTACCGGTTACTTCCGCTAAACATGTAGGAATTATATAGAGTTTGGTGAAAGTATCACTTCAAAGTATTAAATTGCACATACCCCTACTATGTAGAAATTATATATAGTTGGTGAAAGTATCGCTTCAAAGTATTAAATTGTTACATTGGCGCATATTTGAATATGGGAACAAAATATTTAAATAATAAGTTTTAATTATTATCATTCAAAGTCATTCTAACTTTCTTAGTTGTAAAAACCATTCAATTTTTCTATATTTGTTCTAGTTTAAATTTTGAGCTCTTTGACAAAATAGGTAACATGAAGAGGATGTAAGCCAAAAAAAAATTGTAACGCACCTAATTACTGGTTTGAGCAAGCAAATTGCTAAAGCATGTCACGGTTGATGTCGTCAATGAACGGGGGCGTGACACGTGGCATAAGAGAAGTTTGAACAAATAAAATAAATCTTATGTCACGAAAGTCCGAAAGTACACCTATGTTGCTGAAAGGCGAAAGTAGACCTATGTCGTCGAAAATATAACCGTCAATTTGCAATAAAGAAAAAAAAGGCACATGCCGTTAATTTATTGGTCGGCGACATGCATCGGTGATTTAGATGCTTAAATTGGTAAATAAATATTTTCTTTGTTTTTTTGCCTTACATACCCTTTAAAGGTTTTTAAAATTTACCAATTAAATTATTAAAAACCCGATTACCAATTTGTGACTTTTTTTTTAATCCAAAGTTGCATGTTAATTGGTTTATTATTATTTTGTCTTTAACCCTGCTTCTACAAATATAAAAGTGTTGTCAGTAACCTACTTTGATCATCATCAATATCAATATTATGATGTAAATGCTATTCGGTGTCAAATATGCATTGTTGTTAATAATTGAAAGTGCTGCTTATGTTCATGCCATCTTCGATTCATACAACTTTATTAGAGTTTAATGGTATGTAATATCAGTATTTCATTACTCCTATACAAATTTATCTATCAACCTTCACATTTCATTCAACTCTATATAAATATATAAACATAGGTCCACCCGTAATCTACTTCCATATTCAATAGATTACATAAATTTAAAAAATAAACATGGGGCCTCTCCTATCAATTACACAGTTGTATGATCATACAACTCTCTTTTCATTCAACCCATCCTCCACTCCATTCAACTCTTATACCACTCATATTCAACTTCTATAATCCATGTATTGGAGATGCCCTCATTGTTTTTTTGTTAATTGAACTCTAAAGTCTAAATATGTTATGCGTTAAGTCCGGACTTGAGTCAACAGATGTATTTGTTATTCACTTCAAAGCTTAGTTAGTTAGGTAGTTTGAAACCTTGAAGTAGACATGTCTTAATTATGACTCATGAAACGGCGGATGGTGGACAACTTGATAGCTTCTACACCATTGTCCACGCCGGGACTTGAACCCACAACCTCTTGGGAGGGAGCACCAACTTACAACACCAGATTCCGCTAGGCTATAAGCCCTTTGGTACCTTGTTAGATGATATGGGGCAAAGTGCAGTGCTTTCCCCTATTTGTTTGTGTAATCGATAAAGATGGCTAGCTACCATAAGAAATGCAATTGACACAGTGGACTATTCCCTACATCTTGTTTGAGAAATGGAACTTGAAAGTTACATGTTAGTGATTGCCAAACCAAAGTATGCTTGAATATGGGGACTGATGTTTTGAATGTGGTTTCATGTTAACCCATTGCCTCGATCACTTAGCTATGATATTAGCTAACACTTGTTTCTTTGCAAATCATGTTGTGTATACACAGGCGACAAGTAGTGAATATTGATATACGTTTGTTAATGATTATGGGAAACGATTTAGTAATACCACTTGTGCAATGTGTCATTTGTACGTTTTTGTAAATATTATAAGTAGACTTTTGGATTGTAAATCTTTGTATTTATACAAACATATGTTAATGAGTTAACCCTTTCGCTTAACCTTGATAAGTTATTAGTAAACAAAAAGTTTTAGTTATGAAAATTTGAAAACCCACGCGATACAGGCTGGATAACAAGGGTTGAGATGTAGAGTTAATTACTTGAGTATACTCTGTGACTCTTGTGTGTTTATGCTAACCCTATGTTACTTGGACTTTGCTTATAGTCTATTTAAGTCAATCTTATTGTTGTTTTCATTATGTAGTAGTCAAGATTGAAAATGGTGAATGTGCGTAAAGGCTTCTATAGTATGAATGAAGGGAGCAATGTTAATACTAAAAAGAGCAAGTAGATGTATTATTCATGTTCCAAAATGACGATGATTGTTGGATATCTAAGAGCATCTCTCACACTTCAATGAACTCACAAAGAAAAGAATCAAAAGGAAAAAACAGAAAGAAAAACGCAGCAGTGCTGCTCTTGAGAGAACCCACAAAAGACTACATTTTTAACTCTTCTTCTATATTTCAAATGGAAGCCAACTACATATAAATAAGAAAAATAAACAACAACCTATGCTAAATAAAGGGAAATATGCATGTTAACGTGGACCATCATCTGCCACTAACTTCCTAAAAATATTCCACTGACTCCTAATTTACGGCTAACCAAAAGAAGACCTTGTAAACCCATTTGGCCATTTCCTTTTGCTGAATACCTAGTCAAACATGGACTATCCACCTCTCATCCATTCCATGCTACCAGGGGCGTCCCGTGGATTTTGGAGGCCCAGTGCGAAGTGAAAAAATGGGCCCCTTACACACACACACATATATATAAGCAAAACTTCTCTAATACTACGATATTTATAATATCAAAAACTAAAACAAAAGAAAGAAAGTAAAATAATTTATCCTATATAGTTACATGAATCGTGAAGTTCTTTAAGGATTAGCGAAAGCAAAATTATGAATCACTCTTCGTAATCAATAATCTCATAAGTATCGTTCTCAATAGCTATCATTGCAAGTTCGTTAAGCCTTTCTTGGGACATTTTGGACCGTAAATAGGATTTCAACAACTTAAGTTTTCAGAAACTTCTTTTTGCAGATGCAAGAGTTAATGGAATAGTCATCTATATGCAATAATTGCATTGGGAAGACAATCAACTTCTTTCAAGTATTTAAGACATATAGGTCGGATAGTTTCTTGGGGTAAAAGTTCGTCAAGCAGTTTCAACTCCATATAAAGTTTATTTGCATTAAACTCTGATCGTTCATCCTACTTAAGTGCAGATTTAAAACGACTACAACATTACTTAAGATCTTTGTTATCAAATTCCTTCAATTTTATAGGAAACAAAAAACTAATTACTTTTTCATACTCTTTGTATTGTTCAAATCTAGTTCTAAGAGAAGCATTTTTTAAATAAAAAGAGAAATTTTGAACAATATGGATATCATTTGAAAATGAGCAGTTTAGATAGAATCGAAATTTCAATTGATACTAACTTTATCAACAATATATAACAAATAATTAACTTTATAATTCTCATTAGCTTTATCAACAATATAAAAATAAGACATCTTGGTCACTTTGGTTCTGATCATCAAATTGTTTTTTTCTACGAACCTGACACCTCAAAAGGAATACCTAGTTAATATTTATTTCAATGGAAAGTTTCTTAGCATCATCAATAGCCTTAGATAACCCTGTTTCTTTGAATTCATTGAAGTATTCGATCAACATGTTCAATTTCTTAATATATTAATCAAAACATGAGATTTCTAAAATTTTATTTTTTAAATTGTGGACTTTGAAAAATTATTATATATATATATATATATATATATATATATATATATATATATACTAGTAAACTCTTTAGGCTGTGCTACGCACATCCCATGACGATTTTCGATTTTATCTCTATTTTAAGCGAGACAACAATTTCTTTATGAAGATTAAAATGTAAACCCAATTAACTTTTACAATAGATTTGGCTAGTGGTTTTACATGTTCATAATAATTTCTTGAATGTAACTCAAACCTCTTTGCAATGGATAAGATTGCTCTAACATTAAAGTTTTCTGCTAGGTTAATCTTGTGAAATGCCTGTCACTTGTTTACCGAGTCACCCAGTTTTACAAACTCGTTTATCTGCACAACATACAATTTACCAAATCAATAACCACCTTAGAAATAATCACGTCTTGTAGATACTTTGTAACATTAGACAAAGGAACTGCGAGGACTTTTTCATATATATGACAGCCAAATTGTGGCCAGCCAAGGAGACTGTCATATAAAGATCACATTTCTATTTATGTCTGTAATATGTATCTCTCACCATTCCAATTCTTGGGTAGTATTTTATTAAGCCGTATTTAATAGTTTAATGTATTGTTAAATTTCAAAGTCTATTATTCTTAAGTTTATAAATCATCGGTCTCAAGTTTTGTTTAATGGCTCAACTTAAAATTTGTATTATATACTCAAACTTGTAGACAAAACAAATTTGCATACTACAATTTAATAAGAACAAGTTTACATAAAGTTATCATGCAAGTCACCACAAGTACAAATACACTTAACTAACACTAAAAGCAACAATAAGGATCTTACTCTGTTCACAAGCAACTTTATGTATGATTTATTTTTATGAAAATAATAGACTTCTAAGAAATATATTTTTTTGAACAAAAATAGGAAGATGAAAAATGAAATCATGAAAAAGATAACTACTACTTGAATAACTCATAAGCAATATAAGCATTTTATATGAGAAGCATCCCATACGATGCACGTAAAAGCAGCACCCTTGTGATTTTATAATCAAAAGAAGTGAGAACATGAAGAATACTTACCTCTATCAAGCAAATTTGAATTTGATACACAAGTTAAATATCACGAAAGCAATGTCATATTATGAATGTGTAGCAACTTTTGGTAGGGCATGAACAGTCAACATTGATTAGTGTGAATCTACCTATACATAATATTAATGTCAAATAAAACACCCTGTGTTTTAGATCAATGGATCAACAATAAATCGACTGGGAGCCTTAATACCTTCCTCATCCTTTTCAGAAAAAATTCATAAAAAGCTACCAACATTGTAAATAGGTCAAAAGGCTTACGAGTAGAATTATTCATTAACGAAAAGGTTACCTTAATATACCTATCACTACTTTCTCGGAGAATCTCTTAGTCCCTGTTAATCCGTGACGCCAACAATTAAACATTACTGTCTCTGAAAATTATCAACCTAAACGGCCAAACTTGTCTCTTTATAAATTTTTTCATCTTTTGTAATACTGCTAGATGAAATTGATAAGCAATCTAAGTTGGTCATTTTCTATAGTTCAAAAAGATAAACTCTAAATTGGTCATTATGTAATATGATCACGGAAACACTAAATAATTACAAATTAGTTCTTTCATCTTGATTACTTTGTTTTTTTCCAGGTTTGGTTTTAGTTTTAAATACAATACACAATTTAGTTACTACAATTTGTGAATATATAATTCTATAAACACTTATGTTTTTCCAATATTACTACTCGATGTAATATTTTTATTTCCTCTATGTTAAATCATAGCTAAACTATATGATTATAAACCTTTTCTTAAATGATTTATTATCTCAAGAGTCAAATTATAATTAATATTATTCAGAAAATGCTCTTTAATTATAGATTACATGCATATGAAAATTAGCCTATAACCTTTAGATAAGGTAAACAAAGAGCAAAATCAAATTACCTCTGTATTTGAAGATGAGTAATTTCTCATAATTGATGCCACAAGCATTAACCTGCATACAAATTTTTAAAGGTGTCAACAAAAATCAACTGCAAAGGGTGTCAAGAGAAGTCTATTTTAAAGATTCACATGCGATACCAATTAATTTCTCATACAAATTTCAAGGATGTCAACAGAAGTCAATTTCAAAGATTCACATGAGATGCCAATTTGATGAAAAGTAAAATACCCATGCTTTCGTCTTCAAGATATGAAATATTTATTTGAAATAATCACTCATAGGTAATAAAACTAGCAGAAAACAAGAAAACAAAGAAGCAAAAATATGTTGTGATTCTCACTGTCCCTGTAATGCTGAAAAATAAAATCTTGTAAGTGACATCCAATCTCTCAAATGAAAGAAGCACTTTCCCTAACAAAAAGGCATCTTCAAGTTTTTGAACCTAAACATGAACATGAAAATTTTATGAAAGTATAAGAAAAAATCCAAACTGAAAACAGACCAAACAAAAAAAAACAATAATATGTCAGATAAGTACTTTAAAAACAGACCATTAACTGATATTTAATTCAGTAACCATCATGGTAGGAATTTTGATGTAATGAAATCTCATAAATTAGTTTAATATATACTTACTTCATTAACTTAACAAATCATAGTAAGAAAGCCTAAATATTTTGAGTTTGTTGCTTACTTGTGTTTTCTTGTTGATGATCACAACCACACAGATCATGATGATACCTAATTTGCTAGCTTTCTAAATTTTAAGTAACAAATAATCTAAAACCAAGAGAGAAGGATAAATAGAGGGTGAGACTCTTGTGAGGGCTGTAAACACAAGTCAAACTATTGAAAAAGAACAAGAAATAGTTATCAATTGTACAAGGCCACTAACACTTGGCATCTAAAGTATTCACCAAATGAAGTCTTTACGTTTGAATTAACCAAAAAAACAGCGATACACTTCATTTTTTTCTCTTGGGAATTTCATCGAGCACTTGGTAGGCACAAACCTCACAAATTAGTTTTGTTCATTCTTTCAAGTAAAAGGTATTACTCAAATATGGGCTCAAGCATTTCACAAAAAAAATCAATCTCATACGACATAAATAAGAATTAGGGGGACAAATCAAGAGGAAAAACATTCAAATTCCATAATTAAAATTCGAAATAACTTAGGAGATTGCAAGAGTGAAAGAACCCACTTACCTGTAGGCATAATTGAAGAAAACTGATACATTGAGTAAATTATGACCCAGGAGATTACAAGAAATTAAAAATTATCACTTGTTTCCATTCGCAAAGAACCAGACATTGTACATGTAGCATCCAAAAGAACAAATGATAATGAACAGATGGCGAAGAAAGAGGGTATGGCAGGGTTTCCGATGGGGTGAATAGATGAATGTAGTTCAGTGACGATCGGAAAATCAGGTATCAACTGATGAGAGAGGGTTTCTGATGGGGACGAACGAAGCATGTGAAGAAGTAGGCATGGACCGTATGCAGAAGACAATGGATACTGTGGTTTATGTGAATGGAAAGTAAGCAGACATGGAGTGTTGTACCTGTGAAGAAAGAGTGTTGTATCTGTAAAACAGTTTGAAATTATTTAGATAACACGTGTTGTTTTTTTAGGATATAAGAGCTTTTTATAGTATATATATATATATATATATATATATATATATATATATATATATATATATATATGGAACGGTTCAAACGAGGACTGTTTGTCGTACGAGAACTACGAGAACCAATATTAGCCCTTGATTAATATTAATCAATGGCTAAAATTTATTGGCGGCTTATTAATGACGCATTGGTTATTTTGGGAAAATCAAGCCTCGTAAATTAATAATGGCTCACTCGGAAGCAATTCACAATTGGGTATATATGTAAATGACCAAAATACTCATATTAATGAGTCATTAACGGCGTTAAAAACAGTTCTCGCAGTTCTCTTATGAAAAACAGTTCTCATTTAAACTTTTGCATATATATATATATATATATATATATATATATATATATATATATATATATATATATATATACTAGTGAGTCTTTTAGGCTGTGCTACGCACAACCCACGATGCTTTACGTTGATTCCCGAAGAATGATACATTATTTTGTAAGAGCATATGTTAAAAATTCCATACATTATTTATGAAAAATTCCATACATTATTTATGAACTTACAACTTCATCTGCTTCTTTGAGTTGTAGAGATGTAAACGGAATCAACTTCTCAACATGTGGCGTATATAGAATGGCGTGAATACTTGTTCCATCATCTAGTTGACTTGTAAGCCTTGACCTGTTGAATGCATTAACAAGTGGTGTTAAATGCGATAAGTAGACATGAATTATGTTATGAGTTTATAGGATGTTGTAAACTGGAAACAAAAACTAACTGTGCTTGGACTTCAGACTCCTGTGTACACGAAGGACATGTCACTACCCAACTAACATAAACTAATCAAGTAACTAAAGCGAGCTTTGAAAATGGGTAAAAATCATACACACCATCCTGACTATTCCTAATCTCTATTTCTCCTATTTGAGGGGAAAACAACCAAAGTAAAAGGGTAAATTATTAGCTACAAAATTAGATTCAGAATAAGTAGTTACACAATGAGTACACTACATAGATCCATGATCAGATCAACCTTAGATAAGTGCAATTACATGAATCACCATTTCAGTATTTCACTACCAACAAAGTGAATCCAAATTGTGGACAGAGATAATGATCCAAACAATCATGCAACATAAACTAATGAAGTAACTTAATTGGGATTTGAAAATTGGAAAAAATCATACACACCGCTATGGGTATTCCTAATCTGTATTTGGTTAATTCATCATGGTAGACTAATGTAGGATGTAAAGGTCAACTATAACTATTAAACGGCAAAAGATATATGCTACAACATCATACATCATTTTTCTATACATTAAACAAACCATTAAAGGTAAAATGTAAAAAGAAAGATCATAAAAACAAAAGGTAATATGGAAGAGAGAAGTGAACAAAATGTTCTTTATGGACGAGCAAAACAAAATAAAAAACAACAACTATTAAGGAGTTCACTTTTATCTTTTTATTGTGTACCAGTCACAATCGTATGGATATAAAATTTCAAAATTATTCTTATTAACCAAGTTGAATAACAGCAACAAGAGGAGGAAACATATACACACACATCCAAAATAATGCATAAAAAGAGAAAATTTCAATTAACATATAAAAGTTAAGACTTACCATAGTTGAGCAAATTCTAGAATTCAAACCATTAGTCCAACAGTCTTGTAAGATTATGTTCGTATAAGAGCTGTTTTGTTAAACAACTGCCTGGAAAAAGAACTAATAGCTTTCATGGACGGCGCATAAAAAAAACTTTTCAGCAATATTCAGTGGCAATATGGTTGACCGATTGGATGGGAATATTATGCTTTGGCTGTTGAGACGATTGTTGAATAAACAAATAAAACCTAAGAAAAGTGTCATATACAAGGAAAACTACAAAAGGTGCAATTAGACGAAGTAAATATGATGAATTAAATTTCTCTAGTGATATGATAGACACTTTATCAAAATATTTCCCAGTTCACGTCAGTGTAGAGGACCAGGTAAGAATTCAAAAAATCTTTTAGTTTTAAAAGTTTGATTTGAACACAATTTTAGTATACGAATGGTAACACTCGATCTCATGGGTGAACAAGAAAAGAAGAAAAAATTAATATAGTTTTACATGTTCTTATATAGAAGCAAAACAAACTAATAGTGCAAGTGCAGAATCAAGAAGATAATTAAAACATAAACACTTAACAAAATTAAAACCAGTACGTTTTTACGTAACTAAAACAGATGCTTAGGTTGTTGTTTATGTAACCTAATCAAGTTATTATGTGTTAATAGATCGAAAACCAATTAAAGCATATTAATCTTCAAGACTAAAGTGTTAATACATGATATGATTCTTCACATCGTAAAATTGATATATTTCGGAAAAAGAAATGACTGGTAAAAAAGTGAACATTGTTCATATTTTTCCTGTTGATTTATAAATTATATCTTTTATAAGCTCATAAAATAAACTAATAAGCTAAAAGACTCCTAAAATAAGCTAACACAAACACCCTCTTACCATCTTAGTAAAAAGAATCAACTTAATTGGTACGCTTTGAACATATATAAGTCATTAGTAACATACGGAATGAACTTGCTGTTAGCCAGAAGCCTTAATTAAGGCATGATGATCTAAAAATGAATCAACTTAATTAAGCCTCAATTATTAAGCAAATGAATTACTTTTTGTGTTCGTTTAAATACCAACTTGCAAGAGAATTAATCGTTAACCTATTACTATATCTAAAGTAATTTTGAAGCTAAACAATTAAAAACGCCCATAGATACTCTCAACACCAGGGCAAACACGAAACATCATCTCAATTAGTATATATATATATATATATATATATATATATATATATATATATATATATATATATATATATATATATATATATGTTAATAGGATGTTACTATTTAGAGGACACGTGGTGGTGAGTTTTAAAGGCATAGGGTCTTTATATATATATATATATATATATATATATATATATATATATATATAGGATTAGGATTAGGATCAAATAAGATGTAAAAAAGTGTAAGATGGGTAAGATGTAATGTATAAATGACATGTGTCGTTATTAATAAAAGGGTATATTTGGTATTTTATAATTATAATCAATTACTATTATCATTAATTCTATAAATAATACTTACTACCAACTCATTTCTCTATCCTCTTAAAAAACCCACCGTATACCCAATTTAATGATACAGCCTCACCATCCCTAAATCTTCTGTCACCGCCACACCCAGATGCTTGTCGCCGGTGGTCGAGTTCAACGGTGCCGCCATCCAATGGATAGATTCAGATGAAGATCGTTAAAGAGATTCAAACACCTTTGACATTTTCTCGATCTGCTAGTATAGATGAAGATGAAGATTGCCACCGCCCTACAACGGTGCCACACCGGATCTGGTAGGAACCACCACCGTCGTCCCAGTTCTAAATCATCGCCGTCTTCTTCACCGTAGCCACCGCCTCCTGTTTCGTTCATCCATTTTTTACGACGGGTTTGAAGGTTTGACGAATATGAGTTTTTTGCCGCCGCCTGAGACTGCCACCAACGCTACTGACAAGAGTGCACTGTAGCCACCACCGGCCTCCTACACCGCCACCCAAGATCTAAATCATCGCCGCCCTTTTGCACCGCTATTGTACTCGTTAAACCATCGTAAATTAACAGTGAGGGTTAAGATTGATAACCACTGTTTGGTGTTATGAGATATTGAGTTTACAAGCAGGTTTTAATAATTTGGATTAGCCACTGCCTTTGGTTTCGTTCATCCATTTTGAAGAGGGTTTGAAGGTTTGATGAATACCATTTATATGATTTGTACATCAAGTTTTCTTTTTTGTTTAGCACCACTGATGACTCCAGAAGTGATGATTCCAAAGTTATTAATTTTCTTCTTTTAGTTTGTCTTCTGTTTTCTTTGTTGATCACATTAAAAGACTTCTATTTTTTATATTCATCATATTAGAAGACTTTTTGATGTTTAATGTACCGATTTATTAGTGTATAAATATGTGCTGCTTCAATTTTTGTTGATGGATAGAGGCTATTCACCTTTACTATTGATGAATTAGTTGTTTATCATATCGCTCATCAAAATTTCATTGTCGTATTCTGTTCATATGTGTTTGAAGTGAATTTTATATAAAATTAAATGCTGAAAAATATCAAAAAAAGTAATCTGAATTTTCTATATATATGTAACCGTTAAATTCATCAAACTTGTTTGTTCCTAATTTACCCTTGAAGCCTATTTATTTTTCAGTTTCCACCTAATTAATATTTGACCAAATTTGTTGACTTCCCCTAAAAAATGGATAGCTAAGATTCCCTCTTACCCATCTTACATATTTTTATATCTTATAATATCTCTACCCTATATATATATATATATATAATATATATATATATATATATATATATATATATATATATATATATATAGATAAAAGTTCATGCGAGAACCGTTGTTAGCGCAAGAACCGCGAGAACCAATCTAAGCCGTCCAATTCCCCCTCCTTCAATGTCATTGCCCACCCATGAATTCCTCACATGCACCCTGCCACACCCTATCCCTCCACGCTCTCCATCCATAATACTTCCCATATCTAAGGAACGGATGAGATTGGTTCTCGCGGTTCTTGCACTAACAACGGTTCTCGCATGAACCCTCCCCTATATATATATATATATATATATAAGTGGGCCCCCTTTGAAACATGGGCCCTGTGCGGCCGCACCTCCTGCACTCTCTCAAAGACACCCCTGCATGCTACTGACCCGTGGATTACCTATACCCATAACCCATCAAGATTACCCAACATAACGATGATGAGGTCTCTACAACTGCTGAAATTAATGCAAGGTTGACAGAATTAGAAGTTGAGCTACAAATTAAAGACACGTGAGCTTCTGAAACAAAAGGACGAGACTAGAATTAGTGCAACAACTAGGGTGTGTTTTATGAAATTTTCTTGAGTTGTAATTAAGCCTCCACCTTTGAGGGAGGTGATGACCCAACCATCACTTTGAGATGGATTCATAAAAAGGAGCAAGTGTTCGAGTCATGTAATTGTGACAAAGATCATATTGAGGCATGTCGTTTGAATGTTGAAATACCGGGCCTTGGATTGGTGGGACACTATTCATACCACCTTGGACGTTTTCATAGAGAAGGTCCATGAGGACTATTGCATAATAAGAAACGTCAAAAAGATTGAGTATGAGTTATTGACTACGAAGAAAGACGATCTTTAAGTTGAGCATTATTGTTTGTTCATAGAAACGCTCTAGTTTGTTGGTCATTGGCCTCCCGATATGGTGTCTTGGGTTTAACCATTAAATGTTGCCTTCTTGCTATGAAATTATTATGAGGCATGCTACCACTTTGAATGATGTTGTGTTATATGGCCAAAATTATGCAAGACGATTTTGAAATTAGAATTGTAAACTTTAGTCCTGGAAAAAAATTTAGTAAAATCACTTGTGCAAAAATTGTATGCTTGAGTTTTCTTGAATTGCACACATTTGTAAATCCTTGTAATTTTGTATTTAGACAAATATTTGTTAATATTTATGCTATAACTCTAATAATGTTGTTATACCAAAACTTTTAATTGGTTGTGAAAGCATGTAATTATTTGAACCTTCTTAATATTTTAAATTGACTTAAGTAATATAATGTATGTAAATATATAACATATATTAAAAATTATAATTAATTGATATGATATTGATATTTAATAGAAAAAGATTCAAATAATAGTATCCGTCGTGCAAGGTGTTACCAATGTTGTAAATTGAACCAAATCTTTTCGGTGTAATCATTTCATCATGACGTCATCAATACAAAGATTGACCCTCGGGACAAAGAAGAGAACTCAGGGGCTTAATGACTTGTATCAAACAATTAAAAAAATTGAAATTTATTGAGTTTGAATTTGTGATGATGTTAATTAGTCCAAGAATGAAGTTCAATAATAATTATATATGGAGAGAGATAGAGCACGAAGTTTATTTGTGAACCATTGTTAGAACGAGAATCGCAAGAATCAATCTTGACCGTCTAATTCCTTCTCTTTCAATTTGATTGCACACCCATAAATTCCTCACATGCACATTGCCACACTCTATTCCCCACGCTCCCCATTCATGAATACCACATACCAAATGAATGGCTAAGATTGGTTTTCGCGGTTTTCGCACTAACAATTGTTCTCAAATGAACCCTCCATATATATATATATAGCTTTGGAATGGAATAACAACATTAATGATAAAATAATAATAATTTATAAATGAAGGAAAAATAATGTGTGATACAGATGCATCTAAGTTAGGTGTTGTCACATGACATATTTATGTAATAAAAGTCAATTTTGTCATTTCAATATTTGGTCATGAATCGTTAAAGAAGTATGTAAGTATGACAAAACATAACTTAGGTGTTGTTAACATCTATAATTTGCGTATAAATAAATTATAATTATGTTTGTAATAAGTAGTTCTATAAAAACATACTGTGTACATAGTACTGATAAAAAATTTGGTCTAAGGATTATTTTTCTTGCTATGTTAAATTATTATAAAGATTTTTATGTTTAATCTTTAATTATTTAATATATATTAAAAGAATAGAATTATGATGTTATTATCCTATTTTTAAATATTTTAATTCAAATTTTATTTCTTTATTTATAATTAAAACACAATATTAAACAGTCATTATCATCGTCATATTCATCTTTAATATAACTTAAGAAATTAATAAAAACTTATTTAATAATTATCTATTTCATATTTACCATATAAAAGCTTTTTATTATTTCATAAATTTTTTTAAATTATCTTTTATACACGAGGTATTATATGTTTATGCTTTTTGTGTATTTTATAATTTTTTATTACATAAAAACATTTAAAACTAATTTCAATCATTCACCTGTTTATAAACTGGGGTGTTAAATTATTATTAGTTAAATTATAAAGGGTTTAGCTCCTAAAAGTACACCGAAGTTGTCACTTTTTGCTATTGTGTATAATCCATCTTTAAAAACTCCCATTTAGTACATCAAAGTTCCTAAAACTACCATTTTGTGTATTTGGTTACCTGCCGGTAATTCTGAATTTTTTGATTTATTTTAATGTTCCTAAATGCCACATTTATTTGCCACATCATATTTACCACTTACGATGAAATGATGAAGAACATGAAGAACAGATCTATGAACTAAACCCAGAAACATTAAACATGAACAACAATCAGATTAAACATGAAGAACATGAACAACAATCAGATTAAACATGAAACATGAATCTGTAGAAAAAAACCCAGAATCTGTGAACTAAACATGAAACATGAATCAGATTAAACAAGAAACATGGACAACAATCAGATTAATTAAACAATATGTGAACTAAACCCAGAAACATTAAACATGATACATGAAGAACCCCCAAATCTCATAGAAAGAAACCCTAGATCTGTAGAAAGAAACCCAAATCGCCTAAAAACCTAACCTGAACTTACCTCCGGCGACGATGACGAAGAATCTGGAACCGTGGTGTTCATAAACCCTAGATCTAACCAAAAACCCTTGAAGGCGGTGGAACGATCTGGAACGATCTGAGTTCTTGTTCATACGATTACCCAAATCTTTGAATCGCATGCCCTAAATCTGTTTCATACGATTACCCAAGCAGATATGTGATGGTGTTGAAGCATAAACCCAGATCTGTTGTGAACGGAAACCAAATCTGTTTGCGGACAGAAACCTCCATCAGAAAACCTAAATCGATGATTCCTTCATCGGTGTTCTTGAACCCCAGATCTATTGTCTTCATCGGAAACCTCCATCAGAAAACCCCTAAATCGATGGTGGTAGCAAATGAAGAATCGAAGATGATCGATGAAGCAGCGATTCATGGTGGTCGATGGTGTTCTTGAAGCAGATCGATTAATCGTGGTAGAAGATGATCAATTAATCATGGCTGCCGTCGATGGTGTTCATCGCAGCCCTAAATCTTTAAATCGGTGATGGTTCTCAAAAAGACAAAAGCCCAGATATCAATATATTATTATTATTATTATTATTATTATTATTATTATTATTATTATTTAAATTGATTTTTTTTTAATATCTTCTAAATATGATAACACCACATAAGCATCCAAGTCATTGCCACATCATCAATTACCTGTTACACCTCATCATCCAACAGGTAACAAGTTACCCAATGCATAAATCATGAGTTTTAGAAAGTTTAATATACTAAATGAGAGTTTTGAAAGATGAGTATACACAATAGCAAAAATTGACAACTTCGATGTACTTTAAGGAACTAAACCCAATTATAAAAGAGTATGTCTAACATTGACATATTTAAATATAAAATAATAATAGTAACTATTCTAAATAATAATTTATTATAGTAATCGGAATATAACATTACATAGAAATATAACATTTCAATAACAATAGTAAATATAATATGTTAGAACCTAGAGGGGGGGTGAATATGTTATTTTACTTAGTTTACCAATTTTTTACACTTACAAATTTTAATAAGTGGTGTTATAAAGATTGATCTAGAAGTTTATATCAACACACCAAATATTTGCAAGTATTTAAAGAGAGTAGAGATAGAGAGGTATCACCAAGTAGTAGACAAGAGATTTATAGTGGTTCATGCAAGTGTTAACAAACTTGCACTACATCCACTCCTTGGCATCACCCACCAAGAGTTTGCTCCACTAAAACTTCTCTCTTTCAAGGTAGAGATAAACCTTTACACTTCTCTCTTTAGTTTACAAGAAATACTCTTCTCTCTTGCAAACAAGGCTAAGATGAGCCTAGCTTCACTCTAATTTGATGGCTAGAGTTAATCCTCACTTCTCTCTAATTCTATAGGCTAGAGATAATTCTCACTTCACTCTAATTAGAAAGGATAGAGTTGATCCTTACACTATTATAAAATATATAGAAAGATGATGTAGTGTTTAAGCTTTGAAAGCTTTGCTCTTGCTTGATTCTTGATCTTGAATGATGAATTATCAAAGAATATGAGCTCACAAGATAAGAATATATGTTATGTGTTTTTTTTTTTGGTGCAAGAGATACTAAAAAATGAGGTTTGAGTTGGTTTAAATAAGGAAAAAGGTGAAAGTCCAAAAGCTGTCCAGTACCCTAACGGTCGATCCACGGTCGACCGTGGCTAAAACCGTGAGGTACCTGAACTTTCTTGTTCTTTGCAATATAGACGTTGGACTTTATTTAAAACCACACTCAACTCATTTTTACCATAAAAATCAACTGAAAAGTATATGTTCAAAAGGTTGGTTGATCACATACTCTTAAAGTTTGAATTTAAACACATATATGGAAGTTTGGAAACCAATACACAAAGGATGTTGGAATTTTACCCCTTTGGGAGATTCCTTTGCTCCCAATGTCGTACTTATCATTCTGGTCATTGTACTCGGGACACAGTCCGTTGTTTCAAGTGTGGGCAGAAGGGGCATTATACTGATGCGTGTCAATTTAAAGGAAATGTTTGTTATAAATGCTTCAAACCGGGACATCGCTCGTCTGAATGCAGATCAAGTCAGGGACGGGGATCAAGAGGAGCTGGAGGATCGTCGTCGGGGCCGAAAAAGGAGAATGCACCACGAGCAGTTGGCAGGGCTTTCCAGATGACGGCTGACGAGGCTAAGACAGCAGGTGATGTAATTACAGGCACATTCTTAATTAATTCAATGCCTGCATGTATTCTGTTTGATTCTGGTGCTACTTACTCTTTTATTTCTCCTAAATTCTGTGAAAGAATTCAACTTCCTAGTTCTCTTATGACAAGTCCTATTGATGTGGAAGTTGCTAATGGTAAGTTAGTGCCCGTTACTTCATCAATTCCACAAGCTTCGCTTGAAATTGACAGTCATAGTTTTCCGATATCTTTGTTGCTTTTACCTATCTCTGGTTTCGATGCGGTTGTCGGCATGGATTGGCTTGTTAATCAAAATGCTGAAATTCTATGTTCTAAAAAGCTAATCAAAATTCCTCTACCAAATGGGTCATATGCTATGGCTCGTGGTGAACGGAGGAAATCTGAAATTCCTTTAATCTCAGCAATTAAAGCTCACAAATCAATAGCCAAAGGGTGTGAATTATATTTGGCTCGTGTGATTGATGCGAAAATGGAAAAGAAAGTTATTAGTGACATAAGGGTGGTGTCGGAATACCCTGATGTCTTTCCTGACGAATTACCTGGATTGCCACCGATACGGGATGTAGAATATCGAATTAATCTTGTTCCAGGTGCTACACCTGTGGCAAGAGCTCCTTATCGTCTCGCTCCGTCTGAAATTCGCTAGATGATGACTCAAATTCAAGAACTCCTTGATAAAGGCTTTATTTGTCCCAGCTCTTCGCCTTGGGGAGCTCCAGTCTTGTTTGTTAAAAAGAAAGACGGGACGATGCGTATGTGCATAGATTACAGGGAGTTAAATAAAAGAACAATAAAGAATAAGTACCCTCTTCCTCGCATAGATGATTTGTTCGATCAGCTACAGGGTGCTACTTGTTTTTCTAAAATTGATCTTCGGTCTGGTTATCATCAAGTTCGGGTACGCGAGGAGGATATTCCTATAACAGCTTTTCGAACCAGATATGGGCATTACGAATTTCTGGTGATGCCTTTTGGTTTGACAAATGCTCCGGCTGTGTTTATGGACTTGATGAATCGTGTATGTCGGCCTTTTCTTGACAAGTTCGTGATAGTATTCATTGACGATATTCTCATATATTCTAAGTCTGAGACAGAACATGAGACTCATCTTCGGATGGTTCTTGATACTCTTCTACGCGAGCATTTATATGCTAAATTTTCTAAGTGTGAGTTCTGGCTTGAAGAAATACATTTTCTTGGTCATGTTATATGCAAGGATGGTGTAATGGTCGACCCAGTCAAAATCGAGGCTGTGATGAATTGGGGAATTCCTAAAACCCCATCTGAAATCAAAAGCTTCTTAGGACTTGCCGGTTACTATCGGCGATTCATTCAGAATTTCTCCAAAATAGCAGGTCCTTTAACTAAACTCACGCGAAAGGATGTTGCTTATGATTGGTCTGCTGAACAAGATAAGGCTTTTCAAACTCTGAAGCAGTTGTTATGTCAAGCTCCAGTTCTGACCTTACCCAATGGGTCAGAAGACTTTATTGTTTATTGTGATGCTTCTTATGCAGGTTTGGGAAGTGTCCTAATGCAGAGAGACAAGGTTATTGCTTATGCTTCCCGCCAATTAAAGCCTCACGAGAAGAACTACCCAACACACGATCTTGAATTGGCTGCTGTAGTATTTGCTTTGAAACTATGGCGCCATTATCTTTATGGTACTAAGTGTGTGGTATACACAGATCATAAAAGCCTGCAGTATGTTTTCACTCAAAAGGAGCTTAATATGAGGCAACGGAGATGGTTGGAGTTGATCAAAGACTATGATTGTGAAATCAAATATCACCCGGGAAAGGCGAACATTGTAGCAGATGCATTAAGCCGAAAGGGCTCTTCGGAGAATGTCAGATTCATGAAGCTTACTATTGTATCTGATATCATCACTCGGCTTTAGGAGGCGCAACAGGAGGCTTTGTTAGAGGCTAACTTGAAAGCAGAAACGATGACTAAACTGAAGAATCAACTGGAAATTGACAACCGTGGGCTAAAGACTTTTAAATCCCGAATCTGGGTGCCTAGCCTTGGAGGAAACCGTGATCTAATTCTCCAGGAGGCTCATAAATCAAAGTTATCTATTCACCCTGGATGTACTAAAATGTATCATGATCTTAGGGTGTTTTACTGGTGGCCCACATTGAAGCGTGATATAGCTTCATATGTCGAAAAATGTCAAACATGTGCACAAGTCAAAACGGAACATCAAAAGCCTTATGGTAATTTGCAGCAATTACCGATTCCAGAATGGAAGTGGGATAATATTACCATGGATTTTGTCACTAAATTGCCCAGGACTTCAAAAGGGCATGATATGATCTGGGTAATAGTCGATCGTTTCACTAAGAGTGCACATTTTCTTGCAGTCTGCGAATCTTGGTCTATGACTCGCCTTGCTCAGTTATATATCAACGAGATTGTATCTCGCCACGGTATTCCTTTATCAATTGTTTCTGATAGGGATACTCGTTTTGCATCAAACTTTTGGGTCAGTCTTCAACGAGAGCTTGGTACTCGTGTTCATTTGAGTACCGCATACCACCCCCAGACTGACGGACAGTCCGAAAGGACTATTCAAACTCTTGAAGATATGTTACGCGCGTGTGTACTTGAATATGGTGGTTCGTGGGATTCTCATCTACCTTTGATCGAATTTGCTTATAATAATTAGTATCATTCTAGCATTGGTATGCCACCGTACGAGATGCTTTATGGTAGGCGTTGTCGTACCCCGACTTGTTGGCTAGAACCGGGAGAGAAACAATATGCAGGACCTGATTTGGTTCAAATTACAGCCGATAAAGTCAAAGTTGCACGTGAAAAGTTAAAGGCGGCTCGTGATAGACAGAAAATGTATGCTGATTCGAAACGCAGACCTGTTACCTTTGAAATTGGTGACTTGGTATTCTTAAAGGTTTCTCCATGGAAGGGTGTAATTCGGTTTGGTAAGAAGGGCAAGCTAAGTCCACGTTACATTGGGCCTCAAGATTCTTGCCAAAGTCAACGAGCAGACTGTATCTTTGGAATTGCCTCCAGAATTATCAGGTATTCACAGCACTTTCAACGTTTGTTATCTGCGAAAGTGTAAAGTAGAAGAAGATCAGATTTTGCCTCTACAAGACCTGAAGGTTGATTCTACCAAGCGATTGGTGGAAGAACCGATTGAAATATTAGACACTAAGGTCAAACGGTTGAGGAAGAAGAACATCCGATTGGTCTTGGTCAAATGGAAACACAACCTTGGGTCAAACTTGACATGGGAGACTGAGGATGACATGAAGGCCCGATATCCCCACTTGTTTACAGAAGAGCAGATTCCGAGGACGGAATCTTCTTAAGGGGGGTAGATTTGTAACATCCTCAAATGGGCCTAGTCGTCTATACTCTCGGTACGTTCCGAATCTGGAGTTTATTAATAAAATATTAAACGGTTTTGAATAAGGATTCCGGAAATATCCCCGTTAGTTGAAACGGGTAAACGGGTATTAAGTTGTAAGTTGAGAAGGGGAACAAAATACCTCTTGTGGTTAATATTAAGACTTAAGTCAGTCTTTTCTCTTCTTGTATACGCCAACACGTACATACACCATACTTCTCATTTCTTTTCTTTGTTCTTTGGATCGTGAAGGAGAAATCACAGAGAGATCATCAAGATAAATTCCAACTACAAATCCAAGCTATAATCTGTTAATAATCTTGAATTCATCAGCCCTTTGCTCTTGGTAAGTTCATCTTCTTCATCTTCACCATGTTCTTGAGCTTTAGGTAAAAATGGCAAAAATTCGATTTAGCTATCCACAATTGATTTCAAGTTTTCCAATCTGTTCCTATATGATTTCTTAGTGTTTAGAAACCGATTTTAGTAATTAAAGTGTCGATTTTGGTGTTGTTTCATGAAGTTCTTCAAATGGGTTAAAAATGGATATTTTGATCCTAAATCATGAATCTTTGATTAGAGATTGTTATAGGTATGTTTTTGGATTCATTTGGATGTCTAAAATCATATGGAAACACTGGAATTTGATTTGAAATGCTGGGATTTGGTTTTGAGATGAAAATGGACTGAACAGGGGCTGTTTCTCGCACACTGACTGTAAATTGGTTACTACGGCCGTAGTAAGTTTTCCCTACGGCCGTAGGAGGGTTTTCTAAAAAAGTGGTCCTACGGCCGTAGGACATTTTTACTACGGCCGTAGGGACTGTCTGTTATGAACAGTGCACTGTTGTGCTGTTTTTCGACGTTTTGTCGTACGGGATGCTCGTTTAGGATTCTGATTAGTCTAATGGCATCATTAGGGGTATCATATTAGTTTTTTTAGTTAATGTACTTGTGTGAAGTGACTAAACACGAGTATTATCTTATAGGTAAGCTGTACGACCCGGAAGAAGAGCGCGACGATCACGATTATTGTTTGCTTTAGTCTCTAGCCTCACAGGTGAGTATAGGATAACATACTAACTAATATAATCGTATTACATGTTATTTGTATGTGCAAGTAATTCCATGAAATGTACTTAACACTGTTGTATGCTTGAAATGCGTACTGTATGCTATATTTATGCATGACACACGTAACCATTGAATCATGATTATGATATGATATGTATGAGCGCTATGAGGCCCTGAATGGGTCAATTATATGTTTGTGATCGGATCCGAGATATGGGGGCTATTTGTAGTCCTTGAACGAGGCCAGACTGCGGTCTGGGATGCCTTGAGGCCTGCGGGTCGATGATAGCGTCAACGGTACCTAGATAGGTATTTAGGGTTTGGCTAGCCCAAAGTTCCTCGTGCGATGAGGGGGATCGACTGATTGTTGTACCCCATGGATTCTATGGCTCTATAACGCAACGGTGGACCGCTACCCGCTCACCCACCCGCGCGGTTGATGTGTCTGGTTTCCCCAGTTAGGAGTGTTGAGCCGGGCTCGCTACCCTGCAAGATTATGCTTCCTTCTGGCTGTGCCAGCTCATCACGAGATGCTAGGATAGCACTGTTTGATATATTGTTGATATGTGATATATTTATATTACTGAATATGCTATCTTATGCTCACTAGCTTTAATTAGCTAACAGATACTCTTCCCATGACTGCAGGTGACACTTAGGCGCGTGAGCTTTGGGTACCTGCTGGTTGTTAATTATCTTTTGGAGGAACACTTGTTTTGTTACTTTTATTACTGTTTATGTTTGTATAAACTTGGTTAAGTGGTCGGTGAACAGTTTAGTAACACCAACTGATCTTTTGTATACCGTGGCTGATTTTGGGTGTAATTAATAGCCACTTTTATAATTCTGCTGCTGTTAATGAGTTTTGAAAAACAGGTTTGGCATAAGTTCTGTTTATAAACGGATCCATGCAGTTTGGATTCTTGAATTTCCATTATTAAAATGAAAAATCTGGTTTTCAAAAGCGAGGTGTTACAAGCTTAGACACCAAACAACGACAATTAACGAGGCTTAAACCACAAGACAACAAAGCTGCCAACAAAACAACACACCATGCGATCGCAAGGCATATCCATGCGATCGCAAGGGCCCTGCCCAAACAACCCCGCCTTACGATCGCATGACATAACCATACGACCGCAAGGGTGGTATCTTGGGGGCTTACGATCGGAAGTTATGTACCTACGATCGCAAGTTATGTTTCCTTCGTCCTTAGACGGTAAACCATGAAAACGACACCCTTACGATCGCAAGACCCATGCATGCGACCGCAAGAGACACCAGACGCGCCATGCGACCGCAAAGGAAATCCATGCGACCGCAAGGAACCCCATGCGACCACATGCCATTTCCATGCGACCGCAAGGAACTCCAGACAACCCATGCGATCGCAAAGAGATGCCATGCGATCGCAAGGACCCCCGATACAGTGGGTTCTTGCTATGTTCGAACACAGCGACTGTTTTCCGACTTTTAGCACTTTTAATCGACTTAAACTACATTTTAATTGCTTATACATCATTTCTAACATACCAATGAACTTACTAACACACCTATGACACAAAACCAACACCAAAACACATCTAAACCTTCAAATTGACACCACACACACAAAAACACCAAGAACTAGGTTTTTAACAATAAAACTTACCAGTCAAGGAAGAAGAACAATATTTGAAGCTGGTATCTACTGATGGAAATCAAAACCTTAGCTTCCTTCCTTAATTTCTTTATCAAATCTCCAAGATTTATGTGTGTATGTGTTGGATACGTACGTGATATGCTTGTGTGTGTAATTGTGTGTGTTTTGGTCAAGGCAGGGGATAAGAACCCTGATGACCGACTTTAATTGATCAAATACCCCTCACGGGTATTTTGTTCTCCTATTCAACTTAAAACACGACTTAGGTTTATCCATTTCAACTAACGGAGATATTTTCGGAATCATTATCTGAAACCGTTCAACTATTAACCAACTCTATCTAATTCCAACATTTTACCAACTTTAGCTACATTACCACGTGTATCAACAATTAACAACAATTAAGCAACAAAACAACTTAAACAACTTGGTTAACATCAATGTACAACTGAACAAACATAAGGTACAACTAACTACAACTAGGCCCTAAATTAGGGTGTTACAATAAAGTACGATATAATATAATATAATATATTTAATGTAGAGTTTAGTTCTTGAAAAAGTATCCGTCATATACCTAATATTTTATGGATTGAAAAATATTAACATTTATAGTTGTAAAGCATACATAGAGATATAAAATCTCTAAAAAGTTGAGTCAATTTATAAAAATAAAAAATTCATACATAACATCATCATCAGTTTTTTTTAGAATATCTTTAGAATCAAATTTGAAACTTTCAAACTATACGTATTTACCTAAATAACCATAAATATTAATAGATGTATCTACTAAATGATTTGAATACATGGTTTTTAAAGATATATTAGTGTTAACAAACTAAATTACCGAAAAAATGGTATTTAAGGAAACAACTCATTGATAAACCATATGATGAAGCATAGGGGGAATGATTGATGGAAAAAATTATTAAAATAAAATAATTACATCAAAACTATTTTCTTTTAACATACATTAAAGAAGATTAAAGATAAAATAAGATATATATTTATAGTAACATATAATTAGATGCTCTCGTACTTAAAAACATTTTTAAACAAAAGATACGTTATACATTTTCTCAGTTAATTATTTAGATATTTGTAAACAAATCCTTTTTCACCATAATATATCATTTTTGAATCATGATTCCAATTGCCCCAAATGAAGTCAATAGTCATAAAAGGTGACCTTAACACTATTTACTATCAGTATCGGTTGCTTAAATAAGTTTGTTGTTAGTTGCGTTTTGGGGGGTTTGACCAGAAGACAAAGCAAAGCAAAGGGGGTCGAATTTCAATTCGATTGATGGCGTATTTGGGTTTGGGCTCTTCTTTGGTTTTGTACTCTCTCGGATGTAGCGTCACCTATTGATATCGAGAAACCACCGCAATCCAAAAATAGCATACTTGCTTCGCTATTCATCTCTGATCACCGCCGAGGTTAGTATTTACTCTCACTCAACTCATTTTCCCATCCAATTTCTGGGTCTCTCTTACTTTGATTTGTATGTGTTTTTCTTTACATTTCTCTACCGATTTGCTCGTTGATTTTAAAGAAATCTTTTGGGTGTTGTGATTGCAGTTTGTTGCCAAGAAGTGAACTTGGGTTTCACTGATTTGTTGCTTTGATGAATTTGTTGAAACATTAGCGAGGTATTCGACCTGTTTTTGGGTGTTTCTGTATGAATTTGAAGATTGAAGTCAACATTTGACGGTCTTGAAGATGGGTGGACTTTGTTCAAGGAGATCCACCGAAGATACTTTGGATAATGGAAGCTTTCCTCATGTTAATGGACTTAATTATGGTTCTGGGATGGTTTATCAATCTCGAGGATTGCCTGCACACCAAGTGAATGATGAATCTACCCCTTCGGTTGAAATCACTGATAACAAGCACACTTTGAGAGAACCCTTTTCTTTTCCGGAAATGAATGCTTCTGCTGGTTCATATGCATTCGACGATAATGATGGGATTCCTAGATTATCTAGGGCTCTATCCAATAAATCAAGGTCAACAAAAGCAAATTTAGGTGCAGTTACAAAGGTATTTCTTCTACTAATGTGGCACTGATGTTTGATTTTGATCATAATATCATCTTTTAGGAATTGATTAACTTGAAATATTATTGACATCATAATCATAAGAGGATGAAATCTTCCAAAAAAATCTAGCTTTTTTTTTGGGTCTCTGTCAAACCGAGTGAAAATCGAAAATCTAAAATGCTCCATGCTATGAATGATGAAAATAGTTTGATACTTGGATTTTCGTGATCTTTTAAATTGTAGTATGAAGATGTTATACACACACTATTGCTATAGGTAGATCTGTCTTAAAAGATATCATAAGTGTATTTTATGTGAAAAAGCACCAATGTAGTAAATTAGGAATGACAGAATGAAGCAACACTATGTGTTTTTTTCCTTACTTGTTTCGAGTCATACGTTTCTGCAGAGATTAAATCTTAAAAAAAAACCTTAAACAAGTGATTCTTTAGTAATTCTTTGTTTCGGAAACTTGATCAAACATTGAGGTTCAAATTTGTACAATTACCTTTTGAATTATATTGACATAATTATACAGAAATTGAAGGTATAGTGATTGCTTCAGCTTAGTTGAAAGAAAGAAATTTCTCTCATAAAATAGGAAGAATGAATAGAAGTAATACGAGTAAAAGATTGAAGATCTGGCTGTTCTGTAAACAACCAAATGTAAGTGCAACTCTTACGTTTATACGTAGAAAACCAGCCATATGAATAAAATAACAATTAAAGAAAACAAGATAAAATCTTACTACATACAAACTTTATCTATTTAAGAGTGTTTTTAATGTTTACATCTTAAACTTCAATATTATCTTCTTTTTAAAGAAGTACGCCCCGATCAATGTGGCAAGAATAATCTTCTCATACTAGACATAATATATGGGAGTTAAGAATTATAATTGAAACTGGTTATGCTACTATAGTTAAATTATTGCAAGTATAATTTATGTTTAACATTAGGTCCATATAGAAACCATATAACCTGCTATTTATACGTTATTCTTAAAGAAAGCATGATACCTAATTTTGCATAATTGCTAGAATATAGTTGTATATGTTCTTAAGTACGTGTTTAGTGTTGGCTTGTTTACTTATAATTGGGTTGATTTAGATTGTTTTTACCTTAGGGTCAAATGGGTCAAATTTCACCCGAGCCTTTTCAAATAAATTAATTTGAGTAATAAATACAGGTTTCAGAAGTGAGTTCACTTTTGGGTAAAGCGGGTACCGCGGGTCTTGGAAAGGCGGTAGACGTGCTGGATACACTTGGCAGCAGCATGACAAGCTTACACATCAGCAGTGGTTTTGTGTCAGGGGCGGCAACAAAAGGAACTAAAATTACAATTTTGTCCTTTGAAGTTGCAAACACAATTGTGAAGGGTGCAAATCTTATGCAATCACTTTCAAAGGATAATATAAAACACTTAAAAGAGGTTGTGTTGCCTTCAGAAGGCGTGCAACGGTTAATATCAAAAGATATGGATGAACTCCTCAGAATTGCTGCATCTGATAAGAGGTGGATTACATGAAAGGAACTAATGACAAAAATTTTGCATTTTTTTAATTTTATTTATCTTATTTACTTAAGAAGGGCGTCTCACTTTAATGATGTTTACAGAGAAGAATTAAAAATATTTTCTGGTGAAGTGGTTCGTTTTGGAAATCGCTGCAAGGATCCTCAATGGCACAACTTGGACCGATATTTTGAAAAGTAATTTCCCTCAACTTAAATAAATGTGGCAGTTTCAACCTGTTTACTTATGAAAGGGTCTGTCCAGGTTATGATTTATCTTTAAAGGATCAAACCTTCGACAGCATTTTGTTCAAATGATTTGATTATTATTGAAATGACATAAATATTCATTTATACACTAATTAGTTGTATAACATTAAAATATTTGGAGAAAATATGTTTGGGTCAACCCAACTTGACATGATCGATGTAGTACATATATATATGTGTGTGTGTATAATTACTCATTTTGCCACCTTCTGACATATATGTATCTTGTTGAATTCTATTTTATTGTTCAGATTGGGATCGGAACTAAGTTCTCATAAGCAACTAAAAGAAGAAGCAGAAACCATCATGGAGCATTTGAAGACTTTGGTTCAGTATACTGCCGTGAGTATTCACTTCCCTTTGTAATATTTCTGTCCTAGTTTAAGTGCATAAGGAAATAAAATAATAAAAATGAATAAAAAGGGACGTCAGAACAAATTATCAAGCTTCAATAGGTTATACTTATATCAAGGATTACTTGGCAATCTTGCTACAATGTTCGTTATGGAGATATTTTTTAGATTGATAAACATGATCTAGTATCTAAAATTCAGAGGAATTATTTCAAAAGATTATTAAAGGATGAATGAAATGACTATAGATTTTGTTTATATAGCACTAACAGAGCCAAAAAGGAAATACAATGCTAGTGATTTATTCAAATTCATAAAATAAATAGAGTGAACTTTTTTATTTACGAAAAGTATATAATCTATTACAAAGTTGTGTATCGTTATACATATGTATACCCACGCACATACACGTATATGCATATATATGTATATATGTTTTTGTGTGTCTATATATGTACGTATATGTATATGTATATTTATATTCGTATGTAGTACGTACACACAAGCATGTAAGCATCTATATATATTGAAATGTACATATACATACATAGGACAAGGATGTACTAAAACGGATTTTGACTCGTGCACCCATTTGTAACACTGATGATGTAGATGGGTTTATTCTATTAATGGCTGTGCATCTGTATTAAAAAAGTGATGCATCAGTGTCCTTACCTTAAAATCATCCTTACTCGAACCCACCTGACCACACCTATACACATGCGCGCGCACACACACTGACACACATACATTGAAACACACATGTATACATAAACAAATACATATCTGCATACATATACACACATGTATACATAAACTAATACATATACATACATACATACATACATACCACATATGTATACACTTAAAGAAAATCATTGCAACCCTCCTTTGAAATTTGTAATTGTGTTGAGAAAAAGTTATCTTTACATAATTATTGTATGTATATGTGTTTGGTGTGTGTGCATGTGTATGTGATTTAAAAAAGATTTTCTCAAACGTAATTGGAAATTGCTAACCCTAAGCAATGATTTCGAATAGAAAAATGAAGTATCCAAAAATGTTACGTTCTTGAAAAGTAAAGTCACATGTTTCGTGTGTAGGAGTTATACCATGAGATGCACACGTTGGACAGGTTTGAACAAGATTTCCGACGTAAGCAACTAGAAGAGGAAAACCCTAATGCTCCTCCAAGAGGTAACCCCTTGCTCTTTTTTTTTCTATTTTTTTACTCTTGTTATTCTGATAATTTTAATCATCAAAGTTAGCAGTGTCATTTTGAGGACATTGCACAAGATCTTATAGACAAATAAACGTTTATTACATATTGTTGATATAGTTAATGTGAAGAAGATCTTTAAAGGATATTACATATTGTTGATATAGTTAATGTGAAGAAGATCTTTAAAGGATTTGACCTCCTTGCTATAATCATAAGTTCATAACCATAATTAGTATTATCTTTATTATTAATATTGTGAGATTAATTGGTGTGCATAAATATGTTGACATTTGCTTTGTTCATTGTTAGTGTATAAAAATCGAACTATTTTTGTTGCTTTTGCTGTAAGTGTTGTTTATTATTGTCATTATTATTCTTCTATTATATTGACATCTTACGAAAATGTACAGGGGACAGCCTTCCTATTTTAAGGGCAGAATTGAAAAGTCAGAAGAAGCACGTTAGAAGTTTGCAAAAAAAGTCACTTTGGTCCAAGATTTTGGAAGAGGTAACGAACTACAAGTATATTTCTTTACAGTAGGCTTAATATTTTTTAAAAATGTACTTTGTTGCAAATAACTTGAAAGGGGTTTAATATTTCACTAGTTATTTGTATTTATCATTTAAGGTGATGGAGCAACTTGTAGACATTGTCCATTTCTTACACATGGAGATTCATAATGCTTTTGGAACTGCTGGTATGTATTGTATTAAAAAAAAGGCAACCTTTTAATTTAATTTTCGTCTCTTTTGTACATATTTAATATATCTTGTGCTTTTTTATAAGTAGATTATGAATGCCTTATGTGGAATATTTATTATTTACTTTCCGAATATGATTGTAGATACCCAAACGCCAGTAAAAAGCAACCGCCAGAAATTGGGAGCAGCTGGTCTTGCTCTACATTATGCTAATATTATTACTCAGATTGATACACTCGTGAGTTTTTATTCGCTCAGATGTTAATAGTTCGTTTACAATGATTGTTTTTCTTACATAATACTTGTAATGCATACCGATAAATTTCTGTTTATTATTGTTATTATTACTATCATTATTATTAATTAAAATAAATAATTGTATTAAGGTCACTCGCTCAAGTTCTGTACCTCCAAGTACTAGGGATTCTTTGTACCAAGGACTACCGCCTAATGTTAAGACAGCAATGCGCTCCAAATTACATTCATTTCACCCAAAGGAAGAGGTACATATTTTAAACTGTTTTCCTATTTTCTTTTCTTATTTGCATTTATACAAACATTAGAGCTGTGTTAAAGTCTTGTTTGTATACACGAACTGGGCAATTATAAGGTGAAAGGGAAAAATGTGACTATTTATATAATGGTTTTTGTCGTTTGGTTAGAATAAGTGTACAAGACTATTTTCATTATTCAATAACAATAATAGTTACGTACGTTTGAGGAGAGATACATAGAAAAGTAGTCGCTAAAAATATGTAAAAGAATATATCTTGTGACTGTAAATTGGCAAATACTAATTTCACATTCAATGTTTTACTAATCGGGTCTGGAGTATTTTTCTTGACCATTTCAACAACATAATATTTCATCCTTTTAATACTTATTATCGACGTTTCCAAGTGTTTATATGTATAATAATTCGGTTTTAACTTCGTAATTGCAGCTTACAATCCCCGAAATTAAAGCAGAGATGGAGAAAACTCTCCAATGGCTTGTTCCAATTGCAACAAACACAACCAAGTAATTCTTAAACTTTTTTTATTCCTTTGCACTTGGTCTGTTTTGTAAATTTCATTATGTCATGAAATGGTCGTTTTGGGTATGTTTATATGTTAGTTTTTATTATGTGATTAATTTGATCTGAAGAATCAAAACTTGAGAAATTTATATGTATTTCTCAATAATCAATTTTCTGGTAGGAATTCCTCACCTGCTTCTCCAATTCATATATGTTGACCCTAAATAATTAGGATCCTATCATTATTCAAAATTTTCTTCCATACACTTTAATTTGAAAGAAATTAGCTTAAATGCACATCCAAACAGCCTTTTTAACTTGTAGAGCTGTTTGCAAATGGGCATTTTGGGTTTGTTTGGATATGCATTTTCAAAGTGATTATGGTGAATTAAAGAATTACAATCAGTGAATGAGTTAGTCAGACAATCACATTAAAGTTGAACATAGATTATATTCTTAAAGTTAGATTATTTCATTATTTTTTTATGTTTTCCATCATTACCAGTTTTCTCATAGCAACTCCTTACTCACTTCTCCGAAATCAAATCACTCTCACCGTAATGATTAGAATGTCTAGTTTTGCACATATTATTTATTAACTGTTAATCTTGCATCATTTCAACCACCACAAACCGGATCAATACAGAGCTCATCATGGCTTCGGTTGGGTTGGAGAATGGGCCAACACAGGGTATGCTCTATTTCTTTTCTTTTTCTCTAGAGGTGGCTAAATGAGCGGGTCAAACAATATGACGACAATATAATAATAATAAATAATTTTTTCATCATAAATTTAAGAGGTTTTATGCAATTAAATACACTTAGGCCAACATTCAACCTGAATTGACCTCTGCATAAAGAAAAAAAGGTCACCTCTGCTTCTGTTTCTTTTTCCATTTTTTCTGCCAAGATCCAGTTTTGATTAAAAGGGTAGTTAATTTTATTTGGTGTAGATCTGAGGCGAACAGAAAACCTTCATGCCCGGTTGACTCATTAAGAATCGAGACTCTCCACCATGCAGATAAAGAGAAAACCGAAGAATGTATTCTTGAATTAGTAGTTTGGCTTCATCATCTTGTGTGTCAATCAAAGGGTATGAATGGTGGAATGAGATCACCCGTTAAATCCCCAATTCGTTCCCCGAATCAAAAGGGAATCCAACTTTCAACAAATCAAGCCCCAAATTCCCCGTTGCTCACAATTGAAGACAGAGAGATGCTTAGAGATGTAAGCAAAAGGAAACTGACCCCGGGAATAAGCAAAAGTCAAGAATTTGACACCCGAAGCAGGTTGTTAAACAAGAATCATAGGCTAACTAAAAGCAGTAGTCATTCCCCGACACGGGAAATCAAGCGGGACCCGTTTCCGATAAAACGACCGTCATCTGTCCCGGTAATTAACTTTGATATCGATCGGATCAAGGCGATGGATGTTATAGATGACATTAAGAGTGTGTGAGTAAAAGTAAAGCAAAACAGTCTTTTGAATCAAGATGATGTTGGTTGGATAGATTTTTGTTGTTTAGAAATTTGCATTTTGCACATGAGTGAGTCCACCTTGGTGTTGTTTGTACAGAAATCTGCACCTTATGTGTCATAATTGCAAAGTTTTTTTTCTTTCTTTTTTTAATCTGTTTAAGTTGTTCACATTTCTTTACATCATATTTGATTACTTTCTTAATTCACATAAGATTCAATTTAATTTATTTTGCTTAACTTTTTTTTTATTTAAATAATAATAATTGATTTTGCAAACAACATTAGTTTTAAGATGCAATTCATGAACCATATGAGTGAGTTTTTATGAATACCACCACCATTAATCATTGATGGTATTTTCAATTTTTATGGTAGATAACCACTGTAAATTGACGAATATTCACAAAAAATGATCTCATTAAAGAATATAATAATAATAATAATACTATTACGTGATATAAAAATGTGCTAGTTAGCATGTCCACCAACATCTACAAACAGTTTTATTAGGACCGGGGAGAGTGAGTAAATAGTCACATCCGGCAGCTGCTCCGGGGCCGAATTTTGCATGGCACGCATCCCAACAATCACTCGACACATTATCACGATCTTTGTCGCACCATTTTGGTGGAAACGGTATCAAATCACTGCATGGACCACCTTTTATTGATGTCATCATTTGAACTATATAAAATAACATTATAAAACAATTATAAATATGAAACATGTTTATTCCAAGATTAACTTATATAATAACATCCATAAAATAACCATTACGATTCATGAAAATATGAAGAAACCAAGAGTATGTCACCTGTGACCATGAAGAAGATGAGAAGCGCCACATTATACTTTGCCATACTTAGATTTGTCTAAGGTTATAAATTAATAATTAATAATCAAGAATGTTTTGAGGTTATATAAAAATGTCCTACCGTATGTATAAATAGAGAAAATATTAAATGACTTGCCGAATTTGAGAGTTTCTCAATTTGTTAATGGTATCAAGAATAAATATAATACAAATATAAATTTTTAATGATATTTTACATTTTAATAGAGTTTGCTTAAATAAGTTTATCACACTTCTTTTGATCGAATGAAGATATTTTGATTTAGAATCTTTTTTATATATTTAAGAGATTTAGTGATTAATCTCTCTGTCAAGATTCGGATGAATTTGCAGGTTTCATATTTTTCCTTATTTCAGATTTTTTTTTTCTTCGGAAGAAAATGTTTATGATATTAAATATCCATAAAGCTAATTAACATATCAATAAAATTTTTAAATAATCCTAACTATTGATTTAGATAAACAAAATTTTAAAGTTATAAGGGAATTTTATACATATGTTCTTAGACTTTAAAAATCATATTTGTTTACCTATTTATAAATATCATATTTACTCCTTATAACAATCCTAAATATCATAGTTAATAAATTAATTCTTAGTCTTATCATTACAATTTTATAATCATTTAATTTTTTTAATTATAATAACTAATAAACCGTTAATTAACCATATTTCCTTTTATTATACAGGAAAAACAATCACATATCTTCGTATCATGATACAATGTTTCAGCTGTCACGTTTACCCTCCCCCTCGCATCGATGTTTCCACCGCCGGTGTGAGTGTTGACGCTATTTGTCGCAAATTTTCTAAAATTCTCATGTTTTCGTGTTATATAACTGGTTAATATTTTTTTTTAATTAACGCCTATATAACACCACATCTAATCTAGTCGCATAATACTGTCATAATTTACATTAAAAATGAGATTTTCCATATATACTATATAACGTACCATAAATATTTGAAACAATATTGTCTTTGCTATTTTATAGATGATTGTTCTTCATCTTTTAAAAAATCTCACACTTCTTTTAAAAAGGGGTGTTTGTTTTAGCTTATTAAGAGCTTTTTTTCCGGACTTATTCTTCATAAGCGTGTTTTTTCCGGCTTATTTTTTTAATCTTGTAACTCATAATAAGCTCAAAAGTCAGAAAATAAGCCTGAAAAAACTAGCTTATAAAATATAAGTACGGTAAATAAAACTTAAATAAGCTAAAACAAACACTCCGAAAGTATGGAGAATATTAGGTATGTGTGTAAGGATGATGAATGTAGTGCATGTATTTGTGATAGAGAAGTATGACTAGAAGTGTTGAATAAATTATGAATAATAGATAGGACAAAGTGTATAATTGTGCAATTAAGTATTAAGATAAATTATTAGTTGTATACTTAAATACAGAAAGTGCTAAGGGGCTGTTTGTTTTGATGGATTCCTTGGGAATTGGTGGGAATTGGAATCCAATTCCAACAAAATCATTTGTTTGGTTCAAAAATGAGAAATAAAAAGGAATTTGAAACATGGAAAACATTCCCACCACTGTGGGATTTTAAAATCCTTCCCTTACCCGAGTTGAAGTCGTGAAACATTGACCAAAGGCGACAGCAGGCGACGGTGGCCCTTCGACGGCTAAAGGCCTTCGACGGCGACTAAAGGGCGACGGCGACCTAGAGCGACGGCGACTAAAGGGCGACGTACGGCGACCAGTGAGGTGACGGCGATCTAGGGTTTGGACAAAGACCAAAGGGCGACGGCGATCTAGGGTTCCGACATACGACGGCAGTGAGGTGGTGGCGATCTAGGGCTTCGACAACGACCAAAGGGCGACGGCGATCTAGGGTTTCGACAACCAGGTAACCTATTCTTCTCTTCTTCATTCTTCTTCTCTTCTTTTCGACATACGAGGCCTTCGACGGCGACTAGTGATGAAGGTGGCGACGGCAGTGAGGTGGTGATGGTGGCGACGACAGTGAAGTGGTGGCGACGGTAGTAGGGCGGCGGCGACGGCAGTGAGGTGGTGGTGAAGGTGGCGATGGTGGTTGGGGGTGGGGAAGTGAATTCCATTTCCTGAAACTACCAAACACAAGAATGAAGGATTTAGATTCAAATTCCAAATCCTTCAAAATCCAATTCCTTCCTAAAATCCAATTCCTTCGAAAAAGAATCCATCAAACCAAACACCACCTAAGTATGTGAAATATATATTGGGTGACCAATATTGGATTGTATATGATCACATGACAGATAACTAGATAAGTAACAACTATCAAATTAAGACTAGTATTATTTTATAATCTCCTAAAATGACACTTTGATCCTGTAATTTGAAATTTTGCATGGATATTTTATTTATGGGGAAATGATACATGCAGTTAACATCATCTAACTTAGGTGATGTTGCTCTCACGTACTATTTAAATCATTAAAACACTCAAATGACTTTAATACCCTTCATTTAAGTGGTATGTGAGAGCAACATCACCTAAGTTAGGTGATGTTAGCTGCATGTATCATTTCACCTTTATGGTTATAATGAGTTTTGTTGTCGCGGAGGTCTTTTAGTTAACTCTCTCCAAAGTGATACAAACCCTTCTTTGACCGTAAAAACAATGCAATCTACCGTTAAACCTCCTATGCAGCCCTCCAACAATGGTTAAACTACTTTCTTACGCTTGTAATAATGGTTGTCCTCGCTACCATTGTGTACGTGCACTATTCCACCTATCATCACTACCACCATTAGATCTCTTTGGATATACGTCAACTAGTGGGAGTGCATCATCACCATTAATCTCTAGTTTCTTAGGTTTTGATCTGTCTACCTACCCTTGTATCCACAATCTTCCATGACCATCTTCTGGTAGTAGAGATGGTTGTGGAGGATGGAGGAAACGTATGTAGCAATAACGGATCAAAACCCAAGAAACCAGAAATGGTGATGATGCACTCCTACTGATTGACGAATTTCCCAAGAGATCTGATGGTTGGAGCGAGAATGGGTGGACACAATCGTAACTTCAATTAAGAGGACAAAGCTATTATTACAAACACAAGAATGAAATATAACCATCGATGGAGGAAAGCATAGGAGGTTTAAAAGTATGATCAATTACATTGTTTATACGCTCCGTCAAAGGAGTTTTATCACTTTGTAGGGGTAATGGGAGTTGCAATCTTCGTATTACCCGTCTGGTTCTCTCAATTTCTCTCTCAGAAGTTATCTACATTACTTTCTTGCAACTCAGATGAGAGATTTAAGTATTAAAGCTAATGGACAGTTAACTAAAAGACCTCTAGTAGGTCTGAAATTACTCGACTCTTCTAGAAAATCTGCTAAAATACACTTATTGTGTTAGACAATTGAATTTTAAAGCGGTAATAAGTTTAATTAGTTAAAAGAATTTTAAAGCGGTAATAAATTTAATTAGTTAAAAGATTCAATTTGATTCAGTTTGACATTAGTGAGTCAAAACGAGCTTGTACAAATATGTTCCATTTCTAACCGAAACTACAAGCAAAAATTAAAATACAACTAAAGTTAACATCTACCATTTCATATTGAAAGATCTTTAAGCACATACACCCTCATACAACAATCTCAAATACCATCAATGGATACTTAAATACATCAATTTACCAAAACGAAAAAGAAAAAAGAAAACAAAAAAGAAAAACCTGTACAAAGAAAAGGTTTGATTTGTAAGACCCTCTCTTTTTCTCTCAATTTACTTGACACTTGCTTTGCAAGCAGATTTAGAAACCAACTTGAAGAAAGTAATCATAATAACTCGCTGTTGTCTCTTCATGAACCGAAAACCATGTAGATTGTAGAGGAGTTAAATAGAATTCAAAAATTAGTTTGTGGTTTAATTTATTTTATTTACTGAAAGGGTAATTTCTCAGCTCCTTCTTCAACTGCATTTCTCCATAACCGATATCTTACTCCTAGTTTATCATAAGATACTGGCATGTTCCACACATTTTCACCGCTGATCATCCTATCTTGTTGCCCAAGTACAAGTCGTAGATCCTCATTAAGTACCTGTAATGAAAATTCAGGTTCAAAAATATAATATTATTATTTTGTTAACTTTTTTATAACATATTATTCAAGATGACAGTTTCAGCCCATTTACTTCTTAATGGGTCTATTTAGGTTATTTTTAATCAGAAATGGCAAAAGGAGAAGGTTCAACACAATATACGTTGACCTTTCCGCCAACCCAACCATACAAATATGACCCATTCGGCCCAAACCCTTTTGACCCCGTTGATTGACCTGCCCATCTTGCCACCTCTATCTTTTATTGTTACTACCCCTACTTTTCGATGATTTTATTCCTTAGAAATTGGCACACATATATTAACAAGTATCAGAAACTACAACTTCCATGACACTAACTTCAAATTTTCTACACTCATACATTCATGTGAAAAAAAAAATTAACTATATATGAGGGCTATAGCCGTGCTACGGAGTTATTTTGCTTATTACACAAAGGTAAGAATGAAACTTGTAGCATGTTGTATCACCAACAATTAATAAGTTATAATAACCATAACAGATAATTAGTTCAAGACTATGCCAAATGTGACTAAAAACTATAATAATAATAATAATTTATAATCTTACCTTTTCTGCAAAATGCCTCCACAAGTAGTGCATGAAAGGAACGTATTGCAAGACCGGAGCAAAATCAAGTGACATTCTGTATAATAACCTTGTCTTATTTCTTGATGATGGTAAACATATGTGTAGTTGGTGAAGGTGTGTTGAACATTGCTTCGTGCTTTGGCCTTCCAATTTCCCAGGTTTTGAAATTCCTATTGTTGATAAAACCATACAAGGTGGACGAAATTCCATATCTATTGGATATGGATCCCAATAACCTTCTAGACCCGATGACGGGGTCAAAAATTTAACCAAGCTACAATAAGAAAGTAAACATTAATAATCTATCAATGAGGTTTTATGCGTTAAAAATACCCTCCTGGTGACTTTTGACTAGTTTGACCCATTTGACTTGTTTCCTTATAAGTTATTTCTATAAAAGATAGCCCGAATCTACCCATTTATTAGTAAATAGGTAGAGATCGTCGCCTGTACCAACTTCTTGTGTTCAAGATCAACTATAGTTACAGAAATGATCAACCTCCTATTATATAAAAATGTTAAGGAAAAAGAGAAGAAAAAAAATATTATTTAGCATGGAAGCAAACCTTGGAACACTCCACCCCTTTGCAAATGTGGAAGTGTGGGTGAAGGGTGCATGTGCAAGATCCAAAAGGTTGTCTAAAAGTAATCCATGTTCCACTGGTAGTTCCATCACAATCTGTATGTAAGTTGATAAATAATATCATTAGTGACAAAGTAACCTAACAACCGGTTTTAAAATTCAAAAAGATAAAATGATAATGATAATAATAATAAACAATAAATAAAAAATCTCCAAATTACCTCAGCATGTATTTGGAATCCCTTAGGTGGTTGTAGTGAAGGAATTGTGGCTGAAGGAGGCTCATTGCCTGGCCAGATCCATATCATTCCCTCTTGCTCAAAGCACGGAAGTGATTTTATCTTGACGTTAACGAATTTTGTTGAAGGCATTTTTTCACATTTTCCATCTGTAGAGTACTCCCACCCTGAAATTCAAATTTACATAATTAAGATTGTTACACATTATGGTTAAGTACTAAGTAGTACATTAATTGCAAAAGGTTATTCAAGTAAAATCTTACCATGGTAGGGACATTGGACTCGACCCTCATTTACAGAGCCTAAGTCAAGAGGGCATGCTCTATGTGCACATGTGTTCCTTATACATCCTGGTTTCCCATCCTTCCCACGAAATAAAACCCACGGTTCTTCAAAGCAGTCAATTGGCAGCTGCATTGTTAAAAAAACAATTTCATAAAAAAAATCCAATTTGTGTAATAAGTAATAACTTGATAGCTCTTTGATGTCTCATAAATGACAAAATGGAAAAAATAATATAAAAATGGTGTACCAATGTGTCCTCTTTAAGGTCTCTTGAGAAAGCAACAGGGTACCAAAAGTTCTTTAAACGAGGATGGTAAGATTTCACAGGACCAGAAACATTTAGACCTTTTCTTTGTGTTTTTCTTTCAATGGTTTCTAGAGGTGGTTTAGAAGTACTAGGAGATGAAGTTGTGATCTCTGTTGTGGTTGTGTTTCGGTCTTGCAAAAGTCTATCATTCACCAAAGTTTCCATGTGTGCCAACTTATCTAAAGTCGCACCAACCCTTGCTTCTGATATATGCATCTGCCATTTTAGTTGAACAAGAAGATATTCAGGTTTTGGAATCAATATCATATAGCTTTCTATTATTATACCTCAACAAAAACCATGCCAATTCAATTATTCGATGCATATTTTCTAACCTGTTTATGTGCTTCTGCTAGCTCTTCTTGTAACTCTGCTAGATCCTTCTTTAAGGTTCCAATGGATTTGTAATCACGGGCCAAAGGGTTTAAAACATCAACAACCTGCAGCCATGTCTTGTGAACATAAGATTGATTCTATATTATCCCAGCTACTATATATGCAGAGAAGGAATTAAATTAATGTTTTAGTTATAAAAAAGTGAAAATTTTGAAACCTTTTCATGTAGAAGCATGATTGTAAGAAGATCTTGTCTAGCTCGCCAATCACAATACTGTATATCATATCTGGCCACTTCAAATGCTTCATTTACATCCAAAAACTTTCCTTTATTTTGTTGAACTTTAGATTGAGGCTCTTGTACATCAAATAGAGTGCTCCACGAGTTTTTCTTGTCGACAAGCCCACCTCCCTCCCCGCTGGCTGATATTGCAAACACTACAAACCCTCCTCTAACACCCTATATTTCAAGAAAACATTAAATAAACGACTTAACACGTGTAAAGTGTTAAAGAGACTACACTCATGCAAAAAGTAAATATTAAAACAAACTATTATGGTAAAAAAATAGATCTTGTCAAAGTCACAAGTGTTTTGACATAGACCAAGCAGCATAATTAGACTGATGGATCATTATGTATCTTTTTTTTTCTTCATAAATAGAGCACCATTACTCCATTGGTATAGATAGGGCATAGTTTGATTTTGTATGTGATATGTCACACATGCAAGTTCTCTATTCGAAATCAAAACAAATCTATAACATATTCATCAACTAAAGTTACCATTACAAATAGCACAAACACAAAAACTGGTGTTCAATTATTGTACAAAGTCTATGTCAACTTTGAACTTTAGATGTATTTTTAACGATCTCTAAGTTGTAACAGAGGAAGACAAACAGACTCCCTCGTGTTTCTTTCCTTACACTAATCTGATGATTAATTTGCTTAGGTTTACTATTGCTACGAAATTCCTGTCAAAAGTGTACTTAGAATGTAAATTGCATGATGCCTAACTGTAATCTTCATTAAGCAAGTTGTAAACGAGGAAGACCAAACAGAATTCTCCGGTGTTTTTTAGGGGGCTGTTTAATGAAACAAAGTGACTAAGCGTCAATGAAATCAGTAGTCTGAATAATTCAGAGGCTCCACCATATAAGGATTCTGATAAACAATACAAATAATAAATTAATTACTATTTTAATCTTAATAAATAATTAAATGTAAAATAAGGTATCGTTGTTATAAGGCAACATGGAACGATTTTAAGGAGTACTTCATGACTCATTCAACATAGTCTTTATTTAAAGATGAGAATGAAACTGGCTAACCGCTTAATGATTCACGATTCAAAGTTGAATTATTCTATTCAATTACAATCAAACAGCCTTTACTCTACATAAATTTTCACATCTTTGTGCGTACATTTACTATTTAAAAGAACCAAACTGTCTTCCCATTCTCTGCCACTAATTTCTCACACATCTTCTCGAAGATTCTGTATGTTAATAAAAGTTCTATTCGAAGTTTGTGACATATACGTATAACCTTCGGTGAGTCGAGATTAAACCAGTCGTAATCAAGATTAGGGCTACAACTTCGTCAACTAAACTTAGAACCAGAGAACAAAAAACTGAAATGACTCTCTAGCTAGCAAAAGCAAATCGAAGAAGGAATAGAGATTAAAGTAGTCGTGATTACCTTTCTGGTGGTGAATTTTGATGATCGAGATAAGGAAATCGGAAGAGATAGAGCAGCAGCAGTAGCAATGGCGGTCATGGCGATTGGAAAATGACAAATTTGAGAAAGAAAGAGAGAGAAAATTAATGAGATTTGTAGCGGAGGAGGTTTATTGGGGAAATTGGTAGATATGTGGCTCAAGTGACGCGCGATCTCGGTAGGCCTGCCATGCGCTGACAACTGGAATGCGTGAAGCAAGCCATGACCACAACATGTATTCCCGTTTTGAACTTGCTTCTGTGTTTGAGGGGCCCGCTATATCTTGCCACCTCGGATTTCCTGATATCTAACCTATCGGATTTGTAGATTTTTTTTTAGCTAAATCCACCGAAATTTAATACATAGAGATAGAGGTGATAGATCTACTAATTTTATATTTTTATTCTTACTTATTTTTTTACTTCTTTACTGATAAAATCAATATAAATATTAAAATTAAGGACAGTGATAGTTGTAAATAAGAGTATAAAAAGTAATTTTATTTTTTCAAATTAAAAATCATAACTCATGTTACATAATCAACCTTTCATGTTTGTAAAAGATTCATATTAATCACATTTTAAATAATATTCAAACTTTTCATTCATTACAAACCAGTGGCGGACCTACTCTTTGTGGGGGGGGGTCAAGCGCCACCGGTCCTTTGGCGGTTTGCAGTGTTAATTTTCGACTTTTTGATACGTTGCCACCAGTAAATTTTCAGGGTGCACCCGTGATGCCACCAAAATCAAAGGAAAAATGAAAGTTTTCTAAAAAAAATGATAAAAAATAGTTTAATCTTTCAATTTATACCTTTAAAATCAAGTTTTAGTTAACATTACTTCATATAAATTGTGTTTTGTTTTAAATTTTGGCTCTAAAATACCATAATAACAGTCGAAATCTCGTTAATCCGACCCGATTAACCGGAAACCCGAGAAAAAACCCGAACCACACCCTCACTTTTATTTAATTTTATTTTCGCATTATATGTTGCTACCGGTCCCGAGAAATCCTGGGTCCGCCACTGTTACAAACAATTACCATTTTTAAACCTTAAAATCTTTTTTTTAACTCTTATTCATAGCCCTTAGGGCTATGATTACCATTGTCCTAAAATTAATAAAGAATGTGAGAAAAAAATTAGTACACTCGACATATCATCTTATGATAAATAGGAAGATGAAATAAAAGAAAAAAAGTAGAATAATATATCATTTTTCTCTAATATAGCATTTCATAAATTCACTTTTAATCCTAAAAGGACATCTAAAACGTGTTTGTCGAAATGGTAACTTGGTGATTCACAACATGAAATTTTTTGCGACCGTCAATGTATCAAATATTAATATGTTTTGACCGGTCAATACTATTGTAAACGAATAGGTGAATGGCCTTATTCTAGGGATTTTGTTTCTTTAATAAAGAAACAGACACGAACAATGATCGCATTCATTTGTTTCTATAAACAAACACAGACAATTATCGCATTCATATGTTTCTGTTCGTGAACATTGATATTTATATCATAATGAGGTAACAAATCTTAATCATTAATTAAATATTGATTTATTAGATCTTATGATCATAATCTAACCGTCACAATCTATTGCCACCAAATCATGGTTTGGTTATGAATAAAATGAAGGATTAAATGTAGACCATTTGATCAAATCAAATGAATGACTAGAGTTAAATCTTTTATTCTCACCTATATATAATATACACACATATATACATATTTATATGTGTCTAGTGTTTGTTTATATTTAATAATATCGCGTTTTTATAATATTATATTTATATATGTATCCGTTGGTTTATGTTTTTGGTTACTTTTGGCTATATTAAGTTAAACAAACGAACATAAGTATAAAAATTAATTCATTTATTAGTTTGTATTCATTATTTCTTCAGCTAAAATCTAATGAACAAACGTAAAGAAATCCCTTTTGTATTCTTTGACCGTCTACGGCCAGACGGCCATACCGGTCGACAAAAAAATATCTTCTTTTCTCTTAAAGTGTTTGTTATTTGTTAGACTAAAATTTAATGAATAAACACGAACAAGTAACCTTTGTATTTTTTTTATCGTCTACAGCCCTACCGGCTGACCAAAAATCCCAAATAACCTTCTTTTCTCAAAAAGTGTTTGATACATGAGTAATTCTAAAAGGACAAATTGCTTGAAAACATAATAAACATCGCATTAGTTTTCACTGAATTAAACCCTGACTTTTTTACTTAAAACAATACAATCAATTTTTCCCCTCTTATTAGATGTTTTTAGTTAAAACTGGTAGAATTAGTATGTTTTTTTATTTTTCAACAAAACCAGGTTTTTCTAACGAAAATTATGGTTATATCAATCTTTTCTTTTGCCTTATTTTCTCTTTATCGGTTAGAAATTACTGAAAATATTTAGTGGTTAAAGTGTTAATGAGGAAAACTTTATGGGGTTTTTCCAATATTAACCTTATTATCATTCTGGACGCACCATACACTCAAACACACGCACACGTGTTTGAGAATCACCATGGTCGACTTCCGCCACCACCATGATAGTCGACTTTTATTGGCACCATCATATCATTGTCATCTTCTGACTATCAACATTACGGTTTCTCATTGTGAACACCATGCTGGAAGTAATGATAATACATTATTTAATCACCAAATATAATCATCATACTCATGTCATTATGTAAACTCTTAACATGTTCACATTACTCTAGAATAGCCCTGTATTGGTATCCAGGCTCTCGCTATATTCAGCAAGCTGCTACCCCCGCATATTACCCTTACTTAATTCATGGGATTCTTTTGTGACTTTGACTAGTTCTATATGTTTATAATAATAAGGACCTTATATTAACGCAAAGTACCCCCATTCATACGCTTAGGTCGTGCATCACTCACTGTCTATTAGCATGTACAATCTATTTTCACATTAACAGATTATTAACACTTAAGGCCTAAACACATAAAAGATATAAATGCATGTCACATATAATCACCGAGCACAGTATATTTCACATAAACATATACTGCTTATTGTCTTACTCACAAGGATATTTAGCTCCAACCAATAGCTCTTGAACCCGGTTTAAGTTCAGACAACACATCACTATGTAAGTATGTATCTGAATGACTGAATCTCTCAAACTTGGACTTTGATATCTAATTGTTACACCCCATTTATATTGTAAAACTAAACATGTCATTTAATTTCTCAAGAAAAATCTATGTCAACATTCATTTTGAACAAACAATCAACGAGTACATCATTTCGAGTCATATTAAATATTTACCAAAAAGTAATAACTGACATCACTGAGGTGAGCAGTCAACACGCATCGGAGCCTCTTCTTTGCCATAACCTAAAATAATGAACAAGTTAATTATAAAATTTAGTGAGCACAAAATAACACATCATACCATATATGCTTTGGGAAAATGACTGATTTGCAACACTTTGGTGCCGAAAGAATAATTATTCTTATATGATGGGTAATGAATGATTGCTTGCCAACCCTACTAAATCGTTGCTATAAAGAATTATATCCATCACCAATGTATGAAAGAAGTATTGGAAATCATCACTTGCCAACTCTGATAAAACGAATATTGTATTACAGGATTTCAATGAGCTCATTCACGGGTATTTGGCTTATTTGAATCCTTCGACTGAGTTCTTCATGCCTCCGCTGATGATTATTTTCAATTAAAGAATAAAGATCAATTTGAAAAGTTGAAGTCTTATTCCCATCTCCGGTTGGCAAACAGGAACAATCAATCTAATTTTATTTCTAACAGTTGAATCGTTAAGCCAAATGAATGTTGGGGTGGGTTTGAAAGAGAGGGAATTGAGTAATGTCTTTTATTTGGGTTGACTTCTCCAATTTGCTCATTTTTCATGCTGTTTTCTAAACTATGGTTGTAAGGTGTTGTTTCATGTGTGGGTGTCTTCTTGATCGAGTTTAATTTTTTTAATTCATATTCCTATAGTATAGCTTGTAGATTATGGGTTCTTGTTCTTCGAGTTTTGTCATATTGTTTGTTGTTTTAAAAAAAATTTATCAAGTTTTTAAAATAATTATTTAAATATATAAGTGTTTTTTTTAGTGAAAAGAGTTAAATACTTGAATATTTCCCCAGAATAGTATACATACTTCTATCTATACCTATCTTAGGTGATTTTACAAACACTCTAAGTGAAGAGTATATTACTATTTTATCATTTATTTATTTAAGTGTATACGATTGTAAAAACACTTATTATATATACTTCTAGCTGTACACATTTTTTTTTTTTTGTCACTTAAGTTAATTATTAGTACAGTTGTATGGCTAACGAGTAGTTTATTGCTTTTTAAACAGATAGTATAAAATCGTTTAAGTTTTATTAAAACTACTTTAGGGCAGCATTATTTTTACACATGCTGCAATTCTTAAAGCACGTCACATTACACTCATGTATGCGTAATATTCATAAGGTTTACTCCGAAGGATAGGGATGTAATTATCTTTTCCCTTCTCTATTATAAAATTAACGTGATAGATAATTAAAATTAGTATATTTAATTACCACAATTTGTTCTGAAGTTGAAACTTGAACGAACTCACCTAACATTCATTTAAAAGTTGCATACAAGTTGAGGTCAAGACCATTGAGTGTTTGACTAGGCTGTCTTACATTTACATACAAAGTATATATAAACTGGTTTTGGACGGCAAAACCCAATTGACTTGACGAAGATTTGGTTCGCTTCTTAGTTTTAGATTCGGGTGTACATTCTAATCGGTTTCGACCCGATTGACACCACTAATTTTGACTTTGCATTCTTGATACATGTTCTTAGGTTGAGCATGTTATTCCACATAACAATACCAATCTTCTTAGGTTGAGCATGCTATTCCACATAACAATACCAATCTTTAACATTACTCTACACATATTTGAATCAAAGCATCACCCAATCAAGCCGATTTCACATCGTTACGAGTGCAACAACGATGAGGACACCCTCTCGATATTCATCCCCGAAGCAGACGATGACCCTTTTGGAGTTTGAAGCGAGGAAGAAGAGGATTGTGCCATAACCGATGGTGCGAAAGTAGAGACGCTAGTACTCATGTTCATGCTAGTCCCGCCAACCGACACATCTATGGTGGTCCCGGCCTTTGGAGCCGGTGGCTTCTCGATCTCCGACACTCCTTCCAACATCTGAACCACTTTTCCCATTGTTGGTCTCTGCGACGGTTGTTCTTGAATACACCAAAAACTTACTTCAATCACTCGTCGAATCTGATCCATATCCAGTTGTTCACCGTTTTGAATCTTGGCGTCGATAATTGCTTCGATATTCCCTCGATCAAACTCTTCGTATGCCCAAACCGAAAACTTCTTCCGGTTCGTTAGCTCGGAAACTTCAAAGTTCCGTCTTCCACACACGATCTCTAACAAAACCATTCCGTAACTATAAACATCTGATTTCGAAGTTATTGGGAGGTTTGCAAGCCATTCCGGGGCCAAATACCCTCGAGTCCCTCTGACACTAGTTAACGTGCGATAGCGGTGGTCTTTAGGGTTTACTAGTTTCGCGAGCCCAAAATCCGAAACTTTAGCACTGTAATTATCGTCTAGAAGAATGTTTTCGGGTTTGATATCACAATGAACTATACAATCTCGACATTCTTCGTGAAGATATGTAATACCCCTTGCAGTCCCAAGAGCAATATTGAACCGGCACTCCCAATTCAACTGTTGTTCAGGAGTGAACAAAAAGTTATCCAGAGAACTGTTTTTCATAAACTCGTAAACTAATAGCCGGTGGCGACCCTCAGAACAAAACCCGATTAGTCTCACAAGATTCAAATGATGGGTGCTGCTAATTGTTGCGACTTCCATACGAAACTGTTTCTCGCCTTGTTCGATCCCTTCGAGTTGTTTGACTGCAACCGCAGTTCGGTTTGCTAGAACGCCTTTATAAACCGCACCGAACCCACCGGCTCCTAGCTTCTCCTTGAACCCTTTTGTAGCCCTTTGGAGGTCCTTGTATGAAAACTGGACAGGTGCACCAGATGCATACTCCAGAAGCGCGTATTGAGCCGATAAAACACCGAGTCTGGGGCTGTTTCTGCAACACCAGAACCATAAACCGAGTTCAGCCATAACTAAACCGAAAAGTGTAGCCACCGCCACCACCACCACTATCCATGGGCGGAGCTTCCACCGGGTACTCTTATCAGAAGTAATGGACGGATTTGGGATCACAGGTCCACAAACTTTGAGGTATGACGTGCTGGGAAGTGCAGGCGATTGATACCCACTTACAAAGCTGGGGACTTTCAAGTAACATAATCCGGTGCCATCAGATAATGATGTTGACGCAATGCATGAACCGCTAACGAGACAATTTAGCCTGCAGGCAGAGATACCGATGAAGAACACCTGTGAAGATAATTCCGGTGGGTAAGTTAAGAACTTGGCGTTATCTAATTCTAACATGGTAGCACTACCGGGGCAATTCTCGATTTCCACTTTTCTCCGGCAGCCTTTCCGGTTGTCAGATGGATCGACTGGATCGAAATTCTGTGACGGACAACCACATACCGGATTCGAACCGTTGTAGCTACAGATTCCCAAGTTTCCACAATACCCGAATACTTGACATTGATCGCTCACGGCGGCCCATCTCACATTTTGATTACCGGTGTTTCCGGTTGAAGAACTGTAGATTCTCAAATTACCATCGTTGTCTAACTTGGTAAACCTAAATATATCAGGACCTTCAGCATAATCACTACTGTAAGCCATGATTACAGAAGTGGTAAGCACGGGATCAGAGAGGGATAAAATCCCAATTGATTGGAGCCCTAAACTTGGTGAAGTTAGGTTAGTATTGACGGATGAGTTCAATCCCAAAGTCCAATAAACGATGGAATCATTCCATCGAAGAGTTAAATTCCCTGAACTAATCAAACGAAACGAGTATAAACCAGAACGCAAAACATGATTCACCGTAAAATTCTGACCGGGAAGTATGGTATCAGTAGGATTATCGAACGAACTCCATACAGAAACGGATCCGTTTCTGAGAACCAATTTACCTGAATCGTCGAGAGCAGCTGTAGTGACACCACGACCAGCTGTATTGGACTGCCAGACGAGAGAGCCAGAGCCGTTGACAAGACGAAGGTTGCCATCGGAGAGGAAACTGAGAGAGGCGGTGGAGTCAGCTACACCGGCGTCTCCACCGGCTTTCCACAGTGATATTCCATTATAGGTGATGGCGGCGAAGTAGGCGTCGGGAGACTCAGAGACGAAACCGAAAGAGAAGGTGTTATTGGGTGAGTTCCAGGTTTGGGTGGGGTTTGCGGCGGTGAGAGACTGGCCGGGTCTGATATCGGCGGCGGTGGACAGGGAAAACAGGATTGATGATAGGAGTAGAGGTAGATAGGGATTAAAGGCGATCATTGTTGGGAGGTTTGTGGTGATATCTGGTGGGCATTTCACATGGATGAGTTTGTGGGGAGGGAGGGTTGAATGTTGATGCCAGGTGAGAACGAAGACTTTTGACTTGGCTATGGTCTGCAGTCATTGGGAGCCTAAAATATTACATTTTTCATCCCTCTACTATTATTCTTGTCAAGACATATAATTATTTGATAATACGTTTCATTTTTAACTTATTTCAAAGAATGAAATATTATAGAGAAGTAATAGTAGAAAATTGAATTACAGAGAAATATACTATGGATAATAAAAAAATTCTGTTTTTTTTAAGACAATAGACGTATATTAATTATCTTATAATGTACACTAGTGATTATAAGTGCCCCTCCATATAGTGATTATAAGTACCCCTCCATAAGACATGAAAGGACCAGCTACTAAGTTACTGTTATTGTGGTAATTGTCATACTAATGAAGCAATTACTACTATAACAGCCCAAATAGTCCACATAATTATACACAAAATATATTTATCACTCCAGCTTGTGTAAAAGAGCTGGCATGGCGACCCATTGATCCCACTTTGGTTTTTTCTTAGTCTTCACTCTCTCGCTTATCCATTGAAAAGAAAGTTGCCGAATCTCAAAAGGTAAGTCTTCCCATTTGTTTAGTATTTATAAAGAAATTAAACTGAAAAATAAAACAAATGTCTGAAAAAAAGAATATTCGTGATCAGCTCACACTCAGATCAAGAAACTCAAAATACAAAGAAATGACCATCTTTTACCTTTTTTTCCCCTGACCTACCTTACCAAAAAATATATAATTCTTTTCCATTTTCCTGATTTCATTTCTCATATCAAACACCCTCTAGATTTCCACCATTTCAATTGAATCCCATCATGACTCACTTTTTTATCTATCTTTTTCTTTGTTTACTTCAAAAATAATTTCAATAATGTAAATAAAGAGTTAATTACATTTTTGTAATAGGATTTGTGTGCATAACCGTCGAACCCTGATGACACGCCCAATGTCATAAGACACTCAAGGGTTACACATGTGAGAGTACGTAATTCAAGAAGTTGTACAATCACAGTTTAAGAGAAAGGTTCTATGACAGTTAGTCATAAACCAGTAGAGATAGTTGTAATTACCAAGTCGATTAATTAAAAAGAAGATATATATTTATTAGTTAATAAATATAAATATATATTGTTAATTATTAACATTTAAGATTAATACTTTGGATATTATCTTAAAGGTTTTTGCTAATTAATTATTAAAAGGGAAATATATATATATATATATATATATATATATATATATATATATATATATATATATATATATATATTAGATAATATATATTTTGTATTTTAATAATATTTAGTAAATGGTAATTAATCAAGGTTTTCTATTTAAACTTTATGGAGATGTTATCTATAAATAGAGGATTAAGGAGCCTTGATTAGGTTAACACAGATTACAAAAGAAAAACAAAACTCTCTCCCCTCTCCTCTCTTGTTCGGCCGTCGAACACCCCAAGACCAATGGGAGGTTTCGACTTTGGAGTTTGTAACTTCAAGGAATCAAGAACAAGCTTCGTGATCAATCCTCCTAGTGGATTCTTGTGGTGCCTCATTAAGGGTGGACTACAACTTGAGCAACCCTAGTAAAAGGTAAAAAGGTATAAACTTTATCCACTTGTTCTTGCTCATCTCATCATCATCGATCGAATATATATATATATATATATATATATATATATATATATATATATGATCATATGTATGCATATATTGTTAAAATGGTGATCTTGAATGTTATGTTATAACATGCTTCAACTTAATATTCATTATCACATGATCATATGTATCTATATATATATATATATATATATATATATATATATATATATATATATATATATATATATATATATATATTGTATATCCATACACACTAGTGGTAAACAAAAGATCACAACCCTTTGGAGTTTTAAGGGTTAGTTATTATTTTAGTTCCGCTTTATAAATAATAATAGTTTTTTATTTGCAATACTGAGTTGGTTCAAACTAGTTAGGTTGTGAATCAGTGTAACTCAAGTTTTTTTTGTGAACTGCTATATGTGTATTAAAACCCAACATTTTGGTCTATGTTGTTTACATGAAATTTCACATTTAGTCCTTACGCTTCATTAATTACGATATTCATCCTTATGGTTTACATTTTGTTTCAATCTCAGTCCAACTTCACTTGAAAATACCATAATACCCCTCAAATCTTAATTTATCCTTTTATCCTTTTAAATATTATTGATAAATATACAAAATAAATAATAATAATAATAATAATAATAATAATAATAATAATAATAAATACACTTCCCCCCTCCGCCACGTCTCTCTGATCCCTTTCCTCTCTCTCTCTCCAATACCTTGCACCGCCACCACCACAACCATCGTCAAGAATAAACTACCAGTTTGCTCAATTTAATGCTAATACCTTTATCTTATATCTATTATGCCCACCTGCAGTTTCCATCCATCAACATCGGGATTAACCTCATTCAAGAGATGGTATTTTGAAGCCATTGAGTTAGTTTGAATAATCGGAGGTGTGGTTACATAGAATTTATACACCTTCCACACGAAAAGGGATGTAATGAAAGAACTGTTTATATTCAGAAACAATTCATATCCATATCTTATATCTAATACTATTCGATTATAGGAGTGTGCCGTTTCCGTAGCTATTGATTGGACAAATAAGAACTCATTAACTATGAAAAATTATGACAACAACCTAGATTACGCAGACGAGGAATCCTACTCGATTATAGACATTAACTCCGAAAATTATGACAGCAACATACCTTAGGTCACATTAACATATAGTAGAACCATAGCTTCGTAACGGTTGTTTATGAAACTTCTAAAGCCACCATCAGTCCTTGTAACACCCCAAAATGGGGCCTAGTTGTAAACTGTAGTACCTGTAGCTTTAGTAGTTGTACGTTGACCTTAAATTGGTGTTTTGTTGTTAAATGTAGTATACATGTTGCTAATTGGAGTTCAATATGTTAATTGGTGTTTTAAACGTGAAATGGTGTTAATTGGTGCTAATTGGTGTAAAATGGTGTTAACTTGTGTAAAAATGTGGTAATGTGAAAAGTGTCATAAGTTGACCAAGTAGACAAATAGTTGAACGGTTTTGGATAATGATTCCAAAAATATCTCCGTTAGTTGAAACGGATAACCCTAAGTTGTGTTTTAAGTTGAATAGGAGAACAAAATACCCGTGTGGGGTATTAGGCACTTAATTCGGCCTATTGACTCTTTCTTGTGTACTGGATAAGCTAAACACACACATACATACATACGCATATCTTCACACACACTCAAACTCTTGCCATTTTGAGATAGAAATCAAGAAGGGAAAGGATTAGAAACTGATTTCCACAAGAATCCAAGCTAGCAATCGGTTCTATATCATCATTCTTGTAAGTTTTCTTAGTTGAAACTAGTTTTTGGGTTTTAATGGTGAAAGACCCATTTTGGTAGATTTAGATTAGTTTTTGTGTTGATTTCGTGTCCAAATCATGTTAGTAAGTTCATTTATATGCTAGATATGTTGTATAAACGCTTGAATACGGATTCAAGTCGAGATTTGTGTCTAAAATTCGAAGAACAGCTGCTGTCGGAGAAACAGAGTTGTGTTCACTGTATTTTTGGTTCATGCGGTCGCATGGGGAAAGCCATGCGGCCGCAAAGGATCTTGAAAGTCACTACGGGCATAGGCAATGGGTCATACGGCCGTAGTAAGGTGTTATTATGGTTTACCACCTACGGGTGATGAAATGAAGCCTACGGGCGTAGGGATAAATTCCTACGGCCGTAGGAGTGGGTTTTGAGGTATGACCCTTGCGGTCGCAAGGAAAACCCTTGCGGTCGCAAGAAGGGGTGTTTAAGTGACCCTAGCGGTCGCATGTGAGACCCTTGCGGTCGCAAGCAGGGGAATTCAGTTGACAGCTTTGTAGACTTGTGTTTTAAGCCTCGTTAATTGCCGTTGATTAGTGTCTAAGCCTGAACCTAATGTGTTAGGTGATTCGGGCGACTCTGGTGATTCTTGAGATTCTCGATTCCACTTCTGCCTATTGTAAATTCGAGGTGAGTACCGGTTTCCCATGAGTCTCAATAGGTAAGTTATCTGTGGTACATGTTGACACGTGATTGGTGCATTGATATGTAAGACACGAGGTAATATATGATAGAGTTATACAAGCATGCTTATTATTGATATGAAAGATATTGTTGTGATTATATGCGCGCATGAACTGGATCCTTATTGGATCAGCTATTTGTTTATGAAGTTATGTCCGGACAATGAACGGGAGAACACGGAGGTCAGTCAGGTAGACGGGTGTTAGTATCTGGCTGGGTTCCCAGGGTCCTTAGGGACTACGAATTGGGGAACTAACGGTACTCAAGTAGTATACACTTGGGTAGGGCTCTGCAGGCCGCCGTTCCTCTATGGAACTGGGTTCCTTGATAGATTGGAACCAGCATGAAAGACATGGTGTACCACGTGGACTGCGGTTGGGTTGTTGAGCGGGGTTGGCTCCCCTGCAATATACGACTCCTGCTGACACGTTTGGCTCGCCGTAATGTGATAGGATAGCCCTGTGTGCTGTTCTGATACATGATAGCCTGCTTATTGATGCTTATGTGTAATTGGTGCTCACTAGCTAGTTGTGGCTAACGGTGCAAGATTTACTTTTTTTGCAGGTTGATGCTAGAGGCCTGGTGAGGCGGGTACTGGTGGTAGTTTTTGGTTGTAAATACCTTTTGGGAACACGTCGTTATATGTATGGATCCGATGGTCGGAAACTAGCAGGTAACGCTTGTAGATAACAAACTTGGCTTAATTTTTGATGTAATTAATTAGCCGAGTTAAACAACGTTGCTTTTGTAATTGGTGTTAATTCCGCTGCACGCTTTTGATAATCGTTGTTTAAAAAGTTTAAATTAACTCTAATTTTAAGCTCGTTAGGGGTGGCGTTACAGTCCTACCGTCCCTGCTCCGGCGCCAAACGACAACAATCGGTCGTTCGGTATCCCTCAAATGATCGAAGCAGCCGGCGTTGTTATTCTCTGATTTACGACCCATTATAAGTTAAATGAAAACTCATTGAATGACCACCGACTATAATAACTCAATCCCAAATGTCTTTACACATTTCTGTATAGCCCACTAAACATTAACAACCCATTTAAGATTGGTTTAAAAGCCTAAATCTAACATTCAATGCCATGTCAGATTTTACAAATCAACCATATGGCTTAACTGAACAATTGGAGGAACAATAGGAATGCCACATAGGATTCATTGGTTCTCATTTAGATAAGATATAGATATCAAAAAGGTCTAAATAACCTCTAATCAATAATCATGCTTCTTTCCAACAACATCGTTGTTCACTTGTTCCCTCTCCAAACCTTTTATGCCATATTTTGTCCTACAATATACTCTCATAGTTTATACCAAGGTTCATCAACCGCCACCGTTGGAAAAACTAGAGTCTCCTCGCCACAAACCGAAACATTGCCCTTGTCGTATACGACAAAATCTGAGCTCGCTTGCTATATCCAACGAAATCCAAGCCCCTTAACATCACAGACATAAACCCTGCCCCTTGCCAACTCTAATGAAACCAAAATTCCTTATTGGTTGACTACCAATGCTTGCCCCTCGCCTTCTCTGACGAAATATGAACTATTCGTCGTCAACGACCTATTGCCCCTCGCCATCACCGAGCATACTTACTGATGTAATATTCTCATATCCTTCTTCCCTATATCTCTGTTTATTCTCCATCAGATGTCATTAAGATTTTTTCGCTCTTCTTTTTATTTCATCGATGTCTAGTTATAATTGAACTACACAAATGAAATATATAATATGTCCATTATTAATCATGATATGTATCATCTAGTAAATTACAAATTATGACAGAAACCGTTCAAATTTATATAAATTGGGAGGGGGTTTTAAAATTTGAAGGTGTTTTACGAAACATTTCAAGGGGGTCTTATGAAAATGCGAGGGAGTTTTTATAAACATTGTATATTAATACAATTAATTATAGGTTGTTTATAAATTATGTTTAATAACTTGTAATATATTTTGTTTAAGGAAAAAATAATTATATATTTACGACTGTCTCATTTTTATCTTCGTTTTGGTATAACATAGTTAATATTTTGGTATGTACTTTTTTATATGTTTTTGTATTCATTCTTTCTACGTATCATAGTTGATATAATAACTGCTTAATGATGCATTAATTAGTCATTAATGGTTCATTAATGACGGTCCATCCGGTCTCAATTCACAACTATTGATGGAACAAAAACTAAAAATATACTAACTTTAAAAAAATGTCATAATACGATAAAATTTATACCAAAACGTAGATAAAAATGAGACGGTCGCAAATTTATAAATATATTTTTCTAAACAAAATATATTACAAGTTATTAAACATAATTTATAAACTACCTATAATTAATATTATTAAAATACAATTTTCATAAAACCTCTCAAATGTTTCATAAAAACCCTCAAAATTTTCATGCAGCCTCCTCCCAATTAATTTAAAATTGAATTGAATTTGACGGTTTCTCAAGTTCATCCCACATCCCACATTCCACTATTATAATATTTCTCATTTGCACGTTCTAATGTGATAAACATGGTTTTTCATTTATCCATTACATAAATATTGTTTTTATTAACAAATATTACATAAAAAACTTTTAGAAGTGGAATGCAATTTTTAATAAATGGATACTTGACATGGGGGATGGAAAGCTTCACGCAATTTCACTTACTAACGAGCCGGATGCTACTTGGGTCACAATTCCTCCTGACCTTTTGATTCCTGTATCACATGATCCTATTAGTGCTATTGTGTCAAACACATTTCCAGATATTTCAAACAGAATAAACGATATTGATTATCTGAAAGAGAGATGTATTCTATGTCCAACCAATGACGCTGTTGACCAGATTAACTCGCATGTTCTTGATGGAATGACAGGTGTTATGCATGAGTTGCTAAGTGCAGATAGTATATGCCCAACTACAGATAACTTAGAGGAGATGCAAATCATGTACCCTCCCGAGTTTCTTAACACGTTACGATTCTCTGGGATTCCAAATCATAAACTTGAACTAAAGATCGGTGCCCCTGTGATATTGCTACGTAACATAAATCTAAAACGGGGTCTATGTAATGAGACACGTCTTGTGATAACTCAGGTTACCCGTTTGGTTATTGAGGCAAAAATAATCACAGGGAGTCATGTTGGTCAAAAGGCATTTATCGGAAGGATTGATATGACTCCAACTGATACAATATGGCCATTTTGATTTAAACGCAAACAGTTTCCTGTCAAGGTCTGCTTTGCAATGACAATCAACAAAAGTCAGGGCCAAACATTTAATTTTGTTTGCGCTTACCTACCGAAACCAGTATTTACACATGGTCAACTTTATGTTGTTGCATCCTGTGTCACTTCTCGTGCCGGTCTTCGATTTTATATAGACAACGAAGGAAAGTGTGCTAATAATCTTACAAAAAATGTTGTTTACAAAGAAGTTTTTTATAACTTACCGTTCGGTACGTGGAATTTATCTTTTCTCCACATACAATCTCTCTTTTTATTTTTCTCTTTCCCGCAGACGTAGTAAATATTAAATATATGAGTGTTTCAATCTATACATTGTTGGCGTTACCTATGTACTGATTATATTCTATTTTATTGTAGTTACCATTGAATAGAGATTAACATTCCATATCGTCACATCAACGATTTGCGGCCTAATATTACTGACAAGTGGAATATTCATGTTATGGTTTGTCGTTTTTGGACTACGTATAATCCAAACACAGACCGTATACTTTCTTTGGATATGATATTATCAGATGAACGGGTAAAGTTCTTCTTGCATGTTATTCATTGACATTGATAACTTGCGAAACTTAACATCATGAATATATTGTTTGCATGGATTTCAACATTCCTCTATCCATGCAAAGATTCCTGTGTATCTTACCGACAAATTCAAGAGATGTATCAAGGAGGGTTGTGTGTATAAGCTGCGTAGATTCACTGTTCTTGATTATGACACGAAGTATCGACCATTAAAGCATGCGTTTTTTATCCAGTTTATGTCTGGGACATATGTACAAGCTTCATCGATTCAACCACAGATGTTTGATAGATATGTTTTTGAGTTTATCTCATTTGACATGCTCCGTCCCCGTATCGCAAATGATACGTATCTCACAGGTGATCACGTTTTTTTATTCTTGATTATATCCACATGTTTGCTTATTGTGGATGTGTGTTGTTATAGACGTTGTAGGGGTACTTCACGAATGGGGATGTGTAGAGCAATATGTCGGACGGGTCCAAACTCGCAATCCACAGATACGAAAAATCGTAATTTGTGATATGCGGTAAGTTATTGTTTCCTGTCACACCATTAATCTTTACATTCTGTTTAATGAATGTTCACTATATATTGATCCTTCATGAAAACTTAGAGGCGTGAAACTGGAAATTTCATTATGGGGAAAGATGGCTCTGAAATATGGTGATGATGTGATCAAATCGAAGAATGATTCAAACATCGTCGTGGTGTTAACATGCTGTAAGGTTCGAGAATACAATGGTTAGTGGTTCTTGACCTTTTAATGTAATGTAATTACTTTACCAAAAAAACATTCTTTTTTGGTTACTAATTGGTACTCGCAATTATCTTGGACGTACCTGTTTTATCGACGACGACATCATCACAATTTTATCTAAACCTGCCAATTGCCAAGGCTGAAACCCTTAATCAACGGTATTATTTTTACATATAATACAATAATTACACCTACACTTACGTGTTATCGTACCTACTTATCATTTCACTTTGTCGTTTCGTAGGCCATTCAGTCCGGTTTGTTTTACGGCTGGTCCTCCTGCAACAACTGACTTACAAGTCACAGGAATTCCTGATATCTACAAAAGTCTAGCCGATGGCGTTGCTAAGGTACCCAATAACAAATTTAACATATGATTGATATGGTTAAAGCTAGCAGTTATGTTACTTACGGGCATCGTTGTCAGGGTGCGATGTTTATAATAGATGGAACCTTGGTTGATGTGGACTTATATAATGATTGGATGTACATACAGTGTACGAGGTGTTTTAGGAAAGTTGGACTAAAAGACAGTCGTTATTACTGCAATTTTTGTCGATCTCATGTCACCAATCCACGACAAACGTGAGTTAAAAGCATCTCCATACATACATGTCCGACTCAAATATGTACTGGTTTCTGTTTTATATAGGTACAAGTTAGTGATACGGGTTCACAACGTCGAAGAAATGAGTTGTATTCTTTTCAACTCAGACGCAATTATGCTTGTGGGATATACGGTTGACCAGTTGCTTAGAAAGATCGAAACAGAGGTTGGTTTCTTCTCACTACTCTTATCAAAATTAATATGTATGTTTTCTCAAAGCACATATTTTTTAGGGTCAAATACGGTTTAATCAACAAAGTTTCATTAAGTTTTCGGTTTAACCATCAAAGTTTTTTTTTTAACATTTTAACCACAAAGTTTCATTTGAAAATCATTTTAATCATTAAAGTTTTGTTTGGTTTCCGTTTTTACCCGTTTTATTACCTTTAACCTGCTAAGCAGGTTAAATAATATATATATATTTTTATTTATTTTTTCTTGTTGAATGTTTGAAGATTATATGAATGTTTGAAGATTATATGATTCTTTGAAGATCAAAGAACCCAGAAACAATATTACCACACACATGAATCAAAAACACATATCATGAACACATAATCTGGACAGATCTTGTACACAAGAATATATGAAGATTAACATGGATCCATCATTTGGACAAATCTTGTACACAAGAACATATGAAGAACAAAACCAGAAACAAAGATATGTACAAACCTGAACAAAACAAGAACAGATCAAAAAGCACACAAATCTGAAATCGTTTATACACAAATCTGAAACAGGAACAAAAAAACCCTAAATTACAAACCTGGAGCTGTACATGTTCGATTAAACACCCGGAAGTGGTTGCGGAGGCGTTAGGTGGAGCCAGGCGGCGCTGTTCAAGGGAGAGAGAGAGAGAGAGAACAGAAACCCTAAACCGGCCTTCATCTTCACGCTTGAAGGCTTGTGAGAACAGAAACCCTAGCCGGCCTTCAACTGCTTCACCATCTTAGAGAGAGAGAGAGAGAGAACAGAAATCCTAGCCGGCCTTCAACATTTGGATGAAACCCTTCGAAAACTTTCATGGTGGTGGTTCCTTCCGATGGCGGCGGCGCTGTTAGCAGATAGGAGAGACAGAGAATGGGTGAATGAAGTGGAGAGTGACGGGTTAGGCGGCGGAGACTTCGATCTTCATCTTAGAGTTCGATCTTCATCCTCATCTAGATCTTCATCTTCGACTTCGATCTTCACATAGAGAGAGAGAGGGAGTTCGATCTTCATCTTGCAGCCGTGGCTGGGTAGTTGCGGCGGTGGTGGTCGTGGGTTGTTGCGACGGCGGTGGTAGCCGTGGGTAGAAGCGACGGTGGTGGTGGCCGTCGGTTTCTAGAGGGAGATGAAAGGGAGTGAGGATTAGGGTTTGAGTGTTAGAAAGAGGGAAGAAAGGGGGTGTTTGGAGGTGTTTGGATGAGAGTTAGAAGGTGTTTGGGAGAATTAATCAGATTATCAATGGTTTAGAGGTTGTTTGGTTAGTTTTGACCTAAAATAGTGGGTAATATGGTTAAAGTAGAAGGTAAAACAAAACTTTAATGGTTAAATCATTTAAAAAAAACTTTGATGGTTAAACCGAAAACTTAATGAAACTTTGATGATTAAACCGTATTTGACCCTATTTTTTATCAGGGTGCTGGTGATCCCAACTGGATTCATGATTTCCTTATTGACAATTTAATCGCTAGAAGAGTTGTTCTCGGAATAAAAATACATGAGTATAATCTAGCACCGAAATATGCGCGTAGGTTTAGTGTTACCAAGTACTATGGTGACGACGTTGGTGTTTTGAAGAAATATGAGCGCCCTGAGTCGAGTGTTAGGCAAACATTAACGTCAGTTTTGGGTTCTACTTCTGATAACGATCATGAAATGATCGATTATGAATCTCCACCATATGTCACTGAGGAAGAGCACAAGATGATGGACGAAATCCAGTGGGGTCCAATATCCGAAGCAACATCGTCAGGTGCTCCTACTACATGTGTGACTCGCACAGGTGATGTAGATCCCAAGATTATGGATGAAAATTATGTTGATCCAGTATCTAAAAGTCCAGTTGCAATCATTGTAACGAGTGAAATGAAAGATCCTTCTACAGGTGTTATAACCTCGAATGCGCAAAAATTGACGAGGAATGCGAAAATAACACCAATATCGAGGTTGATGCCATTAAACCTCTGAATGATGTAGATGGAAACTTTGCCACTAAGGACACTGATGATCCTTCTACATGTGATAGAACCACGGATGCACATACCACTAACGATTCGTGTGAACAAAGCACCAATGTTCAGGTTGATGGTATTGAACCTCAAATTGATGTAGATGACATTACTGCCACCGACAAAACTGATGATCCTTCTACATGTCGTACCGAATGTACAAAGGATTCTTCTAATTTACATGAGGATACAACCAAGACTGGTCTGGAATGTGAGAAACTTAAGACGGACACGCGTGATGTATAAGTGGTCTGGGTGAATATGTGACAAGATGTGTTTAGTCACGTGTCTTTATTTTTATATATGTCTTGATCAGAATATATTTTCCTACATAACTTTAGTCGTTTTTTTCTATGGTTGTCTTTTCTTATTGCTTATCTTCTTTATGTGTGTCTTAAAAAGTTTTTGAGAAAAAGACTTAACTTATTATGCTTTTATAAATACCCATGCTTTATGTATCACACTATTGTTCTCATTGACCATTATCATTCTTATTCACTATATTATCGTTGTTATTAAATACGATATATTCATGTAGCATGTTACAAAAATAGGTATAACGGGTAATTTTATATAACCAACTGTACATATTTCTAAACAAGATTTACAAGTGGTTGTTGCATCGTTATGAGGATGCGCATACTTCTTATAAAAAAAACATATCCGAAATATCATTATTTATTCTACTGAAATAATAATGTTCTCTAATCTATATAATAAATAATTGTATATGTTTGCAAATAAATTGAAATTGTAGGAATGGACGGTCATTTAGAGGCGGAAGTCTTCTCAGAATTCAAAGTACCAAATGTTTGGTGGAACTTTGGGAGGGTTTTTGTGGAGTTTATTTGGAAAGATGAGAAAGGAAACAAAATTTATTTATTTTTGCTGGATAAGAAGGTAAGGTGTCAATTAATTTAAATATCAATAATCTATGTCATTATAAGTACAAGTGTTATAGAATAACTGTCAATAAAAAATTATACTTTAGAGAAACAAAATAGCAACGGTCATCTATCATGGGTTGATTCCTTCATACGAAAGGAGAGATTTGCTCGGCAAAGTTTTTGTTTTGCGTCATTTTCAGTTGCAATTAACTTTCGGCCACTATCTGAGATATAAAGGGTACAGTTTTGTCCGTGATGACTGGGAAATAGTGATCAACAATAAGACAACACTTGAGAAAGTGTCGTCCGATGAGAACTTTCCAACTTACCCATTGCTTCCTCCGATTAAATCTTTGGTTCGTGATAAATCTATACGAAAATGTTGATAGGTATGTATGCAAACAATTATTATACTTATAGCTTCTCATATATATAATATAAGTTATATAATACATTTGTTATTATGAATATTTTATTTAGATGTTGTGGGCAAAATTGTTGGAGGAGGCCGAATACGTCACGGTGGTGGTTGTGAGCTATTTCTGAAAGATGGGAAGTAAGCCAACACTCGTGTTATTTCTTTGGTAGTCTTATATGTACTAATTTTAATCACTATTTTCTGATTAACTATACCTCATCTATTAACAGGGGTGGCCTAATTAAGTTGATCGTGTATGATAGTCCGAAAATACAACCAGTTAGGTTTGCTGTCGCAATCAGAGATAAATCGATAATATTTGCATCCCGTGTTAAACTTATTCATCTCAATCCAAGTAAGTTAAGAATTTATTCCCCCATAAACTTTAGACATTTGCAATGTCATAAGATAGTTCATATAATTGCATTTTTCGATCTTATTTTTCAGTTAACATTTTGATTGCAACGGAATTAACCGAGATCATTTTTCAACCACGGATCCTGGAGGTGGCCAAAATTAATTACAGGATGTTGCGATAGTTTATTATTTGGAATAAAGAACTTTGTATTTTTCTTGAATGTTCTTTGTGTAACGTCTTCAGATATTTAATCATTTATTTTTTATGTATATTTGTACTTTAGATTCATTAAAAACGTTGACCATTAAAAAATGACACACGTATGTTCGGATCCAGCTGTATTAGAAAACCCGACCCGTACAACGTACGGGTATAGCACTAGTTGCAAATTATGACAGAATACATTAATATTGTTTGATTATATAAAAGGATAAAAAAATAACTATAAATATTTGGACTTTTATGTGAAGGATCCTTCATCTCTACATATTAGCCTTTTAAGTCTTTGATACTCAAAACATCTTAAAAATCGTTAACACTAACAAACAGTAATACAGTATCAAAAAAATATGTTAGAAGAGTGGCCCATAAATTTCGGGCTCATATATATTGGACTTAATTTAAGCCCATATCTTCACCAAATTGACCGGAAGACAATCAGAGGACTACCAGTCTGAAGCACCCAATCGAGGCAGCAAGAACGATCCTGTGCTTTCCCCTCACTCCAATTTTGCTAACTATCAATCAGATCAACCGAATTACGTTTCTCATTTCAGTTCAAGATCGAATCTCATGGCGGTAAGGCTATGTTCCTTATCTATGTTCATGGAAAGGTCGATCTATAATTTTGATTGGTTCTTTTGTAATTTTTGATCTGGCAGGATTCTTCCGGAACCACCTTGATGGATCTCATTAGTTCAGACCCTACATCCGCGCCTCCACCGTCTTCCACGTCGGCACAGGCTTCAACGGTGTCTCATCAGCGGCCTGCCAGCCCGTTTAGTAAACCGATTGCGACGACGACAAATACTGACCGAAAGTCTAAGAGATCGACTTTGATGCAGATCCAGAGTGACGCTGTTTCTGCTGCAAGAGCCGCTGTTCGTATACCTCATAAACACAAGAAAAAGGTAATATTGCATATACAAAGGAAATTTCTCACTTTTAAGTCGTATAATGATGGACTTCACATTACTTAGGTCGATGAAATATGGAAAATGTTATGTGATATGTAGCTTTAACCGCGATTTTAGTCTTCAATGTTTAGGTAAACAAAAAGCGCGAGTTATATTAGGCCTCACAGCATGGACATTGATGCAATGTTCATGGGACAGAACCAATTATTTGGAAATAAATTGCGAATATACAATATATCTACCTAGATTTAAGTCAATTGAGCTGATTTCGGTCAGTCTTTGTTCATCTTTAGAGTTTTAGTTATGGAGACCAATGGCACTAGTTATATACCTTTTATGTCTGAAGTTAAGAGTTAGAGTGAGAGGGAGCTAGATCGTTTTCAGTGATCCCTAATTTAGTTTTGATCTTTTTGTTTATGAGCAGTTCAAGATTAAACTTACAATCAATGTTGAATGTTGTTTGAAACTTGCTGATTCTTATTAAGTTCTTTCCTATAGCCGGTTTCTTATGCACAACTTGCAAGAAGTATCCACGAATTAGCGGCCTCATCAGACCAGGTATGAGTTCCTTCCCTAAACTTGAATAACCTCTGAAAGCGTATAATCACATTAGTATCCACTAAATTGTGGTATTTTGTATTGCATTTGTGCAGAAAAAGTCCCAGAGACAGCTGGTGCATCATGTGTTCCCGAAGCTTGCTGTTTACAACTCTGTTGATCCGTCTCTTGCACCTTCTCTTCTTATGGTATGAACCTACTTGGTATACATTCTTGTCTTATGGAATACATACATTTGGAAGAATGTTGATAAGTTACAAATTTCAAGACCCATTACGACATACAAGCATTTTTGTTCTTTAAACCAAATGTTACGAACATCCTCACCATACTTGCTATAGGCCACTGGCCACCCACATCTGTAAATACAGATATATTGTGTGATTGAACGTTAGCTTTAACATACAATCATTAGTGTTTTCAAACCTTATAAACACCGCGAAAGAAGTAATTCACTGTGCATAATTTACATTGCTTTATTTGTTATGTATTGCTGCTATTTGAAAGTTGAAACATTTGAATAAATTTTGTTAGATTCCTTTCTTCCTCTCATTTTGGTTACATATTCCTTGTTTGGAATAACATACATATAAATGAACTTGGAAGTTCTGTTTAGATTGACCAAAGAGCTCTTAAAGCTGCATGCTAAAAACCGAAACGATGCATAATATGGAACAAAAATTCAGCGTCACTCTTCTCTATTCAAATGAAGTCACTGTGCAGGCTGATGATCTTCTCTACATATAATGCACCCACTATATCTAGTATGTATGTTTGCAATTTTAATGACGAAAGCAAAGATGATCAAATATATTGGACAAGAGTGCTACTTTTGCCTTTTTTTCAATCAAACTGAAGTAAATTTTTTAGATGTGTTTGTGCTAATAAGCTTAAGGGTAATTTCATTAATGCTGTAAGTGGCATTAGTATTAAGCTCAGAGAGCTTATAGCATTTTATTTCACTTAACTTTTATGCATCTTTTCTTTTTACTAATTGTATTTTAAGGGGCTGTTTGTAATGGTGCCTGTATAAGTTTGTATTAATGAACTATATCATTGAGCTTTGAATAATCTTTGATATCTCCTTCCTCTACAGATTTAGGTGTCATGTTATAAATTTAATTTGAAGTAGGGTTGATTGCATGTATATGAAGTCCTTGAACCATAGTCTATTATAGATTTGGAGCATATCTTGCATTTGAATCTTTGTCTTTCAAAATCCACTGTGAATTTGTTAAGGAATGGAGTTGCTGTATGTAAAAGTTTGCAAGTTCAAGGTCTGATCGAGTATGTTCTCTTGTTGTTTTGTGGGCATGTCTATCTTTTTTAGTTTTACATAATTATTTGCTTTGGAGCTGTGCTCTTTAGAAGTTCACATGATATTTGTATATGTTTATAGCAATTTCATGTTTAAATTGCTTGCTGATTAGTTAGATTGTGCATGTACATTTGTACTTATTTTTGGCTTATTTTATGCTTTATTATCTAGCTTGGTCAGCAATGTGAGGATAGAACTATTCTACGGTATGTTTATTATTACTTGGCAAGAATATTGCCTGATACTGGAGCACAAGGTTTAACTCCTGGTGGCGGGATTCCCACACCAAATTGGGACGCTTTAGCCGATATTGATGCTGTTGGTGGGGTCACTCGAGCGGATGTTGTACCTCGAATACTAGATCGACTTTCTACAGAGGCATTAAATTCTGAACTCGAATGTAAGTAATTACATATTCTAATTTGCAATATATTCTCGCTCTTAGATTTTATTATCATAGGTATATCACTTGGTTACATTTTTTCTTATTAATAGTTTCATGTTAAGAAGCTTCGGAGGAATTTTTTTGAGTCTGATTATGATGTCTTATGTCTCATTTTGATGCCCAGTATCTTACCAGGCAGGATTTGTTATTTTTTCAAGATTCTACTTGGAATCACTGATTTAGACACAAATGTGAAAGTATAGTATCGGTCTAAATAGAAAAGATGGATGATTGTAATACAGTTTACTAGTCGCTTTTAGATTTAATTGGAGGCAAAGGAAGTGTTTGTAAGATCAATGATTATAGTAGGCATTCCCTTATTACAATAGCATGGGTTCCCTCATGAGTTAGGAATAGAACTTTTCCACACATTATAATTCTTGACCATATTAGAAAAATCTTCATAGGAGTTGAAGAGTTAAATATGGGGGGAAAAAATACTTGATTGTATAAACAATATATCAGGAAAATTCATGTCTGTTTTGCACTGATATGGACTACTGAAGACCAAAAGTAGCATGGGCATTAAATTGCAAATGAGATAACTGCTTGAGTTTAAGCAATCCGTGTTCATTTTGACATTAGATCTTAGATAAAGCCGAGCATGAAAATCAAGAACCAGAAACTCAATTTCATTTGAATTTATAGGTTAATAGGCAAACTTTTATGTTGCAGCGGACTTTTGTTATCTAAATATGGTGCTTATGGCTCACATGGAGACCTGATTTTTGAAGTGGCAAACTTTTTATATTTTTTGTTATGTCTACATAAAAAAATAATATATGCAATTGCATATACTTGTGTTTATGTTTATAGTGTCTACATAAAAATAACCTTTTGCCAGTTGATTTAAGATTAATTTTAGGAAACTATGATCAGTTATGCAATTCACTTTTCAAATTTTTATATACTTTCATCCTGTGACATTATCTACTGACGTTTCTTATTCCTTTTTAAGTTCATGCACGAAGGCTTCAAGCACTGAAGGCTCTTACATATGCATCCGACAGTCCTGAAATTTTGCAAAAATTGTATGAAATTGTATTTGGTTTACTTGATAAGGTTTGTTTGTTTATTAGTACTCCTCTTTGTGTTTATTTTGTGGGGACTTGGCAATAAATCATAGTTATGTTTTGTTGCCTGTTTTTGTTGTTGATCAGGTTGCTGATACACCTGATAAGCGTAAAAAAGGCATATTTGGGGCAAAAGGTGGTGACAAAGAGGTAATTCTGAATGATTATGATTTCTACTGCTTCAGAATTTGAAGACTTAATGCCTACTTTTATTACATTAAAGCACAAGACACCACTATCTAAATCTGCCCATTTATATGGATTCCAACATTTTGCATAGATTAAGCTAACAATTTCAATTGAGTAATGAACACATATTGCATTTACCATATTGTTGCCTTTTTTAGCTTAAAATAACGCTGACCTTCAAGAATGCCCATCAAATATACTTGATAACAATTTAGATAAAGCTTTCATTCCTTTTCATTTCGTATTCGGTAGTTTAAATCAAGCTTTATCTTAAGGACATACCTTCTCATATCTATACAAATATTGGTTAATGCTCAGTATCTTTCTTGCACTGATATTTTTTCTTTTTTATTGTTTACTAAATTGTATTCACGTATCACATGCTTGTCTCTATTGCTTAACCTCTCTTCTTATTCCATTAAAATCCTTACAAGTGTTAAACTTGAATCCTTTCCTGCATCATGAACTTAGAAATTAATATTTATCAGTCATGTTGTATATAATAGTATGGCTTAACATTTTCATCTTCTTGTATAAATGATTTAAGGTCTTCCTCATTCTTATTAGTTTTAATGTGAATGATCAGTCTATAATTAGAAGTAATCTGCAATACGCTGCCATAAGTGCATTGAGAAGACTTCCCTTGGATCCAGGAAATCCTATATTTCTCCATCGTGCTGTGCAGGGGTTAGTCTGTTTTCTTTCACTCTTATAACATTTCATCTGGACGTAATTACTTGCGCTCTTAGTATTTATAGTTAGCTTCATGTGTTTATAAATCATTGTTTAGGTGGTTCTTATGATAAGTGAGTCATTGTTTTAAATCACTTGAAGCAACCTTTTAAAGCGTCAATGCCACCTCAACACTTACTTATGTGTTATGTGAGTAATAAGTCATTACTCATTAGGGAGTTATAATAAATAGTTTTTGGAAAATCTTGTCTTGGCTTGAAACGTTTGTTTTAAGCAACTGTCTCATCTGCTTACACCTGTGTTTAACATCTGATACTGCAAGGGAAACTAATAAATTTCTTGTAGAATTTTTTACCATAGACGAGTGACTTTGTATCTCATATAAGCAGAATAATTCTTCTAATTTTATGAATACACCACTTAATGGTTTCTTCTTTGCGGATTACATAGTTCATATCTTCCATTATGATAGTAAACATGTTTCAACTCAAAAGAAATCTCATATTGACTGCAGAGTTTCATTTGCTGATCCAGTCGCTGTTAGGCATTCTTTGGAGATTATCTCTGAGCTAGCTTCAAGAGATCCTTATGCTGTTGCAATGTCATTAGGTAATTCTAATATATCCATTGTTTAAATACATGAAGTTTGATGATTCCAGTCTTTCCTTTTCTTGATTTGAAGCATATATATTTGATTTAATCAATTTAAACATGATATTCTATTGAGAAAATAAAGCTAATTTCCACAAACAGACACCATTGGGTCCTATGGGAATCCTTAAACTTAGACAGGAATTTGAAACAGAGCAGGGCAATCGAACGCTGTTTTAAAGCAGCATTCAAAACTAGGTTACTATGCGATCTTATCTGGACAAATAAGCTTCTCTCTAAAGTATAGAATATCTAATAAGGGAGGTGACCCTCACACAACAAAAGTGGCCATACACAACAACTTTATGCATCATCAACTTCTACCATGTTCATTAACTGCTTGTATCTTGTTGTGTATGGCTTAAAACTGTTGTGTGCGTATCAACTCCCATCTAATAATGTTTATAGAGAGGCTTTATATCATCCTACTAAATCTTCCTACCAATCCTTGCACTCACTAGATCAAGACATATGTCAAAATTAAGAGAGGAGACGAGGAAAGAGATTTAGTGGATTGCACATGTCAACACTTGTAGGTAGGAGGATGACGTAGGAGGGAATAAAATATTTCATGTTTATAAAATTTGAATACCATCTGAAGATGGCTTGGTGATCTGGAAAGTCTCAAACGAGATTCATGTTCATAGCTAGGGGAAGGCGGCTCCTGTTAGGCCACATACATCAGAGCTTAGCTCAACTCCTTCAGGGAACCCGCTAAAAGGAGGAAGTCCCTTTTTTCTATAAAATCTGAGACACGATTTAGTTTTGGTACTGTATTTTTGAAACAAAATTACTAGCCTCGTTTTCCATTTATTCAATTGCTTACAAATAATTTGAATGCTTCCCTCCATGCTAAGAAAGTTAATTGATGTGAGAGATCACCATTATTCTAATTGCCTAATATAGTTAAGATTTTAATACCTAACAGAATTTCATCATCTTACGCTATTGTATGTAGAAACTATTTCATCAAATTTCTAATCCCTGCTTTTTCTATCTGCTTTATTTCAGGAAAGCTCGCTCAGCCTGGTGGTATGTCGGAAATCTTACTCCTATCACTAGTGACACCATTAACAATTTTCCAGGTTATTATTGGTAACCACAACTTATGTGTGCATCTTATATGAATCAGGGGCTCTGCAGGATGTTTTGCATTTACATGATGTGCTTGCTAGAGTTGCTCTGGCGAGATTATGCCATGCAATATCTAGAGCTAAGTCACTAGATGGTATGTTTTGATAATATTTTCAACTTCTTACCTGGGTTATAGCCCAGTGGTAAGTACTTAGCACTTTGGTGCTTGACCAAAGGTCAAGGGTTTGAGTCCCGTCGTGGACAAAAAAGGTGTAAATTTAGAAAAAAGGTGTAGATTAGAGTGTGTGTGCGTTCTGCGGTTAATTTTTTTTTTTTTTCAACTTCTTTGCTTACATTGAAACGTAATTGTTACCTAGATCTGATTTTATTTTTACAGAAAGGCCAGACATTAAATCCCAGTTTACCTCTTTGCTGTATCAACTTCTCCTTGATCCCAGTGACAGAGTTTGTTTTGAGGCTATCCTCTGTGTACTTGGGAAATCTGACGCTGCTGACAGGTATTGATTTTGGCCATAAATTTTAGAGGTGTTAATTTTGACCCCTTTACTTTTGGATGGTTCAGTCCCTGTTATTTTGTTTATAAATCCTTTTGAGTACAATCAGAATAATAGCTAAAAAGAAATGGGTTGAACGGGTCAAAAGTTGCCCTACCTGTATTTTTAATGCATTAATTCTTTTAATATATTGAACTCACTAATCATTTATAAAAGAATTTTGGGTCTATGTGACCCAACTATACCTATAGAAGTACCCATTCGATCCGTTACGTATGCTGCTTTCTGCAGGAAGTAGTTGCACATGTCTTTCGTGGATGTGCAGAAACTATTATGTAATGCAAATATCCGTGTTTGCTACATTTTGCTAATATTTTCTTAACCACAGGACTGAAGAACGAGCTCTTGGGTGGTATCGTTTAACAAGAGAAGTTCTTAAGGCCCCTGAAGCACCTTCTGTGAAGGACAAGGATAAAACATCAAAGGCGAGACGCCCACAGCTCCTTATTAAACTTGTGATGAGAAGGTTATCTTGCTTTTTTTAATATATTTATACATCTTATACGAACTTTATTTGGTGGCCAAATTAGGTTTGGCGGGGTGGATAACAGGTCATAAAAGCTATGGTTGGGTTGACCTAGAAAAACTTGTCCAAATTTTGCAACTTATGTATGAATTATCCTCGTGTCTATATGATTAAAGAAATTATATTATATCAGTAATAAGCTAATTCTTTTATTTATTTATTTTTTTAATTTGGAAAAGGGACATTCCGTGGTGCACTTTTAAGTCATGACTATGCTTGCACCACATGCCATGCTTGTAATTGAAGTACACTAGAATTTAAAGCATAACTCTTCTACAAAGATTTACTTTTTTTTATTTATTTTTTGGTCTTTTACATGCTCTTAGTAGCATTGAACCACACTGCTGATGAAAAATTACAATGGATTAAAATTTATGTTAATATTGAAGAATTATTTACAATCCCATTGGTATTTGTAAGAACCTGTACATGGTAATATGGTATGACATGTATTGGTATTTTTTGGCCCAGTGTTTTTATTAATACCTTGCTTTAAGGACCTCTATGTATACATACATGTGTATTCCCTGATTGTACGCTACAGGTTGTATTGCAAAGTATGTAGTTGCTTTATTCTGATTAGAGGTTTGTTCAATAAGAATTATAATGCATAATTACTAAACTAGTTGTACCTATACAAACTGTTCAAATTTGTGTTTTATGATGAAAGTTTGAAGTGTTGTGCATAAGAATTTGTACTGTAAAACAGTACAAGTGCATGTGGATTTCAGGTGTATGGTATTATGTTGTAATAATGTGTAAGTTTTGAAGATTGAAGTGTTATGCTTCAGGACGTGTATAGAATCTCAGATACATTTGAAGTTGTCTATACAGTTTACACTCTAAAAATGTATGCTGGGCTATAAAATGGAGATGTTATGCCTTCAAAATATGTACAGTACAAGTAACAGGTGTTAATTATATAGTGTTATGAAAGAAGTCATGGAAATCATCAATATTAAAAATTATGATTTGAGGTCAATCATAGATCATATGATCATATATTAGATTAAATTACTAGCCAACCCGATCAGTTTCTAATCCGTTGATGTGTGTATAGGTATGTATTTATGCATTATTTGCTTGTTCATTAGTCCAGTCTAGCAGCAGTTATTTTCTTTCTTTTGTAGCAACTTATTGGTTAATAAGTAGAGGTATTCTGCAAATCCATCTTCAAATTTGCAGTTTTAGTTGCCATATGCTCTTTCTTTGAAAGTTTTCATGCCAAACATGCCTACTAGCCCATTGTCATTTTCTATGAGGTTCGTTTATCTCTTATTGTTAAAGGGTTAGCCATTACACTTCATAGTCAAACACTCCCCTGAACCTGTTAAAAACAGGGAATCCCTTAAAAAAGAACTTGTAGCCAAACATTCCCATTGACCACATATGTTGTCAAATGTTGTAATTCTTCTTTTTCCTCTTAATCTATTGCAGATTGGAAAGTTCGTTCCGTAGTTTCTCTCGGCCTGTACTTCATGCAGCAGCCAGAGTTGTGCAGGAGATGGGAAAAAGCCGTGCTGCTGCTTTTTCTTTGGGTCTACATGATATTGATGAAGGAGGAGATGTTAATACATTTTCTGAAACTAATGAGCCTGAAGATGGGAAATCTCAACTTGAAGGTAATTGAATGTTTGCCTTCCTTTTTTTTCTTTTTCTTTTTGGTCAACAAGAATCAAATTTGGGATCACTTTGTCTTTGGACATACCAACAGCTAATTGACTATGTGGTTTGTGATGCTAATCTCAATTATTTGTTTATGTGACCATGTTTCTTATGAATCTGATTAAAGGTAACAATTTGAACCCATTCATGTGAAAACTGGTGAAGCAAGTTGGATTCTATTGGTAAACTGGTCAAACCTTTAAAATAGTTAAATGGCTATAAGAGAAACATGTCGAAAGTTTCTTGTGTACATAAGTGCTGGTATAGGTTATAATTATTTTTAACTTATTATTAATTAGTTACAAAATTGAATGAAACAGGAATAAAAGTGACAGGTCTACCCAACTCGACCCGACCCATTTTTGATGATTTAAAGTTACCCTCTTGGCCTGAACTCATTTTGACTAGTTACCCAACCCAGCCGTTTTGCCACGTATAAGTCTCAAAACAATGGAAGTTTGGACACTCTTCAAAACTGTAATCTTTTACAATATTGATTACTAAAATCCTGAAAATTTGTATCCATTCATATATCTGATTAAGTATAATCGTTTTTCACAATTTCAAATTTCACGAGGAACATTTATGAGAATGAGAATGAAGGGAACCTGGGATAACGGCCAACTTAGATCATTCTTTCTATATTCTTACTGAATGTAACCCTACATTAAGTTTGTGACCCAGCTGAGTTAATCCATGTTAGGACGCTCTAAAAATTTACTCATTATTGAACTTCTTTTTTGCTTCTTTTTTTGCACTATTTTTAGGGAACAAGGATACAGTCGCAAGTCTATTAGCCTCATTAATGGAGGTGGTGCGTACAACTGTGGCATGCGAATGTGTTTATGTTCGTGCAATGGTGATTAAAGCACTTATTTGGATGCAAAGCCCCCAAGAAACTTTTGCTGAGTTAGAATCAATGATTGCATCGGAACTCTCTGATCCTGCTTGGTCAGCAGCTTTATTGAATGACATTTTACTCACTTTACATGCTCGTTTTAAGGTACTTGCCTAATTTTTATTGTTTACTATTTTATGGTTTATGGTTTTTTTTGATACATTTTTGGGGTTCACAGTTCTGATCTAATCATATGTTGTACTTGTTATTTTATTCTTCTTTTTTCCAACCTTTTCTCTTATTGTATTCTTCTGTTTTTTAATCCTTAGGCTACTCCAGATATGGCTGTCACACTACTTGAGATTGCAAGAGTTTTTGCCACTAAAGTCCCGGGAAAAATTGATGCTGATGTGCTGCAGCTTCTATGGAAGGTAAGGTTTTTCGTTTTTCTCCCAATAAAAATGCATATGTTATGCATGGTATATGAACAAAATACATGGTAACAGTATATTTAGATTTACATCCAACATTTAAAACAACAATCTAAGATGCATATGTTATGCATGCTATGGAAGGTACGTCTCTCATTTTTCCTCCCAGGGAAAATGCATTTGTTATGCACACAATATGAATTATAATATATAAGCCTATAAGGATATATTATGATTTACGCCGAACATTCTATATTAAAAGCAATCATCTAGAAATTATTTATGTTTATCGAAAATCACATTTTGTTGAGGTCATATTACGATACATTCTTTGTTGAAATGCAGATAAAAGCAATTACAATCACTAAGACATATTCCTTCTTTCTGCACTTGTCATCTAGGGAAAGTTCAACATGTAAATGACTTGTATTAACCTAAAAGAAAACTTTGATATAGACATTTAGTTTTCTGTTACTCTTCTACATCATCGAGAGGCTTTATATTGTCTGCATAAATCTTTATATTTGGCAGAGCATCTAAAAGTAAAAAAATATGCAAATACAATCTTTTTGTGAAATATTTATACCTTGATGCCAGAAAAGTACTCGAGACTCCTCATTTTCTGGTACTACATTATTTTGCTACAATTACTTCGCGAAATTGCTAATTTAGTTATCCACTAACAGTATGATTTTAAATCATTGGAGATACTCTCTCTATGTTCAGACAAACTGTTGACAATAACAATTTGATAAAAACTAACTAATGTGTGGTTAATCTTTTGAGAGGCTTAATTCAACAATTTTAAACACCTGCATAATACAAAAAAAAAATTGTTATAATTTATGATCAGTTAGCTTTGTTTTTTAATCACACATCGTGATTTATTTGTATATATAATATTTTGCAGACATGTTTGGTTGGAGCTGGTCCTGATGGCAAACATACAGCTCTTGAAGCTGTGACAATTGTTCTTGATCTGCCACCTCCACAACCTGGTTCAATGTCTGGGCTTACATCAATTGATAGAGTATATGCAACTGATCCAAAATCAGCTTTAGCTTTACAAAGACTAGTTCAAGCAGCAGTAAGGATCATATCCTCTAAACTGAAGATTTAGTGAGTTGATTGAGATGATTTATTAGTGTAATATGATTTACAGGTGTGGTTTCTTGGTGAAAATGCAAATTATGCTGCATCTGAGTATGCTTGGGAATCAGCAACCCCACCTGGTACTGCATTGATGATGTTAGATGCAGATAAAATGGTTGCAGCTGCTAGTTCTCGCAATCCAACTTTAGCTAATGCTCTCACTCGACTGCAGCGATGTGCTTTTATTGGCAGCTGGGAGGTACATCATTTCATCATTAATTCTTCCAGATATTAACTATACCCATACAAATACAGCTAGTAAATCTTATGTGTATATGAATGTCTGATTCATGCACATATTATATAAATACAGCTAATAAATCTTATGTGTATATGAATGTCTGATTCATGCACATAGTATATTATGTTTATGCACATAAAAAAGAAATTTGAATGTATGAACACAAAGACTGTGATGGTCTCATTTCAAGACGTTTTTTGTATACCCATATGAACATATCTGGATAATCTTGTAATCTGTTTGTTGCTGACTAAATCTAAATCTTGATATAAGGCTTCTTTTTTATTTCTTTACGTACAATCTGCATTCTGGTGATCGATTTTTTTCAATTAAACCTCAGGTACGTATCATTGCCGCACAAGCTCTTACCACAATGGCAATCAGATCTGGTGAACCTTATAGAATACAAATCTATGAGTTTTTACATGCTCTAGCACAAGGTGGTGTGCAATCTCATTTTTCAGATATGCATATTAGCAATGGTGAAGATCAAGGGGCTAGTGGTACTGGTCTTGGATCTTTGCTCAGTCCAATGCTAAAAGTCCTTGATGACATGTATAATGCACAAGATGATTTGCTAAAGTAAGTGGGTATGAATGATTGTTTCTTTAATTTTCTGGAAAACTGTTGTATATGAAGTTTTTAATGAAGGTTTTGTACTTGAGGTTGCAGGGAAATGCGTAACCACGATAATTCTAAAAAAGAATGGACAGACGAAGAACTGAAGAAACTTTACGAGACACATGAACGACTTCTAGATCTTGTTTCATTATTCTGTTATGTACCAAGATCAAAATATCTGCCTCTCGGCCCCACAAGGTAATACTAAAATTATACAGAAAAAGAAACTAATGCATTCAAATATCTCACTTTTTGGTTTTGAACTACAACAGTGCAAAACTTATTGAGATTTATCGCAATCGGCATAATATAACTGCATCAACTGGCATGAGAGATCCTGCTGTTGCTACAGGGATATCTGAACTCATTTATGAGGCAACTAAACCTGCAGCACCTGTGGAGACCGAAAATCTTGATGATGATCTGGTAAATGCTTGGGCAACAGGTCTTGCTGATGATGGTTTATGGAACAATGCTCCTGCAATGCATAGGGTGAGAAATTATCTAGTTTTCTACACACCAATAAATTTATTTATTATGTCATTTACACATTTGCACTCACTGAACACCCAAAGGCACTTTGCTGGGGTAAAACTAGGGATGTAAATGAGCTGAGCCCGAGCCTGAACCTGGTAACTAGCTGGGCTCATTTAGGCTTTTGTTAAGCTCGAGCTCAGCTCACTTAGAGCTCGTGACATTGATTAAGAGTTAAGACTCATGTATTTGTTGAATTTTCTATTAAAATGATGAGTTGTGTTCAATAAAGTCCGTATAAAAAACGTAGTCCTGAAATTTTAATATTCAATCACATGTGATTCAGTATACAATCACATGTGATTGTAAAAACATTACATGTGAATTACGAAAATGCCACTCCACCCAAAAAATTTTAATTCAATCTGGACCATTGACGGGGTTGATCTAATGGCTAAAGTTAGTCCTTCAGGACTATGGATTAAATATGGACTATATTGAACATTTCTCTTAAAATGATATATATAAATATAAATATTAAAGACAAAATAGAGTTAATTTCAGAGATGGTCCTTTAACTAACCTCATATTGCAAGTTTCATCCTTTCTAATAGATTCCGTTTGTTAAGTCTGTTAAGTCAAGGCTATTTAAGTCTTTTTATGATTTTTTTATTTTTAGGTAGTTTTAAATAAAATATCTTTTTAAATAAACCTCTCTCTCTCTCTTCCTCTCTTTCTTCCCCCATCAACTCTCTCTCTCTCTCTCTCACTAGAACCATCGGCCCACCACCTCCTCTGCCTAGAACCACAACTTGCCACCCTCCTCCCCTTCTCTTCTTTCCCGTTTCCGGCCACCACCCTCCTCCCCCTTAACCCTTAACACCACCACCGGAAACAGTCTCACTCTACCACCACCATTGGAAACAATCTCAGCCTACCACCACCACCTGAAACATCATCAGCAACCATCAACATCACCTCCATCTAAAATTACCAAATGCCGCCTACAGTCACAAGAAACCCTAAGTGAACCACATGAAATCAAGCCCCATGACCCAAATCGACTGTTAAAACACACACTGAAATTGAAACCCATAAACCCTACATCTAAACACACACATACAAAAACAAACCTTCATGATTTTACATCTTCAAATTTATAAAACCCTAGATCTACAAAGGGGTTTCATGATTTTTATATCTTCAAATCTACACGCACACACAAACATCTTCACATCTTCATCTTCATGACCTTAGGCGGCGGTGGTGGATAGCGGCAGTGGTATCTTCACATTCATTTTCATCGTCATGACCTTAGATGGTGGATGGTGGTGGCGGTATTCTCCGGAGAGGTGGTGCAGCGGTTGTCTTCTCAAGAGGGGCGAGGCGGTGGTAGTGTTGAGAGAGGGAAGGAGTGAAAGGAGGTGGAGGGGCAGCTGATTGAGAGAAAAGGGAGGGGGTATGGTTGGTTATTAATTATAATAATAATATTGATTTTATTACTAAAAAATAAATAAAAAATGAGGGTAAGGGTATAATGGTCAATTTAACAAAGTTAACAGACTTAACAAACGGAATCCATAAAAAAGAACCAAACTTGCAAGAAATTGGTAGTTAAAGGACGAAAAATACATCTTTTTCAAAAAAAAAAGGGACTAAACTTGAAATATGGGGTTAGTTAAAGGGCCATTTATGAAGAGGAGGTGGGCTTGTTTAGTCCCACGCTTTGAGGCTCGAGCTCCGGCTCGTTTTGAGTTTTTAACTATCCGAGCTCAAGTAGCTCGCGAATAGCTTGGCTTGTTTCCTCCCTAGGTAAACAGTTGAAAATTGCCATTTCTATATCTGATAATAACACTATTAGTAATACAAATTCTGGTACTGGTTTTTGTAGGTTAACGAGTTTCTTGCTGGCGCTGGTACTGATGCACCTGATGTTGATGATGAGAACACAATCTCTAGACCTTCAATGAGTTATGAAGACATGTGGGCTAAAACTCTTTTAGAGACTGCAGAAGTTGATGTAAGAATTATGCGTTTTTGGCTCAGGTGCATCCGTCATGTAAAGAATATGTTATTATTTTATATTTTTTTTTCTTTGCAGGATGATGATGGTAGGTCTTCTGGATCTTCTTCTCCAGATTCAATAGGTTCAGTTGAGACATCAATTTCTTCTCACTTTGGAGGAATGAATTATCCCTCTTTGTTCAGTTCAAAACCATCAGCTTACGGATCATCACAACCCGTGGTACGTGAAATCTTACCAGTTTTAAGTTATTTCATTAATTGTCGAAGTGGGTTTAATAATTGTGAAAACTGAAGTCATTTATGCATTATCATGATGTCTTGTTAACGTGTATCTTAAAATGATGCTTGACACTAGAGGTAGCAATTTTAACACGTTCACTTATGAATAGCTTGATTTGGCTTATGTCTTGTCTTTAATCAGTCAATTGGGTAAAATTAACAGATAGAAGGGAAACGGGTCAAATGGGTCTAACCGGTCTGATACGGTCCAGGATTGGGGTTAATTATTATTATTTATTTAGGATTATCTATTTAGGTTTATTATTTGAATTAATTATCATTTCCTAATTTATCGAGTTAGTTTTCTTATTTTAGGGTTTGGCTATATATATTAGGGCCGGCCAACATATGGAGGGGAGAGTTCTAAGTATTTTTGTTATTTCTTTGTTTTGGAGATCCCCTGAGTCTCGAATGGCCCCTTTTGTACTTTCAAGCATCCGATTACGGGTGCATTCTATCCAATTCTTGATTATCAATTTGATTCGTATCAAATTGGTATCAGAGCCAGGTTCGGGATTTACAGGGGAGCGGGCCTGGGTGCCGAGTGCGGATTACCGCTTACGTAAACTGAAAATGCCGGTTTTTAATGGAGAGGATGCGTATGGATGGGTATTCTTGGCAGAACGGTTTTTTGAGGGGCAGGGATTTGTTACTTCTGGGGAGCGGCTGCGTGCCGCGGTTTTATGTTTAGAGGGGCCGACTTTAGCCTGGTACCGCTGGTGCGAGGCCAGGGAGCCGTTTCGCTGTTGGGAACACTTGAAAATCCGGCTGCTCAAACGCTTCCAGCCGTCCCAAGACGGTAGTTTGTATGAACAGTTCCTGAGGATCAGTCAAGAGGAATCAGCTAGGGAGTTCATAACACAATTTGAGGCAATAGCCTCCCAGTTAGTGGGGATTTCGGAGAATATCTTGGAGGGCACTTTTCTAAAAGGTCTCAAACCCGAGTTGCGCAATGCAGTCAGGGTCTTACAACCTAAAGGGTTGGGGCAAACCATGGATCTGACACTTATGATTGATGAATCTGGGACTGGGGGTTCGGTTGAGGTTAGTAAAGGAGGTGACAAACCTCTCAAGCACATTAGTTCCACTGACCCGACTTCAAAAGGGCTTCCGCAACACCTCAAGCAAATGACACCGACAGAAATAGCCGACAAGAAAGCCAAGGGGCTTTGTTTCCGCTGTGCTGGAAGGTTTGCACCGGGTCATCGTTGTCCGCCAAAGACATTGCATGTTCTGTTGATTGATGAAGAAGACGCGGAGGAGGAAAGCCCTCGCCCACATGCTGATTAGTCAGGAGTCCACCACCTTGAGGACAAGGTGGATTTCCAGGGCGGGGTAATGATACGGTCCAGGATTGGGGTTACTTATTATTATTTATTTAGGATTATCTATTTAGGTTTATTATTTGAATTAATTATCTTTTTCTAATTTATCGAGTTAGTTTCCTTATTTTAGGGTTTAGGGTTTGGCTATATATATTAGGGCCGGCCAACATGTGGAGGGGAGAGTTCTAAGTATTTTTGTTATTTCTTTGTTTTGGAGATCCCCTGAGTCTCGAATATCAGGCCCCTTTTGTACTTTCAAGCATCCGATTACGGGTGCATTCTATCCAATTCTTGATTATCAATTTGATTCGTATCACGGTCACAAGTTGCTTGATTGGTATGTGTAATGTATTAAACCTCTCAAAAAAAGTATTCAAAAGTTTATATTATTATTGAAATAATATAATTTTTTGGATTAAATGCACGGAAATGTAACAAACTATACCCATTTTGATATTCTATAAGAATTAAGAAATAATAAATAAGTTTTGACTAGTGTTTCATGTCAAGCGATCCTGACCCAAACTGTTTGGCCCGAACACAAATGACACATTTTGACCAACAACACGACCTCTCCGACCTGACTGGAACTAAAAAGGCAATCTGTTTGACCCATAACCAGTTTTACAAGAACTTTTTTTATTGTGTGGACAATTTCAGGAAAAATCAGGTACGAAGCGACACAACAGACCCTCTGCTGGTTCCTCTTCTTATGAAGGTTATGGTTCTCCGGTTAGTGTTCTTAACTTGCTATTAGTTAACCTTAAAAGTTGTTCTGGTCAAAGTCAAAGTTGTTGAATATTATGAATTTATTTAATAGATCAACGAAGAGCCACCTCCATACTCGTCACCTGTTCACCAAAGGTTTGAGTCATTTGAAAACCCATTGACTGGACAAGGATCAAGCAGTTTTGATTCTCATGAAGAAGAACGATCTTCAGGGAATGCTCAATCTGGATCAGCACTTTATGACTTCACTGCTGGTGGTGATGATGAGGTACATTCCATTCACTTTTAGTCGACATCTTTTTTTTCCCTTTTTTATCTATTTTGTTTTTTCATAAACACCATTTATCTGACATTAAAAACCTCGTTTATTACAGTTGAATTTAACTGCTGGAGAAGAGGTTGAAATCGAGTATGAAGTTGATGGGTGGTTCTATGTAAGTACACAACACAAGTTTTGTTTGTTAATAGATTCATATCAAGAATAAAATAGTCATAATATGAGTTATATACAGTTAAGTCAACTTGTGTAGATATTATCTAGGGATGTAAACGAGTCAAGCTACTGGTGAGCTACCCAAGATTCAATCGTAAAAATTTCGAAACTAGCCGAGCCTTAACAAGCTTAGCATAAACTAAAGCTCATTTAGTAAACGAGCCCGAGCTCAAGCCTTAAAGAGTAGGCTTGTTTAAGCCCTCGAGCTTAAACAGGCTTTATATATAACATATTATATTGTATATGTTTAATATTTAATATTTATATATATCATCAAATTTCAAAATAATATCCAAGCCTAAACAAGCTAAGCTTAAACAAGCCGAGCTCGAGCTCAACATCACTAGCGTTAATTGAGCTGAGCTCAGGCTCAACTTGACCCCGTTTACATCCATTATTATCTCTAATGGGTCAAATGGGTTAAGCTAAAAATAAATATGTCAAAACTGGTTGAAAGTTACTTCAGAATGTAATACATGAAATCTTCTAAATTTCATAGTTACAAAATAATATCAGCAAAAAAGAGTATTGAGTGGGCTCACCCAAGCAGATATGTTTTGACCCGTTATCAATCCTACCCGAATGGGTATCCAATATCTTGACTGTTTAAACCAATGTACAACAGGTGAAGAAGAAACGACCTGGTCGGGATGGTAAAATCGCTGGTTTGGTCCCTGTTCTATATGTTAGCCAATCATGAGAAGAATATTAGCAGTATTTTCTGGAACAAACTTATCGGCAGATTTGCATAAGAAGAGCGAGTAATATCGAGTATGATTTGTTGGTAGGGATTGGATTAATGTAATAGGGTACATCACATCATGTTGTGTATTATGCGTAATAGTCGGCGTTTGTGTATTCGATGTGAGTGTTATCTTTTACATGTACATTTGGAGTTGACAATGTTGATTTCCTCTAGTAAAGAAATTCAATCTTTTTGATATTTTTACATTTTTTAGTAGATTGAATTACTGCTACCTTATTGATATCCAGCTTGCAATTACTTTGCTTGTTTACATCGTTCTCGGAGATGGTGGGTAAGATATATTTATACATGGTGTGATGAGTAGCACGAATCATATCTATGCAATTAGGTAAAATATATACTTTTAGTAATTTCATAATCATATATACTTTAGACGTATGTTAACCATTTCATCCATTTAATAATAATAAGTGTTTGTAATTGAAAACACATCCTTTTTCCATAAATAAAACTTAATGTTTGATCAAGTGGATTAGTTAATCTTTTTAAAAAGAACAAAACTATAAACAAGAGTGGTTACACCAACCTTCATAAAGTAAAGTTATTAAATCATGGTTGCTTTATTAGTCTGTCCCACTAGTTTTAATTAACGTTTGAACATTATTTGTATTAAATTAACATTTTAATAATAAAATAATTGGATTTTTACGGCCACCATCATCTCTATGTGCAACTAAGGCTAAAATCAAATTAAGATTTCCTTTTAAAAAAGTAGAAGCTTTTATCATCGAACTTATAATTACCTAACATTGAATTCTAAATTTGGATTTTCTCTAAGCGAGTCTTAACTTCTTGGACTCACGTTCGAGTAAAAGACATTGCAAAATGTGACCAAAAAAAAAGTTTTGAGTTTGTAATGTTTGGCGAAAGTAGCTGTTAGTTGTTAGCTGGAAGCTGGTAGCTGATAGCTGGAGCTGGAAGTTGTTTATTTTATTTATATGTGTTCGGCAAATTAGCTGGTAGCTGGAGCTTAATAGTGTAAAATAACAAAAATGACAAATTACAAAAATAGGAGGATTTATAACATAATTAAAGATGGTATTTGTAACACCGGTTTTCACGCGCTTAAAATTAGGAAAAATTTAAGTTTTTCAACTTATATTATAAAAGCCGACAGCGGAAGTAACCAACATTTTTAACAAAAGATAATATTGTTTAACTGACTTGGCAATGTATAAAGTACAACACCATAAACCAAGTCCCAAAATACTACCGCGTGTTACCCAACTAAACTGACAACTATCGACCATTGGATCACATATATACAACGAGCAGTGTTCCGCAAAAGATATTTACAACAGCCACCAACAAGTCCCGCCTCACATAGGCCAACTACCTTGCATCTGCAAAAAGGGAAAATCAGGCACCGTTAGCTACAACTAGCTAGTGAGTACAGATTAACACATAAGCATCAATAAGCAGGTTATCCCAACTACGGGACATCACATAAGGCTATCCTAACACATAGCGTCGCGCCAACGAGTCAGTAGGAATCAAATCTCGTAGGGTGGGGGAAACCCCGCTCAACGATTCAAACTGGGGACCATCAGCTACAACTATCCGCAATGGTGGGGGAGCGAAGAGCAGTCCACCAAACGCGTTACAAAGCTCGAAGCTCAACATCTCGGATCTCAACGAAAGTTAAGATCCCAACTCACGTTAAGGAGCGGCGGTTTGCAAGACCACCCCGGCGTGCTACACACCGAGTACCGTTGATCCCCGTTATTCCATCAAAGGGATCCAGCCTTCGGGAAGAAAGCTGACCTTAACCATGCCATCAACAGTCCGGACCAATACCACACACAACTACAACCCATTACGGGTTCAACTATACGCATGCGATTCATAAACAACGTGTAAAGCAACATAGCATGGCAACAGTATATAACAACATGGTATCACATACCTCATCTACGCACGTGTGCGACATCAACAACATAGTTCAACAAACAACAGACAACGCTACTTACCGAGACTCATGGGAAAACTGGTACTCACCTCGAGGTTAAGGGAGGCAGATATGAATTCGGGAATCCCAGGAGCACACGGAATCGTCCGAATCACCTAACACATTAGGTTCAGGCTTAGACACCAATCAACGACAATTAACGAGGCTTAAAACATAAGACAACAAAGCTGCTAGCATAACAACACACCATGCGATCGCAAGGCATATCCATGCAATCACAAAGGCCCTGCCCAAACCACCCCAGTTTACGATCGCATGACACAACCATACGACCGCAAGGGTGGCATCTTGGGGGCTTATGATCGCAAGTTATGTACCTACGATCGCAAGTTATATCTCCTTCGTCCTTAGACGGTAAACCATGACAACGACACCCTTACGATCGCAAGACCCATGCATGCGACCGCAAGAGACACCAGACGCGCCATGCGATCGCAAAGGGAACCCATTACGATCGCAAGTACCCATGCGATCGCATGCCCGTCCCATGCGATCACAAGCAACCTTGTTACAGAAGGGTTCTTGCTCTGTTCGACACAGCAGCTGTTTTATTTGTTTTTGCCATCAAAACTCAACTTGAATCCGTATTCAAGTGTTTTTACTATACTTCTAACAAACCTGTGAACTTAGTAACAACATTCTAACACAAAACAACCACAAGGACACAATTGAATCCATCAAAATGGATCCTTTCTTCACTTAACTCAAGAACTAGGTTTTGAACATAAAAATACTTCCAATAAGCAAGAGGTACAGCAAAGTTGGACTTGAATTCAACTACAAATCCTTTGATTCAGCTTCCTCACTTAATTTCCTCTTCAAATCTCCAAGAAAATGAGTGTATGTATGTTTGATACGTACGTGATATGTGTGTGTGTGTGTATTTGTGTGTGTTTTTAGTGTGGTCAGGGGATAAGAACTCCCTTAAACCGACTAAGTGGGTTTAATACCCCACGAGGGTATCTCGTTCTCCTATTCAACTTAAAACACGACTTAGGTTTATCCGTTTTAACTAACGGAGATATTTTCGGAATCATTATCTGAAACCGTTCAACAATTAACCAACTCTATATATTAACGACACGTTTCCAACTTTAACCACATAACCACGTGTACCAACCAATAACAACAATTTACCAACAAAACAACTTAAACAACTTGGTTAAAGTCTACAACTAGACCAACACAATGTACAACATATTACTACTAGGCCCTAAATTAGGGTGTTACAGTATTTAGGTAATTTGGTATATAAAAAGCTCCAGCTAGTTTTAAAAGTTACTTCAAGAAGCTTTCTGTTTTAGAGCTTTTTTATTTAAAAAAAACTTCCAGCTTTTTCATCCGAACATGACTTGTAGCTTTTTCTTTCAAAACAAAAAGTTATCAGCTCCAATAAGCTTCAAAAAGCTCCATACCGAACATACCCTTAATTCGAATTCTTTTTATCAACCAACTTATAATTCCAAACCGACATAACATAGCCATATAAACTGATCGTTTGGGTATTAATTTTTCTGTAACATAACATGTATGGTTCAGTCTCAATTTGTAACCAAAAACTAACTGGAATAGCCAAAAGGAATAGAACCAAGTACTTATATAATCAGCTGAGATTCATGTTATGCTCCCTCTTGAATTTTCCTTATGCCGCATAGACATTCTTCTCCGTGATCTCTTTGGTTGCGCCATTGCATGTCTGGTCTCAAAGATCCTGTTATCGCTCCAATATAGCTCTTGTTTTACCGTTACTTGTTCTACTTCTTTTTTTTTTTAGTGACCTAGCTACCGCGCCATTGCAGCAGTTGTGCTGTTGTGGGTACGCTGACCTTGATTATTGTTTAGTATAACATTCGCACTTGAAAAAAATAGATGGTTATGTACTTACTATTAAGCATAAGACCACACCATTTAAGGCATAAAGCAACTATCGGATCCTTTTAACAAGAATGAACTTCTAGGTTCAAAATTGGCTCTAAAATAGAAGTAATTTGACTTTTAAGTTGTCCTGAGATTGAAAAGGTATGCAATCATTGTAAATGATTAGTTTAAGTCCGCTATCTTTTGTTTGGCCAATTGGCCCAGCCCCAAAATGCAATGAACAAAGCCATAAGGGCCAAATGAGTCAATAGGGTAGGGTAGGGGTGCCAGTGCCAGACACCTCCATTTTTCTCTTTGTTTGCCATATTATTAATAAAGAATAGTTGCTAACCAAAAAACCCTTTGGCATGCTTATCTAATCAATGTAGAAACATTCCCCAAGTGAGAACAGAAGTTACTACCTCAATATCCACACAATACAAGGAGGATTCTGATATGTTCATTCCAACAGACAATTCAAAGTTTGCAGGTTAACTAAACCCAAATCTTACTCATTTTCAAAAGGTATACACTATGTTAAACATTTACAAAACATAACACCCATCACCTAGGGTGGGTAAAATGTATATATATATAATGAGATAATAATACTACCAATGAATTAGTCTAGTCATCAATCATACTACTACTGTTGGGACTCATAAGATCCCCAAACAAATAGAGAACGAATAATTCTACTTTCACAGGAAGATGATCATGTTAATTATAATATTATCAGTATACCTTGTGTGGAAACCGTCATTTGAAATGGTCTGGTTGAATTATAGCAACAACTTCATGGCATGAATCATCGTTATCCTTGTGCTTCCAAATTTCTCCATTTGCATGCACAATCCATGATATTTGTGGAGAAAGCGATGAATACATGTCTACAAAGTATAAATTAATGTTTAATAGTTTTGTCGGAACACAAAACAACTTATCTGAGATTTATTTATGAATTAAAGAGAAACAGTCAGACATGCTCCTTAGAAAGAGCAGGAAGCATGAAATGAATTGGTAAATTTTAATTTAAAAGCAGTAAATGGTGACATATTTATCCTAGGAGTTTGACAAAATTTTCACACTTCACCTTGAGGATAGATGAAACAATGAAAATATATATCATTACATAAAGTAAAATACCCCACTGAAGGATTATTTGTAATGTGCTGAAATAAAAACTCAGATTGGACGATAACTTATAAACCTTTATATAAATTTGTTCTATTGATATGAATCTTGATGTAGTATATAGTAATCAATCACATAAATATAAAAATCCAATACCATGATGTTTGATTCCAGGATAATGGCATATGCAGTTGACTTTTCAACGAAAGTCAAACTGTGCTCTTGGTTCAAAAACGAGATTGTTTGGTTTGAAAAAGGTAGCTGGGGAGTTTCTTGGTTAAGTTAGATTCATGAAAATGTCTCGAGTATGTAATAAAGCAAGAGTTGGTTCATATGAATACAATGAGAAAAAGTAGCAATCGAAACGTTTGACTCCCGGATTGAAATATTGACATTTGCTGAGTTCATGGGATCGCAGTGAATTATATCGTAAAACACATTTGGGCTGTTTTAGTATAATCATAGGTGGAAGTGAATAATGACAGTGGGGTGTGACAACAAGCGAGCAGCACAAGGGACATCGGAGGTGTAGACGTCACTGCAGCACCAGGCGATAGTGGCTTGCAGAGGTACCACCACAGCCTACGAAGGTGGCCTACTGTGGCGGGCAGCTACGACAAAGATTTCAGTAGCCAGTGATGGCAGGTCGTGCTGTTGTTCAGCAATGGATAGAAAACTTGGAAAAAAAACTAACCAAGTTTATAAAGGGAAGAGTGTGGAAAACAATGTTTTGATGTTTTCGAAACTGTTAGTTACAGAGTAGAAAACAGTATTTTTATTTCCATGAGTTATTTTTTTCAAAGAAAATAAGCAATCAATTTGAACACGTTCTTGATATTTCGGTTTCATGAAAACTTTTCTGAACAGCACGCCATATTTTCTGCAACTAATCACAGTCATAGATTTTCTCTGTTAGATGCATAATAGAAGTGTGACATATATTAAACAATATGTTATGTGCCTGTGAGACTGTGACCCATAGTTATTGAAAGATCCATGAACATTTTAAACTAAACATACTACATGAGGTTTGTGCTATTCCAAAAGTAAGATATTTGTGTTTACATGCTTATAGGATATCACGTTAGTGATTTGATATATACACCATGATGTAAAAAATAATGGAAATACTAATTATATACAAAAAAGCCTGCTTTTGACAGATAACAGCTCCTAGTCCAATAAAATTTAACTCCAATTCACAATCAAATCAAGCATAACCATTGACTCCTCCTACTCCCTATTTACAGAGTTATTTCATTACGTGTCTGGTATGCCTGTCTATATCTTATCTTCTCCCGTACCTCACTCTTACGGGATTGGGCTTTGTTGTTGTTTTTGATAATGGAAATGCTATCAACAACTATTTTGATTATAAAGAAATAACATTTGTGCCGCCTGTTTACTAATTAAATCTAAATACCGCAAATCTTACCTTAATAGAAAACAAGCAAAGAGATCTTCATCCCAAAAAGTAATAAAGAAAAACATATGTAATATAAGGTATCCAATTGTTTCATAGATTTACCTGAAACAGGCTGTGTATCAGGTTCTCTTGTACCATGCAAAATCATGGTACCAGAAAGCACGGTCATGAACCCACACAGAACGGATATAATCGTGCTAACACTCTGACCAGCCCAATCCTACGATCGCAAAAAATTAAAATTAATAATAAAATATAAGTAAATTAATTAATATTAGTTGAAATAGAAACAATACCTTGAACATGATGGCACTAGCAAGGATCGTGAAAGATGTGAACATGGCATAATAGATTGGCGAAACAACAGCGGTATTAAATGTGTCCAAGGCCTGAATAATATCAATATGAAGTAATTTTGTAAGGCAAAATTCAACAAAAGTTAAATGTGAGATAATATATGCATATAAATATACCGTTAATGTAGCAACTTCACACCTACTAGTTTAAATTAATCAACTGTAAATGACAACATATGTTCTAAATGTAAAAGAGTTGATGTAGTCAGTAGGGCAACCTATGTGTTATTTTAGCAATTACAAAGAGAAAATACAAAAAATAAAACCATTTTAAAAGAGAATGTTTCGGTCTTCGGATTTTTCACCAACTTGTATTTCATGGGGTTGTAGATAGTGTCGGTGTCCGCCCACTGTCACATGCATGTCGGTAAGATAAACCTTGGTAATCAGAATTGTATAATCAGTATTGTTGTATTGTGTTAAACACGATTACAAAGGGCTGAATATATATGAAATACATTTACACTTTGAACCCTCTAATATAATAATGTATAATAAGTACACTTAAATGTCTAATATTCCCCCGCAAGCTAAGGCCGGGGAACGAGCTTGGACCGTAAAAGTAGAAATCGTTGTGAGGGCAGCGGCTTGGTGAACACATCTGCGATCTGGTCATCAGTGGATATGAATTGAACCGAGAGTTGCTATTGGGCAACCTTTTCTCGAACGAAATGGAAATCAACCTCTACATGCTTTGTACGTGCATGAAAGACAGGATTGGCTGAAAGATACGTAGCACCAACATTGTCACACCACAAAGTAGGAGCCGACTTAACAGGAACACAAAGCTCACGCAGTAAGTCTTGAAGCCACGTAAGTTCGGCAACAGTATCAGCAAGGGCTTTGTATTCAGACTCTGTTGACGACCGAGAGACAGTCTTTTGTTTTCGTGCAGACCACGATACAAGATTTGAGCCCAAATAGATCGCATATCCCCTGGTGGATCGACGGTCGTCTGGGCAACCAGCCCAATCTGCATCAGAAAAGTCTGTCAGCGAGTTGTAAGTAGAGTCCGTGTAAGCATGGAGAACGGTGCCAGAGGTCTGCGTAAGTTTTAAACCATAATTAGTTGTGCCTTGCAGATAGCGAAGAATACGTTTGACGGCAGACCAATGATTGTCTGTGGGAGAGTGCATGAACTGACAAACTTTGTTGACTGCAAAGGTGACGTCAGGACGAGACAAAGTAACATACTGAAGCGCACCCACAACCTGACGAAACTTGACAGGGTTATCAAACAGGGCACTATTACCAAGAGCAAGGTTCGCAGTGGTGGTCATAGGAGAGGACACTGGTTTAGCATTGGACAAACCAGCACGTTGTAGCAGGTCAAGTATGTACTTTTGTTGAGACAGAACTAAATCATGACCCATGCGAGAGACCTCAACACCGAGAAAGTATGAGAGAGGACCCATATCCTTGACAGCAAAGGACTGGTTCAAACTTTGTACCACTTTGTCAATAGCCTGGGGGTTGATCCCTGTCAAAATAATGTCATCAACGTAGACTAGCATATACAAGAGTGTACCCCTATTGGAGTAAAGAAAAAGTGAGGGATCTGTTTTAGATCCCCGAAAACCGAGAGAAGCAAGGGCCGCAGAGAGTCGGTGAAACCATGCTCTTGGGACCTGTTTTAACCCATACAATGATTTGTGAAGAAGACAAACATGATCAGGTTTAGATAGGTCAACAAAGCCAGGTGGTTGTTGCAGATAAACCGTCTCGGCAAGATCACCATGCAAGAATGCATTTTGTACATCAAGCTGTCTTAGGGGCCATTTTTGTGTTACTGCCAGAGAGAGAACAACACGAATCGTTGTCGATTTTACCACGGGGCTAAATGTCTCCTGATAATCAATACCCGGTTGTTGTTGAAAACCTTTGGCAACCAGTCGTGCCTTGTGACGCGTAATGGCCCCTGTTTGATCCCTTTTTAATTTGTATACCCATTTGCAATCAACTACATTGGAATTCGGAACACGCGGAACTAGTGACCATGTACCATTCCGTATCAGCGCTGAATACTCTTCGGCCATGGCATTACGCCACTGAGGGTCCCTGTTAGCAATGGCAAAGCTTGTTGGTTCAATGTCGGGAGAAGAGGGTTGTGTATGGAAGGTGGAAGCATTAAACGGCTTGGTTTGTTTAGGATTGGGACGAAGGTTGGCTGGTCGAGGACGAGAGGTTTGTGTTGTAGTAGTGGAGGGGGCCGTGAGGTTAGGCTGAGAGGATGGTTGGGTAACTTTTGAACGACGGTGATAAGTGTGAAGTAAAGGAGGAGGGGCCGAGGTTTAGTCAGACGATGGGGCAGTAGAGGTTGGCTCTTGCGAGACGGAGGGAGTGGCGGTAGGACTCGGTTCTTGGGATGCAGAAGGTGCGGTGGGAGGTGTTTATTCGTCGGACACAAAGTGTGGAGTAGGAGTAGGATAGGTAGAGTGATAAGGAGGCGCATTGTTAGGTGTTGGAGGAGAAGTAGGCGTGGAACAGTGTTTGAAAGGGAATGATTGTTCATTAAAACGGACATGATGGGCAATATAAAGGCGATCAGATTGCGGATCAAAGCACCTGTAGCCATGATGGACAGTGCTATAACCAAGAAACACACACGGGGTAGAACGGAAGTCCATTTTATGTTTGTTGTAAGACCGGAGATGAGGATAGCATTGACAACCAAAGACCCGAAGAAAGGAAAAATCAGGCTGATGTTTGAACACATGTTCAAACGGAGAGGTGTGTGAGTTTGTTCGGGAGGGCATTCGATTAATGAGATAAACGGCTGTACCAAAAGCAAAATGCCAAAATCGTTGTGGGACATGAGATTGAGCAAGTAAGGTAAGACCGGTTTCAACAACGTGTCGATGTCGTCTCTCCACAAAACCATTTTGTTCACTGGTATGAGGGCAAGAGAGACGGTGAGTAATGCCAAGAGGAGAGAAAAAAATTTGAGAGGTTACGGAACTCACCTCCCCAATCGGTTTGAACTGATTTGAGTTTGGTTTGAAATTGTCGTTCAACACTTGCAAGAAATTGTTTAAAAGTGGCATAAACATCGGACTTTTGTTTTAAAGGGAAAAACCACATATATCTAGAATAATGATCAACACACAAAAGAAAATAATGATGACCATCAAAGGAAGTAACAGGCGCAGGGCCCCATACATCACAAAACACTAAATCCAGAATATGCGAACTTTTATAAGTAGATGGTAACAAATGTAACTTAGATGATTTGCCAACAGAACAAGAATCACAAAAGGTACTAGTACATTTATTTTGTAAAGGTAAATTATATCTAGATAGCATAGACTTCAACAGCTGTGGATGTGGATGTCCAAGTCGTTGATGCCATGTAGAGGACGATGCACGAGCGGTTGAGAAAGCGACTTTGTGAACAGGCTGGGACTGAGGAAGACGGAAGGAGTAAAGACCACCATTACTTGGACCCATAAGGAGGATAGTGTGTGTAGACTTGTCCTTCACAGCAAAGAAATTTGAGTGAAATTCAAAGTACACATGATTATCAAGACAAAATTTTTGGACAGAAAGTAAGTTTTGTTTTATTTCAGGGACATGAAGTATTTTCTTAAGAGAAAAGGTTTTGGTAGGTGAGTAAAGTTTGGAAGATCCAATATGTAAAATGGGTAAACCCTTACCATTGCCAACATGAAGATTGTCCTCACCATAGTAGGCTTCAGAGTTGTCAAAGCTGGATAGGTCTGGTGCAACATGATGACTAGAGCCAGTGTCCGGAAGCCAAGAGTTTGATGCGTGTGAGCGATAGTCTGTAAAGTTGGCTGAGGGTGGCTGTCTTGATCTTATAGTAGTAGGATCACGGTTAGGACAGTGAGACGGGATATGACCAATCCCACACCTGTTATAAGTACCAAAAACAGTGTTTTGATTAGAAGCCCAACTAAATTGATTGCGGTTACCTCCTCCTGAATTTCTGTTGTTGTAAGTTCCTCGTACACGGCCACGATTGTTTCCACGGCCACGAGTGTTGTTGGATCTGTTGGTGTAAAAGGCTTGCATAGGCTGTGTAGTAGCGGGCTGAACTTGAAGACCAAGTTGTGACAGAAGCCGCTGAATAGCTTGAAGTTGATCCGGTTGAGGCATAGAGGAGTTGGAGCTAGCAGTGGCTGAATTGCTGGTGTTTGTGGCAGCCATGAAAGCCTGAGCAGTAGATATGTCTGGTGTCGATTTCTTGATCATATAGTCATGATCGGATAACAAGCCATGTAATTCAGCAAATGCAGTAGGGAATTGACGAGCAAGCAAAGTAGATTTCAGCCCATTATATTCCTCTCTAAGACCGGAGATAACCAGCATTACCAAATCTTTTTCTTTCACAGGTTCACCTATGTTGGCGAGGGCATCAGAATACTCACGAGCGCGAGTAAGGTATGTGGAGGAGGATTCATCAGCTTTCATCTCCAGCTTAAGAAGCTGTGTTTTCAGGGTGTATTCCCTCGAGGATGTGTGAGGAGCGTAAGCACGCTCAAGGGACAGCCATAGATCACGAGAAGTAAGGCCTTGAACATGTTGGAATGATGCTTCAGAAATAGTAGACATAAGTAACATTCGTACGTGAGCATCATTGGCGATCCATGTTGTGTAATTAGGATTCGGTTGTGGTAGCTGCACTGTAGTGCTGTCACTAGACTGTTCTTTTTCTGATGATGAAGACACAATAGTCATCGAGGGACAAGGGATTGTGCCATCAATATAGCCGAAAAGATTATTGGTGACAAGAAAGGTCTGAATCATAGCCTTCCAGTAACCATAGTTGTTCGGAGTTAATGTAAAACCAAACTTGTGAGAATTGTGAGTGGTTTTCTCGGTGGAAGTGAAAGCTGCCAGTAAAGCCATTGATAGAGAATAAAAATAAGGAATCAAACAAATGTGGGTGATTGTAAATACCAGCTTGTAATCGTAGATAGGCAGAGAGCACCCCTGTAGAAATCGCAGGTTTAAGTTTTTTTTACGTAGCTTGAACCAGCGACAGAAGGCAATCGGTTTTTTTTTTTTTTACTGAAGCAATTGACAAAAGGCTTGAGGCAGTCGACAGAAAACAATAGACAGAAGGTCTGAGGCAGGCAGTCGACAGAAAGCAATCGACAGAATGTAGTCAGTCGACAGACACAGGCATCGACAGAAGGCAATCGTCCTTTTGTATCTTGTATTTTAGCGACAGGGCAGGTTAGGGTTTTTGTGTTTGGCGGCTCTGATACCAAGATAAACCTTGGTAATCAGTATTGTTGTATTGTGTTAAACACGATTACAAAGGGCTGAATATATATGAAATACATTTACACTTTGAACCCTCTAATATAATAATGTATAATAGGTACACTTAAATGTCTAATACGGTATCACTGTCAATAAAGCACGGGCCTATTGGGTCACACACCGAAGATTGATCCCGACAACACTACATATGGAGAGATAGGATCAAAATTGGCTTCGTCGGGAGCTTCACGGCCGTGAAGCAACCGTGCAGGCGGTCTGACAGAAAGTCTTATATTCTATTGGACCTTTTTGGTTGGTCCGGGGTCATCTTTAGGGCTTTAAAAGTGTCATGCAATCTCTCCATTCACCTCTCTTGACTTACTTGAGATTAGCTCAGCCTACATACAAGGTTACAAACACCTGCTCCAGTGTGGGTTTAGGCTTTAAATCTCTTGAGAGTTCTTGAGTGTAGGTGCCAAGGAGAAGAATTGGGTGTTGTTCCAAGAGTTCTTGAGCGTTGGTGCCAAGGAGAGGAATTGGGTGTTGTTCCAAAGTGGGTTTAAGGCTTTAAAGCTCACGTGAAGGCTTACTAGCGCTCGGGGATCATAACAACTCGGAGTGGACTTCAAGTAGAGGAAGGCACACTTGGGCTTTCTGTTTCATCCCGCTTGGTCTTCTACTCCAGCTCCTAGAGGGTACATTACTTCCCTTCCTTTTGTTTTAGTTGCATTACTTGTAGATTAGATCCATTGGGTGGATTTTGCTGGTGTAAAAGTTTTATGTGTACATGCATGCTTGCTTTTGTTGCTTCCGTGTTCTGGGACCACCACCATAATCCAACAAATAGAATGTGTCTTGGGTGGTGCTTTAAATTGGTGGTTTTCGAATTTTGATAATGGGGTTTTTTACCAAGTTCTATCCGGTGACATATGATATAATTTACAAATATTGGTTTAGTACTTCGATTTTGTATGCAAATGATTTTCGACATGGTAACGTGTGTAGGAAGTTTGGTCCATAATCTCTAAAAATCAAGCTACTTTTCCCTGTGTCTGTGTGTAAGTGTATAGGATTGTTCATCATTTATGCACAAAGGAAATCTCAAAACATAAAGTAGCAAGAATGGCAAACCTTGTTTAAGTAATTCAACTGAGTGATTATACATGTAACAGCTACCATTACGAAAACCCATGTTTGGTAGCGTGCCACCTGGCTTGAACCCTCTAGTGTTAGTTTTATGGCAATTCCTATTGCTTTCACACTCATAACCTGCAAAACAAAAGGAACACAACTGAAAAAGTTAATCCGGATAATAAGCAATTAAGCATTCTATTATTAAATTGATCACGTATGTATCTTATTGCTGATATCAGATGTTTTGATTCATATGCATTGGTCAGCCAACTTCCTAGATTTCAGCGTGCTTGTTTTCTTTTATTTATCAAAATGATTATGATGTTGGTTATATGTTTTAATGTTTACTTAATATAATATGCATTTCCTGTATATTTGTACAATTTGGGCTTCGTGGTTTATTCAGGTTTGTCAATTATCATATATAGAGAATAACAAGGAGAAGATGAATTATAAAGCTAAAGGTCATCAAAAAGCAATATGAGCTACAAATAGAAGAAATTTGTAGGATCATAAAATTATAAATATAACCCTTGTGGTTAATCTTAGAGCATGAAACTCTTAATAACCCAACAGTTTTGAAGTGTTAGCATGTACTTGAGAATACATTCTGCTTGATCATGACGGATTCAGGATTCTCATCACTTTGCAAATTATCTAGCCCTTGATTTCTTTTTGGTTTGGTATTAGTCTAAACTAGCTAACTAAACTACTTCGTAAAAGTGTCATGGTTATGCTGACTATTGTTCATTTGTTTGTTGTTGGTCAATCACTAGAGACTACCATTTATGTTTCTAAAGTTAGTGGTCATTTTGTGGTTTTCGTTTTGAAGTGCTACCTACACAATTTGTGATATAATTGTTTCAAAATACATTCACTGTAATCTACTTCACTTTTCTTTTGTGCTATTTTCTTTTTGCTCACTTAAGTTACCAGCGTGGAAAAAGAAGAATGCAATAGATGTAGATTTGGCCAATATCACCACCAATTATTAATGCAGTCAAAATACTGATAAATTTAGATTGTGCATAAACATAATTATAGAAATGAATTCAATTCCTTTTAAAATCAAAAAATTATAAACACAAGTATTAAAGATGAACAAAATTTTCACTATACACTAACCGTCAATGAACCATTTATGGAACATACGCCGATATACACCAACATATTAGTCTGCCCATAGCGTGGTTCACAGAACAACACCAATACTAGTACCACAGCTATTGCTGATGCTGTATACAAAAGAAAAGCTGGACCAAGAAGCCCACAAAATCATGATCTAAGTATTTTAATAAAGTACACAAATAAAATCAAGAAATGAGTAGTGAGATAGCATGGATGGCACACCTGGTTGTGTTGCTAAGTCCCAAATTTCTTCCACAGAGCTTATGCTATGTTCACCAGGGGCATGAAGCACAATAACAGTGGAACCCACTATACAAAGCACGCAACCTAGTATTCCCATTTTCCGCAATTTCTCGTTGAGTAAGAAATGTGCTAAAACCGCGCTGCCAAATAGTTCAATGAATAGTTTAAAGTTTGGCAACGAAAGAGCTCTTACTCTAATTACTAATTGATTATATGTAAATGTTCACCTAACAATAATACTCAATGCTCCCAGTGGAGTCACAAGAACAGCTGGAGCATATATGTAAGCTATAAAATTGGCAAATTCTCCAACAATCACTGTGAATTTCAAGAAATCCCATATGTTTCAGTTAAACAACACTGAGAAGCAGAATAAACATATCAAGATATCAATTGAACAAGAAAATGAAAAAGACTTACTAGTCAACATGCCAATCCACCACAATGGCTCTAACAGGTAACCGTATCCTCCGGATCCTTTTATACAATTTACATGTAAATCAAACAGAAAAATGAAACTCAATCAACTAATCGCTCTAATTGTATCAATCTACTAAGATTGAACTCAATTGCCGCCGTTTATAAAGAAATGTATCACAGATTAGTTAGAGAAGCATTGTCAAAGAAGTATCATAAGTAAAGCGCTTAATACAGATTAATCGAAGCTAATCCTATATTGGAGGAAATTATGGAAAACTTACTGGCGCGAGTACCAGAAGCACCAGCCCTTTGGAGACCTTTCTTTTTTATGATAAAGCTTGATCCGATGAATGCACTGGAAGAGACGGCTAGACCAAACCCTAACAGATTACCAGTATACATGACGATGATGATGAAGATAAATCTAGAAATTGACGACCAGTAAGATATGAAAGTTTCATCTGAAAATTCGTCGGGGAGATCTGGTATCCCTGACAGAAATTGAAATTTCTAACAAATGGCAATTGGATTGGTTGTCATCCAATCGATGAAAATGGTTTGTGGCGAATTAATTGCGTGAATTGTTGTAGTTGGAGTTGGAATCTTGCAGATGCAATCGGACGACGTGGGCTTTGTTTTACGCAGTGATAGCATTTGGTGGTAATTGGTAGCAACGTAGTCCGTCACAAGCGGCCATTTGTACCGATCTACTTGGCTCGCTGTCATTTCCAAATTGTCCTCAAGAGTTAAGAGACTTAAAAGTAAATAGTTCTAAAATTGTCACAACTCGTATCGTCATTGCTTTACCAAGATTTTTGAATCATATTATCAGTATTTAATTAATTCGTACTTTTATGGAGTTTTCACCTCATCATCCACGTCATTTTCAACTTTTAACCATCTCAAACTCATAAATCCATATTTCCAACCCACGTATATTAGTAAATTATATAATATATATTGAAAGAGAGAAGAAGGAATTAAGGGGAAAAAAAAGAAAGGAAAAGGCTTATCAGAGCTAGTTGGAGGGCTAGCCGCTGGTCGGACTCGCGTCAACCAGCAGGGTTGCGATGGTGTGTAGCGCTGGCCGGGGGCCAACCAGCCCGAGTTCCATGACCGATGCGGAAGATCTAAATCTTATATAACGTTATGATCTCGATATGACTTTTAAGAATAGAGATTTGACTATGCTAGCATGTAGCGTGTTATTTAGAATCTTGAGTAAATCAAAAAAGTAAAGATATATCGAACACCTTTATAATCTAAATTAGTCTTCTAGTGATTATCCCTCAATTTTTTCTAAAATAAGTATATAGAAGTCCATTGTTGACATTAAGCTGAAATGGTTAAATTACTATAGATGCAATATATAAAAGGAGAGTGAATGCTTTGTTTTTACTTATTATTCAATATATGCATCGTCACTATCTTTAAGATCGTGTATATTCCTCACTCACTAATTTACACTTTTCCCCCTCTTTCTCCCTTTTCTTCTTTTATCTCTCCCTCTATCTATATTTAATTATTTTAGAAAATAAAGAATGATGTAAGGGGTAGATGTAAGATTAGTGAGATAAAGAAGGATAAAAGATAAAAATAACGTGACGTTGATGTATCAAGAATAAATCACCTAATAACCTCACTTTTTTTTTCTCCATAGCCCCAAATATAAAAAATATAATTGTTAGGTAATCATGATCGATCATATCTATATTTATATATAATTTATTCGTCAAAACATTTGCTTGAAATTTCTTTTTTTATATAATATTAAAGTGAATATTTATATAAATATCAAGGAACAAAAATACCAATACTAAAAGCTATGCTTAAATTAGAAATTTTAACATCTTTAGAAATTTAAAGCTAGAGCATAAATAAAAACACATAATAAAAAAAGTTATAAAAAATTGTGGTGGTGGTCGCCGTCGTTGTTTAACATGAGTTGCAGTGGCAATGGTGGTTTGTGGTTGTGGTATGTAGAGAGAGAAGAATGGTGGTAGTGACTTTGGTGGAGAGAGTAGAATGTACTAGTGGTGAAGTGTTGAGATGAAGGAAAGATGGATGAAAGTGAGGTGTGGGTAACAGTTGGTACCGTATATTGAGGTGTGAGATTAAATTGTTATTTACTCTTTTATTCCTTTTAAGTATATGTGGGTTTAAATTATAGCCATACGATTGAAATGATAAGACTTGATCTCACATTCTTATTTAAATATAAAGTCTCACTTGTATGCCTATCTATATAGATATATATATATATATATAGGTAAAAGTTCAAACGAAAACTGTTTTTCGTACGAGAACTGCGAGAACCAATCTGAGCCGTCCAATTTCCCCTCCTTTAATGTCATTGTCCACCCATTAATTCCTCACATGCACCCTGCCACACTTGATCCCCTCCACGCTCTCCATCCATGAACTTCCCATATTAAAAAAACGGTTGAGATTGGTTCTCGCAGTTCTTGTACGAAAAACAGTTCTCGTTTGAACCGTCCCATATATATATATATATATATATATATATATATATATATATATATATATATATATATATATATATATATATATATATATATATATATATATATATGAGAGAAAGAGATAAGAGAATAAGAGAGATTAAGGAAAAAAAGAAAGGAAAATCCGGTTAGGAAACTCGACTCCTTCATCTAACCGGGTTGCAAATAGGGGGCGTACTAGTGTGCGTTTAGTATCTAAGGAACCTGAAGCTCAATCCGATAATTAAACAGATTTGCTATAGCGGAGGCATGGAGAAATGATATACATTATATATCCATACAATTATGAGGAAAATAAACTTTTTTTAATAAATATAATATAGGCAATGCAGGGCAAATTTTAACAAAAGTAGCTTTTGTTGTGGTGGATAAGGACAACTCACATGAGGCAATCCACAAGGGTTTGACTCTTTTTAGGCTTTTAAGTTTTTTGTTTTTGTTTTTTTCATATATATTTTTATATTTTAAAATTAAATATATGTAAATCTTTTAATTTTCTTGCCATTTTATTGTGTCAGGTATTAATTTTGTTTTGGTTTTTTTTTACTTAACTCAATAATAAATTATATTTTTTTTATCTAAATAGAGCACAATATAAATTTTGTGCAAGATTATTCTTTTACGGAAGAAATTGACCCATTCACACAAGGTACAATATCCTAGAAATTAATGTACAAGTTAGTGGAACACCTATTATTTGTAGATAGACCAATTTCCTAAGTGAAAGAATCATCTCCCATTAGATATATATACATTTACTTAATGGTAAATTACTTGAAATAAATTTTATGTGTTTAATAAAATTTGAGTTTAAACAACGTGAGTTAAAAATTATAAAGTGTAGGACTGTAGGTGTTGAACTAAAAGATATCTGAACTTTCAGGGTTATAGTATTTAAAAAATTGTATGTGCTCCTACAACATTTAAGTTAAGTCCTATTGTGCTTATATATCTATTTAAGGGAAGAGTAATTATGTGATTTCCATATTTGCTCATTATATAGATACGTAAGTGTTGCAACACCTAGCACCTAGCACTGTATATAATTTGTCCTTTCAAAAACTTGAATAAGTTTAACGAATAGATAATAATTTATAAATTGTTTGCTAAAAACATATCCATAGATCAAAATCCATATAAATAAATTTTCCCTGCCTTCATAAAAGAGGATATACTAAAGCATAAAAGTAATAAATAAAAGTTTCTTCCCGTTGCGAAGTACGAGCTATATATTCCTAGTTTTTATAAAAAAATGGTTCGAATGTAGACTTCTAGACATACAATTTCTCAAATAATAAAAAAAATTACCACCAATACTTAATATCTATAATTTTATAATTAAATATAGCCTTTTTTTAGTCGTCCGTCCTAAGACGGAATCTAAATTAAAGAAATCATCAACCCCTATGTTGGTCCTAAGACGGAATCTAGACACATTTTAAATTTTTTATAAAATATTGTTGTTTATTCTTTTACTAGTTAGATTAAATAAGTGTTAAAATCATTAGAAAACTCAAAAAAAAATCATATGTTATCTTCTATATTCTAATTAAAAGAAAAGGGTTTCTTTCTCTTCCTAAAAATTCTCCACCAATCACAATTCTTGATTTTAAAAAAATTAAAAAAAATCGAAAAATGTCTGATGATTACGTCAAAAATGCCAAAAATCCTTAAGCCTCGATTTGAATTCAAAATTTATATATATATATATATATATATATATATATATATATATATATATATATATATATATATATATATATATATATATATATATATATATATATATATATAGTGGAGGGTTCATTTGAGAACCATTGTTAGTGCGAAAACCGTGAGAACCAATCTTAGCCATTCTTTGAATATGGGAAATTTATGGATGGAGAGCGTGGAAGGATAGAGCGTGACATGGTGCATGTAGGGAATTTATGAGTGGGCAATGAGATTGAAGAAGGGGAATTGGACGGTCCAGATTGGTTCTCGCATTAAGAATGGTTCTCAAATGAACTTCTCTCTCTCTCTCTCTCTCTCTCTCTCTCTCTCTCTATATATATATATATATATATATATATATATATATATATATATATATATATATATATATATATATATATATAAGAATGGATATATAGGTGAGAATGAAAAAATAAATCCTAGCCATCAATTACATGTTGATCTATTAGATCAAACGGTCATAATCACTCCTCGCAATTCATGGTCATCGCAATTCATGGTTGGGTTATGAATTAAATGAGGTGCAATTGTAAATCACCCGATCAAATCAAATGGAGGTCCAAGATTGATTCTCTTATTCTCATCTAAACAAACTTTATAAATATATATATAAAGGAACAATAAAAAACCTCTCTTATATAAATAACTTAAGAAACCATTATGAACCATGAAATCTACCCATCATAGGCTTATGTGTGTGTGTGTGTGTGTGTGTGTGTGTGTGTGTGTGTAATTGATAATTGGCATGCGTCCCCATACATAAAAGGATATATTTATAATAACAAAAGTCCATTACCTTGATATTTCTCATTCACGCTTCTAACGTGATAAGGGTACTGTTTTATTTATCCATTACATAAATATTACTTTTTAAAAATAGTGAACATGAGAACCGCATCAACATTACACCAGAAATTTTAGATGTGAAATATAATTTTTTATGTTTTAAAAGAGTACGTATGAAGTATCAAAGATTTTGCTAATTGGATATTACAAATTGGAGAAAGAAATCTTGGTGGTTCAAATGATGGAGAGGCTGAAATTGAATTTCTTCATAACTTTTTGATTAAATCAAAAGGTGATCATATCGAATCAATAATTAACTCCATATATTCATCCATCAACGACAATCTTTATGATATAAATTTTCTACAGGAAAGAGCAATTTTGGCTCCCAAAAATGAAGATGTCAAGTGTATTAATGACTTCATGGTTTCAATGATTGATGGTGAGGAGGTATCGTATTATAATTCTGACAGTATCTGTGCAACTGAAGATACTGATACATTCGAAGAATCATTACAGTCACCTAACTTTTAAATTCAATAAAAGTATTTGGTTTTCCAAACCACAAGTTAATTTTAAAGGTTGGTGTGATTGTAATGATGCTTCACAATCTTGAACAGTCTAAAGGCCTTTGCAACATAACAAGTTTACAAGTTACTCGACTTGGTTCACATGTGGTTGAAGCAAAAATAATTGCAGGTAAGAAACAGTTAATACTTACAAATTACCTAACTTCTATATATACTTTATAAATGCTTTAATACCAAAGTGTCAATATATATAATTGCAGGTAAGAATGTTGGTCACATTACTCATATTCTCAGATTGAAGTTGATTCCATCGGTGCCTACATTACCATTCAAGTTCCAACGAAGGCAATTTCCTCTCTTGGTTTGTTTTGCAATGACGATAAATAAAAGCCAAGGTCAATTTTTATCGAATGTTGGATTGTTTTTTAGACGACCCATTTTCACTCATAGGTAGCTTTATGTGGCGGTTTCTCGAGTGAAAAGTAACAAAGGGTTAAAAGTTTTAATTTGCGATGATGAAGGCAACCCTACTAATAAAACCATGAATGTTGTTTATAAGGAGGTTCTACAGAAAATTTTCATATAATCTTATGTATGAATTTCAAACTTCTGTAATGTTTATCATTTATTACGAGCTTTTATATTCCTATCTAAGTTTTCTAATTTTCTTTAACGTGTTAGTACTTTTAAATCTGTATAAATTAAAAATTTTAGTATCATTCCCATGTTGATACACGGGTCGCTTAGCTAGTTTAATAAGTAAAATATAAAGTAGAAAGATATAGTAAAAAGAAATAAAATTTTATAATTATTAGTTTTAGTATAAATACATTTTTTTCTACAATATTTTTTACTTCTTTCGTCTATCCACTAATTTATAACACGTGTAATCTATTAATTTTTTTATTCATCTCATTTCTTGAATTTAACACCTACATTAACATAGTGGGTATGATGTTGAATAAGAAGTTATAAATCTTAGTAATAGTAATAATAATAATAATTATTATAATTATAATTATAATTATAATTATAATAATAATACAATAACAAGAGTACACAATCCCTCATTATATTATATATGTATATATTACCCACGGTGAGTATTGTGAAATTAAATCCTATCCATTAAAATACATTTCTAAGCAAATCCTGACCATGTAAAATAGATATGGAATCAGTCAAACTTCGTGCATCTTTTTACACACATTTATATACATACATACACAAATCCTCCACCTTTTACTAATGGGTGCTGCTATGCACACGCAATGCGTGTGACTGGCAAAAGTATTTCGCATTTGACAAATGCGAAATACGTGTTGGAAAGTGCGAAATACATACTTGAAAAGTGTGAAATACGTTTCGTATCTACGAAATGTCATTGTCAATATTGCAACAGAACTCTCTCTCTCCACTCAATTAACTGTACATGTCTGCTGCTAAAATTAAATGTTGTCAACATTATGTGCACATCTTCCAAGAATTTCTCTCTCTTACTCATAATTTAGCTTCCCAACAACAACTCACCACTCCCTCCCTCTCACTCTATTCCGAAACCGGACAGCGACTACCGGACAGCAACCACCGCTGCCGGACAGTGACCGCCTGAGTTTGTAGATATAGGGTTTCTCCTTTCTCTAGTCTCTTTCTCTCTTTTTCTCTCTCCTTCCATCGCCGGCCCACTGCTTATGCAAGAAAATGGAGCGGTTGTCGTCTCCGGCGAAGGTGCCAGAAGAATCCGATAAAAACCCAGATATTCCGACCAACATCTTCCGGCCACCATCAAAAACCTCCGTAAAATAGTTCCTTTGTTTCCGTTCGCCGTTCACTGCGACAACAAAACCCAGATCTTAATCTCTTCTTCTAACAACGAGTGGTGGTGTAATGGAGTATCTGCTTAAGCCTTCGCCGTTCGCCATTCGCCGTTTGTACCGGCGGTGTAATGGAGTTACGGTGAGTTAGAAAGTCAGTGTATATATTTGACTTACGAATCAGGAGTTGCTTGGCCCATATCTAGGAAGCGGTGGAAGTAGCAGACGGCAGAGGCAGTTGCGGAGGAAGCAACGGACAGGTTTCGGAGGAGCGGCGGCGGAGGAAGTGGCGCTTGAGGGGTGCCCAGATCAGGGCTTCACCAGGGCCGATGCATGGAGAGAATGATAGAAAATCACTTGTAATGGATTTATTAAGAAATGGGTGTACTGGAAAGAAGATGAGTTCACTTTACAATTGGCTGTCAGTTAGGAAGGGTATTTCGCACAATGCGAAATACCCTATTTCGCACTTGTGAAATGCGAAGAATGCGTGACACAAGAAATCTTGTGCGTGGGGATAGCCTGACCCTTTACTAATATAGTTCCACATTTTATGCACAAAGTCCACGTGTCCACGCTTTTTATAGTTTAAAATATACTTTATCCACAATTTCAAAAATAAAATTCTTTTAAAGATACTATTATTTAGCTAAATACTCCAAGGCTTTCAAGTTTTATAAATTCCCAATAATCCAAGAAACCTGAAACAAGTGAAGAAGATGATTCAAAGGTTAGTACGGTTTTAAGTTGATTAAATAATATACTATTCAGTCTCCTATTTAGAAGAAAAAAAGTTCATATTTCTAAAATAAATTTTAACTAAACGATCAATCACAGCAAGGTTACAAATCTCATCAGGTGAAATCTAGGGTAATATGCACTCTTTCACACTATAAATAAATAAATATAGAAATATAATGATGCAAGATAATAACAACAATATATTCAAATTGTGAGATTATAAGATCTAATCTATCCAATATATAATGAATAAAGGAAGACCTGAGTGTACATTTAGGAATAAAAGCTATTTAGTCTAAAATCAACTTAATGCTTTTCTAGCTCCGATAATATTTTTTTTAATATGCTATTCAAAAGTGACAAATTTGATTTTCAGTACAACTAAATTTGCAAAAGGATATTTAGAAGTGATAGCTAACTTTTTATGAAGAATGTTGAACCACCAAATAAGGAGTATATGCAAGTGATACACATGCAGACAGCCGGTGGAGAATAAAGTTTTAGTACGCTTACGGTTGTTGATGGAGAAGATGCCGGACCTTGCAGACAGCCGGTGGAGGGCGACTTGCCAAAGGACGGTGGAAGCGGAGAGTGGTCATCGGGAAGATGAAAAAACGAACCTGTAACAAGATCCGACAGTGAGCATAGAGACGAAGCAACGTCGATCGCCAGAGGTAAGTGATGGGTAAGACGCTGAAGCACGGAGGTGGTGGTGCTGGTGGTTTCTTGCGGTGGTGAGAGTGGTATGGTGATAGAAGATGAAGTGTTAGTGAGAGAAGATGAAGTGTTTGTGATATAAAGCTGAAGTTTGAAAGGTGGATTGTGTAACAGATTTCTTCAAGTTTTCTAGAAAACCACCTAATCAAAAGTTTAAAACCATATGCTAATAGTGGTTTTTCTAGAAAACCATCAAACATCAATAGATATCTTTTTCAAGTTTTCTTTATAATATTAAAAAGATACAACAAAAATATAACTAATAAATACTGAATATGCAATCTGATTTTAAACATAAAACTATAACTTTATTTGACATATTTAATTTATGCATCTATTGTAATAAAATATACTAATACTAAAACTAAGATTTAATATTATATACTTTTTATACTGGGTAGGGATCTAGTAAAAATAATCTTACGGTACTAAATGTAAGGAGAGATCTCAACCATCAGATCTCTCTCAAGTCAAAAAAAAGTCAACAAATCTATTTAAATTCGAAATTAAAAAAAGAAAAGAAAAAGGGCAAAAAGGACAAATCAGACACACAAATAAATCGGGAGGAGTTAACTGAAACCCTAGAACCGCCACTTGCCGTCGTCCGGCCAGATGCACAAAAACAGTCGTCGTCGGACCTCTGTTTCGCCGGCCAGATGCACAAAAACAGTCGCCGCCGGACCTCTGTTTCGCCGGCCAGATGCACAAAAACAGTCGCCGCCGGACCTCTGTTTCGCCGGCCAGATGCACAAAACAGTCACCGTCGCCGCGATGCACATAGTCACAGCACCACAATCATCCATCGGTTCTCTGTCTTTGCCGGCTAGATGCACAAAAAAACCTTTCGATTCAAAGAATCTGGTGCACAGGAGACGTGTGCATATAGATGAACGGCGGCGACCTAATCTGTGCATCAGAAATGATAGATGGAGCGATGGTGGTCAGATCGGTTTTGCGGTTGACTGTGGCGGCGGACTGTTGACGATTATCTATGGATGGTGGCTGGGTTCAGTGAAGGAAGAGAAGAGGACAGCGGCGGTTTGTTTTAAACAGACGACGGTGGCGCAAACCTGGGAGCAGCGGAGGCCAGGTGTGGCGGTGGAGTCCAGGGAACAAAGCGGCGGTGCAGTCAGGGAACAAAGAAGACTTTTTAGGGTTTGCTGGGGACGTGTGTTCCATTAAATAAGGAAGAGAGATAGTATTTTATTAACTCCCCATATTTCCCTTTTTGTTTAATTGCCACATGTCAAGTCCTAATTCCACCTTACATTAAGTACTTTAATATTCTTTTTACTTGAACTCAACTCTTTTATACTATTTACGTATATAAATATTACTATTTACAAGTTAAGATTAAATTACATCAATATCATTAATTATGGACATGATTTTTACAATACACGGTATCGTATAAGAATCAAAAGAAAATATAATTTATTTGTGATAGTTTTAGATACAATTACTAAATTAAATTTTCGTCTAATATACGTGTTGGTTTACATAAATAATAAGTGTCAAAAATTAATAAAAATATTAAATGATTTCAAAACTTGAAAAATTAGAAAATCTTAAAAAAAATTGCAACAGATAACGTTAACACCAAGACCAGCGGTGGAACTTTGGAAGTATCGATGTGAGGAGAGAGCAGGCATGATAGCAGAAATGTGATATCATGATACAAAAAACATGATTGCATAGTCAACGATCATCGTCGTTTCAATTATAATCAATATCGTCAAATATTTATTGGTTATGCTCACTTAGAGTTTAAAATGATTATAGACTATTTTAAAATGGTAAAACTAAGAATTTAGTTAAATATACTATTCTAAAATATTATAAGAGAGTAAATATGATACTCATATAGAGTGAACAAATATGATACTTTATGGTTTAAGTATGTTATATATGAAATTATCTATAATAATTATAATTCAAATTAATCAAATTAAATTTTCAACTTAAATAAATGGGTGAGAATTAATTTTACCAACATTAATGGTTAAGATTGTCCAATAGAGACTATAAAATTAGTCTTTATTATATTTAGAGATTTATTAAAATAGTTATTATATAATGTAATTTTACTTATAAATGTTTTTAAAATATACCCGGGCACCGCACGGGTATTAAACTAGTTTGATAATTATTTAATAAATTATCAACCACCCCCTCAAATTAATAATTCTCCAATTTTTTAAAGTAGATATAAATTTCTTTTTACTTTGTACACCATTTTGAACATATCATCCCTTATAAGATTTGTTTTTCTTCATGATTTCTTTCTTTTTCAAGCAACCTATTAAAATATTAAGACAAAATAATTTCTTCAATCTTTGTTTAATTGGGCTAATTAATCAATAATGCTTTTAAATATAGTATGCAAGCAACCATGACTTGGTTGAGCCTATTAAATATCCAAAGATTTAATATAAGAATAAAGTGACATATATTATGTATATGCCCATCATAATTTATATCCATCCAAGTATCTTATATGTTTAAACTTTGATAAATAGGCACATTAGATTAGAATATGTTTTATATGCTTAAATACGAGAAATACATTAAGCAATTAGCATATTAGCGTTAAGAACGGTTTAAAATGTGAAAATTTGAAAGTTGGTGAAAACTGCATACCAATGGTCGACCGCGGTCGCGACCAGCAGGATGCCTGGATTTTTCACGGTTGAGGCTTCTGCAGCCATGGTCGACCGTGGATCTGCATGTGTTGTATTTTTAACATGTTTTCCACATAATATATATATAACGCATATAAAACCAATCATAATCATAAATTAACACATAAAGATCCTAATTTAATTAAAGCAAATAAGATAGTTGGTGGGATCCAACACAAAATCCCAACTCACAAATAATTGTTAGAAAGCCCAAAGCGGGCAACCCACAACACAAACTTAAATTGTTCGAGATTGTTTGATGAATGACCATTGATTAACTAGAGTGAGAGCGAGATGGACCGACAACACGAGTAGTTGATGTTCCTCCACAACCAAACTTCTCTTGAATGAAGTTGAACATCTTGTTTAATATGGATGTATATTCCTTCAAGGCATTAGTGTTCTCCCTCATCATATCCTTCATATATTCAAGGTCGTCCCTTGTTGCATAGCTTCTTCTCCTTCCTGATGTACCAATGTTAGTGTCATCATCATCATCCTCTCCTTCAACATCCTCTTTTTTCTCTTCCTCTCTCCTTGACCTCTTAGACCTAGACCCTTTCATAGTTCCCAAGTGACCCATTTTGATGAGGGTTTGAGTGTTGATTGGTTGTTCGGTGTTGGGAAAGCTTTTTACGGGTGGAAGATCAAGATATTGAAATAGGTGGAAAAGCAAGGTTTCATAAGAAAGAGAACGTTTGTTGTGATAGATGAGGCCACTCATCCTCTTAGCTACAAAGTAAGCCATATCCACGGGTTGATTAACTTTTAGACAATACATAAGGAGAGCAATCACCGCCGGGATGTCATTGTGGTTTCCAGCCTTCACGTAAACATTATAGCTAATGATCTTAGCCCAAACATGGCATTGTTGAGTAAGGTGGGAACCTGAAAGCTTAGGTGTGTTACTAGGAATTTCGGGAAGACATATGGTGTCAATCACTCTTATGGGAGTGTTGTAATCATCATTAAGGTGTGTGATGTAGTTAAGGCTATGCATATCGGAATAGAAACGAAGGCCACTTGAAGGGAGTTGAAGGTAGGTGCCAAAATCGGCAAGGGACCAAGTCCATTGATGTTGATTATTGTTAAGTTGTATCATCATTTTGGACTCGTCAAACTGAAATCCGGCATAAATTTCCCTAACATGATCGGGATGGATAACCACTTCATAATCAATGAAGACATTTCATTCAAGATTGTTGAACACGTGTCCAACTTCCTGTTGGTCAAGATCACCAACACTTACGGTCTCTCGTAGGTTATGGGTCGGTTAAGGACAAGAGGACGGTTTTTGATTAAAATTCTAGGAACTCTATTCAAGGTGACTTGTGGTGCATTTTATTCAATATTATCACTATTGATTTGGGTAGGTTGTCTAGACCTAGAAGGATTTCTTCTAGGATTGTTCGAAGGCTCGGCAACTTCCTTACCCCTTGATCTTCTCATTGTCTAGAACAAACAAAAAAATAATTCTAAGAGATTATTAGTTTATCTTTTAACACAAGGATTGCATGTAGGTGATTTTTTTATAAAAAAAAAGAGATTTTCAAGAATGTTTGAGATAATCATGCAACCATGGTGTTAAGCACTCTTACGGTCGACCGTGATATGGTGACTCTAAAGATATTTTAAGAATAAAATTTTTAACCCAAATCTATGAAATTTTTTAAAAAGAAAATATGATAATTTCTACCTTAGTAATGATGAAATTGATGGAGATGAAGAATGGTATACGTTTTGGCTTGAAAACCCTTCGCCAAAATTCTAAAGAACTCGCTGGAATCATTGTCGAAGCTTTGGAGAAGATGAAGATTTGAGAGAGAATGAGAAAATGCTGATGTGTTTTAGTTTGAATGAAGAAAGAGAATGAAGTGTGTGGATATGGAGTAAAGATGGAGTTGAATGGAGTAAATGTGAATTGACGGTTTTGATGGGAGTTAAAGAAAATTGAGATTTTGAAAAGAGAAAAGGAATCTCAGACTTTAATTTTCGGGATATGCATTAATAGAAGAAGTATAGTTTAATTTGAAAGTTTGAATTTTTAACAAATTTTTGGCAAAAATTTTGACCTTCCACGGTTGACCGCGGTCGCGGTCAGCAAGGTTTAATGTTTAGATCTTTGCACTTCATTTTTATTTCAATCAAGCTTGTTTAATATACTGAATTATTTATGATAAATACATATTGCACACATAATCACATTTCTAACATGTATATCTAGTTATTGAGCTGATTCACTTTTGGTCTAGTGGTTCTTTCACCAATGTTTCCAATAACTTGATTTATTGGATGATCTCTTATTTCATTAGTGTTAATAATTGAGTCGCTTAATTCCTTGATGGGAGTTGTTATATTATTTTCTTCATTTGTGATTACATTTTCATTTGACCTGGTTAGTTGAAGTTCAATATTATCTTGCTCATTGAGATCATCATCAACAAGAGGTGTTGATATATTTAAAGAAGTCTCATCAAATGTGACATTTAATGATTCTTCAATAGTCATAGTGTATATGTTAAGAACTCTATAAGTTTTTTTGGTAGATGAATACCCCAAAAATACACCTTCACAAACATTTGATACACCTTGATTTAAATTATCTTTATTGTTTGTGATAAAACATTTGCTACTAAAAACTATAAAGTGTTTAAGTGTCGGATTTCTACCCATATATAATTCATAAGGGGTTTTGTTTAAAAATGACCTAATTAAGACTCTATTAAGAATGTATGTGGATGTTGCAACAGCATCACACCAAAATTTTTGAGGAATAGATTGTTCGTTTAACATAGTTCGACTCATTTCTTGTAAAGTTTGGTTTTTCCGTTCCACTACCCCATTAGATTGAGGAGTTCTAGGGGTCGAGAAGTTATGAGTGATTCCATGTTTTTCACAAAATATTCCAAACTGAAAATCATTATCAAATCTTTATCATGATCCGTTCGAATAGATAAAATCAAATGGCCTTGTTGGTTTTAAATTTGATTTCTTAAAGCTTTAAATTTCTCAAAGGATTAATTTTTAGTTTTCTAAAAAACGTCCAAGTATATCTTGAGTAATCATCTACAACAAGAAGAGTATAAAAGTTCCCACCATAACTTTGAATCAAAGATGGACCAAACAAATCCATGTGCAATAGTTCAAGAGTTTTCTTTGTTGAGATCATATTTTTAGATTTGTGATATGCATGAAGTTGTTTCCCTATTTTACAAGCATCACAAAAGTGTTTTTCACATTTTAATTTAGGTAGATCATTTACAAGTTCTTGATTACTGATTTTCTGAATAAGCCGCATATTTGCATGTCATAACCTTCTATGTCATAATGTATAATCATCATTTAAACTAGTAAGACACACTTGGATGGATGGATTATCATTAAGTCTACATGTATATAGTCCACTTCTTCTTTTTACTTTTATTAAGTTCTTGTCACCTTTAGTGACCACACATTGACGTATAGTGAATGTGACGTCCAAATCATTATCACATAGTTGACCCACACTAATGAGATTAAAACTTAAGTTGTCGACATGGTCAACTTTTTTAAACGTAAGTTGATCGAGAGAAATGGTACCGTTACCGATGATGTAAAGTGCTAGAATGTAAATAAACAAAAGTGCTAGAATGTAAATAAGTAATAATTCAAGAATGTAATGTTGCAAGAATGTAAAAATGCAGAATGTAAAAATGCAAATGCAAATGCAAGTATGAATAAGTTAAGGGTTTAGAGAGATGACACTAATATTTTATCCTGGTTCGGTTGAACTCCAACCTACATCCACGCCTTAACCTCCGTCAGGATTCTACTAGCACCACCTGCAAACTTTCTCTTAGCGCGGAACAAATCACCGAACAATCACCTTTAACGGTAGATGATAACCACCATAAGTTCTAATCCAAGAACTCAAAAGTGTTCTTCACCAAGAACACCGATCTTCTTCAACAAGAAGATAAACACCAAGTTCTTCACCAAGAACTATGAACATTCAAAAGACAAGATGGGGAATAGTCAAACCCACCAAGAACAACAATGTTCTTCACTCAATAACAACTCACCAAGAACACAAACACCTAACAATGGTGTAAATCTCTAAACTCTCAAACAAGAAAAGTATGTAGAAAATGAAGAACACTCAATAGATTTTTAATGCTTCCCTTTTGCTAGCTCTTGAAGTGTTGTTTGAACATATCAAAGTGCATAAACAACTTCAAGAATCACACACACAAAATATACAAATTTGTAAGATCACAAGTGTGTGAAAGTGTATAGGAGAGAAAAGTTCAGATTGCAAAAGGTTGGAATTAAGGAGAAAAAGGGTTGTATTTATAGAAAAAGAAGAGAGAGAATGTCATCTTCCAAGGGACCAGACGGTCGATCCACACGGTCGACCATGGTGCGACCTTCACCCACTTGGCCACCTTTTCGAGCCGTTAAAAAATATTTCCGTTATGTTTCGGTCTTCTCTTTTAAACTGGTATTTTGGATATAAGATATCCCGAAATAAATATCGTTACACTGTGTATTTGGACTGACTTTATTTTCAAATGAGCTCATGGTTACATGTGGTGGTGACACCTAATTGTACTTTGTGTGTCATAAGATCCACCAAATCAATTCTATACCCAATCATTTGATACACAGTATAATAATACATCTTAGGGATATTAATCTTGTAATCCAAAATACATATTCTTACTTTTGCCAATATATAAAAATATTTTTATTCAAAATCAGTTGGCAAAATGTTATAAAAACTTTGTTCCATAAGTAAATATCTTTTAGGTTTGTATGAAACATTTTTATAAGTGAAAATATATTATTGTAAAAAAAAGACTTTGTATAAATTTTTCAATTCTGATTGAAAGTCATTTATATATTTAACCTTCTTCACTGTTTGGCAATATATAAAATTTGCAACTTTATTTATCGTGTTTTATCAGTGTTTGTGATCAAAGCAAATTTATATAAATTATTATTTTGCCAAACTTGTTATTTTCGTATTAACTTGGATTTTTATATTGATAATTTTCTTTTTATTTTATTATTTAAAATACATCATCAAAACAATAAATATATTTAAATATTTTAATTTCTTGATTGCACTAACATTAACCATTGATCATCCAAATATAATGATTGATATTGGTTCAAAGGTTCTATGTTTAAGGGGGGTTTTTATACAGAAGCTTACCCTTAAATGAAGTACATTTTGTCTTTCTCGAGTTCTGTTATTTCATCTTCAACTACATAATAGTAATTAGCGTAAATGTAAGTTTGTATTGTGGAGTATCAATTTGCACTGTAGCTTTTACTAACAATCATACCTAAAATATGATTCATAAAAGTAAATTGGTTTCAAAAAGTGATAGACATAGAATTACTTGTGATGGTGTGTAAAAGCACATGTGTAATGTGATAACAGTTACCATACTTCTCCAGAAGTGTTAGTTGTTTGGATTTTGTTGTTGAACTACGTAAGTCCTCTTCTACTAACCTTTTTTTAAGCGAGGCGGATTGTGCTACTGATGTAGAAGTCATGGCAATTGGTTGAGTAGTTGAGTGGCAAATGTTGGTCCTCCTTAATGAGTATTTCAAGACCATTAGCAAATGTGGCTATTGGCTATGCAACATTGATAATTTCGGATTAAACTATGTTTATATCCGTAAATATTGCATGTTCTACATGCATTTCGGTCTTAAAAAGATCATATATTACACTAATCCACCATATTGGGGTGTTTGTAGGTTCAGATGATAAATGATGGATAAATGTGAAAAGTATAGCTGAATACAGAAGAAAAACGAAGAACTATGCAGAAATTCAGAGCTTGCGCCGCGAGCTCCATAAGCCTCGCGCCGCGAGGAACCCCAGAAATCAACAATTTTTCCAGAGCGTGTGTAGTACCGCGAGTGACCATGCTTAATGCCGCGAGTCAAGTCAACTTCACGGGTCAACTCTCCTCGCGCCGCGAGCCATCCCTGCTTCGCGCCGCGAAGCACCGCAGAACATAATCCTATAAATTCGATTTTTCATTCATTCAATCCCATCTTTTGCCCTACAGCCGACTTCAAGCGACTTTTTCAGAGGTTTACAACCCTGGAGGGTGAGGAAACACCCTTGGAGCTTGGGGGATCCATATTTCATCATCATTCATCATCATCAATAACCCGGTTTGTCGAATCTATGGCTAATCTTCGATTAAGCTTGTTTTCTCAGACTTTGTTTGATTGTTTAAGCCTGACCTTATGATTGAACCCTAGTTGGGATATGCTTTTATTTCTTTGTTTACTTATGGATTGATACTAGTTACATGTTTATTCAATGAAAGTTTGGATTTTTATGGTTTTTATCTCTTGTTTCTGGATTCATGGTACATGTGGAGTATAAATAGAAAGTTTATATGATATGTGTTCTTCTTTGAATGTTTGTCTATGAATTATTCAAGGTGTTTACTAGGAAAAGTAATCAGTATCCAGAAACAGTAACCTAAACCTAATTATCTAGGGCTTTGCAATCGAGGAAACGGTTGGATTATATTAAACTCGTTTTAATATGCTTGATAAATTATGAACTAGGTTGTGTAGATTTAGATGATCAATAGGAAGTTGTTATTCTTTATCCGTCTCACAATAACTGTATGAAATAGGAAGTGGAGTATAGCTAAGTCAATCCAGGTAATCAATTAAACTGATCTTGAAATATATCACAACAGGGGGAAGAGATTAAGGTGGATACTTGTTCTTAATTGGTTGTTTGCAAAAGTTCATTTAATTGCTTTGTCTATTTGCTTTTAATTAGTTATTTGGCATTTTTCTTAAAATTGAAAACACCCTGTTTTAGGTTAATTATTAGTCTACTTTATTTCTTGTGTTGCACTGCTCCTTGTGGATTCGACACCCATTACTTTCCTGTCTATGTGCTACTTCATGATTAGGTATACTTGCCTAGTGTGTGTGCATGCTAGATTAGGTGAATATTGGACATAAATTATATAACTAGATTTCACACATCAAACATATAGTTGCCCATGACTAAAAACTAGTTACGGAATCTTATTTAGTGATTATCCTTGGTTTTTGTTGATTGCCATTGCATAGCAAAGTTAGACAGAGATTGTTTTCACTTAAATATAAAAGGGAGTTTCTTGTCATTGTGATTCAATGTAACTCGAGGTATGTAAGCTTTGTAGTCCATCTGTATTCCAGTGATAACCTCTGCCTCGATGATCCTAGGTAGTAATTGTTGGATTATCATCCTAATTCCATTACAAATTTATCAATATTAACATAACCAACACCTTCAACACTTACATCAACATCATTATCGCGATAATCACTATCATTAATGATCACAAACAGGTTAACTTTGAGAAGAAATTTGTGTTTCTCTTTCAATAAACTTATGTACTACTCCTCTTTAAGAAATAGTGAGTTTTTTTAATCTTTTTTTTTCATGTCCGGATTCATGTTTTCTTAGTCTAAGAGGCATAATCTTTGAAATTGTTTCTAACTGCTTTAAAGTATTATGCTTGTGCATATCTTCTAATCTATGTAAAAGACTAATTTGATAAAAATTTATTAGATAATCTGAACCATTCATTTAAAAAAATGTTTAATCTTGACCATTTTTTCACTTAAAATCATAAAAATCAATTTTGATTTTTTAATGTCAAATTTATTAGAGATAATTTCATATATGCCTTTATTAAATCATATAATATCGTATATGCCCACCTTGATTTACAAATAACATATTTACACTTTGTAATATTTCAAATATCATTTTTAACCAAATTCTTAGTTATATTTTTCTAAAATATTTAATAATCATTTTAATTCTTTTTTAATTATAACTAATAACGTTTAACTTTATTACCCTTAATTGGAATTAAATAATAACTAATGATTTATATAAGAAATACAATCACATCTCTTCGTATTATGCTACCATGTTACTGCTGTCGAGTCTGTCATCCCACTCGTGTCGATGTTTCCACCGTTGGTTAGAGTGTTGATGTTATACGTCGTCATTTTTTTAATTTTAATTTTTGTTATTATTTAACACGTTTTTATTAAGAACAATAATATAGACGTTATTGTGTTGATGGACAAACTACCTTTTATAAGTATATAATATGTCCACCATTTCTACATAATCATTTTGATAGAGTCATGTTTTTCTTTAAAAAAAGGTTTTAGTTTATAAAAGTGTATCCAGCTATACACATTTTGCTATTATATGTACTGGATTTCAAACTTACCGTTTGATGTACTGAAGTTTTTCAAACTTACTATTTCGTGTACCAAACCTGCTATAGCAGGTTACAAGCTGATGTGGAGCAGGTTTTACTTATGTATGGTGACTTTGCACATGACTTGTATTTTTCATGCTTATGTGGATGGAGTTTAGGTTTGATGGTGAAGACTTCATTTTCATCTTCATCAAACCGAAAGCAAATCTTTGTTCATTTCAAAACGAAAGCAAGATCTATTCATCAATTTCAGTTCGATGTGGAGGTCTTCTTCTTTGATATAGAGGCTTGTCTTCGATTTGGAGGTCTTCTTCATATAAAGGTTTGTCTTCGATTTATATGAGATCTGACGATTCATATCTGCCATTAACGCAGGGTTTGATTTCTTCATCTACATCGAGCACTTCCTCGAGAGCATCGATCTTCAAGATTTAATCGAGGCTTTCAAGCTGTGTTTAGTTCTTCATACACCCCCACCGTCAAGTTCCAGCATCACCACTGCCGTCATGTGCGATTTCAGATCTGAGTATGATTTTAGGGTTCATAAATGAGTTTCAAGTGCGACTTGATGGCTTCGTATAATGGCTTCAAGTGCGATTCGGTTTTATTAGCTTGTAAGTTTCGATTTAACAAATACATAAACATTTTTAGGTTTTTGATTGTGTTGATTTCTAATTGAAGAACAAATTTCTGATTTAGGATTCATAAATAGGTTTTGCGGTTTGATTTAAGGTTTGAGTTCTTTGTTCATAAATAGATTTTGTGTTCTTGAATCTGAGTTCTTTGTTCATAAACAGATTTAGGGTTTGAGTTTCTTGTTCATAAACAAATTTTGTTCATAAACAGATTTAGGGTTCATAATCTGAGTTTTCGATTCTTTCCAGAAACTAGTTGTTGAAGATGAGTTCTTGGTTTCTTCATGTGGTTTCTTCGTCTGATGTGGCTATGAATTTAATGATGTGGCAATAAAAATAAACAAAAAAACTGAGAGAATTACCTGCTACTTGTTTAATAGGTAAAAAAAAAATAAAAAGTTAAACTTTTAAAAGTTCAATACATCAAAAGGTAAGTTTGAAAGTTTAGTACATAAAATAATAAAATATGTATAATTGAATACATTTTTATGAACTAAACTTTTAACAAAACAATTATACTACCAGGTAATTGATTTTTTTTCAGATTACAATTATATGTGTAAAATTTATTGGAAGCGGTTATTATTATTTTTCTCAAATTAAGACCCTTTATATGACTTTATAATTATTATTATGAAAGAACATAGTTATGTTAATTTTTAAATTTTATAACTAATAAAAAATAATACATTTCATATAACGTATCACATAAGTTATAAGATAGCGTTAATGAAACAGAACAATGGAGAACTCTATTTACTTAAATAAGAAACACTAAAGCTCATGCTTTTCACTAATAACTATATTTACTATTGTTCAAAAATATAATTACTAAAATCTCACAATTTACTTCATTAATTTTAGCATTACTAATCGCAATATCACATCTTGAAGGCTACAAGTCTACAACAACCTCACGTTGAATCTTTCTATTCCATTAATCCTGGGCCCATGTAAAATCCATTAACTTTGTATATATTACAACTTGTGGTATTAAATTCCATATTGAAATTCATTAAAATCTTTAAAAAGTGTTTGTTTTTATCGAATTTCGGATTATTAAACACGTACGTTGCACCATTTGACCATTTCAGATCCATATGAATTTTGTCTTAGTAAATTAAGAGGGAATAGATAAAATTTATAAGATCATGAATTGAAATTTCTTCAATTCAAATTAACTCAAATGTCACATTAGCTGTTACATCAAATTTTCCTATTAACTCAAATCAACTCAAACAACCCAAATATTTTTCTCTCTTATCACTCTTTCTGCAAAACAAAAAAAAGAGAGAAAAAAAAAAGAAAAAAGAAAAGTTGTCAAATAGCTCACGGGTTGATGAAACCGGAGAAGAGAGAAAACCTTTGAACCCGAGGGAGGCGTAGCACATTTTGGTTGAGGACCCAAAGGCTCCGCTACGGATGGCCTAAGGGTGTCATATAAAATAAGTGAAGGGTTTTATGAATTTTGTATATTAATGTAATTAATTATAGGTTGTTTATAAATTATGTTTAATAACTTGTGATATATTTTGTTTACAAAAGATAATTATATACATGTGACCGTCACAGTTTTTTACATTTTAATATAAATTTATCTTAGTATGACATTTTCTTATAAGAAATAGCATATTTTAATTTTTTTTGTCCACCGAGAGCAATTGATAGGTAATTCTTGGACATTTTACTCGCTTTTTATATTCATTCCCTACACGTATCATAGTCGATATAATCACTTATTTATTGGAATTTTGATTAAAAAAATAAAAATATCCTATTTATTGAAAAGTTTGTCGTATTTTTTGACATGGAGATTAGTGACGATAGTGATGCTAGTTTTCACCACGACTGATTAGTGACGAGTTAGTTATGGTGATAGATGGCTAGTGACGACGGTATTGTTAGTTCTCCTTACGAATGCTCTAAGCGATGAAGATCCACTACTCTTGTATGTCGTCGTCTTAAGAAAATGACATTGTTTAAAACAAAATGTCATTTGATACTTTATAAAATTAATACTTTTGATTTTTAAAGTCTTTATTTTTACACTTTGACCTTAAATATTTTTGTTTGTGTTATATAGTACTTGATACAAAATATATGAATTAATTGGGTTTAAATGTAATTTCATTAATATAGTTTTTGTCCCGTATTATATAACACGTATAAAATATTTAAAGTTAAAGTTGAAAATAAAATACTTACAAAGTCAAAATTAGACACCATTATTAAGACGAAAGAAGTATTTTGCATGTTAATCAAACTCTAACTATTTTAACCATAAACCATCAGTCATGCACCAAACACGTGCGAGGTGTTACACATGTTTTGTTAGAAATATATAAGGATTTAAAAGGAAAGTTATTAACATGAAAATTAAGTTTGGGCAAAGAGGTCAAGAGTTAATGAAAGTAGTTTAGCTTGGTCATGGGCACGGGTAAGTGAGGCGGTCATTCTGGGCTTAAAAGTGTTAGGGGCCCATTTTTGTTAACAGATGTATGTATATATATTTTTATTTTGCGATAAAATAAGGCCTTATTAGTGCAATAGTTGAGGAGAAGGGACAAATGGTGATGAAAAAGAAACAAAAAGATGCATTGAAAATAACAAGAGAACATTCAAAATTCATATATTCATCGACCCTCATTGTTTACCCTTCTTCCTGTAATGACGTCGATGAGGTAACATTTTACTTCTCATTTTCCACAACAACACCCTTCACTGGCTCCCACTACACAACTTCTTTTCGCAGAAGTTTCAACATTTCGGGCCTCTAGAAATGACGATGAATACTGCGCTGCTGCACGTGCCTCCGATTGTGCAGGTGTTTGTCAGGTTTCTTTCGCCAACGATGGATTAAACAAAGTTGAAATCTATCAAAATAATAAAGTGGGAGAATAATGAGAAGAATGACTTGAGAAGTTTTTGTAAATTTTATTAAAGAAGGCTTTATATTTTAGAATACTCGTTAGCGAGAAGAATACAATATTATGACCTGTTGCTTTAAACGATAGTTGCGTACAACTCATAACCTGTAAAAAAAAACCCCAAATCTCATTAAAGTTCTTTTTGGAGCCGATGAAGGATATTTATATTCTTCGTAATTAAAAAGTAAACAATGAAGAATATGACTTTCTTAGCAATTGTATATGGGTGAAGAAGAAAAATGAAAAAGAGAACTGATATATGTGAATTGTAGCATTTTAAAAAGTGATCATCTCTATCGATATGCATAATAGAAAACAAATATAACAAAGAAAGGAGACATTGAAATTTATATGTTACGGCGTCATTCTGTATATTTATTTCCAAAATAAAATAGTATCATAAATCAGAAAATAAAAATTCAATGTTTTAATTTAAGTAAATTGGTCTACTTCTTCATATAAATAAAATGTATCTTTTAAATGATTTGAATAATTTTTTTGTTAAAACATTTTGATATTAATAAACTAAATCACTTAAAAATAAAACTCTTAAATAATATGTAAGGAGATAAAGAAAAAAGGAGGATAAGAGTAGAATAACCAACTTAAGAAACTAACTAAACAAGTTAGCAATCCGTTAAGAAGACCATCTATGCAACAAAATAGTAATTAAGTGATAAAATCTACAACTTTTTCTAGAAAATGACTAAATCTACAATTTATGTATAGTTAAAGAACCATTTATAAAATTAAATTAGAATGAAAATGATGTTAGATAACACATACAAAAAAGTACCACTTTATGACACTTGTGATGTTGAATTTTTTTATTAGATAGAAAAAAAATGTTTCATTTCAAATGATGTATATTGCTGCAGCATCATATAAATATATTTAAGGAAAAGTATGTGTGCTACTGCAGCAACTAAGTTATGAGCAAACACTGAAATAATAAAGTTACCCTTAAATTAAAGAGTTACGTAAGTATTACAACACCTAACTTAGTTGCTGCGAAAACACAAATTCTTTTCCCTAAATTTTTTTTATGTGGTGCTTATCAATAAAATTTTATAAAATTTGAAGACTAATTACTCAATGCTTTATATAATTTTAACCAAAAATACAAACCATATAGACCTAAATTAGTCATTAAATAATTGAGGGGCTAGCTTGACCTTGTGTAATATGAGAAACAACTATTTATTAAGAGTATTGTTGATTCAACCTTTCTTACACTTACATGCTCTTGTTAAAAAACATGTCACATCATTTAGCTTATATTATTAAAACAAATAAACACTCATATTAAAATTAAACTGTTAGGAATTCCAAATTCCACAACCTTCATTGACCTAACCCTTTTGTTAAGTATATTATCATACTTTTTTTCTTTTACTAATTATGTATTTGTGTTTTCGATAGAATATCATCGTACTACTACCTGTATTACAGACTGCAATTTTTAAAATACATTACATTACATTTATATACTCCTGTTATTATAATACAATACATCTTAAAGTGCTCATGAGCTAGTTTGACGATTATTTATCCTTTATACTGTGAGTCACATCAACCATACTGATTTTGTAAACATGTTACGGTCACATATATGCGCTTGCTTAACTTGAACATACAATAAAAGTCAAAGTAATGACATTAATAGTGTATATGTGATATAAAATACAAAATTATGACGGTAAACAATATAATAATACAATAACGTCAATTTACTAAAAGTGAATAAATGGTAACTTCATTTAACCTTTATAGAGTAAGACAATGTTTTATTTTCTAAAGAAGCATTTATCGGAAAAATAATGTATGTTACTAATAGTACACCAATACTTAATTTAGTTATTTTTACATTAATATATGATTAATAAGTAGATATAATTAAGGGTATCTTTAAGGGAATGTAGAAGGTATAACGTTATAATTTTTCAAAACCACTTAATAAAATAAAATAATTGGATGCTCTATTTAAAATAGTTTTTCTTTAAGCTAAAAAAAATGCATGTTAAGAAACTCATTTATCGTATGGGAATCGAAAAGATAATATGAGACGTCGAGATCAAGACAATTAAGGAGAAATCGAAATATTTAACATTCGATCCGGATCACTTGTTAGGTTTGGTTAGATATATAATAAAATATTGTTGATTATTCCAGTAACAATAATATATATATATAGGGGAGGGTTCAAACGAGAACTGTTTTTCGTACGAGAACTGCTAGAACCAATCTCGGCCGTTCCTTGGATATGGGAACTTCATGGATGGAGAGCGTGGAGGGGATCAAGTGTGGCAGGGTGCATGTGAGGAATTCATGGGTGGACAATGACATTAAAGGAGGGGGAATTGGACGGTTCAGATTGGTTCTCGTAGTTCTCGTTTGAAATTTTGCCATATATATATATATATATATATATATAAATGGGCCCCTTTTAAAATATGGATTATGTACTATCATACGTTTTACACACTCTCTACCACACCTCTAAACTTCTATTACTAAAATACATGAGTATAATAAGCAAGTTAGATGCTATTAACATTATACATTAGAACGTCATGTGCATGAACGTATTTATTACTAGTCGTCGAATAACGTATAAAAAGACAAACTTTTTTTTTCTTTTCAGAAATACCAGTTCTAATTATGACACACTTTGATTCGTAGCTTTCATCTAGTCTAGCTCATAGCCAACTCTATACATCCATCGATCCTTTTCTCCTCAACCCTTTCTCGACCCTACTCATCCTGGTCGGCAGCACTCATCCATCTCTCATCGATCGGACTTGAGGACTCCGTCGTCGGATTACCCAACCTTCGACGGCGACCCGTCGATCGGTCCATTCAACCTTCACCGGCGACTAGATCGGACCACTCAACCTTCGATTCAACCATCAGGTATATCAAATAAACTTTCCAATCGAAAATGTTGTTCTAATTCATTTTATGTCTCATCATCTTGTTAATTAATTGGTTCTACCTGTTTTGCGTCTGTTTTGGTTCGATCTGTTTTGACTGAATTGAAAATGTACATGGTTTAATCTGTTTTGTCCTGTTCATTTTATGGTTTGATCAGTTTTAATGTTCTTCTATAATTCGGCTTATTTAACCTTTGCAAACCCTAATTCACGAATTATTTGATCGATTGTAATTTCGAATTAAGAACCAAAAAATGCTAATTCCCAATTCATGAAGCTAACCTGACAAAAAGCCCCAATTACATTTTTGTCGCTGAATTGATCTTTTACCTAACATGTACAATTCAGTAACAACAATTACAGATAGTCGTGGTTAATACAAGGCTATTTTATCAGAATCGAAACAGATATAGCATGCAGGTAATTAATGACAACAAAAACTGATCAACTTAAAAAAAACCTGATTTTTTTTTAAAAGAAAAAAAAACTAGTAGCTTTGCTTATCAGCTAACAAAGTTGCCATAAAAATAAGAGAGAGAGAAAGAAGATGAAGTGAATTGAACAACCTAATAAAAGGCAAGCAGAATTGGTAAATCTGAGTAAAATTAGAGGATTTAATTCCCAAAATTGTGAATTTGGGTATTTAATTTTGATTACAAAAATCGAATTAAATCCCCATGAAATCCTAATAGAATTTCATGGGTGGGAAATGTGAGTGACATCTACTTATTTGGGGTTTTCGTTGCAAAATTGTAAAAGAAATTTTAAGTCCAGAGAGAAAAATGCAACAAATGAGAAAGAATTGGTAAAATCGCATCTCAGGTGGAGCTGAGCTCACCAATCTGTCTCTGTCATTACCACCGGTGTAATTTGGCGGAGAACAACTCAATGTCGGATGGCCAAGTCAGCCTCTCTCTTTTTCTTTATATATATATATATAGGGGAGGGTTCATGCGAGAACCGTTGTTAGTGTGAGAACCGCGAGAACCAATCTCAGCCATTCCTTGGATTTGGGAAGTATCATGGATGGAGAGCGTGGAGGGATAGGGTGTGGCAGGGTGCATGTGAGGAATTCATGGGTGGGCAATGACATTGAAGAAGGGGGGATTGAACGGCTTAGATTGGTTCTCGCGCTAACAACGGTTCTCGCATGAACTTTTGTCTATATATATATATATATGTTATATGTATGTATGTATTCATTTATTTATGTATTATGTATACAATATATTTTGACCATTACATGATTCTTCTGCTTACTTATGCATGAGAGATGATTTATGTTTCAAACTACTTGACTATTACTAATATATTTGGGGCTTTTTGGCAGGTTAGCTTCAAGAAATGGGAATTAGCCATTTCGGGCTCTTAAATCGGAATTGCAATCAAGCATATAATTCTTGAATTAGGGTTTGCAAAGGTTAAAGAAGTCGAACCTTTGGTGATAGGGTGAATTCAGGTATGAACTATGGGAGAGGTTTTCCACTCCCTCACTATGATAACAGGAAATCCTGGATTCCGGCAATGGGAATTCCGTTAGAGAATGAAATTGGGCAGAATCAGGGTTCTTGGGCTTCAGCTATGCTCGGAGGACAAACTTCACAAGGGAGTGAGGGTGTAGCTGAGATTCCAAGAAGAGTGATTGCAAGGGATGACGGAATTCTTTGTGGTAGGGGGCCAGAATGTGAATCATGGATTACAAGGTCTACAGAAAATGGAGCTGTGGGTAATGGCATTTTGCAAAATAGCGAGAATTGGAATCTGGATATACCCACAAATTTGTATTCTCAAGGGAATGGGAACAGCAACAGGAATGGGGAAGTTAGTAGCTCTTGGACTCCAGTCACTCCAGGAAAACTGATTCCTCAAAGATTAAATCCGGTTACTACCAACAAACCCTGGAATCAAGTGGAAAATGAGAATTGGGAGGATTTGATTGGGATATACCAACACGTGCTAGAGAGAGAGACCCTAAATTTGAATGAAGTAGCTCAAGACCATTACCAAGACAACGAAAATCAACCTCGGCTATCAAGTACCGCAAATAGGAACTTGAACCGGACTCCTAGCCCAAAACGAAACCATGGTTCCAACCAAGCTTCACACTCAATCCCCTATTTCCCCTCAAAAGATCCTGCAAATTGGGACGATAATCTGTTGGCGGCTATAGTGGGGCCCAAAAAGAGCTCGGGAAGTAAGTTGTTCATAAAGAGGCCACAAAACAATAGTGTTCACGATTTGAATGAAACACCGGTTCAGAATTCATCTACTCAAGTTGATTCTATGTTTGGAAATCAACAATCTCCCACAGTCACTTCAAAGCATTTGCAAACTGGTGAACAATATTTATTTTTTTCTTTCATGATACATTTGTCATTAGCTACCATCAAGCTCAAAGAGATATACGTATTTTAAAGTTGTAGTTATTTCCGTTAAGCTAAAACATAAGTTCTGTTTATAATGATAATTAAGCCATAGGTCCATTAGCTACAAGTTTTGTAACTTTCAGAAATTTAGATCAAATTTACACTTATTAAGGTTGCTTTTATTTTTTTTTCAACAGATGGTTTTCCGGTCCCTTGCCGTCCCTGCTATAACCTAAACTCACCATCAAGATCTGAACACGATGCAGCCTTATCTGGCATCACCGCGCCACTGCCATTTGCTCCAATTACACCTGATACTCAACAAAAGCATATAGACAGCCAATGGGTACCAGTAAAAGATAAACTTGAAACTCAAAGAATTAAGGATGTTGATAACCACTATATAGCAGACTCAACATCTTCTGCAGTTCCAACAACACAGAAAGAACATCTGGTTTTAGAGGAGGGGGATGAATTGGGGATTGACTTAAACAAGACACCAAATCAGAAGACGCCAGCAAGAAGAAAAAAACATCGGCCGAAGGTGATTATAGAAGGAAAACCTAAAAGGACTCGAACACCAAAAGATCCCAAAAACAAGGCTGCAAATGAGACAAGGGTAAAAAGAAAGTATGTGAGAAGAAATCCACAGGGAAATGGTGATGAAATAACCACAAGAGTCGAAAGAAAGTTTGTGAGAAGAACTCCACAGGGAAATGGTGATGAAATAACCCCGAGAGTTAAAAGAAAGTATGTGCGGAAGAAGGACGTTGACCAATCAAACGGTCAAAAGAAAACCCAACAAGAAGAAACTGCAAAACCGGTTGTTGAGACCCCCACTAAATCATGTAAAAGACAATTGAATTTTGACTTGGAGTGTGTGGAGGGGAACGAGAGTCAAACAAGAAGCGAAAACCAGGGTATTAACTTAAATGATAATGCCCGAGACATAGAAAAAGAAAGAAGAATCAACAGCATCCTCCAGAGGTCGGCTATGAAGGTTGCACAAAACAATATGTATGCAGGCGTAACTGCACACCAAGAGATGCAACCTGAGCTAAATCGGCAATCCATGCCAATGGCTAAAACACATGACCATGCTCTGAATGTGCTTGCAAGGAATTTGATCTTGAGAAAATCAGTTCCAAATCAAGGTAACTGGACAAACGGATGTATTCAGGCGGGTCCTGTGTCTACAGACCTTGAAGGGAGCCCACAGAACGGTCAAGCAATCAACTTTGATGAAGGAAGAGGTATTAAAAGACCATTTTTTGAGCAGATAAATCCCCGTAATTTAAATGCCATGGATTCTATATATATGTACCAGAAACTGCTGTTAGGGGGTGATAATCGTGTTGATCATAGCAACAACGATTTGATCAGAATCATGCAAAGCCACAAGAAAACCAAGATGCAAAATGACCTTTCTACACCATGTTCTGACAACGACTCAAGAGGAGATTCAGGGCATCCTAATGGCGATTATGGAAATTTGTCGGCTTTGCAATTTCTATATTCTTGCAATGAAAGAGTCAATCGGTCTTATCAAGTCAATGGACGCCATTTCCAAGCACCTATGGCTACTGCTTCACAGAATTTACAGAAGCCACTGGGGTCATCTGGAATGTTACCAATCATGGACACACCACAAAGATTGACACATACTCAGGGCCATGGGGTTAACTCGATAACCACAATGGTTAGCTGGAATCAGCTGCCTGCCACTTCACCAAAAGATTACTCTAGATCTGCAGTACTAACTTCCCCTGCTATTTACTTGAATAAGAATGGGACTGCAATGCAATATTCATCTAGTCAAACGTCAAACGAGCCTGCTAAGATGCTTCTGCAACGACATAAAGACGCCCCACAAGCTCACCAGATATCCTTCACAAAACCAAAAGGTACTTATTTCAAAATAAAGTTCTGGTATTTCAAAATATATAACCAATTAGAGGTGGCACCACTTTGAATCGTTTACATATTAATTGGTCGGTTTTGGGTTGTGTTATCTCAAATGGGCCAAATTTCAAAAAACAAAGTAGCTAAAAGACAAACGGGCCAATGGGGCCGAACACTCGAACGTGTTCAGAGTTGCCCAAAGTCTATAACTGTTTGCGGTCAATCTGGCCAACCTAGCCCATTTTTGCCCAAACTTAAAAATGTCTCGTTTTAACTGTTAACCTGAAGCTGTTGTTAACCCATTACCGGGCTCTTCCAAATAAAGTTTTCATTACTTAAAAAGGAATCTAAACTGGTTATGTATGCAGGTGGGCCAAGAAAACAGAAAGGAGTAGTTTCAGTTGAGGATATTAAATGTATGTTAGAAAGTCTATGCATCTATGATGAGAATGAGAAACAGAGGAATGCACTTGTTCCGTACAGGGGCAATAATAATATTAACAATAATGCCATTATTCCGTTTGAGCCTATTAAGAAACGAAGGCAAAGGGCAAAGGTCGATCTTGATCCTGAGACAGATAGACTTTGGAGACTTTTGATGGGTAAGGAAGGAAATGACGCAACAGAAACAATGGATAAAGATAAAGAAAAATGGTGGGAAAATGAAAGGCGAGTGTTTCGTGGGCGAGCAGACTCTTTCATCGCCCGTATGCATCTTGTTCAAGGTAAAATTGTCTCACATTTTCACAACTTAATAAAAGCTAGAGGTGGCAAATAGGCAGGCTGGGTAATGGGTCAAGTCAGCTAATTATTTATCTAGGGTGAATCGGAAACATATTTTGTGTTTATATTTATAAACACATATATGTATATATACATATATGTTGGTGCATAATACTCTAAAGATATTAATATTGTACCTTTTTTGTACAGGAGATAGAAGGTTCTCAAGATGGAAAGGATCCGTGGTTGACTCAGTAATTGGTGTCTTCCTCACACAAAACGTTTCAGATCATCTTTCAAGGTAAAGCCAAGCTGTTGAAAAGAGATGGCAATTTCGACCTATTTACTTATGAGCGGTCTTTTCAGGTTACAGTTTCTTTTAATGGGTCAATTAAAAATTGTAGCTAAAAGGTAACTGGCTAAAAGTCACAAAAAATGTACTTTTAATATATACAACCTTCGAAGTCTTGTTATTGTAAGAATACATTTTTTTTAATCACTATTTAAGAATTAATTATTTACATAAAATATAAGACAAGATAAAAATGTGTTTGGTAGTTAACCGAACCCAACATACAAAAAAGTTTGACCCAAACCCATTTCAGCCTATTATCTAACGCGCCTGTTTTGCCACCTCTTATGTTGTCACATGAGAAAAGTCAAAAGTTAAAAACTGATATCTTACTAATTCCCACATTCTGCAGTTCGGCTTTCATGTCTCTTGCAGCAAAGTTCTCTTTTAAGATGACAAACACCAACACAACACACTGCGAAGATGGTGCATGTGTATTGGTTGAAGAGCCAATTGAAACGGTATTACCAACTGATACAATACGAAGGCAGCCCGTATTCAACCAGAGCTCTTTTGAATCCTGTGAATCAACGGAACAAATGAGATATAATATCATTTCGTCAACAAACTCTGCAGCAAATAAGCACAATAGGGCATCTGAAGAAGTGATTCTATCACAAGATTCCGTTGATTCCTCCACAATTCAAACCGTTGATGAAATTAGATCAAGTTCAGGGTCAAACTCCGAAGCTGAAGATCTAACAACTGGGTTTGAAACCAGCCAGGAGCCCACTTCAGCTAAACCCATGCAGGCTCAGAAGGTTAGCATGTTCAAAGAACTTTTCAGTCATGACAACCGGACCACTTACATGAATCATTTACCAAAAACACCTGCGCAAATCCCGGTTATAGGTGGAGTCAATAACCCAAACAGTGCATTGAGATTTACACCACCGAACTCCAGTGAATTCGAAGTAAATATGACAACGGGCTCGCAAAATGCGAGTTCCTGTGACTTTAGGATATCAACAAGTAATGTAACTTATCAACAGAATGAAACCACAAGGTTCCAAGCTCTGTCACAAGGCCGTGAATATGATTTTATTAGCAACCATCCACAACGTCATACTGGCGGTGTTCATAATATAAACAGAAATCACCAACCACCCACCAAAACCGAAAATGTTGTACAGAAACAGGACTCGTGTAGCGAGGACAGGATTTCTGCAGTGGATAAAGATGACCGTGTGCAGAATGCGGCTGTGGAAGCAAACTCGAAGGAGCAGAATTATGGTTCACATGACCCGTTAAACGGGCCTGACAAAAGTAGCTTGAAAGGCGGAAAGGGAACAGGTGAAGACGAAAAGAAGGGGTTTGATTGGGATAGCTTGAGAAGGGATGTGCTATTGAAAAGGGGAAAAAAAGAACGAAGCAAAGATGCCAGAGACTCACTTGACTATGAAGCATTAAGACGTGCACATGTGAATGAGATCTCAGATGCTATCAGGGAACGTGGAATGAACAACTTGCTGGCTGATAGAATAAAGGTCTTAAAAATTTATTGCCTCATATAGGGGTGGAATCAAGTTGACTCTGAAAATACTCGAAATCGACTTGATTTAAGCAGAGCCGAGCTCGAGCGTGAGCTACTCGAGTTGGCTACGAGTCATGCGTGAGTAATAAAATACTAGGCTCCTAAAGCTCGTGAGTCGAGTAACTAAACTAATTAATAGTATTTATGATATATTTATTATGACAGTCCGGCCGAGCTCATCGAGCTTGAGCTTTGACACTGTGTCGACTTGACTCGGCTCGTTTAGACCCCTAACCTAATATATTTCACCTACGAGTGCGAAAATCTGAAATAATATGATCGTTATTATTGTTTTTATTTAAATGCAGGATTTTCTTGATCGGCTAGTGAGAGATCATGGGAGTGTTGACTTAGAATGGTTGCGGGATGTACCCCCTGATAAATCAAAGTAAGCACATATGTTAATTTACAAAAAGTGGAGTTATACTAATAAATTTCAATGCAGGGATTATTTGCTAAGTATTCGAGGATTGGGGCTGAAAAGTGTGGAGTGCGTGCGCCTATTAACGCTTCACCATCTTGCCTTTCCGGTATGTCAATAATAAAGCAATGGACAATTTACCCATTTACATCTAAAGCCAAAGGCTTGACTTGGGGGGGGGGGGGGGGGGGGGGGGGTCGAGCTATTCGCGAGCTACCCGGGCCGTGCATTGTTGAAAGCTCGAAACGAGCTTGAGCACTCGAAGTGCGGGAACGTTTAAGCTCTTGAGCCTAAACTAGCTTTATATATAACGCATATTTTATATTTCAATATTTAAATTTATATGTCCTTTCAATATAATTGTAAATTTAATTCTAAGCCTAAATTGAGTCACGCTTAAATGAGCATATAATAGAGGAGAGCCGAAGCTCATATATATCTTAAACTATCGAGCTCGAGCTCGACATCACGAGTGTTAAACAAGCCAAGCTCGAGCTTAGATAGTCTAAACGAGCCCGGCTCGATAGCCAAGTTCGGGCTCGCTTTGGCTCGTTTACATCCCGCCTCTCTGTTTACCTGTTTACATATTGGAGATGACTCGACAAGAAATGTTATGAATCGTTTTTCAGGTTGACACAAATGTCGGGAGGATCGCTGTGAGACTCGGGTGGGTCCCGCTTCAACCACTACCTGAATCACTCCAACTGCATCTCTTGGAGATGTAAGTGACATACTTAATAAATCCACACACACACACACACACACACATAAGGAGAAGTTGCCGTTCTTAATGCGAGAACTGTGAAAACCATTTGTAACCATCATTAATAGATGTATTTTAGTCATTTATATATACCCAATCGTTAATTGCGTCCGGGTGGATAAGTCATTATTTAACAAGGCTTGACTTTCCAAAATACCCCCCACTAATGAGCATTAATGAGGGCTTACTAATGATGCATTAGCATCATGGCCATTAATCTAATTTATCAAAGGCCAAGATTGGTTCTCGCAGTGCTCGTATAATATATATATATATATATATATATATATATATATATATATATATATAGAGAGAGAGAGAGAGAGAGAGAGAGAGGAGGGTGGTTCAAATGAGAAATGTTTTCGTACAAGAACCACGAGAATCAATCTTAGCCCTTGAATAAAATTAATCAATGGCTAAAAATTTTTAGTGGCTCATTAATGCTCATTAATAGAGGTATTTTGATTATGTTTACTCAATCGTGAATTGTGTCTGGGTGGACGAGTCATTAGTCATTAATGAGCCGTCAAAATTATTAGCTAATAATTTATGTTAATCAAGGACCGAGATTGGTTCTCACGGTATTCATAATAAGGACGGTTCTCAAATGAATTTCGAATCAAAGAATATCTAATCTTTCTTTGCATATAGGTACCCGGTGTTGGAGTCAATTCAGAAATATCTTTGGCCTAGGCTGTGCAAGCTGGATCAGCTGACTTTGTAACCTACATTTACACTATAATCATTCATTTCGAGAAAAAAAATCATCAATTATCTTTATATATACTCTCTCTCCGTCCAGAAATTACTGTCAACATACAAAAAACACAGTTTAAGATAGTGCAATTAATGCAAGGTTCAATAATGGTAACTGATTAAGGGTAAAAGAGGAAAAACATCAAATAATGACATCTTTTTTAGAAGTGGACGGGTATTTTGGGACAGACAAAAATATTAGAGTAGAACAATAGTACTTGGACGGAAGGAGTATAAAAATATACTTTATACCCTGAATATGCTAATGTGTGGTTAAATGACAGATATGAGCTACACTACCAAATGATCACATTTGGAAAGGTATGTGACTGACAATTCGTTGTGCTTCAAGAAAAAGGAATACAATGTTTTCAAAGAGTTCTGATTACATAATGTTGATTCGTGTAGGTTTTTTGCACAAAGAGTAAGCCAAACTGTAATGCATGTCCTATGAGAGCAGAGTGCCGACACTTCTCAAGTGCTTTCGCAAGGTATGCCCTGATATATTTGATTAAACACCTAAAGCCATTACCTCATGAGCCTAACTTGCTCGTTACATTTTATTGACTCTGCATTTGATGTTTAGAAGTCCAAAAGAAGTGCTAGAGTCAAAAAAAACTTTGCCTTGAACATATAATAACCGGTTACACCAACTTTAAGTTAAAAAGAGTAATTGGTCGACGTAGGAACAAAAGTGATATTTGCAACACCCATTGAAATAAGTTTTGGATGTGTGTGTTTGTGTGTATACATGTATGGACTCAATGTACGTATGTATTGAGTGTTGGCTTGATTGTTAATAAGCATAAAATCATGTTATTCAACGAACCAAAAAAAATATAAATCTTTTTTTAGAAGTTCATGTCATTACAAAAATAAAAAAGGGAAAAAAAACTAAACTTGCAAATTACATAAGATAATATCTTTGCGTATTTTTTTTTAAAAGCAAATATACATCAATAATCTCATCATAATTCATATTTGCTGAAAATTAGTTATCAACACTCAAAATCGCTTTAAATTTTTCTTGAGTAACAGTACTTCGAAGATATAACTTCAAACAATTTTTGCTTGGAAAAACTTCTTTCAGTCGAATAGTGACACATACTTTTGTATGCGAGCAAAACATTTAGAAACATCTCAATCTTATTGGCAAACTCAATAATTCATATCGAGGTCCAAAGGCTTCTTAATTTAGATCATCGGTGATATATCCTACAAAATAAATTTTTTAACTTCGTAAAGGAAGTGAAATAATCTCCCTCAATATTGCATTTATCAGTTATCAAAGCTATCCACTAAAGTAAGAAAATTATTTGTTCTCAAAGATTCATGAAATGATAGTTGTTTTCTTTAACATTTGGAATCTCGTCAAATTGTTTTTTACTAGAAATTAACGTTTTACAAAAATTAAAGATCAACTTATACAGTATTGCAATTTCTTTTTTCACTAATAAATAGTATAAACCAAAAGGATTGACCTAGTGGTATTAGTGTTTGAAAAAGGGTACTCCACTTGGTAGTGAATACGTGATGTAGAATTAGATGGATATGTCTTTAGTCATTAAAAAAACTAATAAATAGTATAATCTCATTTTCACTATACTTCTCAAGATGAATAACCAATCTCTCCAGTTTTTTTATTGGTGTATCTTTAGGCTGAAAATTTATGCTCAATGACAAAATTTCCATATCGCATAAAACGACCATGATAGCCGCGTTATATGTAAAAGACATTAAGGTTCAAATCCAGCAATCATTTTTATATACCTTGATGTTCTAATTTCATATTGCATTCATTATCATCAGTTATGTAGCTAGGATTTATTGTTACAGTAGACCAAAAATAATTGCGTTAGAGCTTTAAATAATTAGATAATAAAACAAAGTTTATTTATTTAATCATTATACCTACACGAAAGTTGCCGCTTTTTCCATGGAGATTTACCCATCACAGAAATGCATAGACTTCATATATCCTTTTTCCACTCAATCTAGAAACAAGTTCTGACGTTATTCCGGTTCGTCTCCATTTTAGTGAAATTCTTCCTACCAAATTGTCATTTAAATTACCTATACTAAATGTAAACTTACCAATAGCCATGCTAATAATTGTTAAAAAGAAAATAATACAAATTGATTACTCTTTAAAATCACAAGTACTATCTATGTTGTTAGGCCTCTTCAGAAAAATTATATTAAATTTCACTTGGAGAATTTTAGAAGTTTTTGTGCCAAATTCAAATTAAAATAATTAAATTGAATTCAGAATAGTAACCAAGTTTGAAAAGTACTCTATCAAGGTCCAGTCTGCTCTGCGATCTTGCTAGAACACTTTTCAAACTCTAATTTTTTTTCATTATTAATAAATACCACAATTCTAAAAAGCTTGTTATAGCTTGAGGCTTGATCATGCTACCATGACATGGTTCAAGACTTAGAGGTAAAGCTTGCTAAAGTCCCACCTGACATGTCTTTATTTGTAATAAGCCATGTTTGTTTAGACGTATTAGAGGCATTGAGTCATATAAGTGAATATATACATTTATTCGGTTACAAGAATGGTTAAATATATCAAAAACAAAAAAAAAATTATAAACTACATTATAAACCAATAATTTTTGTTTTTATATATATATATATATATATATATGAAGAAGTTCCATCGAGAACCATTATTAGTGCGAGAACCAGGAGATCCAATATGAGCCGTCTAATTCCCCCCTCTTTCAATGTCATTGTCCACCCATGAATTCCTCACATACACCCTGCCACACTCGATTTCCCCACGCTCTCCATCCATAAATTCCACTTATCAAATCAACAGTTAAGATTGGTTCTCGCATTAAAATTGGTTCTCAATGGAACCCTCCCCTATATATATATATATATATATATATATATATATATATAATTTATATACAAAATTTGCGTCATTATCTTCCAAAACTTGTGAAATACTGTGATCTCGTCATATCTTCCAAAACTTGAGTCTTGACATTTCCACCATGCCTCACATTATATAGAACCTTTATAAGGTTGTACATTGTGGTCTACTCGATGGGCATCGGGTAGCAGCGGGTAAGGCAGGGAACACCAAAACGCGTCTTTGGTAAGGTAATCGAGTAACCCTCTCGGGTATCCAGACTCGATGGAGAAATACACCTCTCCCCACCCCTCTCAACCAAACGTAATTATACACATTTAATTATTTTAATTTTAATATATTAATATAAAAATGGGAAGAGTTTTAAGGTAATGTATAACTTGATAATTGGGTAAGAAGAAAGATAAGAGAGAGAGAATGATGTGACGGTGATGTGACATTGGGTAAAGGAAAGCTACAGGTAAGGTACAATACATAGTCTAAATACACATATTAATATCACATAACCAAGTCTCCTGTCTGGGCCATAGCCCCTACTAGTCTCCTACCTTCAATGTGACTACAGGAATCATACTCTTGTCGTCACACGTACTTTATATCTAATCAAAAGATTTTAAAGTATCTTGTAAAACATTAAAAAAAGCCTAAATAGATGTACACTCGACTACTAAAAAATCAAGCAAAAAACTCTTCTGCTTCTAATGATTATGACTACATTTATCTTAAAATGCTACCATCCGAATTCTCATAAAATAAACTTTGTTTTATTACAAAATCAAACTCGGCAATCATTTAAAATAAACTCAACTGTTCTCTATTTCCCTGTATCTTATGGCTGTGATCGAGAAAATATATAAAATAAAATAATACAAAACATGTTAATTTTAAAATCAAGAAAAGAAAACATATAAAGGAAAGTATATATTCTATTTTGAGGGAAAAAGATAGGGAAAGAATAGACTATGCCACATGTATAAAATAAAATAATACTCCAGCATTAAAACCTGAGAAGATTGTCTCGGACAGTTCTCAATAATAATATGACCAAGGAGATCTACTTTTCATCTCAGCAATGTGTTGAACACAAAACCAAAAACTAACAATAATAAGCACAAACATCAGAAAATCAACACATGTTATTATACTTTATACTTCAAAACACAACATTAGGCCAAGCTTCAAATAGAATTGCAGTCTTGTAAATTTTGGAGATCTGTACGAGCTGAGGGATCGCGATGGAAGTCCCAATCAGTGATCGATCATCGAATATTGAAAGGCCGTCGCTACCAGCCTGCCATGCCAATCCATATTCCTTTTCTTTTGACTCCTAATGGGCCTAGTTTAGTAGAGGGTGGGCTAAACATTTGCAATGTTGTAAAACTCGCTAGGTGGTACTTGAACGGTCTAATAGGGGTAGCAAGTAATCGGCCGAGTTAGAGAGTACTCGGATTGAACTTTTTTATATATAAAGCATTTAATTGGACAATTATATATATATATATATATGAACAAAGAGATTGCATTTAATTGGACATTTAATTAAAATATTTAAATATATGGGAACGAAAAAGACCAGGTATTTACTAAGGGCATTTAACTAGATGTTTAATGAAATAATTAACAAGATAAAGACCTGGTGGTTGACTATTTATTATGGTTTATATTAATGAAGAACAAAATTTTTTACCAAGTTTTTTTTTTTTTTTTTTTTAAAAGCAAATCTTGGAAAGTTGAGACCGAGTCACCCCGCCTCGGGCCATGTTTGACAGTTTGACTATAACCAAGTACTAAGTACTATTTACCTCAACTTGGCAAGGCCAAATTACTGTACTCAGAAAGTACTCGGCTTACAACACTAAAAATTTGATGCCCTGAGCCACTTAGACACCTATTCACATAAGAAAAAAGCAACCTAACCCATATTCACTAAAGCGACCTAGAGGATAACAAGCTGTATATACCTAAAGAAGAATACTTACTGAACAATCAAACATATAGTGTATGTGGGAGGTTCAAATGAGATAATCAGGTGAGAACGAGAGACTTCCCTTCATTTGATTTGGTCGGATGGTCTGCATTACTCACCCATGAATTGCAACGGGTGAATAAAGACCATAAGATTTAATAGATAACATCTAACTGATGACTATCCATTCTCACAATAACCCTCCTCTATAGTGTATATGTCATATATATAGTATATATGTGTCATGTGTGTGTGCCACCCTCATATCTTCCGGAACTAGCAGCATTTAGAAAGACCTGGAGTTCAACTGTTTGGTGTTAGAGATCAAGCCAGTCTGCTCCATATGAGCATGTCAACACTATGGGGCTCTGTGGGCAGATGATAACAAAAAAATAGTCTTTCTGCCCTAAGTTATTGTTACTTCTCTTTTCTTTTTTTTCTTTGTTTGCAGAATATTAAGCAAGACTTATTACTTTTATTAACCAAATATTTATGTAAAAAGTAATATATGTGAGCTGCAGTGCAAGGCTTGCCCTCCCAGGCCCAGAAGAGAAGAGAATAGTACCTTCAGACACACCGAACACCCAAAATTCAACATATACAACCCCCCCTGTAATCAGCAGGCACATGCCATTACCTCCAGCTGAGAACAACTGCAATAGCGATGCACGCTTCTGCAATGAACCAATAATTGAGGAACCAACAACTCCTGAGCCAGAAGCTGCAGAATTAGCTATAAGTGACATTGAGGATCAATACTATGATGATGCAGATGAGATCCCAACAATCAAACTTGATATGAATGAATTCACAGCAAACTTACAGAAAATGCAAAATAGCACAGATATCGAAGGAGATATGTCCAAAGCATTAGTTGCATTGAACCCTCAAGCTGCTTCAATACCCACACCAAAGTTAAAGAATGTTAGTCGACTGCGCACTGAGCATCTAGTGTAAGTCTCCAGATAATCTTTGAAAGATGGCATAATATGACTAGTTGACTAACAGATAAGAGATTATAGGGATCAAAATTGCAAATTTATAATATGTAAAATTCATGTGTGTATTTACTTTAACTCACTCTCACTCTGCTGCAGGTATGAGCTTCCTGATTCCCATCCACTTTTAGAAGGGGTCAGTAATTTTGTTTGCCAGAAAAATCCTCTGCACATGTTATTATGCTACATTACTTAATCAACTTGCACTTTACTACTTTCAGTTGTACAAAAGAGAACCCGATGATCCGAGCCCCTACCTCCTTGCTATATGGACACCAGGTCAGCATGTTTTACTACTTGTCAACTTGTCATAAACTAAACATTGCTTTTCATGTTAATAAAATTCATGCTCTCTTCAGGAAGAAAATAATGCACCAATTATATCTTTCGAATTGCTCAAAATCTTAGACGTTTTTATAATCTCAGGTGAAACTGCACATTCCATGCAACCTCCTGAAAGAGGATGTCAGGCCCAAGAATCAGGCATGTTGTGTGATCGAACAACATGCTTCTCATGCAACTGTATAAAAGAAGCAAACTCACAAGTGGTTAGAGGAACTATTTTGGTAAGATGATTTTACAGTCAATACAGTAAAGACATTGTAAATATTAATTATCAAGTCACTAAGCAGTCGAACTCATGTTTGCCTATGTGGCCACTCTGATTACAGATGCCATGTAGAACAGCAACGCGAGGGAGCTTTCCGCTCAATGGGACATACTTCCAAGTTAACGAGGTACATCGAAATCTGAAATTTCAAATAAAATTAATTATTGGACTTTGAATGCATATAACACCTTTCTGAACTACCTTAGCAGAAAATCCTTTTTTTATACTAATATGCAATTCCATCGGACCTCATGTGATCTATTAATTTATAGATGTTTGCTGATCATGCATCAAGCCTCAATCCAATTGATGTTCCAAGGGCTTGGATTTGGAACCTGCCAAGAAGAACAGTGTACTTTGGGACTTCTGTATCAACAATCTTTAAAGGTACAGTCTTGCTGTACATGACCCATTAACTTATATAATGGTGAGTTTGAGTTGTGTTTTTACCTCAAACGGGTGAAATAAAACGGAAAACAAAAAGAAAAAGCAAGAAAATAGCTGAAAGGAAATAAGTCAAACATGTTGAAAGACACAAAAAGTAAAATTCTAATGCATACAACCTCTTTATCCAAGGATATAGATTCATATTGCCATGCTAATTAACTATAATTGACACAACCAGATTTGGCCTGTGTTTGCCCTGTGCTAAATAATGACCTGTTTCAACCTGAGTTTGTTTTGACATGGTGCTCAATACGCCCATATTTCACCTAATACACCCAGTATATTGCATCTCTCTTGAAATCCTATAAATTTAATGCTAGCATTTAACAATGATAATTGGTTTCAATAGGGCTGACAACACAGGAAATTCAACAATGCTTTTGGAGAGGTATGTAGAGTTTAACTTCTTGATGCTTTTACAGAATCGTGTAATAATCACTTATTTGCTAATGATATAGTGTAAAATATTTGTAGGGTTTGTATGTGTGAGAGGTTTTGATCAGAAAATGCGGGCACCTAGACCTTTGATGGCAAGATTGCACTTTCCAGCAAGTAAGTTAGTCAAGACAAAGAATGAAGACAAATAGATCAGCTGTGAAAACCACCAATCAAAAGGAAAAGTGGTCAATGACTAACAAACTGTTGTACATTCATCCATCCATCCATTAACATGACCGATGGCATGCATTTGCATGTGACTTAGACAGCAGAGAGAAGTTGAGTACTTGAGTGATAGTGGTCTCATCCACAATCACCTGACATTAGTTGATGCAAGATTCCTGGTATCATTATTTAGTTTTCTGAAGCTCCAAAACGAGCCATTTTTTATCAGTTAGCAGATTACAGAAAGAAGAAAGAGTTTAGTTAAGCAGTAGTTATTTTCCTTTTTCTAATGAAGCATGTATTTCGAGCAGCTTTGAAATAATGTGATCTATCAGAAGCCATTGCTTCAAACATTAGGTACCATACAGGAAAATGATTGGAAAATTTTAATAAATTATCAGAAATGCTTTCATATAATCTCTTATTCCTGCTGTTGTAATTTGTCTTCAATTTCTATGTTCAGTTATAAATCCTTTTTCTAGGGCAAAAGTTTCCACATTCAAAGCAATACTGCTGTTAGCTGTGAACTCATCGATGTTAACATTAGAACACTTTACATAACATATTGGTGGTCAAATTAGAGAATAGCTAGTCTTTCACCCTAAGTTAACTAATAACATAAAGTTTCACAATCCGATTTGAAAGGTCTCGAGCTCAAACTTATATATTGCTACGACTTTAACAGCTATTGATACCTACATGTCATGTTCGATTGTTGGTTAATCAGAACACCAATGATTTATACAATTTACTACTGAAAATGCAGCTCGGTATATCAACTTGTAGAGACCCATTGAAAGATGTTATTTTGTACTATTATTCTTGTAAGTCATGTGGTCCAAGGATTTTGACCAGCTTAGACCTTGGATCTCAAACAAAAGTCTGTCCTTACCTAAAAAGCTGCCCCACAATAAGGTCCTTTCCAGATTCAATAAATTGTTAATGTATGTATTTTGGTTGGAAAGCAACATCTCGAGTCAATTTTCATTTTTTAGGTATAAAAAGAATCATCATGCGATATTCGTTCGAAATCACCTTTTTCCATAAATGGTAGCAAAAAAAAACTGCTATTTTACTACAAACAACACTCGATTCCTACTTTCCGAGTTACCTCGCAGTATTAGCAATTATCCCTGCTTGTTTTCGTTTTAGTGGAAGTAAGCAAAGCACACGGGATATAAGCAATACACAAGTGTATATACACACGAAACTAAACAACGACGACGACGTAATCAAGGAATGAGGAATCAAGTATCAATGTATCATGAAAGCACACATCAGATCGTTTATCGAACTATTATTACGAATAATCACAAATACGATATAAAACTGCTACTGCGATCAATGAACTGGATCCAACTCTAGTCTACATACGAAGTGTAGTATGAAGTGATCACAGAATTTACCTCCATGAAGTTGAAATCATTGTTACTACGATCCAAAGTTTGTCCACAAAGATCCAAATCTGAAAGCGAGGTTAAAAAGAAAATGGAATGTGTATGTAGTCTGCCAGTTTGGATTCTGAGTTGCCGCCTTTTAGGTTTCCTAGCAGCTGTATATATCCTTTAGATATTGCACATCCCGTAATACGAGGGTTTTGTTTCGGGGCGCTTATTTTTTTAGTTTATCACTTTAACTTTATCGTAGCATTATTTCTTCGGTTTATTTTTTTAAATTGTTTAACTTTATTATAGTGTTATTTTTTTCAAAAAATAAGCTGTGTTTTTTATTTTAAGTTTTTATAATAAGTTTATGAATTAAAAGATAATATGAAAAAAAATTGATAAATTAATAAAAAATTTAAAAAAGAAACTCGTAATAAGTCAAACATATCTTACATCTTATTAACGATATTAACATGTTGTTTCTTAGTTTCTCACTATTTGTTTATTAAATCTTAGTATTCTTTTAAACCTTTTGGGTCTTTTTTAACTTTTGATTTTTTTTAAACATGCATTTCAAATGTTTAATCCTTTTTTTTAACTTCTTTTTAATCTTTGTATTATTTTTACCCTTTTTGAACTTCTATTTTCTTAAATCATATCTATCTTTTTTTTATTTTCTTTTGCTTAACGTAAATTTCATATGTATGCGTTTTTTATACTTTTATCTTAACAATATTTAATATATTTATCTAATTTAGAGTTTTGATTAAAGTTAAAAATAGTTTAAAACTCTATAGATTTTATAGTTTCATACATTAATCACATTATATTTTGTGTTCCTTTTCTTTTCGCACCTTCTTTTTTCTTTGTTCATCTTTTAGCTAAAAATGCATATGAGCGGTTTGATGTGATGTGGGATATTTTGGTTTTATAATATAGATGTGTACTATCGCAATTATGTCTGTTATATTGCTCACAAAGTGTTGGATTTAATGTCAGGGATAATCGATACTCTTTTTTTTCAACAAGAAGATCAAAAGTAAAGCAAAGCAAACAAAGATTGTAATACTAAAAGCAATTGATCAGCTTTTCGGGAGGCAGAGCTAACTAAAACAAATCCCAAAACTTTTACCAATAACACCTCAACACTTACTTATCACTTGGGAGATTATGTGATATCCATCTCTGTGGGCTAGCATTTAAACTAATATTTTTATTAAAGATTTGCATAATGAAATTTTTGTGTTACTCAACACTTACTTACATATCCAACAAATACCGGAGAAAAATTAAAACAATACATCGTACTTTACCTACTCATATTCGACATCCAACTATTTTAAAGAACATAAAACGTAAACAAAAGTGTTGCGCGCCGGTCAACCCCATTTCCACCTAAAATGCAATGACTTAATTAAAATTAATTAGAAAATTCTTTCTTGAGGGTCTCAACATTGATACTTTAGGATACAAAAATTTACAATTTGGTAGTTACTTATGTGCAATTAAAGTTGAAATAGCATAAATGAAAAAAAAGGAAATCACTTTTCTAACTTTAGAATATAACTTTTTTTTTAAAACAAAGAATTATATTAATAGGTCTCAAACATTGAGACAAATTATACACACACAACTTTAGAATTAGAATATAATTGATACTTATACATACAACAAATACATATTTACATAAGGGGTTAGTTTTATAAAAGTGTATCCAACTTTACACCTTTTGCTATTATATATACTGAACTTTCAAACTTACCATTTGATGTATTGAACTTTCAAAAAGTTGCCAAATAATGTATCCGGTTACCTATCAACATGTAACCGGTAAATTTTTTATTTTTTATTTATTTTTAATATATCAATATTTCCACCTCATCATTATTGTTGCCAACTGTGTATATCAAGAAGAACATTCATCTCTTCATCATTTAATCAACAAAAAAACCAAGGAAGACAAACCATCAACAAAAACATTACAAATCGAAATCAAAACTTAATCAGATTTGAACAAATCAAAAGAACAATAAATATTTTTGTTTTCTGCTCACTTTGTGGCTTTCTGGCTTCTCTCGATGAACAAAATCCTCGATGAACAGAACCAACTTACCCTAAATTGTTTTGAGACACTCTGTTTGATCTAAAATTGATCTGAACAGTACTTACCCTAAACCTCGATGAAATGAATAGAACCAACGTCGATGAATAGAACCAATATGAAAAATTGAAAATAAAGCTTATAAATCAACTTACTAGTCTGAGATTTTCAAACGAAAAATTGAAAACGAACAATAAAGCTTATACATCAACTTACCTTTCGATGAACAGAACCAAGTCTGAAGATGAAGAAAATCGAGAAACCCATATCTGAAGATGAAGAAAAACCCTAAATCGAGAAACCCAGATCTGAAGTCGATACCCACGAAGATGAAGAAACCCTAAACCGAGAAACCGAGATCTGAAGATGAAGAAACCCTAAATCGCGAAACCAAGATCTGAAGTCGATGAAGATGATGATGGTGGAAACCCAGATCTGAAATCGCATACACACTGTTCTTCAGCCAACTTTGTGTCTTATCTCCTTCGTTGGTGGTAGATACCCACAAAGATGAAGAAACCCTAATCGCATACCCACCGCCCTGCTTCACGTACCTTCAAGAGGTGTAGAAATCGCCATGAACAGACTTTTGAAATTGAGATCTGAAGCCTAATCACGAAGCCCATTCAATAGTTTTAACATCCGAGTCTGAAAACCCCATCTTCATTCTCAGATGAAGATGAAGATTGTCCTCTAAAAACCCAATCTTCATTCTCGTGAAACCTACAAATCTTATGAATTTCTTTATTATTATTATTTCATGAATAATTATTTTCTTTTTTCTTTATTTTAAACCAAGAAAAATACATGTCATTTGCCAAGTCACCATCCACATAAGCCAATCCTGCACCACATCATCAGGTGACCTCTTGTAACAGGTTAAATACACTAATTGGTAATTTTCAAAAAGTTTGATACATCAAACGGTAAGTTTGAAAGTTCAGTACATACAATAGCAAAAGGTGTAAAGTTGGATACACTTTTATGAACTAAACACATTTACATAACACTAATAATAAATGTATTATTTTTACAGGGAATTCACTTTTTTATAACTCATACAGCCAACTTATACAGATGCTAACAACCATGAAAATATCGATAAAGGTCTTAGTCTTTATCTCTTTTTTATCATAAGCATGTATAGTCTTATTACCTTTTTGAGGACTCATGCAACACAATTATGTTTATATGCTAATTAATAGCTATGTAAACTAGACAATGGTTACCTCATTGATTCAATCGTGTAGTTAAACGCGGGACACAATGCATGCACTCCACTACGCTTTCATACTACCATATATGTACAAACTTATATTATGTTGCTTATGATACGATATGTCACACTTTATAACCCAACGCGAAACACGAGCTCATAATATATAGTATGGAAAAAAATGAACAATCTAAAAACATACAAACAATTGATACTTACGTTTAAAAAATAAAATAAAATAAAAACAATTAAAAATTGAAAATTTAAACATGAAATTGAAACAAGAGCATAAACAACAAATCAAACTTGATGAGACAACAAACGAAACTTACAAATCTGGATATGGTGTTCATAAGCAAACTCCAATAAATAGTAACATTAATAATTGATTAAGGTAAGTTTGAAGAATATGGTAAATTTAGTACCTGGATGTGTTAAATAGTAAGTTTGATAATTTTAAAATTAGTGTCATATCGGTATGTAACTTGTTATTGTAGGTTTGATACATAAAATGATAAGTTTGATTATTTGGTACATTAAGATGTAAGTTTTAACAATACATACAAACAACAGCGACCTGTGTAAATGTGAATAAATTTTAATAAACTTGATTGTTATTTGTATTGTAGTGTTTTAGAAGTTATTCGTCATAGTATTATAAATGACATGTTTTGAACAAGACAATAAGTTTCCTAATCACCTGTAACGTATCTTCTTAATTATAAGTATATTCATCTAAACAACAAAGAAGATATAGATGTATATCCATAATTATCTATGATACTACACTGTAGATGTACATTGAGGTACATAATCAGTTCTTACTATGCAAAACGTAGTATGATGAAAACATAGTGAAGAAAATGGTACATAAATACTTGAATCTCGATGTTTTCGTATTAAGAGCCTTGTTTGGAAAACCTAGTAAGATAAAACATCACAAAAAATAGAACCACAAAATAGATCTTCTCTCTGTGACGATCACGTCACTTAAGCTTTCTAGGTCAGTGCAACCCGATCTTATGAAAACCTTCTCGAATGTTAAAGTCGGATATTACTTGGTAAAATCAGTTAGGTTTGTGCATGAACAAGAACATAATTGTTAAATACTGGTATTGTTACTCTTTTGCAAGTCATAAGTGGAAAAAAAACTTTAGATGTATATTTGTGGTTGTATAATCTTTAATATATTCTTCATTGAGTTGAGCAATGCATGCTACGTTATTTTCTTGTAAGATTGTCGGGATCTCGTTCTCTGAAATATTACTCCACCAAGACACATCCTCAAGCGGCTTTATGGACATGTAAGATGTGTGCATGATTATATGAAGTCGATGTAATTGTTTTTTTATGAAACATCATTCAATTGTTGTACAGACTGTAAAGACATACCGAGATAAGGACCGGGCAGTACATAAAATTGACAAGACTAGTTGAACTTGTTATTGACGGATTAGCAATATATTGTAACACTCTGTAAATAGGCCTAGCAGTGTAGGGTTGTACTTTGTGCTTTAGAGCTTGTACTGTGACTTTAAGTGAAATTAATTATGTGTTTTGTGTGACTAACGTGTCTCGTGTTAATTAAAGTGATTATGTGAAAAGTGTCGGTTGTGTCTAAAAGTGATGTCGTGTTATACGGTTTCGCGAAATGATTCCGTAAATATCCTCGTTGGTTAAAACGGGGTAGCGTGTGTTAAGTTATAAGTTGAAAAGGGGAATAAAATACCCCGTGTTTATTTATTTGACCCCAAGGTCGGCTTCTTTGAGCTTTATCCCCTGGAGTCTAGCAAAACACACACCAACACACACTTGCATACGAAACACACACACACTTACGTGTCTTGGAGATTTTGTTGAATCAAGCAAGGATTAAGCTTTTACAAGTGATTCCAGTTTCAGATTCGAGTTATTGTTGCTGTGTTACTTCTGATTTGTAAGTGTTCTTGTCTAAGAACTCTAGTTTGGTTGTTTGAAAGGGGAACACCATTTTAATGGTGTTAATATTGTTCATATGGTTGTTTTTGTGTCAAAAGGTGTTTCTAGACTTCCCTTGGTGTTAAGGAATGTATATAAACGATTGGATATGGTTTCAATCGGGTTTTTGTGTCAAAATCGTGAGTTGCAGAAGCTGTGCGAAAACAGGGACGAAGACCTGCTGTGCAGGCACTCCCTACGGGCGTAGGTAATGAACCCTACGGCCGTAGGAAGCCTTTTGTGTTTACTGCGGCCGTAGGCAGGGTTACTGCGGCCGTAGGATGTGTTTTTGTGTGGGTTACCGTCTACGGACGATGAAACAAGGACTACGGGTGTAGGTATGTAACCTACGGTCGTAGTTCACCAAAGAATAGTTACTACGGGTGTAGGAATAGGTTCCTACGGCCGTAGTACATGATTCATTGGAAGGAAACTCTGCGGGCGTAGTGGGTTGACCCTACGGCCGTAGTAAGGTATTGTTATGTGTCCTACGGCCGTAGGACATGTACACTGCGGCCGTAGTAAGCTGTCCAGTGTTGACAGTTTATGTAACTTGTGTTCTAACCTGTGTGTGTTACGTGTAAGTGATAACCAAGCCTGAACCTTATGTGTTAGGTGATTCGGACGACTCAGTGTGTTCTTGGGATTCTCGGATCCATATCTGCCTCTTGTGATATCGAGGTGAGTACCGGTTTCCCATAAGAGTCAGTAAGTAGGGCTATTGTATGCCTGTGTTGTGTGCTATGTGATATAGTGATACAGTGTTATAAGTGATACCATGTGATATATATTGTGATATGTGATACGCATGCGTACTGTGGACCCTATGGGTCAAACGTGTTTATGATCTCCTGTCCGGACAGACGCAGGGGTTGAGGACAGTCGCCGATGCGGCTGGGTCCCTTGAGTGTTATTCAGGGATTAACGGTTCCCACGAGTGATTTTCTGGGGTAAAGGTTCTGCAGGCCGCCTTTCCTCGACAAAAACAGGGGGGTCTTGGTTTGTAACTAAGGCCTAATTGAGTCCATGTGGCTCCGCAACGTGCTCGGGGGGGTTGCTTTTCGTTTCCCCTCCAGCATGGATTGGTGTTGCTGATTTTCTCAGTTGGATTCGTTGAGCGGGATTTGCAACCCCGCAAGATATGATCCTGCTGACATGTTGGCACACCGCTACGTGATAACTTAGCATTGTGTGTTTTCTTGTTTCGTGATAGCATGCTTATTGGTGCTTATGTGATACTTGTACTCACTAGCTAGTGTAGCTAATGTTTCGTGATATTTCCCTTTTCGCAGGTTAGTAATCAGATGGCCTGGCGAGGCGGGTTGCTGTGGGTAGTGTTATTGTATATATCTTTTGGAACACTTGTAGATTATTAACTCTGATACTGTTTAACGATGGTCGGTGCGTAGTGGTAACACTGGCTTAATTTTGGTACTTGGCTTGATTCGTTGTTTGTGATCGCCAAGTTGGTAAACAATACTTAATATGTAATCAGTGGTTTATTCCGCTGCAACTTTTGGTGTAAATAAAGTTTTAATTTACTCTAATTTTAAGCTCGTGAAACCGGTGTTACATATATAGTCCCATGAGACTAGTAGTATCCTCATCGATGTTTGAATGTTGGATTGAGTCTTTCTCAACACCCATGATGTGATGTAATGTACTCGCATAAAATCTTTTCAACTCTCTCTATATATATATATAATTCTTAAGTTGTTCGATTTGTAACAATTGACAAATTCTGCCTTCCTAATATCATTCGTCTCAAATTAATTATCAAGTATTCAATTGTCTTTAACAGCTTGCCAATTTTTTAATTATATTTAAATCAGCATCATACATGAAAATCATATTATATCCAGATCCATATATCTTTATGAAAAATACATTGGCAAACAAGCAGGAATAATTGCTAAGCACGGCCTGAAGAGTACCCATAACTTCGTTAATAAGCAACACATAACTTAGATAACTGTCAACTTTCCCCATTTTTTCATTGTGACACGTCTATTTTTTTACACATGTGGCCAGTCAAGTCATTAAAAAACGTGTCATTGTGCCAAAATTAGACGTGCAACTTGTCCAACAGGTTTCTCGATCGATTCTTGATCGTTTTCGCTAATTCTTTATGCAAAACATTGTAAATAATCATTTTGCCTTTCAAATGACACAAAATTCATGAATTTTCATCAAGTGTAGGCTAAGAATTTGCTAATTAAAGTCGGTTATGTATCACTCAAGACCATCTTACTGTTTATTAAAGAATTGATTCATTTTAAACTCGTTTTTGCCCTTTTTTTATACTACTTTATAGATAAGTCGATTACCTTTCCATAGGATCAAGAATTATTAATTTTCATAATGTCTTAATGAAGAATTTCGAGATCAAAGTGTTGGATTATTTTTCGATTTCATTTAAAAAACAAAGCAGAAAAAACTCATTTTTCGCTAAACTCTTACTCGTTTTACATAATTAAAGTCGGGTATGACCCATTAAGCATCTTTACGATTGTTTGATTATTTGACTCATATTAGACTCGTTTTTGGTCGGGTTTTTTGTATTATATTATAAACAACTCGATTACCTTTCTATAGACTCAAGAATCATCAAATTTCATCAAGTATAAATGGAGAATTTAGGATTTAAAGTTAGTGTTTCGGAATGATACATGTTTGCACTAATGTGCTGCCTTTAGAAATTCTTTGGTTTTAGCTATTGCATTAGAGTTTGCTTGAGGACAAGCAAAGCTTAAGTGTGGGGACTTTGATATATGCGTTTTTATACATGTTTTACATGTTAGAATACCCCGTACTTAGCCCAAATACAAGGTGAATACTTCTAATATGGATCTAATATGTTTAACATTCACCATGCAGGTTACAAGGAGCTTTAAGCAAGATAAATGGGCAAAACAAGGAAAGAATTGAAGAAAATAGAAGAATAGTGAAAAATGATCACTACGGCCGTAGGGATTATATCCTACGGCCGTAGGAAGCCCTCTTCTAGAATCCATCATTGCCTGCCAGATCTTGCGTGTCCCGGACAAATGGTTTAACGTGGCGTGTGTAGAAAATTCAGTCATGATTTCCTACGGCCGTAGTAGCTTATTCCTACGGCCGTAGGAAGCTCACTTACAGCAGATTAAATTCAGAATTCTGCCATTTTGCAAGGGGTTACCATTTTCACCTCCACTCCGGAAAAACACTTCCATATACCCTCTCTAAATATCCTAACACTCCAGGGGACTTCTCTTGGTGATTCTAAGGAGGAGAGCTTGGATCTTGAAGGCTTGGAACAACATTTGGAGCTTGGATTCATTAGTTATATCATTGCTAGCTTGGGTATACTCTTTCCATTTATTATATCAATCATGTACCCATGTGTTCCAGATGTTGTAATGTTACTATTATTGTATATGGATAACTAAACTCATTTCACTTGGGCCAAGATGATTCTTGGCTAAGTTATGGCAATATATTTGACTTTTATGATGACTTGATTCATATATGCATGTTAAATCTTGAATACAAATGTGTTTTATCAACTTAGTATGTTTAATCTAACCATGTTCATGTGTAACAATGTGTATATGATAACTCATTCATGTTTTAACATATGAATATTCAAGAATGATGGTTGATTTTATTAATTCCATGTTGAGTTTGTTATTAGAAATGATACATCTTGCATGGTTGTCATTAGATGTCATTTTTGGAATATGATTTGAATCATTTCAGGTTCATCCATTATTGGTTATGTTAATCATATGTTGGTTTTATGCATGCCTTATGATTATAGATGAAAATCTTGTTATTTGGTGTATTTATGGGTTAAACATGCTACTAATGATTAAAGGATTCACAAAGATGTTTGTTGGTATGTTTAGATGGTGAAATGAACTCACATGTATGCCTTTGTTATGCTTGTCTTAGTGTTCAATGTGCATATCACATGATTCATGTTTTAAGAAGTGTTGGCTATACTAGAAATGGTAGGTTTAACATGTTCATATCTTTAGAAATCATGTGACTAAACATTAAGAATCCCTTAATTGTGAGGTTTGAGTTTAGATGAGTTTATGACCCCATTGTACCAGTTTACACGTGTTTATGATCTGAGATTAAAGTCTAGATTGTAATTTGTTGTTGAATGCCTTTATGTTAGATTTGAATGTTCTGTCGGATGGGTCCCTACGGCCGTAGGAAGAAATCCCTACAACCGTAGGACTATCCAGACTGCTACGACCGTAGTAAATATTTACTACGGCCGTAGGAGCCATTTTCACCACCAGTGTGCTGTTTTTGCTTGTTTTAACTAATTTAACCACTTTAACACCTTTTTGGGTTCTGAGGACTACTGGATATGTCATTTGAAAAGATGTATGTCTTTGTAGTGTGATTTGGACGTGATCTGGTGGATCTGTAGTTAAATCCTTATATGCCGTTGCTTGCCTGATTATGTTTAATTGCTAAGTCTGAGTCTTGATAACTCGAGTGAAGATTTGTGCATGATAATATGGTTTTGTCAAGTATTAGAACAGCTTGCTATGCACTTAAACTATTCAAGTCCCCATATTATGTTTTGTATTGTGTCATTGCCATGACTAGTCTCGATGATTCGAAAGCCTGAGTGAATCTGTTATCCTGTCTGTTTGCCTTCAGTGTTAATCTGTTTTAGTTGTTGTATTTCCTGTTTAATTTAGTTCATTCTGTCATTTGCTTATTAATCCTGCTGATCAAACAACAATGAGACTTAAGTATTGGTAGCTTCCTGTCCTGGTGGAACGACATCCGGTCTTACCGAGTCTATACTACTATTGACCAGGTTATACTTGCCTGAGTCGTGTGTAGTATCTGCTTAGTAACATCGTTTTTATAAATTTAAAACGAGGTTGTGTCCCAAGATTTTATAACCAGAAAAACAAGTAGTCCTAGTACACACCAAGTTTTTGGCGCCGCTGCCGGGGACAGGAAATTCTAAGAAATAGTTTAATTGTTGATTTGATCTTGTCACTTGTTACTTAAATTAGGTGTGCCTGATTAGGTAGTCAATTGTTTTTTCTACCTCTTTCTCGCACCCTCTGTCAGTTTGTTCTATTCTGAACAAATTGAGCCTTTTCAAGAACCGGAGCGTGAGTTTCGACGACGCCGACGCCTTCAACGCCAACATCAAAGAGAACGTTTACTAAACATGGCGGAAGAACAACCACCACCACCTAGAACGCTTAATGATTATGTTCGTCCGGATATTAACAATATCCAGAACACCATCATTCAACCTAGGGTGGCAGCGAACAATTTTGAAATCAAACCAAATGTAATTCAAATGGTTCAAAATTCTGTTCAATTTCATGGATTACTCGACGAGGATGCTAACGCTCACATCCGCAGTTTTCTCGAAATCTGCGATACGTTTAAAATCAATGGTGTTACTGATGACGCCATTCGTTTGCGTTTATTCCCGTTTTCCTTAAAAGACAAAGCCAAGCTGTGGCTTAATTCTCTCCAGGTAAATTCCATCACTACATGGAATGATCTTGTTGCCAAATTCTTAGCTAAATACTACCCGCCGGCCAAAACGGCCAAACTGCGTAATGATATCTCATCGTTTCAGCAGACTGACGGGGAAGGTCTTTATGATGCCTGGGAGAGATACAAGGATCTCATGAGGAGATGTCCTTCACACGGATATGAGCTATGGAATCAAATTTTCATATTTTATAATGGCTTATCCGTTGTCACTCGGCAGATGATAGATGCTGCCGCAGGAGGTGCCTTGGGTAGCAAGAACCCACAAGCGTGCTATGATCTTATCGAAGATATGGCAACCAACAGCTACCAATGGAACCCCTCCACGAGACTGAAACCGCCAAAGAACGGTGGAGTGTTCAATGTAGACGCTTTATCTGATCTTTCTGCTCAGGTAGAGAAGTTGACAAAGAATATGGATCAGATGTGTGCTCCTAAACAGGCTACTTGTAATTTCTGCTCAGGACCACATCCTAGTGATCAATGCCAGGAGGAAACTCCTGCTCACGAGGAGGTTGATTTCGTCTCTAATCAACCAAGGTCTCAGTATAATCCCAATGCATCTAGCTACAATCATGCATGGAGGGATCACCCGAACTTCAGTTATCATAACCAAAACACTAAACCCCCTCCAGGGATCCCATACCCACAGAGACCACGTCAGCCTCAGCAGTTCGATCGTCAGCCTCAACAGTTTAATCGACAACCGCCACCATATGAGCAACCACGTCAGTATAACACTCAACCACCGCCTCCAAATCAATCTTCATCATCATCTTCAGTATCTTCCAATCTGGAGGATCTTGTGAAACAATATCTGTCACAATCCGAGTTGCGATTCAACCAAACAGATGTTAGACTCAATCAAACGGAAGCAACTCTGAGAAATCAACAAGCTTCATTGCAAAATCTAGAAAATCAAGTTGGCCAGATATCTAAGCTCTTGTCAGAGCGACCACCGGGAGGTCTCCCGAGCAATACGGATGCAAATTCGAGAGCACACGTAAAGGCAATCACTTTGCGTAGTGGGACGACCACGGTACCACCACCGTTTCCCTCTCAATCCAAAGAAACCGAAAAACAGGTCCAATCGAAGGATTCTGACGAGGCGCATAACAGGCTAGACCCAGCAAGTACCGCGCAAGTCGAACCTCCGGTCAAAATATTTCAGCCTACCATTCCTTTCCCCCAGAGATTAAGGAAAGAGAAAAAGGAGGAACAATATGGTAAGTTCCTAGAGCTATTCAAACAGCTCCATGTGAACATTCCATTTGTTGAGGCACTCGCACAGATGCCTAAATATGCCAAATTTCTTAAGGATTTGCTCAGCAACAAGAAGAAATTGGAGGACCTGTCGTTGGTGACTTTAAACGAGGAGTGCTAAGCCATTCTTCAAAATAAGTTGCCAGCAAAGAAAACCGATCCTGGGAGCTTTACAATCCCATGTCTGATTGGTAATCTCACTGTAAACAACGCTCTAGCTGATCTAGGTGCCAGCATCAACTTGATGCCATACTCTGTATTTTCTAGACTGGGCCTAGGAGAACCAAAACCGACTCGTATGTCACTTCAGCTTGCCGATCGTTCTGTCAAATATCCACGAGGGATAGTCGAAAACATCTTGGTCAAGGTTGACAAATTTGTGTTTCCTGCAGATTTTGTCATCCTAGACATGGACGAGGACAAAAACGTCCCACTCATTCTTGGTCGTCAATTCCTAGCCACTGCTCGAGCATTAATTGACGTTTGCAACGGAAAGCTTACGCTTCGAGTAGATAAGGATGAAGTGACTTTTGACATCCAAAAGTCAATGAAACACCCAATGAGCCAAGATGACACTCTTTATTTCGTTGATATCTTTCATCGTCATCCCGTGGATCGCATTATTCCAACTCTAGAGAAGGATGCGTTTGACACGCAAATCCTAGATGAGGATGTCTTGGATGTAGAGCAGGTAAAGCTTGTCTCCGATGAGCTAACCAGCACTATTCCACCTGACGAGACACCTATCTCAGATGTTTTCGTGGTCCTTGAAAAATCCGAGAGCTCAGCTTCTCGACCATCTATTGTGGACCCGCCTTCTCTTGAACTCAAAGAACTTCCTTCTCATCTTGAATATGCATTCTTGGAGGAAGATTCGAAGCTGCCTGTGATAATAGCTTCTAACCTTACTGCTGATGAGAAAAGTAAGCTATTACAGGTTTTGAAAAATCACAAATCCGCCCTTGCATGGAAAATTTCTGATATAAAGGGGATTAGTCCATCCTTCTGCACACATAAGATTCTCATGGAGGATAATTATAAGCCGTGTGTACAGCATCAGAGACGCTTAAATCCCAAGATGCAAGAGGTAGTTAAGAAAGAGGTTATAAAGCTGCTGGATGCTGGTTTGATCTACCCTATCTCCGATAGTCCGTGGGTCAGTCCCGTCCAAGTTGTTCCTAAAAAGGGAGGAATGACTGTCATTATGAATGATAAAAACGAGTTAATCCCAACTCGTACGGTCACGGGGTGGCGTGTGTGCATTGATTATCGCAAACTCAATGATGCCACACGTAAGGATCACTTCCCCCTTCCTTTCATCGACCAAATGTTGGAGCGTTTGGCTGGAAACGCCTTTTATTGCTTCCTTGATGGATTCTCCGGATACTTTCAGATTCCTATCCAACCGGAGGACCAAGAGAAGACAACTTTTACATGCCCTTATGGTACTTTTGCTTACCGGCGTATGCCTTTCGGGTTATGTAACGCTCCTGCAACATTTCAGCGATGCATGACGGCTATATTTCATGACATGATTGAGGATTGTGTCGAGGTATTCATGGACGACTTTTTAGTCTTCGGTAACTCCTTTGATACATGTCTTCATAATTTAGACAAGATGCTGTCTCGCTGTGAAGAAACTAACCTTGTGCTTAACTGGGAAAAATGCCATTTTATGGTACGCGAAGGTATAGTTTTGGGTCACAAAATCTCAAATGAGGGAATCGAGGTTGACAAAGCTAAAATAGATGTTATTGCAAAGCTTCCTCCACCCTCCAATGTTAAAGGCATTAGGAGTTTTCTCGGACACGCATGATTTTACCGGCGCTTCATAAAAGATTTTTCGAAAATCACTCGGCCGTTAACCCATCTCCTTGAGAAAGACACTCCTTTCATCTTTTCTCCTGAGTGCGATCACGCATTTAACTTCTTGAAGGAGAAATTGACAAATGCTCCTATCCTGACGAGCCCAGAATGGTCGCAACCATTTGAGCTTATGTGCGATGCCAGTGATTTCGCTGTTGGCGCTGTCTTGGGCCAACGGATAAATAATCACTTTCAGCCGATCTACTACGCCAGCAAGACACTGACTGACGCTCAAGAAAACTATACAGTTACTGAGAAGGAGTTGTTAGCAATAGTCTTTGCGTTCGACAAATTCAGATCTTATCTGGTGTTATCAAAAACAGTGGTCTACACTGACCACTCTGCTCTCCGTTATCTCTTCGCAAAGCAAGATGCGAAGCCCCGTCTTATTCGGTGGATTTTGCTCTTGCAAGAATTTGACATCGAGATCAAAGACAAAAGAGGAGCAGAAAATCTGGCTGCAGACCATCTCTCTCGCCTAGAAAATCCAAATCTCGAGGTGCTAACTGAGTCCGGCATAAAAGATAACTTTCCGGATGAATTTTTATTCGCCGTGACTAGCACTGAGGAGATCCCCTGGTACGCTGACATAGCAAATTATCTAGCAGCAGGGGTGATGATAAAAGGTCTCACACACCAACAGAGGAGAAAGTTTATCTCCGAGCTGAAACACTATTTCTGGGAGGATCCTTATCTTTTTCGGGTAGGAGCCGACCAAATAATCCGTAGATGTGTGAGTACTTCTGAAGCTGTTGACATCCTTCAGCACTGCCATTCAGGCCCAACAGGAGGCCATCACGGACCTAGCTACACCGCTAGAAAGGTTCTGGATGCAGGTTTTTTCTGGCCTACCCTGTTCAAGGATGCTCATTTGTTCGTAAAATCATGCGACTCATGCCAGAAATCTGGAAATATCTCATCTCGAAATGAGATGCCCCAAAATTCAATCCAAGTCTGTGAAATATTTGACATTTGGGGAATAGATTTCATGGGTCCTTTTCCTGGTTCACACGGAAACAAATATATCCTTGTGGCGGTCGATTATCTGTCAAAATGGGCTGAGGCGCAAGCCTTGCCTACAAACGACGCAAGGGTGGTTTGTAAATTTTTGAAAAAGTTATTTTCACGATTCGGTACCCCCAGAGCACTCATAAGCGATAGGGGTACTCATTTCTGCAATGCACAATTAGAGAAAGTACTTAAACGTTATGGTGTTACTCATCGATTCTCTACTGCATATCATCCGCAAACCAGCGGACAAGTCGAAGTTACCAACCGCGGTCTTAAACGAATTCTGGAAAGAACCGTTGGTAACAGCCCAAAAGATTGGGCTGAGAAATTAGACGACGCACTCTGGGCGTTCCGCACTGCTTACAAGACACCTATCGGTACTACACCGTATAGGTTGGTTTATGGGAAAGCCTGTCGTCTTCCTGTTGAACTTGAGCACAAAGCTTACTGGGCTTTGAAAGCCGCAAATTTTGACTCAAAGAGTTCAGCAGAAAATAGGTTGTTCCAGCTAAGTGAGCTTGATGAACTACGGTTCCAAGCTTACGATAATTCCAGAATGTACAAAGAAAGGACGAAAGCTTTCCATGACTCCCGCCTGAAGGACAAACAATTCCAGGCGGGAGATCGTGTGCTTCTTTATAATTCTCGCCTTCGTCTTTTCCCTGGCAAATTGAAGTCCAGATGGACAGGCCCCTATGTTGTCCATACTGTTTACCCGCACGGGGCTGTTGACATCACAAACTCCGAGGGAGTAACTTTTAAGGTCAACGGCCACCGACTCAAGAATTACATTGGTATCCCGCATTCTCCAGAGGAACCCAGAGAGGTTCTGAGGCTTCACCCCACCGCACCTTAGCGGGGTGAGTTGGGTCTTTTACCGGCAGACCTTAAAGAACTGGATATGCTTTCCTCCGCTTCTCTTTCCCTCCTTTCTTTCTTTTTTCTGCGTTCTTCACTGCCCTCTGATATTCTGCGCGATATTGTCATGAGACATGAGAAACACGTGAGGAGAGACCAAAACTTTGCCAAATTTCATCGAGGCACTTCCATCTATGCGGCAAAAAGGCGTGCCAAATATGTAGGGAAATGTTGGAAATGCGGTGCTCTATTGCATGAGGGCGCTTGTAGGAATTTGCCGACGATATCTCAGTCAGAGTGTGCCAGTGCTCTTCGAGAAGACCCCGTTAAGCTAAAAGCCGAGGGGGTCTTACGTCCTAATAGTAATGCTGGTGCAATGATTGATGAGTTGGTGAGTCTCCGACTAAGCAAACTCGAGCCTAAGCCCCATTATAATCCCTAGGTCATGCCTATGTTCGTGCCGTATAGTCCTCATGTTTTCTCATTTCAATTCTCATTCAGTCTGGAGAGACAAGAAAACACTCCGCATTTCAACGCGTTAAAGTGTTCGCTTACACACCGTACTAATAGTGTGTTACTTGTACATATTGTCTTTTTGTCGGATGCCCACTTTCCGGTTTTCCTTTTCCGTTTCCGTTAATAATACAGCTAATCTAGTTGTGTGCTTTCATTTCTGTTCTACTAGCACGTTCCCCTTACATTCTCCAGAGGCCTATAGAGAGTAGCGTTTACCAAAAAGTTGTTTAAACTGAAAATCTGATGCAAAATGGGTTTTTGTCAAAATTCATCCCTACGGCCGTAGTGAAACATTCCTACGGTCGTAGGACCCTTCTGAGCCCTCTGCGGTCGTAGTGCATACCTCCTACGGCCGTAGGAACTTTCCTATAACAATCCCCATTCCAGATTTCATTCGCACTTTCTCTCTCTCTCCTACGCTCTCTCTCTAAAAAACGCACCCGACGACCACCGAGGATCTCCGTCTATATCTCACTCATTTCCCGGCCATTTTTCGAAAACAAGGTATTAAAATGCTCCCCTCACTCTTGCGTTCAATATGTAGTACATTGATTCCATTATAGTTGCCCATATGTCGATCGAGAGAACAAAACCCTAGCCGCCCGTTTTCTGATGTTCGTAACGTTCCTACGGCCGTAGTAGTTAAACCCTACGGCCGTAGTACTTCTAATTAGGGTTTTGCTTTAAACTGCTTGCTACGGCCATAGGACAGTTTATCTACGGCCGTACCATGAATCTTTTAGGGTTTTGTTTAGTTTGCTTGCTACGGCCGTAGTAATATCATGGTACGGCCGTAGGACCCCATTTTCAACCATTTTCCAAAATTGTTCATCCTTTGGACAATTTCAATACTCGGGGATCCACAGCATACCAAAGCAAACATGTATCGATCGATAGGATGTCTAGCCGTCGTGCGCACGTCTTACTTTGATTTCTGTTCATTTCAGCTATGCCTCCGCGACGTGTCCGCAGACAGGCTTCACCAGAGCCGCGGATAGACCCTCGCCAGTTCCCACGGTTAGTCGACCCTGACAGAGTTCCGGTCGAGCGGCCAGCTGATGCCGCGCTTCCTCCTTTTCTCCGCTTCGACCGTGAGGAGGATCGTACTGACAGAGATGTCCTGATGGGGCGCGCTGATAGTCACGGATATGAGCCCATCAGGTATCTGGTTTGGGATGATTTGGCCACTCTTCATATCAGGGGCCGTGCTCAGACCACATGTGGCCCTCATTGGCAGAGGCTTTTCAGTCTTCAGGGGGCGGTCTACCATGAGCTTGCATTGGAGTTTTTCTCCACCATTCACTTGGTTACCCCGCTGCTGGATTATGAGCGGGAGGACGCCCTGACATTCCGCCTACTAGGGGCGGAGAGGCAGCTTTCATTGCGGCAGTTTGCCGTTTATATGGGTTTGTTTACGCACGAGGAGTTGGACACTCCTGCGTTTACCGAGGGCATCACTGATTGGCCCGAGGGTGTGAGCGGGATTTCCTTTTGGGACGAGGTTGGCACTGGCGCCTACAACACCGCCATCGTGCCGAAGAGCACGAAGCTCCGGGATCCTCTGCACCGCATTCTGCATCGGGCGATCGTCCACAGCATGACCGCTCGCAGCGCGTCCTCTGGTTCTGTTACTTTCACTGACTTATTTTATCTATATACGATGGTTCACCAGAGGCCCTGCCAGCTCGCTCTGTGCCTGGCCCGTTTTCTATTTCAGGTACGTACCACCCGTGTATCGCAGCCTATCTATGGGGGTGGGTACGTTACTATCTTAGCCGAGGCTATGGGCCTCCTGACTGCCGAGATTACTGATGATCTCGTTCGCTCCGCTCGAGCCGCTCCGATAGATTTAGGGGTCCTGCAGCGTATGAAAGTCGCTGCTAGGATCCAAAACCGTATGAGATTGATCAACCCTGATGGGTCAATTTGGGAGCCTCCTAGAGTGGTAGAGGAGGAGGCAGCAGGTGGTGGAGGAGCAGGAGCAGGAGCAGGAGCAGAGGAAAGAGCTGCTGGAGGTGCCCCAGAGAGCGGACACCATGAGTTTACTATTGAGGATCTCTTTGGGTCGACACCACCTCTCCGGCAGCCAGCCCAGGTTTACACGAGAGATTATAGGGCTCGGATTGGGAGGTTGGAGAGGTCAGTTTCTGAGCTGGTTGAGATGCAGCGGGAATCCAGGGAGATCTAGAGAGTTGAGTATGCACATGCCGAGGCTCATCGACAGTATATGATCAGCATGGTGCAGCTCATTGCGGCAGACACTATGACATCTTCACAGCAGTTGCCACAGCCGCCAGCTTATCCGCAGAGGCTCCGGGACTTCACTGATGGAGCCGGGCCTTCGCAGCCGCCTCCGCGATAGTTATTTTTGTGGGGATAGTGTGTGTAGTAGTTTTCTTTGTATGTATTTCTAGATTAGTTTGGCTGTATGCTTTTGGTTGTTTGTAGTACATGCCACTTTTTGATGTGTTTGATGTTCTGTACTTACTTTTGCATATCTATATGACATCAAAGCACTTGTACATTATTTCGGCTATGTATTTATTGTAGTTCGTTTCCTTTTTGCTTGCCATAGCTTGTGATGCTTTTGTCCCTCTCTTTGTTTCACTTTTGGTTGAGTTGTTGTTTTGCAAGAATATTCGTGATATCTTGGCAGCTCAGCTTAAGTGTGGGGAGGAAGCCAACGCCTTCGGAGTTTAATAAATGCAGACGCACAATTGCTGTTCAGGGAGTTCTTAAAGCTCTTTTCTCGCACTTTATTGTTTATTATTAGTACATTGGGGACAATGTACACTTTTAAGTGTGGGGAGGGATTTATATAACATGCCTGCTATTCTGTGTCCTGTTGAAAACTCTTGTATGCTAAATATGCTTTAAACCGTAGAATTGATTTAGGCGTAAATTTTTCGCAAAATTATATCATTTTGGACATGTTTAGATCTTCTCGCATGATAAACTTTAAACAAGTAACATTTCAGCTTTTATGAAAACGATTTTGCACGAATTCTTGAGTTTTAACAAGTGTTTGACTTCAATTGCACAAGCCACACCTGATATGCATTCCTGAGCATTTGAGCCACTACACTTCATTTCTTACATGATTAGCTCATGGAATTGCCCACTTATATGCTGATTGTTGCTTTGATTGTAGAACTTGCTTACTAGTATGCATGTCGAGATCATGAACTAAACTGTTGCAGTTAAGTGATAGAAGCACTAGGAAACCCCATTTCAGCCTATATACTTTTATTTTTAGCCAATTTCTATATTTTTACCCCTAGTTATCCACTTTGAGCCTAAGCCTTTCATTTCATTAACCATGTTTATCCTGTTTTAGTCTATTTTATTTTTATGTTTCCAGAGTCAGTTGACCCGTTTTCTCGCTGCTTAGTTCCGTTGTTTTTGGTTCGTCAGTTGTTCATACATCGATTAGTGGGATATGAAAAATACATATATCCCTTGGTTTATTCCGTTTCATGCTGTATACAGCTGAGTTTTCTGAGAAAATCCAAAAAAATTAGAAAAAGAGAAAATTGAGAAATTCAGTTACTTGACATGCTTTCCTTGGCTATTTTTGAGCCTGTCATACATTGAGTAGTAATTCTTTGTCGGTATTACCTGGTTGTTAGCCATCATTCAGAGAATTCTGATTCCATTTCTACTTGATGAACTGTACTCTCGCCAAAAATAGTGTGATATTCTGTATTCCTTCAATAATAGCAGCTTTGACGATTTTGAACTTGATTTCTGGATTCTATTTTAGCCACTTTTATATTTTCCCATTCCTACCCTTAGCCCTAGCCACGTTACAACCTGACAAAGTCTTCTTGATAATTGCATATGATTATGTTGATTGGTGGAGATGTGATACGTGATCAAGCTTATACGAGTCTTTGCTTCAATCTAGCACACGAGCACTTATATACTTAACCCAAATACACATTGAGTGCTAGAGTGATCTCCGGTGAGGTATAAAGTCAGATACTTGTCACAACTCATTGTATGCGTGTTGAATCTGCCTTTCTTTATCTCAATACATGAAAGCAACCCTTAACTCTACGTTTAAAATGTTTGTCATGCTTTTAGATCTCTTCTATGTCGGAATGATACATGTTTGCACTAATGTGCTGCCTTTAGAAATTCTTTGGTTTTAGCTATTGCATTAGAGTTTGCTTGAGGACAAGCAAAGCTTAAGTGTGGGGACTTTGATATATGCGTTTTTATACATGTTTTACATGTTAGAATACCCCGTACTTAGCCCAAATACAAGGTGAATACTTCTAATATGGATCTAATATGTTTAACATTCACCATGCAGGTTACAAGGAGCTTTAAGCAAGATAAATGGGCAAAACAAGGAAAGAATTGAAGAAAATAGAAGAATAGTGAAAAATGATCACTACGGCCGTAGGGATTATATCCTACGGCCGTAGGAAGCCCTCTTCTAGAATCCATCATTGCCTGCCAGATCTTGCGTGTCCCGGACAAATGGTTTAACGTGGCGTGTGTAGAAAATTCAGTCATGATTTCCTACGGCCGTAGTAGCTTATTCCTACGGCCGTAGGAAGCTCACTTACAGCAGATTAAATTCAGAATTCTGCCATTTTGCAAGGGGTTACCATTTTCACCTCCACTCCGGAAAAACACTTCCATATACCCTCTCTAAATATCCTAACACTCCAGGGGACTTCTCTTGGTGATTCTAAGGAGGAGAGCTTGGATCTTGAAGGCTTGGAACAACATTTGGAGCTTGGATTCATTAGTTATATCATTGCTAGCTTGGGTATACTCTTTCCATTTATTATATCAATCATGTACCCATGTGTTCCAGATGTTGTAATGTTACTATTATTGTATATGGATAACTAAACTCATTTCACTTGGGCCAAGATGATTCTTGGCTAAGTTATGGCAATATATTTGACTTTTATGATGACTTGATTCATATATGCATGTTAAATCTTGAATACAAATGTGTTTTATCAACTTAGTATGTTTAATCTAACCATGTTCATGTGTAACAATGTGTATATGATAACTCATTCATGTTTTAACATATGAATATTCAAGAATGATGGTTGATTTTATTAATTCCATGTTGAGTTTGTTATTAGAAATGATACATCTTGCATGGTTGTCATTAGATGTCATTTTTGGAATATGATTTGAATCATTTCAGGTTCATCCATTATTGGTTATGTTAATCATATGTTGGTTTTATGCATGCCTTATGATTATAGATGAAAATCTTGTTATTTGGTGTATTTATGGGTTAAACATGCTACTAATGATTAAAGGATTCACAAAGATGTTTGTTGGTATGTTTAGATGGTGAAATGAACTCACATGTATGCCTTTGTTATGCTTGTCTTAGTGTTCAATGTGCATATCACATGATTCATGTTTTAAGAAGTGTTGGCTATACTAGAAATGGTAGGTTTAACATGTTCATATCTTTAGAAATCATGTGACTAAACATTAAGAATCCCTTAATTGTGAGGTTTGAGTTTAGATGAGTTTATGACCCCATTGTACCAGTTTACATGTGTTTATGATCTGAGATTAAAGTCTAGATTGTAATTTGTTGTTGAATGCCTTTATGTTAGATTTGAATGTTCTGTCGGATGGGTCCCTACGGCCGTAGGAAGAAATCCCTACAACCGTAGGACTATCCAGACTGCTACGACCGTAGTAAGTATCTACTACGGTCGTAGGAGCCATTTTCACCACCAGTGTGCTGTTTTTGCTTGTTTTAACTAATTTAACCACTTTAACACCTTTTTGGGTTCTGAGGACTACTGGATATGTCATTTGAAAAGATGTATGTCTTTGTAGTGTGATTTGGACGTGATCTGGTGGATCTGTAGTTAAATCCTTATATGCCGTTGCTTGCCTGATTATGTTTAATTGCTAAGTCTGAGTCTTGATAACTCGAGTGAAGATTTGTGCATGATAATATGGTTTTGTCAAGTATTAGAACAGCTTGCTATGCACTTAAACTATTCAAGTCCCCATATTATGTTTTGTATTGTGTCATTGCCATGACTAGTCTCGATGATTCGAAAGCCTGAGTGAATCTGTTATCCTGTCTGTTTGCCTTCAGTGTTAATCTGTTTTAGTTGTTGTATTTCCTGTTTAATTTAGTTCATTCTGTCATTTGCTTATTAATCCTGCTGATCAAACAACAATGAGACTTAAGTATTGGTAGCTTCCTGTCCTGGTGGAACGACATCCGGTCTTACCGAGTCTATACTACTATTGACCAGGTTATACTTGCCTGAGTCGTGTGTAGTATCTGCTTAGTAACATCGTTTTTATAAATTTAAAACGAGGTTGTGTCCCAAGATTTTATAACCAGAAAAACAAGTAGTCCTAGTACACACCAAGTTTTTGGCGCCGCTGCCGGGGACAGGAAATTCTAAGAAATAGTTTAATTGTTGATTTGATCTTGTCACTTGTTACTTAAATTAGGTGTGCCTGATTAGGTAGTCAATTGTTTTTTCTACCTCTTTCTCGCACCCTCTGTCAGTTTGTTCTATTCTGAACAAATTGAGCCTTTTCAAGAACCGGAGCGTGAGTTTCGACGACGCCGACGCCTTCAACGCCAACGTCAAAGAGAACGTTTACTAAACATGGCGGAAGAACAACCACCACCACCTAGAACGCTTAATGATTATGTTCGTCCGGATATTAACAATATCCAGAACACCATCATTCAACCTAGGGTGGCAGCGAACAATTTTGAAATCAAACCAAATGTAATTCAAATGGTTCAAAATTCTGTTCAATTTCATGGATTACTCGACGAGGATGCTAACGCTCACATCCCACCTATTCCCAATTGTTACTCATCCTTAAAGGTACAATTGAACCCTATTTTTTTAATTTTCAGAATGAACTTCTTGAAAGTTAATATCTTTCATGAAGGGTGTTTTACTCCAAATCCAATTTGTTATGAAGGACATGTAGAAATCAATATGATTTCTGATGTTGATTTTGGATCCATGAGTTTCTCTGAATTATTTAGATTTGTTGAAATGTTAGTGTTTGAACCTCCAAAAAAAATCTATTATTGTATACCTGGTAGATCAATATTAAATGGTTTAAAGAAGCAACAAAGGTGATATTCTAACTAATGGTTCAACTTAAAATACACAATCTCCTTGTTTTTTTAACATAAGTGGGTTCAAATTCTTATACAGATTTTGGGTTGTCTATCCAAGTGGTTTCCAAGAGTTTGAAGTTAGGAGATTAGATGAAGCATATGGTTTAATTTTAGTAGTAAAAAATGTGATTGTAGAGTTTGGGAGCAAAGTGGAGTCCCTTGTGTTCATGCGATGACAGCTTACATGCTTATCAACGGAGACCCTACAAATGGAGTTAATAATTGGTATAGTAAGTTTATGTGGCAAAATGCATATTCTTACTCTATTAAACCTTTGGGAAAAAACTGACGACACTCCTCCCTTGCCTCCAAAAGTAAAGAAGATGCCCGGTAGACCCAAGAAAAAACGGAAGATACATCCAAGTGAAAATGATAAATCTGTTAGTAGAGTGGGAAGAGAAATGACTTGCAAAAATTGTAGGGAAAAAGGATATAACAGAGCTACTTGTAAAAAACCTTCCAAGCCTATACCACGGAGACATGTAAGACAACCTAGTAAACCAAGAAAAGTTCCTAACAAAGGCGGTATCAACATAAATGAGGTATTTTCTTTTATGAATAAACCAAGAAAAATATTTTTTTTATGTCAACTAATGTATTTTCCTTTTACAGCCTTCGTCCGCTCAAAATGTTCAAAGTGAAAGTTAAAACCTTTTGGAAGTTAATCGTGAAGTGGAAAACCAAGCAAGTGTAGGTCCAAGCAAAACAAGAAGGGGGAAGTGAGATATTATCGTTTTTATTAGACTAAATTAGAGCTACTAAAATATTTGCATTGTAATTTTTGGATTTTGGTGCTATGGGTTTTGAATGTATGTATTTTGGCATCATTTTATATGTATTTTGGTAGCATTTTTGTGGAGTTTTTATAGCATTACTGGAAGACAACAATTTGACAGCATTCTTGCGATTTAATGTGCATTTTGGCATCATTATATTGCTTTTTTTATTCTATTTTTGTAAGACATCATATTGATAGCCTTTATACATCATTCATGTGTGTTTAGGCAGCATTTTGTTGTTTTTTTATAGTATTTTTCAAAGACACCATGGCATAAAATGTTTATTTGTTTTAATCAACTTTGTTACCTATTTCATCAGAAAGTACATTACCTATTTTAGTTAATAAAAAAATAAGTTACCTATATTAATAATTTTGAAAAAGTAGGTTGCTATTCCATGGCCTTAACCCTTCTTTTTACCTAAAGGTTGTTAAAGGGTATAGATGTAATTTTAAAAATCATAAGGATGAAGGATATGTTATTTTAGTCATTTAAATTGTTTTACCCACTTGTGTTTTTCCCTTGATTCATGAACATCCTCACTAATTAGTAATTACTCCATTAAGGAAAGAAATCCCTCTTCCCGCCTAGGATTCAGAATAGCATCATTGTTCCTCGATAGGTCTCCCAAAAACACTGCTTCGTAACGGGTATTCCTCGATTGAGTTCCTGCGAGATCTCCATTTGTGAGATTGATTAAGTTCCAACAGAGATTGAGTTCTGAACGGGTGTTCCTTGATTGAGTTCCTGCGATTTGGGAGATTGATTGAGTTTCCGAACGGGTATTGTAACACCGTGTTTCACGAGATTAAAATTAGTGACAATTTAAACTTTTACAACTTATTTATCAAAAGCTAGCAGCGGATAAAACCACCATTTACAAATCATCAGAAGATTATCTGACTATTTACATTTCAAATAACAGGTGTTACCACAACTAACAACCGACCATCGGATCACATGTCTATTAACAACAAATAGTGTTCCACAAATATAAACACTACAATTACCCACGAGTAACCCAAGCTCGCCAGACCATCAGTCACTAACCTGCGAAAAAGGGAAATCTTGCACCGTTAGCTACAACTAGCTAGTGAGCACTAATTTAAACATAAACATCAATAAGCATGCTATCACAAAAAGGCACACAGAGCTAAGCTATCACATAGCGGTGTGCCGACATGTCAGCGGGATCATATCTTGCTAGGTAGCTAGCCTGGCTCAACGATCCAAGCTGAGAAATCAATCACAACCGTCCGCTTCGGTGGGGAGCGAATAACAACCCACCATCGCGTTTACCAGTTCCGGTTTGCACCAGGAACCCCATTTCATAACCAGTTCCGGCTTTCGCCGAGAACCCCCTTAGATAACCAGTTCTGGCTTACGCCAAGAACCCCATCTTCGTCAAGGAACGGTGGCCTGCAGAGCCGTCACCAAGCGTATACACTCGGTGCCGTTAATCCCCCACTTCCAGACCCTATAGGGCCCCCAGGGACCAGCCTACACGGCTGACCTTAATCAATCTCCAGGAACTATGAATACAGTTCCCCAATTTGTCCGGACATAACATATAAACACATAACCGATCCAATAAGGATCCAATTGCATGCACATACACATTATTACATTAGCTTATGCTCATACTTGATGAGCAGAAGACAATTTACACTTTAAACATAGCACATAGTTGTCACACAAGTCATAACCCTACTTGGGTCTATCTCGTATCACTCCACTTACTTATCTATCGTCACTACCATAATCACGTTACACATGTTATAACACTACACGTCACTACACCACTTACCTCGCACGTGCATCCACCACTATTACAATAGCACGTTTCAACACACAATAGATAGCCCTACTTACTGAGTCTTATGGGAAAACCGGTACTCACCTGGAGCCTTTGCTAAGCAAATACGCCACTCGTGTCTTCCGGTTCCACAGTTACACCTAACACATTAGGTTTAGGCTCGGTTATCACATACACATAGCACACATAGGGTAAAACACAAGTTACACAAGCTGTCAGGTTGGATCCCCTGCTTGCGGTCGCAAGGACCTGTCTTGCGGTCGTAAGGGACCCTATAGAACAGCCCTGCGATCACAAGGATACCCCATGCGATCACAAAGGTTTCTTTTTCCCAACTCATGCTTCCGATCGCAAGGGACATCACCTTTTGATCGCAAACATGATTCTAGGGTTGGTTACGATTGCAAGTTACATACTTACGGTCGCAAACCTTATTTCCTTCGCTCGTAAGCGGTAAACACCACAAAACAGACCCATACGATCGCATGGACCTACCATGCGATCGCATAGCACAAATACAAGACTTACGGTCAAAAGACTATCACATGCGATCACATCACACATTTACGCGGCGCGACCTCAAAAACTTCCGCGGCGCGGAATTCACAAACACCCTTACGATTGCAAGCACATGCCATGCGACTGTATGGATACCAGAAACCCCATGCGACTGCATGCACATGCCATGTGACCGCATGTACCCCCATGCGACCACATGCACATGCCATGCGACCGCATGGACCCCAGTTACAGTGTTCTTCGACCCTGTTCGCGTACATCTACTGCAAATCGCGTTTTTTTGACCTTTAATCGATCAAATACTGAGTTTCAATCATTTATACACTTTACTTGACATCCGTAGACACTTATAAACACAATAAACACACAAATTAACACTTAAAACTCAACATACACCACCCAAATGGTGTATTCTCTTCAAAACACAAACTAGGGTATTACTTGAAGAATACTTACAACAAGACGAAGATACTACAGATATAAGCTCCAATTCCGTAGCTAGAATCACCCACAAGCTGTCCCTCTTTGATCTCTTTCAAAAGCTTGAGAGAGTTAAAGTGTGTATGTGTTTGAATCGTGAGCATGTATGTGTGTATACTATGTGTTTGCAACACCAGGGGATAAGGAAGAAACAAAGGAACCGACTTTGGGTTTAATTAACTAAACCCGGTATTTTGTTCCCCTTTTCAACTTACAATTTAATACACTCTATCCCGTTTCAACTAAAGGGGATATCTACGGAATCATAACGCGAAACCGTTTAACACTTTATCACTTTTAAACTCGATTGACACTTTTCACCTAATCACTCTAATTAACGCATAACACGCGTTATCAACATAAAACACACTAATTTAAGTCATTTAAACTCACCGTACAACTATTTAAACACAAAGTACAACTAGGTACTACTAGACCTATTTTGAGGATGTTACAGGTATTCCAACAGGGACTGTTCAATTTTGAAATTAGATCGAATTTGGGGTTTCTCTATCCCTATTTGAATATTCTGCTTCTGCCAAAATCGAAGGTAACAATTTCTCTACTTGATCAACAGATTTCCTTTTAATATCCACCCCAGAATGAGTTTATGTATACATAATACAGCTTCAATACCCAAGGTCACCATGCCATGATGGTGTTTGAAAGAGTAACTTCTTGATTTTGCGCCTGTAATTATGTTGAGTGTGTAGGGAGTGTGTGTGTGTGTTTAATTGTGTGCTTGTTTACTCTTAATGATTTGGCAGTTTTAAGATTTTGCCCCTTCTCTCTACTTTTTGACATGTTATTTCCATTCGTTATTTAACTATTCAATTTGCATATGTTCCATTAGTTATTTAACTTTTTATTTAGACAAGATCTAGGTAGCAGACACCTCAAAAGTTTTCTAGTTTTATATTAATCTTGTAAAAGAATACTTTCAATACCTTCATGCTGGATTTTTCTTGGTTTCGATTTTGCAGCATGTTCTAGAAGCTCCAATGTAGCCTGCATTGCAAATGCATAACAAAAATACTAGTTAAATTGTCTCTAGGGATACAGACAGTAGAAGGATAGCAGTGTCCAGGTTATTGTCCAACTTTAGATCCATCAAATAGAAGCGATTGTTTGTAATATGATTTCCCACTCCTTTATCTAGTTATTGAATCAAGCGAATTACAATCTCTCTCTCTCTCTCTCTCTCTATAAAATAGACTATTTGGTTTGACTTGGCTAAAGAAATATGGTATAATGAATTCCACTGCATATATACTTGTTCCTGTGGCTCAGTTGCAATTCTTCCGTATGTAAGTTATGTTACTACACCATTAGTCGCTTTTTAATCCAAAGGGAACATCCTTAAGGCTACTACTTTTTGACATGTTATGGTTCTATATGTTCCCTTTGCTTTGATGAAAACTGGAAACAAATTGAATTTGCTTTGTGTTTAAGATAGAATATAATGACCCTCTTTATATTTGGTGAGCTAAAATTTGTATAATGTTTCCGGAAGGTGATACAAACTAATTTAGTGTTGTCTTTACGCTGTGTTCCCGAGTTGAAATTAGGGGAGAAAATAAAAGATTTAGGAAGGAAAATAAATATTAGTTGTGTTCCCAAGTTTTCTAGGAGAGAAAAGAAAAGATTTTGAAAGGAAAATTCTTTCTTATTTTCTTTCCTGATTTTCCTCCCAAAGTAGGAAAGATTTTGGAAGGAAACAAAATAACACTTCAATTTTTACTTCTCCTCTATTTTTCTTTTGAACTCGGGAACACACAATATAAAAAATATTTTCTTTCCTCTTCATTTCTCTTTTCTCGCTAATTTTCTATCATCCCATTTTCTTTATACGTGTAACTGTGAAACACAGTGTTAGTTGGTGAGTTGTTTGTTTATAAGTTGAAATTTGGTTGAGATTATTTGTGATTTTGTGTTAAACCACGCTAGGTCTTTATATAGTTTTAATTTTTTAAGGCGGCCTGTTTTCGCCCATTAGCCAATCTGACTTCCCCGCCCTTTTGCCACCACTAATTCAGAGCATCCATCGCTGAATCGCTATTCACATCATCGTTCCTCAATCGGATTTCTCTGCCAAGATTAGATCCTACAAGGTAGTCGCTACTGCCCAATTGATTTAAACAACTAATATTTTCTCAAAATTTGTGTATTGCAAGTTAATTTTTGATGCTTTATAAATGTAGCAATTACAGTATCAATTGTGACGAATCATCAAGTTTTTCTTTAAAAGATTGACGCGATATGAAGAAGACAACGTTCAAAGGAGAAAATGTCTTCATGTCTAGGAATTTAGTGCCGCCTGAGATATTCGATTCGCTTCAGGATGTTCTTAAGGATAACGGAGCAGATATCTTTCTATGTTGTGATCCTTCCCGCAACGGACCTAACGATTACCACATTATCTCATCTCGAGATCATGTATGTATATGTTGTTTTAGTATTGAAATGCGTTATCTTTTGAAAGAATTTGAAGCTCACCAATTGTTTGCAATGAACTTTCGCAGGAAAAATTCGACGTTCTTCGCCAGAAGGGTTGTAATTTGCTTGGTATGGCTGTGAACTTACCCTGCCAGGTTCCTTGATCTTTATATGTTTGTTTTGTGCTTTTTTTACCTGCACTTAGCTGAAATTGTGTACTCAGAATCATTTGGCTAATTAATGATTTAAGTGGCTCTGTGAGCGCAACAACACCTAACTTAGGTGATTTGACTGCATGTATCATTTTTCCATTTTTATTCTCATGCTCTTAATCGTGAACCACTTGAAATTTAGCTTCCTTAGTGAAGGGGGCTGAATTTGAGTTGCCAACATTTAATTAAATTTATGTAAGTTTCTGATAGCCAAAAGTTATAATGCTAGATTTATCACAAGTTACAACTTACAAAGCATGTCCATATGCTTTGATGTATAATGATATTCACTATGTTATTGACTTGGATAGGCGAGGGATTACAAACAAGTAATTCTGCTCTTATATTATATTACCCATTGCTATTAATTTGACAAATCATTACAGTACTTCTAAAATGTCCATCAATGCCCTTACATTCTTATAGTGCTTAAACTCAAAAAATCCAATCCAATGTAATTTTTCTGTATAATCATATCAATGGTCAAAAGGTTATTTTCTCCTACATGTTTGTGTGCATCCTGCAATTCCTATAAAAAAGCTTCCAGCCTATTCAGTATTCAAATAGCTAAGACCATGCGCATCGGTTTACCCGTGAAGGAAAGGGTAGCAACGGTAGCAACGGGTAGCAAGGGATCACCATCGCCAAGGTGAGGGTTCCACAAGCCCTCTTCCATGGCTGGTTTGCAGACCCCGTTAAGGGTAATCTGACACACACACACACTACTTTTTTTTTTTTTTTTTTTACTTTTTAATAATAAAATATTAAGAGGGTATGTATGGGTTGGATGTGGGGGTTTGAGGGTTAGAGAGGGTTGGAGGTGGAAATGATGTGGATGCTGATGTGGCAATGGATTTGGGAGGGTTAAATAGGGTTGGATGCACATGGTCTAATGGCTTAATGGCTTTTTTGAGTTGAACTATTTTTTAGGATTCTCATTAATTTGCTGGAAAGCTTTGACATTGTGTAACTTTGACTTATGATGTGTTACAATGTGCTACTTGCATCTCTTTGCAGGTCCACAATGCGTGTTTTCATGTGCAAAAGAGCACAGAGTGCTGCCAAAACAAGGATTTACTTGTTGTCTTGCGATGGATGGAGTCAAAATACTGGCATCTGGCTTTGAAATGGAGGGAAAGGTTCTTTTTCTTCTGGTCACTACTTATTTTCACAAGAATCAAAATGGGATGTTTGGGACTTTGTTAATTTTTTTCTTTTCAGTAATATCTCTAACATTCTGTCTTTATTTAATGGGAAAAGGGACACCATGCATATGCATTGGCTTTCTCGCTTTCATAAATTTCTGCCGTCCTATCAATTGTATACTTGTATGATGTCCTATATGTTGATATATATAGCTAAAAAATAGCTCGAGGACATATGTATGTGGTGTATGCATGGTTAAACGATTTCTGCAACCCTTTTTTCATTATTATTGCTGTAAGACATTTTTAAAATCCAGTGTTTTATTATGTAAAATAACTAGATATAGACTATAAGTATACCCACCATCCCAAAATAAGTGACATTTAGACGATTTTACAACGTGCCATAAACTTCAATACTTATAAACACCTCTATCTAAATACAACGTAACGTGAAACTTGAAATCCTTTTTTTTATGGTATGGTTATATTACACACACTTATATATATGTGTGTGTGTGTGTATTTGTATGTATATAGTCAATGGATATTCCAGACTTTTTCGATAAATAGCTTTGCATATTCAGATAGATATGTCCTTTCGATTTTCGTATAGATTTTGCATTTATATCATATTCCTTATATTCATAAAGTTCGAGGCTGCTATATTTAAGGGCATGTTTGACCTTTCATTTCTTTGTATATGGTCTGTTGACATCTCATAGTTTTTAAACTTTCATACGCAAATATATCATTAAAAATTTGATTACTCATGTAAGTTGATAAATTTTTCTGCAAAATGTTTTGTAGGTTGAGATTGGAAAGTTAGTGACTGCTATGGGGGGTGTTTTGCAAACTAAAGCAGCATCTGATGTTAGCTTTGTCATTGTGAAGAATGTATTAGCTGCAAAGTATAAGGTTTCTTTTCTGTTTTCCGATGAAGTCTTAGCTTTTGTAATATATTTCTTGCTTTTTTGTACTTTTCAAGTATGAACTTTGTTGTTAATTTCAGTAGTTTGATTAATTTATTACACACTCAACCAACACTTGACTAGTCCAGTTTGAGTTTAAGTTGCTTTAATACTCTTTCATTGGTTCTTCATGAATTCATAACCAGTGCATAACCAAGTAATGAAAAATATTATGAGAGAGGATTGGTAATATGTTGTAGGATGCTTCTTTAGTTCTTTGTTCATCTTTATACACATATACATTTATATTTAAAGTATGAACTTTATTCTTAGTTTCAGTTGTTACATCATTTTCTGCACTTTTAACCAACAAATTTACTGGCCCTATTTGAGTTCGTGTCTTCTAAATATATACAATTACCATGCCAAATTTAGGAGACAGGGCAGCTCTGTCCTATTCAGCTGAAAAATATATATTTGTGGAGAGGAGCTAGAACCAAAAATTAAGTTACTGGAATGGTTAGGGTACTTTTCATTCTACCCACTGACCCTGGTTAAAATCCCACTTCCTACCCTTTTTTCCTTACCTTTGTTGCCTGTTTCTTCTGCTTTATTTTCTTCCCTTTTTTTTTTACCTCTTCATTGCGTGTTTCTTTTGCCATTTTTCCTGTTTTTTCTTTTTCTGTTTTTGTTATAAAACATATTTAATTTATATGTATTTTAAAATACCAATAATAGTACCCAAATATATGATTTCACACGATATTCTTAATATACATCAAATTATTAGTTTATTATTTTAAATAATTTTGAATATTATTGACTTATTGTTATTATTATAATTATTATTATTTATTATCACTGCTACTAAATTTTACAATATATCATTGTAAGAGACAAAAGAAATAAGCACAACCTAAATCACACTTTATTCTAACGATAAAATTCAGTCTTTTACCTCCACCATAGATTTTTATGTTTAATAGTAATACTATATATTCCTGTTGCGAAGCACAGGTAAAATGATAGTAGTTGAACCATTGCACAAGCAAGGAATGTAGGGAGAGCATTGGTAGTATGTTGTATTATATTTCTTTACTCGTCTTCATAAGCATATACCTGTATATGACATAAACGCACATGTGTATATTTATTTATGCAGATCTCTTTTTCTCTCTATATATACGCAAACACATACATATATATGCATTATATGTATAAGTGTTCACCAATGCATATATCTTTTGCAGTGGGCTTTGAACACTTTGAAGAAACCAATTGTATCCGAGAGTTGGCTGCACCAGTGCTGGAAAGAACATCGTGTTGTTCCTCATGAGTCATACAGAGTTCTTCCATTTTCTGGGTTAACAATTAGCGTTACCCAAGTTCCTATAGGTTGACTAGCAAGAAAATTATTCAAAATAATTGCTTATATAAAACTCTCAAGTTTTAACACATTTTTGTAACTCTCATGTTTGTCTAACATGTTCATTTTTTTTTTACCATAGACCAAAGAAAAGAGATTGAAAAACTAGTCTTGCAGAACGGAGGCAAATACTCTGCTGAATTAACGAGAAAAAGCACACATTTAGTTTGTGATATATCCTTTACAATTTCCATATGAGCTTTAAATTTTGATTTTTTTGCTTTGATTATTTGTACATCATGTTTATTTTCCCTATTATTTTAGTTTGAATTGTCTTGAAAATGAATGTCTCCTTAACTGCTAACACGCTCCTGAAGGTGACAAATTCAAGGTTGCCAAAAGATGGGGTCACATTCATATTGTTACTAGGACATGGTTTAATCAGTCTGTTGCTAGAAGAGGTAATATTAGACTTCTATGCAATACTTGAACCATAACTTTCTTTTAGTTCTCAAAATTTGATGTTATTTCATTAAGCTTGATTTGAACCCAAACTGACCTGATATCTGAATCTGAGTTCCAAAATTCTGTTTCTGTTCGGTTTGTAATTTGTTTTTTGGACTCCAAAACCAAATACTGAACACCCGCAAACTATTACTTCAAATTAGTTGATGGCTAGTCATGAATTCTTGATGGTTTTTAACAATAAATTATCCCTTTTGATAATCAGCATGTCTGAATGAAGAGTCATATCCTGTTCAAAGGACCCCTGTCACATCTACGAATAGTCAGAGGACTTCTTTAAAGATTCATCAAGATATTTCATGTGATGAGATGGCAGATGCTGATGTGGCAGCAACTCTCTCGCAGAATATGACTTCTAATATTTCAGATTTTCCTTTTTTTGTTAATGAGGAAAATACACCACCTTGCATACAGCCTAAAAATTCTTTAAACATTGATGGTTGTGTTGCTGAAGACTCTCAATCCGAAGACAATGATTTGTACTTGTTGAATTGCAAAATTCATATTGTTGGTTTTGATGCTTCTGAAATGCGTAAATTGGTCAACATGGTTCGTGAAGGAGGTGGGTCCCGTTACATGTCTCTTAATGAACAGTTAACACATATTGTAGTTGGAACTCCTTCAGAAAGGTAAATTTCTTCTCATTCCTGTCGGTTATCTTATATTATATGATGGGAAATTGTAATAAGATAGCAACATATTTTTCCTTTTTGGTACATTTTGATAATTATACTTCCTTATTTAGTCCTGTTCTGGTAATTTTACTTCGAGTTGATGTGCTAATTTCGTAATCATGAGCTGCTGTATCGGTTAACTAGCAACCTACTTTGCTATATGATTCATTTTGGCAATTATACTTTCCTCCTCGATCAGATTTGGTCTCACTAGTTATTATTTATACAGTAGTAATAAAAATAGTAACAAACCACTCACATGGTAGTATAATAAAATTACAGTTTCTATATACAATAATAATTTTGTGAATTACCAAATCGAATCAGAGAAGCATAATTAGCAAAACGGAACAGTTGGCAAAGCAGGTTGCTATTTAAAGACATCATCCCTTGATTAATATGTTTTGTACACTAGCTTTTATAATACTGGTGACATCATCAACAACCATATTGATGCTTTCCTGACATGTCTGATTTCTTTCTGATCTATAGCTTGTTGTTTAAATACATTAAGTAAGAAGTAAATATGTTTAAGTGTTCCTCTTGAAAACAATCACTTAAGATTAAGGTTGAAGTTTTGAGAATATAATACTGACCGTGCTTTCTACTTTTCCCCCTATTCGTTGCTTCTTTTTTTTAGTAAAGGCTGTATGCACATGATCACGTTCATAACTTAAACTTTATGTGGTTAATTTTGATAGAGTACATTGTATAATCTTGATAAGCCACATGCAGTTCAAATCACTTCATTATGCGAGACATCTTATGCTAAGTTATTGAGAAAGGGGCATATAGAGTTATAGCTAATAGCTGTAGCATCTTAATTTTATAAATCGTGTACTATATATACAAAATGACCCATTATAAATTCTAGAAGTGGACTTGAAGACATGTTAATTCGACAATTATATGATTGATGCAGTGAAAAGAAAGAAGTAAGGAGCGTTTCTGCGATGGGTGTCATCAATGTGGTAAGAAAAGTATGGCTCGAGGATTGTGCACGTGAAAAGAAAGAAGTTCCTGTACTCCGGAGCCATGTTGCTTATGAGTTGCTACTCCCAAAAGGTGTAATATTCATAAAATAATAACTAGTTGATAACCATTATGTGGTTTCATCACATATTTTCACCATTACTACTACAACCATGGAAATCTCAATTTTGTAGATTCTATATCCTTTAATAAGGGATCTGTAAGTGTGATGCCTGGCCTTAAACAAGGGAACCCCTCAATTGGTCAACCAACTTTGCCCAATGTTCACGCCCAAAGGTATATTCTTGTTTCGGAGAAGAAAAAAGGGACCAAAATTACCATGAACGCTAAAGTTCTCTAAAGAAATCTGTGGATTAAGTTCTTACAAAATCAAGTTTGGTAATTTTCGCAGTATGAGTATCAGCAACAAAAGCCAGGACAAAAAATCAAGTGTATTTAAAGGCCGGTCATTTCGCTTTTCCAGTTCCTTCCCTGAGGTTCAGGTACACTTGTATTTCTTCCTTTTATACAGTTTATTATTATAAATATTAGGGTTTGATTCTGTCAGAATTCAACTGGTGATCTTTGCTGGTCAGTGGTTTGATACTTTGATGAAATTTTTCATCAAGCATCTCACCCTGGTAACTACAAATATAAAATGAAGAAGTTGAGTCATATTGGTTACCATAGGGCCTTGGCCTAGCGGTATTGGAGTTTGGAGAAGGTGCTCTCCAACCTTGAAGTTGTGGGTTCAAGTCCTGGTGTGGGCACATGGTGTAGAATTAGGGGTGTGTGTGTGTGTTTAGCTGTTCAAAAAAAAAATATGTATGAAATTTTTTTGTTTTTATCTTTCATTACTTGATTACCCGAACCAAATGAAAATCCATAATTTGAATTCCTAACCCACAACTTACGGATTTATGTATTTTTAATACAATACTGTGAATCTGAAGCTTACAGTTAGCAGTTTCTAACCATGGAACATGATAGTTGATTTCCTCTCACATGATATCACGTATATCATTACTGTACAACTTGCCATTTGTAGACAACCTTACTTTATATTGTTATTGAAACCCTTGATTCTTTTGACTTGTGTGACTTTTTTTTGATGATGTTTATTATTTTACTTGGTTATTTATTCAGAGAGCTGAAATTATCGATTGGATTCATGAAGGTGGCGGTGAAGTGGTGGATACTCGAACCGAGAAAGATGTTAATTACACAGTTGAATCCCATGGTATCATATGCTGTTCAACAAAGTTTATTGGTGCTACTAATGTATCTACTCACTGGATTCGGTCATGTTTACAGGTATATTAAATTATTTTGTGATTTTATAACCATTTAGCCAATTTAAAAATTGATTATGATCACAAACAATTGTGAACAAGTATATTATCCTATTAAATGATATTTTATACCATCAGGCCCATCATTAAGTAGCGAGCTAATAAGAGTTGTGAACTTTGTTTGTTTGAAGGATGGCCACTTGCTTGATGTTAGCAGTCACATTCTTTTTTCTCCCCTTCAATGCAAAGTTCCTTTACCTGGATTTTCGGGGCTTAATTTATGTGTATCCCAGTACGAGGAAAAAGATAGAGAGTTACTGAGAAACTTATGCCATGTTCTTGGAGGAAGATTGGTCAAAAAGTTGACCAAAAAAGTCAACTATCTAATATGCAAATTTACTGAAGGTCCAAAATATGAAGCTGCTTGTCAATGGGGGATTCAAACTGTTACAATCGAGTGGATTTGGGAGTGTGTTAAGCAGGTTCTCTCCCTTCCCCCACCCCAAAAAATGGCTTTTCTGTTTCATGTTTATATATTTTTGGACATGTGTTTCTTCTAGAAATTGTAATTTCAAGTCAAACAGGTAACATATAAAAAAAGTCAATAATTAAATGTAACAACAGGTTAGACCTTTAAAATTTGATTACCCTGTATTTGCTTATAATGTCTTAAATCATTTTATTTAAAACAAAATATATATTTACTTTAATATTACAGTTTTTCTTTTATTATATATAAGATAACTTCTACAAATTATTTTTTTAAAAGAGAAAAAAATAAGGTGTCGGTGAGTCTTCGCAACGTGGCCTGTTTTGACCTACACAAAATAGTTACCCGTTTAACTTGTTAATTATTCTTCTCTTTTTGTCATCCCTGCTCATCAAAACATACATGTCTATTCTTTGCAGAACAAGATTGTTGCTTTGAATCATTTTTTGCCAAAAGAAGCTACTATCAGTGACCGAGAGGCAGGAATTTGCACCACGAGTCAGTATCCAACCCAGGCAGTTGGAATGATTTCTGCAGATGCTGCATCTCAACTTACAAGTCAATCCCAGGATCCCAAGATAAAAATTGCCCGAGTTGATTGCAGCAATAATAAGGTCAAATATTCAACTGTCTGCACTAAAAAACCAAGGCTCTCTGAAGATGGCAACATAAAAAGTCTGCTATTCAGGGAAAATGAAGTTACTGAAAATTGTGGTGAGATTCTCAATTCAGTCCCTGATGTGGCTTCTGCTATTGAGGATTTGTTAGAGCAAACAAGCAAGGTAATACATTCATACATACATACATCTTGTGTAGTTGTGCGAGTGTTTTGACTGTGCTTGTTGCTAACAGCTTGCTAATATTATATTTTGCTTTTAGATTCATGATCAGAAGTCACCAGAAAGAACGGTAACAGATAAAACTGTATCTGAGGTATCACTTGATGCTTTAATTATTTCTTCGTTCTGAACTTCTAGTATAGACGTGGGTTAGGTAACGGGTCAAAACAGGTATCTTTGTTATGTGTCTGTCTGATTTTTTTATTCTTTTTGTATATAATTAGTGTGTTCAAAACATGACCAAAATCGACTCAATTTCATAAGTAAACATGTCATAATTGCCACATCTACATTAAATTAATTGCAATCATTGAAAAAACAGGTCTTCGCATCTGATTGTTCAAGGCTTGGCCATGATCTTCATGCAGAGGATCCTCATTCTGCGTTTGGGTTGTCTAAGCATTGGACAAGGAGGTGAGATCTTATTATCTTTCTCGTCCTCGTTGTTGTTAATGTTATTATTCTAATTATTATTGTTATTATTATTATAATAATAATAATTATTATTATTATTGTCGTTGTCGTCGACATCATCTTTTTATTGATTGCTTTGTGTTCTCCATACTTGTTTCTTATTTATTATGGTTTCAGGTCTAACGAAAAGGACGACATCACCAATGCTGGTGGACAAGAAAATATGGGCATTTATGGAGGTTTTAGTGAAACACAAACAGAATCTCAGGTATCTTTCTCTACCTCTTGTTGATTGATAACTTAAGTGTGTGTGTGTGTGTGTGTGTCTGGTGGTTGCTAGACTCAGAAGTCAGAAGTCTGTTAGACACTTAAACGCAAAAAATATTCCATGTGTTTATTTACTGAGTGGATGGTAAACAAACAGAACTGCTTTCTTCTAATTGCAATATGTATGGTGGTTAATGGATATTGAAAATCTTATATACCTGTAAAAGAAAAGAAGAGATTTTAAATATCTTATATGGCGACACTTGTTCAAGCTCGATCATTATTTCTTCAAATTTCATTGCTCATACAATTTGTTTTTATGAGACTTTGCATTATACCGACTTTAAAACTTGAGTGTAACCACCATGTTCAAAGTGTTGAAATCGAAGCTTATTACTGCTTTACTTCATATTTTGAATTAAATTTGCGTAAATCATTTGAACTTGGTCAGTTGGTCATGTTTGGCTTCAACCCTTGCTCTTCAAAGTTTACTAGAGGTAGCAAAAAGGTTGTGTTGGGTAACAATAACTACGGGTCACAACGGTTAATCTGTATATGTTGGTCAAAACGGGTTGGGTTCCCGTCAACACATCGTGGGCCTCTTTTCCCTTTTGTTGATTATTAATGTACTGAATATGATTACGAAACTTTATAATTACAATAAAACAATTGAGGAAACTATAAGGTCCAGTTTGTTTCACCGTAGCGTGAAGGAATGTAATGGAATTGAAATTAAATTCCGTTGTATATTGCGTTTGGTAAAATTATTTTGAAAGGAATTAAGTTCTTGGAAGTGTTAATATTACTTTAGGTAGAGGAATTTCATTACGCAACTAACAGGGATAGAATTAAAATCATTTTCATTCCTTTGCATTATGGTGAAACAAACGGGACCTAAACATTTCATCACAGGTTTAGAGACTATTAAATGTCTTCAATTCATTTGACCCATCTTAAGTATTAATCTATATTTTTTTTTATATCCAAATGTTTGACCTATTTACATATTAACGGGTTGAAATTGCGACATCTACAATATACATAAACTTGAGAAAATAATGGCAGGTTGTGAGTTATGAAGAAGATTTATCGGGGAGGCAGATGATCATAGACAGAGTTAGGACACGAAGTGGTCTCACCCCTAACCCATCTTTCACATGACTTGGCATCAACACTCAGATCATTACAGGATATGTGTTTGACTGCTTAAAGAAACCGGCCATTTGTGATATAACTATGTTGTACAAGTTTTTCAGTCGAGTGAAGATGTATGTTCAATCTGTTGCCTTGCTATGTCTCTTAACTTTTGCTTTTTAGTTACACACTCCAAGAAAGGTTTTTAAGTTGCATTTTTACTCACCTACCCGGTCTTGTAGTATGTACGAACCTTAGGTGGCAAACGCCCCATGGACCGCTGATCATCTAAACAAATAGCCTGTCAAGGTTCGAGAATGCTTTTAGATTGGTGGAACCATTTTTGCTAATGAGCATGAGTGAAAGCTTGAAGTGTGGATTTGGAGGCATATATGCTGAATTAACATGCCATAGTTCACGGTTCTATGAAGATATTGTAAGATTCGTTGAATTTTTTATTTGTAAATGTACGTAATATGTTGTGAAAGAGTAACGTATTGTAGAGCATGCACCAACTAGCTGTAAGCTCATTTAGAGCTGGGTGTTTTAGCAAACATCATTCATACTAAGAAACGAAAGTCATATGAAAGTACAACAATAAACATGTCATTTGATAATTTGGTGTGAAATATCCATCATTGTTCCTAGTCACAGAATCACATCTTGGCAAGTTATTATGAAAGAATGGTTATTTATGGAGATCCATAGGGTTATAACTGAACTCACATGTGTTGGTGTAATCGATGTATACACATGGTTCAATTATTTTTATTATATATTTAATTTTGATGATATGATATATGTTTCTAGCAGTATGTAAGTCAAATATTTTTATACTCACAAACACTTTAATGAGAGATGTGTTAGTAATTTTATCATTAGCTCATTCAAGTTTGTGAGTGTGGAAGTAATTATACATCATTTTCTCTTACAGTTTCAATACCCAAGTCATTGTAAATACAATAAGTTTACTAAAATTAAAAAATACATTAAGGAGAAATGATTGCAAATAAATTAATATATTTAATCATTTGTGTTGGAATATATAACCTGTAAGTTCTTTTTTTTTTTGTTAAAAATCATTATTATCATAAACTTTATAGAAAAACGTATAACACTTCTTTTTAAAAAATATTATAATCTTTATAAATATTTTGGTAAACAAGACTTATTGGTAGGAAATTTCAAATCAAATATAGTTCCAACAGAATCTAATGATAGAAAATACAATGTCAAGAGTAGAAGCAATGCCAATTTAGTAAAGATATCTTGTGTTTTCCTTCATGAATTACGAACTTACAAATCTTTTGAAATAGGCCTATAATTGGTTTGAGGATAAAACAATAATTTAAACCGTAAAAGAAAAGTTATTGTTAGAATGAGGTATATGATAAAGCAAAACGTCTATCTTCTTTTTGTATTATTAACATAATAGATGTCATTTCTAGTTGAAAACCAAGCAATAGAGCCATTGGAGGTTTCCACGGTCGATTATGATTTGACCGTCCTCCATCCGGAATATTTTGTCTTTTTCTCCTCACTCCAATAATATCCATGTCAATCCTCATTTGTTTGTACTTCTTTCACTCACTAAATACTCTCTTCAATTCTCACTTGTGATCTTCTTTACACTACTAATCTTTACACTAATAATCTGTACCAAATCTGCAACTGCAATCTTTAATCAAGAGTAAAACAAGGGAAGAAGAAAACATAAGTACCCATCTTTTTAGAAATCATTTATCATAACTTTTGTAGTTTTGGTTGTTAAAGGAGTGATCACTACCAGTACTTCCTGAAAAGTTTTTAAGTTGAATACTAACATTGTTTGATGAAGAGTTCTTGTGACGATCACTATCAAAATATACATGTCCCCCTCCGTTTGCCTCTAATTGCATATCCTTATATTCATTTAACATCGACTATAAACAATCATGCAATCATATACTAATATGAATTATATTTTCTATAGTTAGAGTAAATTAATGGACATCAAATATCTTTATCTTGCGAGTAAAACTATAAAACAGGAACATCCGATAGTAAAACTATTTTTATTTCGTCAAAAAAAACTCAGATATTTATATTATATTATAATACATTTAGCATTGTCTTCCATATTTTACTTAATCTTCTAAAAATTTAAACAATTGAAAATTACTAATATATCTATAAAATAATATCTATTTTTTCGACCATATACACTCCCTCCTACTTTACCCCTAAGGCTATGCGCATCCATCCCATTGGATGAACGTTAGCCCATTCTCACGCCAAGAAAACCATCGCCCCCACCCCCTAATTTCTAGAGCGAGGGTTTGAGGGGGTATAAATTTAGACTCAGTGTGAGCCATCCTCTTTCTCAACATTTATTATTATTTCTTAAATAGAGAATGCTAAGGAAAATATATGTGAGGTTAGTGAGCTGTGGGGATGAAAGAGAAAAATGATATGACGCTAATATGATAAGAAAAATAAATGAGATAATGCATATATAGTCTAACCAATTAACTCTTTCTATAACTCTATGCTTTCCCATCCATTGTTATTTTTTTTTAAAATTTTATCTAAAAAAAGTTTATTAACAATTCGTCAAACACGACTCTTGTATTTCTATACACACAAAACATATACACATAAAAAATGATATTTGATAAAAATGATCATGAGCCGCTTCAAATTGACATTTTGGGTAGCTACTCCCAAGTCCCATCCCATGAAGTCAGAGAAACAACTCCATGGACCCTTTCCCTAGAACACCACTCAAATCTGTGTCAAATATCAGAAGCCATTAGTGCTTCCGAGGTACTGCTGCGCGCATTTGGGTGTGAATCCGGATCCTAACTATGGCTTCTTGTCCTTACTTGAATTCGTCGATGGTGTTATCGAGGCCGAAACATCCGCCTGTTTCATTTGTCCCCCTTGATTTTCTCAATCAACAACATATGTCATCATCATTGTCGTTCACAGCCTCCACGATTGGTAATGTGAAGTCCGTTAGACGCCGGAGTAGGCAAACAATTCACCGGTGTTCTTTGGTAAGTTATTCAATCCTATTTGTTGTCTCAATATTCACCACCGGTGCTTGGTAAAATTCTTTTTTTGAAATTTGGGGTTTCCTTCTTGGGTTATTAGCAGATTATGTCATCAATGGATAAACCCAGGAAGCCTCTGAAAATTATGATTTCCGGAGCTCCTGCTTCTGGTAAAGGAACACAGTGCGAGCTAATTACTAGTAAAGTGAGTTAATTGCCTTTTGTTTACGTTCAATTTGAGGGTCGCATTTATTATATATGTTTTTTATCTTCTTTTGATTTCGTGATAGAATTTCAGAATTTAGATTATATTTTTCCTTAGGGAAGGTTCATGCGAGAACCGTTGTTAATGAACCAATCTCGGCCGTTCCTTGGATATGGGAAGTTTCATGGATGGTGAACGGGATAGAGTGTGGCAGGGTGCATGTGAGGAATTCATGGGTGGGCAATGACATTGAAAGAGGGGGAATTGGACGGCTCAGATTGGTTCTCGCGGTTCTCGCACTAAGAATGGTTCTCGCATGAACTTTTTCCTTTCCTTATATATGTTTATACCTGCATTCTTTTCATTCACACTGCTGTATATTGTTAAGGTCCAATTAGAAAAGGACATAGTCTCCAGAGGAGTTGAGGGAAGGAGAGTGTTTTGGGGGCTGACTTTTGTTATCATTTTCACAAAGAAACAACAAATACAAATAGCAAATTAGCAACTCACTACTACCAATTGCTGGCACTAACCCACCACTAATAATTCTTCAAACTGCAAATTAAAATTGAAAATGCTATGCCAAGCTTTGAATCATGCAGCTTTTTGTTGCTGTGTCTGGGCTTGACATTTGGCTGTGCTTCCCAGGTCCAACCTATATCAATAACCTCATCATAAAATTCAACATTATTTTCCATCTCAAGAGCAGCTGATGTAGGGTCAATATGTTGAGAAAGGAGATCTTGAAGTTGTCTTTGTTCTCCAAAGTGGCTACGATGAGATTTTTGCCTTCCGCCCTTCCCACATCACCAAGACTTTTGAAAATGCGTGTCCTTGTTTTTTATACTTGGTGCTGTTGAGTGTTGAAATTGGTTTTGGAGTGAGGACCATGATACGCTGAATGCAGACAAACCAAAAACAGAAACAAAAACCAATGTTGAAGATAGATCAATTGACGTTTGAGTAGTTGATTAATCTTTCACTATTTTTTTCTAGTGGAAAACCAACACCCCATTGATATTGAATCAATTATGAAGTTATGGATAGTAGGATTAAAAGCCTGATGACCTATTTTTAACTAAAAGACAATAATTCATTGATTCCTTTCCTAATAAAACTTTGATTCCTAGTCTTATCTAAAATAAACCCTATCTAATAAATATGAAAATTAATCTACGGAGAACAAGTTTGCACACTTCAAATCATAACCCATGTCAACGGTCGATGTTTGCTCGTAATCATCGGGTTTCGTTATCAAAATAGGATGATTAACTCCCAACTGCTCATCTTTGCTTCCTCTTTTGTTGTCCCACATCTTCATTTGCTATCCTTTTTCTTCTCTTTTACTCGTAGTAACGTGTTCTCTAGCCTACCGTTAACTTTTGGATCTATTCACTTTGTTGATTAGAAACCTAAGCACCTTCATTACGACCTCATGCGGATGATGAGCTACATTGCTTTTGATCAGCTTCCAACCTTAAAACACGAGGTTTTAAGTCTAGCTTGTTCTCCAACATTGTGGTATGATGTGTTGTACAAGTTTTCCGGCACATAGAGACAACGACAATGTTTTTGGTTCATGGCATGCAACTCTAGACTTCATTAACAACGAGAAACTCATGGCAATGATAAACGATGAAGTTGAAGAGTTTGGTTCTTAATTGACGGAATTGCTCTTGCCAAACAGACAAGAGGATCAACACTAGATAGATCTCTTAGGTAGCTTGTGAAGGCGACAAATCTTGAACCTAACATCTCTCCTTCCCATGACCATGTAGGATTAGCTTAAGGTGTTACAACCCCACCCCCAAAGTGGGAGTATCATCATTTTTGATGAGGTTTACACAGAAAGGAGATGTTGGGTTATAAGGAAGCTCTAAGCTTACTAGATGCAACACGTTTTGGGGCCACAATAAGGATGGGTGACTCTTGGGAAGTCCGCATCTGGTCGTAAAAAAGAAAGCCGCATGCTAGTAGGGCAAAGCTATGTTGTGGTTAATGGGGCTTACAAAATTTCATGATTTTCGTTTGAAATTCGATGGTCGAAGGAGGCTGATCGTCCCAAACATGATTAAGAATCAACAAAGGAACTGGTTAAGTCTTTGATTGGTTAATGTATTGCATATGAATGGATGAACTTTATGACCAGTCGCCTTATGTTTGGGTGATAAAAAAAGGTAGCCACATGAGCTTGTGTTGACCGAATGCCTGAGTGACCGCAAATTGAAGAGGTGTGAAACTCTTTAAGAATTAAGAATCAACATAGGAATCGGTTTAGTCTTTGATCGGTTGGCATATTGCAAGATTGCATATGAATGGATGAATTTTGTGTTCAGTAGCCTCATGTTTGACTGGTAAAAAAAGTAGCCACACAAGCTTGTGTTAATTGAAGAGGTGTGAAACTCTTCAAGTATATGCTCTTATAGATTTGTGATCGGATCAGACCGGACAATTTTATTCAAGAGCAAGAAACAAAGAAAAACAGTCCTATAATTCAAGATGTAGGCACTCCTTGATGTCAATCAGCTTATATAACTCTCGATATCCTCTTCTATTGCATTCATGATCTATTTATAATAGGATCCAACTTTAGTAACAAAAAAAAACTCATAAAAGAAATGTAATGGTAAACTAGAAAGTAAATAAAATAAAAAGGATTCACCCCCTCAATCTTTTGATTATGGACCATAGGCGTTCCTCATGTTTAGCACGTCCTATGCATAATATTACCCCCTTGCATAGTCGCATACCTTGCTCTCAAGGTCTGGTTTTGAAATTTACTCTTAATCAATCTTCAGATCGGCGCCCATGGTTTGACTTGTAAATCCATCTCATTTGCTTCTCCCCTCTCATCCACCAACACTACTTGCAATGTGTTACTTCCACATTAATGTCCTGATACAAAGTTCTTGTCACATCAAAAACAAAATCCTTTTACTTGCTTAGCAGCCAATTTTGCCTATGTTAGTCACTTAAAACCCGCCAGTTGGAAGACCAGCCTTTAATTCTCTCTGGCATAACTAATAAAGCCGTGGATCAAACTGATGACGTGTCCCGTATCTTATGCCACACTCAAGACCTCTTGGGTTTCATATACTGATATAGGCATCTAATATTTTACTTAAAGTAATGTAGGAGGTTGTATGCATCAAATTTAGCAACTATTTACTAATTTCATCCATTTGAGATATAACACAACCCAAATGGAACCAATTTACAAGTAAATGGGTTGATAATTTAATATGAAATTTCTTATGGATTAAATTTGCATTTTAGCATATTCTCTAGGCTCCATTCTATTTTATGTTAATGTTACTAGCTTTTTAGTTTTTGTAGGTTGAGAATATAAACTTAATTTGTTTTTGAATTATTCATGTGTTTTAGCATCATTTTGGATACAAAGACTACTTTGGATGAAAGAAACTCTTTCTTTCTGATGCCTACCACATAAGTTTATCTGTATAAAGCTAATCTGTATGATATCTTGTGGTTTCTCATCTTTAAATGCTTGAAGCATTAACTTTTTTTACTTTTTACTTTTATGATTCGATTTGCAGTATGATTTAGTGCATGTTGCAGCTGGAGATTTACTGAGAGCAGAAGTTGCAGCAGGATCTGAAAATGGGAAGCTGGCAAAGGAATATATGGAGAAAGGACAGTTGGTTCCAGATGAGATAGTTGTCATGGTAAGGCTCTTTGACTCCTTTTACTGATTCTTAAGCGCTTTTTAACTAGTGCTTGTTTCTGTGATATAGATGGTGAAGGATCGTTTATCTCAACCAGATTCTGCTGAAAAAGGTTGGCTTTTGGATGGATACCCAAGAAGCTCTTCACAAGCTACAGCACTTCAAGCCTTCGGTTTTAAACCCGATCTGTTTATTCTTCTTGAAGTGAGATTTCCACTGTTAAAATAATTACTTTCTAATTGTAGAGACTTAGAGTTCACAAAATGGACGGGTTCAGTAATAGGTCAAAACGGGTAACTTTTTATGCCGGTCAAAATGGGTCAAGTCGGGCTGGATGTACCCTTTTTCTAGAACTTGTTTTATAGGAATAATTAATGTCTGAAATATGATTACAAAAATCCTATTATTTTAACAATAATATTGCTCTTTTGAATAAAACAATCTAGGAATTTTATGATGGGGAAATGGCCAAGAAAGGTAACATATATATCAAAATTTGCCAATAAAGATAACGTGTAATTTTTTGTGCCAAGAAAGATATATAAATTTTAGTTTGCTATAAAAAAGGATTGTAAATTTCAATTTTGCTTAAAAAGAGATTATAAATTTCAATTTGTTATTAAAAAGAGTATCATGACATGCTAAGAATTGGTCAAGATTCCCTTTTTTGTTAGAAATTAAAATTTATGATCCTTTCTTGGCCACTAAAATTGGACGTTACCTTTATTGGCAAATTTCGATATTTAGGTTACCTTTCTCGGCAATTTTCCCTTTTATGATTATAAGTTACACTTTTGGCAACTTATTACCCATTCTACCCACTCATGTTACCTTTTAAGTCAGTTTATTTATTTATTTACCCATTCGTCCTATCAAACATCAATTTAAATCGAATCAGCACATTTATAACTAAATGAATCGAAATTGCCACAAGTACAGAGTACGCAGTTGATTAGGACTATGATTAATAGAACAAAGAATCGAAATTAATGATATATTCATCATCAAGTTTATTTTTTTATTATTTTCTTTGGATGTGATCTTTTTTGGATCTAGGTCAATTTTTCTTTATCTACTCTTATCTTTTTCTTAAAATAGGTTCCTCAGGAGATTCTCGTTGATAGAGTGGTTGGCCGTAGGTTGGATCCTGTTACTGGTAGAATATACCACTTAACATATTCACCCCCGGAAACTGAAGAAATTGCTGCAAGGCTAACCCAACGTTTTGATGATACTGAAGAAAAAGTACGTTTAATATTTTAGTTCGTTATTCCAGTTATTATGATGTTTGAAAACCCATTTCTTACTTATGTTCTTGGTATTTATGTGTTCTATTAGTTTCATTAATGAGTTCGTTAGAAGTCAGCAGGGTTTATTTTGTGAAATCTATGAGTACAATTTACAAAAAAATTTGTGACTTTTCTATGAACGCAAGAACTCAATTTGATGTGCCTATAATGGGCAATTTTTTGTATGCATCAAAACAGGTTAGGTCAAGTTTGACCCAAAAGATTCTTAGATTTTTCTTGTAAATACTTGATGTTTCAAATATGATTACAAAAATCAAATCACTCCAATGAGAATAAATTTACACACACACACACTTGGGTTCGTGGGTTCTAGTTTTACATACTTTTTAATACTAAAATTTAAATTATTCATTATATGATTGGATATTTAAAATGTCGTTTTTTAAATATAAATTCATTTGATTTGATTTTTTATTACAATTTTATATCATATTAGGTTTGAATTTTGCTTTGACTTTATTCATTTTAAGATTTTTTCAATTATGGAAGGTTTGGTTATTAAGATGGTATATAAACATCTAATTGACTGCATTTAATCTGGTGTCACAAATTTCTTACATTAAAGAGATCAAGACATTAAACCAAATGCTTTATAGTATAGTATATGTGCGGATTATGATTAATGTTTCTAGGGTACAATCTCATTAGTTTATTCAATAAAGGTTACCAAGTTTTATCATAAGGTAGGGTGCCATGAGCAATGTGAAAGGAGAAGAATGTGTATAACACAAGATACTCATATCAATTTATGGGTAGGGAAGTTAATTGGAAATCTCTTATTAAGTGTGTTTTTCATGATCAAGATGTTTACTGGCATCTTAATATCATGTGAACCATTAAATCTACAAATATGTATTAATGTGGCATCATATGACCTGGTCTTTCATTATGATTTCATGGATGGGGGTTTATTTGAGCTCTTCTTTACTTTGTCCCTTTTTGTGCTCTGCATTTTGACATGCAACAATAATTGAGCTTTTTTTATGGTCTTATTTTAGGTAAAGCTTCGGTTGCAAACACATAACCAAAATGTAGAATCGGTCCTCTCCATGTTTGAAGATATTACAGTCAAGGTATGCAACTTATGTATGTGTCAATTTTTATGTATCATCCAAATTAAAATTTAGCTAAAAGTGATAACGGGTCAAATGGCTTAAAAGGGAGTCAATGTCACCCAAGGTGAAGTTGTTAAAAGAGTACAAAAAGTGTCCATGGGTCAACCCAAACGAATTCTTTTTGACAGGCATTGAATTAAAACAAAGCATTTCAACCCAAACTCATTTTCACCCATCAGACCGCTGATTCTGATGACCACTAGAGCTTGACTTGTTAGAGGCTCATCATGAACCGAGTCTAAAGGAGCTTAAGCTGAGCGGCTGAGCCTGAGATTTCTTGGAGCTTGTTATGTTTCATTGTTTTTAATCTCAAGATATTTATTAAGGAATTCTTTTGTTTGTTTAGGTGGATGGAAGTCTCCCCAAGGAGGATGTATTTGCCACGATCGATAGAGCTCTCTCGAATCTTATCGAGCAAAAGAATGATGCATTAGGAATGGCAGCAACATGATGGAAAATGTTAAAAATATATATATGAAAAATAATGATCGCAAGATAAACATGAATGTGTTTGTTTTGATTCTTTGCATGTCTTAAAATGTGTATAGAGTAGTAAATGGAAGTGTGTGCCTCCATTGAATCGTCATTTTGACATCTCATTTGATGTGTAATTCTTTCTTATATTATTGATATTTCATCATGTTCTTGCCAAGACATTAGTCATCATGATAAAGTTGTATTTGCAAACCTTTAAAAGATAATAAATGGAAGTGTGTTCTTGCCAATACATATTATATGATTGGTTTTGCTTAGGCCATCAGTACCGCCCTAAGTTTACCTAGCTTACCCTGACAGTCACATCAGCGCCACATCAGCTTTTTCTCTCTCCTACCCAATTTACCCAATTTGCTAGTACCACCTTCTCTCTCCTACCCTAACATTTTCCTCACTTTTTTTAATTCTTTTACTTCACACAATTTATTATTTAACAAAATAAAATATTTATAAATAAATTTAAACAACTAAAACTTCATTTCATTAAAATAAAAAAATTACATTACTAAATTAAAAAAAATTACATCACTAAAATTAAAAAAAAATTACATTACTAAAATTAAAAAAACAAATTACAAATATTAAGATAATTAAAATTTAGAACTCAATTACGAGGTGCTTCGTAGCCGAGTACTTCCTCGATATTAACGTATTCAAAATATACGTGTAAAAATGTTTGTGAAAATGTTTGAGAAAGTGTTTGGTAGAGTGTTTGAGAGAGTTTTGAGAAAATGAATATGAAGAAGATGATTTGAAAATGGGTGAAAGTTGGTTGTATATAAAGGGTTAAAATTAAAAAAAAAACAATATAACCGTTGGTTTCAATTTTAAAAAAAAAATTCTTTTTTTTTTACATAAAGGGTTAAAATAAAAAAAAACAATATAATCCGTTGCAACAATCGGGTGTTTATACCCGGCTCCAAAGCCCGCTAGCCACACCCGTTTCACCCGTATGGGTGTTTTTGAGTTACCCGGCCGAACCCGATACCACACCCGGAGGTGGTACGGGTGGCCTTAAAAGGAAAATGTCTCCCCACATAAAGAAAGCTATATGGCTTGTTGGGTATGCATTTGCATACCTTTATAAGAAATTTATGAAATCGAGAATATAAATTTGTAAAAGTTTGTAACTTAGCTTTCTTTTAATCTTATATAATTGTTTAGTAATTAGCAAAGCGAAGAGATTCATGACTTTGCCTTCCTTTATGCTTGGAACTTTTTAACGAGTTTGTGTCTATTTATATCTTTTAAAAGTAAATTACTTCAGTGGTATTTAAGGTCGGTGAAAATTACTGGTTTAGTTTTGTAAGTTTAAAATCATGATTAATATTTGGAAGAAGAAGAAATTTCATAATTTTAGCTATTATATGGCATTTACGGAGGTTTTAGCCCTTGAAATCTAGCCACTTTTATATATTTTATTTCATACCTATTTCATTGCCCTTTCAGCCATGTTAAAAGTCTTTCGTATTAGCTTTGTTTTATACACCAAACCCTCGTCGAGAAAAATCAAGTCATGAGTTCTAAACTTTAGCAAGAAAAGTTATTTCTAACAACATATTTCTCAGAAGTTCAACCGTTTTTCTTTCTCTTTGATTCTAGTTTTGTTTGAGGACAAATAGAATTTAAGTGTAATGTATTTTGATATGAGGACAAATAGAATTTAAGTGTAATGTATTTTGATATCTCCGAAAAATATATACATTATACATTCGATATATGTTACTTTATTTTATGCAAAATAAATCTCTTTTTGGTATTTGTAGGCTTATAATGTAGATTTAGTAAAATGGTTCAACATTTGGATAAAGTAAAAAAAAAATCTTAGATTAAGCATGATCCTCAGTGATGATGTCTAGGTGGCCGTATTGCAATGAAGCCGTAAAATACATGACAAAAATTGAAAAGATAAGAAAATAAAGACATCAAATTCAGGTTAATCACATAGTAGTGACTTAGATCAGTTTATTAAAACAACTCAAATCCGGATTTTGAATATGTGAGACACTTTTATGTCCTCACTAAAGAGTATATTAGGTAGAAGAAAGGTTGATTTTCTTGATTCTGAGTCCATTAATCGTATGATGCAGTTGATCTTGTGGTGTTGTATTTGGTTCAATTAAATTATGTATTTCACTAAAATGCGGTTGTTTGGTGACTTGCTTATTTGATGATCATTGATATTTTCAAGTAAGGAATTGATTTTATGAGAATTTGACATGGCCACATATTCTAAAACCTAATTTTCTAATTGGTTTTAATAACAAGAAAGTCAATTTTTACATATTTGTTAAACTAGGTGTTGTAACTCCCCATATTTGTTTTACTTTTTAAGACTTTCGAGTGAAGTTAACTTCATAATGACTAAACATCCCATTTCGTTGTTTCTTAACCTCCTTGTCTTTCTTTTTAAAACGAGTAAAGATTGCTCCACATTATTCAACATTTCATCTCTTCTAATATCCTCTAACGGCATATAAGCTGGCTTGTCTGCTAGACACTTTTGGAGTTGGAACACGTGGGTACGTGTTATGGATTCATGGCAGCTTTTCATGCTAGTCTAAAAGATAGGCTACCTTTGAGGCACTACCTTTTGACTTGTTTGTTGTAAGAATTATGAACTTCCAATCTTCCCTTGCATCGCTTCACTCTAAAACGGAGCTTTCCATACAATATCTCGTAATGCAGAATTCTATACTATAATGATAACGGTTGTTGTATGAGAACTTCACCAACGGAGAGTGTGAATCTAGCCGCCTCCAAAATCAATAACACATGCACGTAGAATAGTTTTAAGTGTCTGTATAGCTCTCACACTTTGCCTTTTTGTTTGAGGATGAAACATTCAGATGAAATGCAATATTGTACCCAAACCCTTTTGAAACCTCTTCTAGAAACAGTAGAAATGAAAAAAAAACGGCTACTCTGTTTGACACTATCAATACTAGCAGACCATATCGAAAAACAATTTTGACGAGTATGCCTCTAAGAGAGGGTATGAAATGAACACTCTTGGTTAATCTTTCGATTACATTAGATGACATCAAAGTTTCGAGGTATCTTTGGCAACTTAGTGACCAGATCAATTGTCACGTGCTCCTGCTCCCATGCTGGTATATCCAAAGGCTACAACTTTTTGTGAGGTTTATGATGTTTCTACTCTACCTTGTAGGTAAGTCAAGCAATTTCCATGTACTTAGTCACATCTCTTTTCTTTCTTGACCACAAAACAATCTAATTTGAACTTCCTTAGCATTGCAAGTATTGGATATCCACATTCATCTAAAACAAGTCAATAAATCTATGATGTTCTTTACCAACTCTAACACCCGACCCTTGTTCCTCTCTTTATTAACCACTTCTGGTTGTGCTGATATGATGAGCTCTAATAAGGAAGAAGTAAGTGACACTTTCAAGGATGTACCCTAAAAACTAAGCATATGTATTTTCCATTAAGGTATCAACTATTTTACTCACTTTGCCGGGATGATAAGTGTAACACCCTAATTTAGGGTCTAGTTGTAAATAGTTGTACCTTATGTTTGTTCAGTTGTACGTTGACATTAACTAAGTTGTTTAAGTTGTTTTGTTACTCAATTGTTGTTATTTGCTGGTACACGTGGTTATGTGGCTAAAGTTAGAAATGTTTCATAAATAGATAATGTTGGTACATAGTTGAACGGTTTCAGATAATGATTCCGAAAATATCTCCGTTAGTTAGAACGGATAAACCTAAGTTGCGTTGTAAGTTGAATAGGGGAACAAAATACCCGCGTAGGGGTATTAGACATTTAAGGTCGGTCTAAGATCTTCCCCTTATCCCCTGGAAACACATTCTACACACACACCAACATACGTACGTAACCATTTGCACACACACACAAGTACTTGTTGAAGATTTGAAAGAGGAATCAACTTCTAGCTTGTTGCCTTCGATTTTAGCGGTTCAAATCTGCTCTTATTGTGGTTGTTTGCTGTGTTGGTAAGTCTCCTTCTTCAAAAATATGATTTTTGATGTTTTGAAAGAGGATAACTCATTTCAAGGGTTTGATTTGAGTTCCAAGGTTTTAGGAATGGTAATAAACATGTAGGAATGTTGTACAAGTGCTAATAACATGTTGGAGCTGTTAGAAGCATGATTTCAGTTGATTAAATGGGTAAAAAAACCCGAGTTGCAGGTGCTGTTCTCAAACAGAGCTGAGCTCACTGTAATTTTGGTCCTTGCGGTCGCAAGCAGGTGCCTTGCGGTCGCAAGCATTTGTTGTGGTTGTCCTTGCGGTCGCAAGCAAGGGTCTTGTGGTCGCAAGTGTGTCGTTGTCGTGGATTACCGTCTAAGGACGATGGAAATGTAACTTGTGATCGTAGGTACATAACTTGCGATCGTAAGCCCCCAAGATACCACCCTTGCGGTCGTATGGTTATATCATGCGATCGTAAGGTGGGGTGGTTTGGGTAGGACCCTTGCGGCCGCATGGATATGTCTTGCGACCGCAAGTGTCATTGTTTTGTTGGCAGCTTTGTTGTATTGTGGTTTAAGCATTATTGGTTGTCGTTGTTTGGTGTCTAAGACTGGACCTTATGTGTTAGGTGATTCGGACGACTCCGTGTGCTCCTGGGATTCCAGTTTTCATATTTGCCTCTTATAACCTCGAGGTGAGTACCGGTTTTCCCATGAGTCTCGGTAAGTAGTGTTGTCTGTTGTTGGTTGACATATGTTATTGATGTCGCACACGTGTGTATATGAGGTATGTTATACATATTGTTGTATATTGTTGTCATGCTAAGTTGCTTTACACGTTGGTTATGAATCACATGCGTATAGTTGAACCCACTACGGGTTGTAGTTGTATATGTGGTACTGGTCCGGACTGATGTTGGCATGGTTAAGGTCAGCTTTCTTCCCGAAGGCTGGATCCCTTTGATGGAATAACGGGGATCAACGGTACCCGGTGTGCAGCAAGCCGGGGTGGTCTTGCAAACCGCCGCTCCTTAACGTGAGTTGGGATCTTAGCTTTCGTTGAGATCCGAGATGTTGAGCTTCGAGCTTCGTAACGCGTTTGGTGGACTGCTCTTCGCTCCCCCACCATTGCGGATAGTTGTTGCTGATGGTCCCTAGTTTGAATAGTTGAGCGGGATTCCCCTCCCTGCGAGATATGATTCCTACTGACTCGTTGGCGTGACGCTATATGTTAGGATAGCCTTATGTGCTGTCCCGTGGTTGGGATAACCTTGATGCTTATGTGTTAATCTGTACTCACTAGCTAGTTGTAGCTAACGGTGCCTAAATTTCCCTTTTTGCAGATGCGAAATAGTTGGCCTGGTGAGGCGGGACTGTTGGTAGCTGTTGTATATATATCTTTTGCGGAACACTGTTCGATGTAATTATATGTGATCCGATGGTCGGTATGTGTCGGTTTAGTTGGGTAACACGCGGTGGTATTTTGGACTTGGTTTATGGTGTAGTACTTTTACTTTACCAAGTCAGATAAACATTATTATCTTTTGTAAAACGTTGGTTACTTCCGCTGCTGACTTTTATTAGATAAGTTAAAAGGCTTAATTTTTCCCTAATTTTAAACGCGTGAAAACCGGTGTTACAATAAGTATCTCATAATCGAAGTTTTTTTAGCAAATCTAACAACCTCTTTTGATATATATCTAGGTACTTTTTCTCAACAAAAGACTTGAGGCTCTTAAGGCAAGTGTTAATTGTACACATGACACCATAAAATAACATTTCTAAATCTTCATGGCGAAGACTACTACGGCGTCTCAAGATCATGAGCTTGGTAGCTTATCGCATGAGATTTCAACTACGGGAGACATAAGCTATTACTTCCCCTTTTGCACGAGGACAACCCAAACTATGGTAAGAAACATCACAATAAACTACCAAATCTTCCACCCTCTCAAATAGGACTAGCACAAGGACCTCATGTCTCAACGTCTCAAAGGTTGTCTATGGTATTTACCCAACCTGAACTCAACATTTACCTTAGTTAACTTTGTCAAAGGAATGACAATCTTAGAAAATCTCAAATAAACATTGGTAGTAGACTGTTAAATCCAAGGAAACAGCTGACTTCTTCCAGCTATCCAAGTCCTGCGGTGGTTCCCACTTCGAAACTCTCTCTAATTTTGAAGAGTCAATCTTAATTCCATTCATGTTCCCTAAGTGGAAGAGGAATTGCATTTCCCACAACCAAGACTTACACTTTGAAGATTTTCATATCTAGAAAGTAAAAAATTTATAAATTATTAGTATGAAGTTTTTATAATAAGAAATTCAAGATTAATAAAAAAATTCAGGAGTTATAGTTACTAGAATGCAACAACGTTTTTCCAATACATCAATATAATGTGTAAAGTTTTCTAATATGTACGGCATTGGGGTTTCAGTTTATATATTAACATGGTACTTTTGTAGGTGATTCGGTCGATCATTAGTTTTCGGTGTATTTTTCTAACGACTTACCAACTCTGGTCATCATCTACGGCTAGCAACATGCTAACTACTTTTATTCACACAAAATTTAATGTTGTTAGGTGATCTCATGGTTTTTACAAGTAGTTTATTTTAGATAACATATCATGTCGAATTTAAAGTGGAAAATTATTATTATTTCCGCTGACTAACCATTGATTCCGGTGATTTATCATTTTTTAACGAGTTTTATATGAGAAAAATAATTTTTAAGCTACTATCGAAATCTCGAAAACCCACACCCACCTCCTCTAACTAAATCCTATTTTCCTGTGAAGATTTTGACAACTCTACCAACAAAAAATGTTATACGCTACATGATTACAAGTGTATAAAAAAAGATCTAGATTTAGGTGACATATTAATACATTCGAAAAACACTTTCTATATCTATGATCATTTATCTGATGTAATCTAATTTTACTAACAAAAAGAATAAAGAATCATTGGATGTGTTTATGTGTATAGACTTATATTTTGAGGTATTATGAAATTTTACAAAATAAAAAGAAAGCTCAAGAAAAGGGCATAAGCCGAAACCCCTGTTCATGATTTGAACAAAGCGCAGTCGTCATCGGCATCTCTCGGCTCAAACGACGAAATTTCTCATCTTGTAAACCAAATTCAGCTCCTTCCCTATCATCTTCACAATCCACCATCACCATCACTGTCTGCTAATACCTGAAAAACCCTTGGCCGGTAACTATTGATATGGCGGCGTCGGCGGCGGCTACATGGCAACCTCAAGAAGGAGGATTCAAGGAGATCTGTGGGCTACTTGAGCAACAGATTTCTCCTTCTTCTGATAAATCTCAGATATGGCAGCAACTACAGCACTATTCCCAGTTCCCTGATTTTAATAATTACCTCGCATTCATCCTAGCACGCGCCGAGGTGAATTTTGTTTTGTTCAGTAGTTTTTATTAGGAGAAATTGTTCGGTGGTATGTCAGGGTTTGATTAGGTTCATTATCTTAAACTCGTATTTCTTTGCTTCTAGTTCATCATGGAGACCTCATACTTTGTGGGGTCTGGGTAATCATGTGGTGGGGTTTTATATTTTTTGGTGATTTGATGAATTGTAGATGATGGTTGTGTTTTCCTTCTTGATTGACTTTACTTGCACTGCAGTTCAGATTACAGTGCCTAAAGAATAACCTTTCCAATAGATTAAGATGTTACAATTCAAATTCTTTAGAAATCGATTGTAATATGATTAGGTTGTGCTGGTTGAGAAGCAACACATAGACGTTTGGATGTACCAACACGAGATTTGTACCAAAATAGGCTGAAGTTGGCATTGGAAACCCTAGATAGCGCCTATAGAACCTGATGTAAAAATAAGGACTAAGCATTAAAGCATTTGATAATTCATATTAAAGTTACAAAAAAGAAAAATCTTTCCCTAAGCTTTTCATCTGTAGTTTAGGTTGATTAGTTTGGTTAGTCTCAAGTGGCGACTAATAGATTGTATTTGCTTGATATTAAAGTTTAGTTGCTAGTAGTAGATCATGCTTTAAGGTAGTTGCTCCCTAAACAATTTTTATCAGAAACAAGTTGTATCCTATATGTAACCATTAATTGTAGAGCATTTCATGGTCTTTGTTTTGTATGATTCGTAGAGAAATTTAAGATGTTTGTCGCTAATAAGGGATTTTTGATAAAAAGCTTTCTATTAACTAGAAAATTATGGTAAACAAGATCATGTTTTGTAATTGTTTAATACCAGTCTAAGTTTCAGCTAGAAATTCCTTCCTTCATTGACATACTTATTCTTTGTTGGTATTTAAATTGGAAGGCGTGAATCGTGGTAAAGAAAGTATTCTATTTATTTATTTATTTATTTTTGGATGGAGCGAGACCTTTCTAGACTGTCGAAGACCTCCTTATACTTTTCATTATATCTTTGAATTGGGAACTAAAATACTCATTTCACTGCATCTAAAACTAATCATATCATATGCACTCTTAAGATATTGAAGACACAATCGCTTGTTATTTACAAAAGCATCTACAATATATATTTGCATTTATAGAGACCACTTTGTAGGCTTCCCCTGTGTCTCTCTTTTTTCATGTCTATGTATTGGTTTGATATTAATTTTCTTTATTGTTTTTGTTCAGGGTAAGCCAGTGGAGGTCCGTCAGGCAGCTGGATTGCTTCTGAAAAATAATCTTAAAACTGCATTTAATTCAATGCCACCAATAAATCAAGAATATATAAAAGCTGAGCTGTTACCATGTTTAGGAGCAGCAGATAGACAAATTAGGTCAACTTCTGGAACTATTATTAGTGTTCTTGTTCAACTTGGAGGTGTTTTAGGATGGCCCGAATTGTTGCATACGATTGTCAAGTGCTTGGATAGTAATGATTTAACACATATGGAAGGTGCTATGGATGCTTTGTCTAAGGTATTCTTTTATTAACATTTTTGTATAATTACTTGATATTTGTTATCTTAGTGTATATGTGTGTTTCTTGAAGGTTTTGTACATTTGATCGTTGTTACTTTTCTTTTGTTATGTACCTTGCGCCCTTTCTCATGTTTGAATGTGGAAAAACAGAATGAGAATTCTCGATAATTGGTGCGATTGATCAATACTTTGTTTGTGGTTGATGTTTGAGAAGTAAATGACAATTACAAAATTAAAACTTGTTTATCACAATTCACAAGTTGTCCTTTTCTATTAAACCTCACGAAATTCAAGTAATTCTTTTGACATGGGAAACTACTATTTATTTTATCAATTATATTCTACACGAAAATTAGTACTTCATTGCAAACATGACTAAAACATCTGGGTGATATATTTCTGTAAGATAATTCTTTGACTTACTCATTGGGGTTACTGTAAAAAACAGATTTGTGAGGATATTCCTCAAGTACTGGATGCTGAAAGTCCTGGATCATCTGAACGACCTATTGATATATTTCTTCCTAGATTACTCCAGGTAACAACTTTTTATAATAATTACTAATAATCACACACACATATACATATATATTGTTCTTTACACAGTTCTTTTCTCATACAGCTATTTCAATCTCCACATGCCTCTCTTAGAAAACTTGCATTGGGTTCTGTTAATCAGTATATTATGTTGATGCCACCGGTAAGTATTATTTGAGCGGGTTCTTTTCTTTTTTCTGTTCAACTAAATAACTTTCTTGCCATCGTGGAAAATATTAATCGATAGACGCATTGACTTTTTACAGGTTTTGTATATGTCTATGGATACATACTTGCAAGGTTTGTTTGTTCTCGCTAACGATCCATCATCAGAAGTACGGAAATTGGTAAATATTTCTACCCCTTTTTATTTAATGTGTCAGCAAAGAAGTCAATACAAAATTACAAACCCTATTTAGCTTAATATTTAGAATGGTTTTACTAAAATATTTCTTTTACTTTTGTCTTGTATGTTGCCACTTTTCTCTTACTTAGATTCTATGTTTGTTAGAATAGACAATCACTTGTCTTATCTCATTGTTCATATTGTATTCATCTTTATGTTGTAATTTGCGGCAGTTTTATGTACATTTTTTTTATAAAATGAGCTGTAAAATTTTAGCCTTTTTGAGGCCGTGTTTCAATTAATAATAATCAGTCATGTGGTGGGATAGGTTTGTTCAGCTTTCGTTCAGCTAATTGAAGTCCGTCCATCTTTTCTTGAGGTATTTGTTTTTTTTTAATTTTCTTTAAATCTCATGTATCTACTTTATAAATATCTTACTGATTACTTATTGCATCCTTTTTCTGATCACTTTCATTTTATTAGCTCACTTTGTTCTCATGATTTGTTGTTCTGCAGCCACATTTGCATAATGTAATTGAATACATGCTACAAGTGAACAAGGACCCTGATGATGAAGTATCACTTGAAGCCTGTGAATTTTGGTAACCTTTTGTTTGTACCTTTTATCACTCTGTGCCCTCTAAACATATTGTTTTTGCTATTTTAAAATTTTCCCTACCTAATTTGCATGCCTATACATGTCACTTTTTTCTTGTCTATTGTTGTGGTATTAAAGTCCACTGTTAATCACATAGGAACGGAATATCATTTCTTCCATTTTAGGCATTTCTACTTCTTTGGGGAGGGTGTTTTTTTCTTTCAATTAATGAAATGAAGTTCTACAATTTATTGTTTTTTAAAGTTACAATGACATTTACTCCTTATATGCACTAGTTAGAAGTAAATTGTATATCCATATAACATGAAAAATTGATATATTAACTAATACTTTTGTATTATAATAATTCGGTAGAAGAAATATTCTTTCTTTTTTTCCTAAACGGTCATAACTTATGATAATCAAAATTAAAAGAAGTTAAAAAGAGTATAATAAAAGTTTATACTGACCATGTACTGGAATTATTCTTTCCGTTACCTTATTCATTCTATTCCTTTGTCATTCTATTTTGCCAAATTAAACATACCTGAAGTCTTTTGTGACTATAATGAATTATATGAAAGCTAATGAATTCGTGATTCGTCTATTGTGCTTACATTACTATGATAATGGTTTTAGTGTCCACATTTTTCACGGGTATTAATGTTTTATAGGTTTTGGACATCATCATATGCAATCTCTTTTGTGTTATGACACATGTTTTATTTCTTTGTTTCTTGAGAATATTATTCTAATTTTAATATCATTTATCTATCATATGTGCATATCATTTGATTTTGTGTGTTTGATTCGATGTGATGAATATTTTCTTACAAGTTTTTCTATCAAGTATGTATTTATGTTAGTTATTTTTCATGCTTTGTAGATTTTTAGAAGGAAATATGATGCCTTGTTTTATTTTTATATTTGTAGGTCTGCATATTGTGAAGCACCATTGCCACCTGAGAATTTAAGATCATTCTTGCCACGTTTGATTCCAGTATGTTATCATTCCTCATTTCTCAGATAAAAGTCTTCAATTAATTTTTGAAAGCCTCATTAGGGAAGGCTTGTTCTGTTTTATTTGTAGGTTTTGTTGTCAAACATGGCTTATGCTGAGGATGATGAATCACTGATTGATGCAGAGGTCAATTTATTCTCCTTTTCTTTCGTCTTCCATTGATTTTCTTTTTAGAAATTATAATTGCAGATTATAAATTAAACTTATAATTGCAGGAAGATGGCTCTCTTCCAGACAGAGACCAGGTTTTGACTTCAAACTCTTTTAGAACTCTTTAGGGATCAAATTTAACACTTATGGCCCTTGAACAGTTTTCTTATTTACATTAGCTATGCAGGATTTGAAGCCACGTTTTCATTCTTCACGTTTTCATGGATCAGATGATGCTGAAGATGATGTATGTTTTTTATATATTTTTTCCGAGAGTCAATATCTGTGTATTTCTTACAAACAATATTAACTGGTCTATATTCTTCATAAATAGTAATTAGTATAATTTAGTTTTCCAATTAGGTCATACTCTTTTTAACTGGTTAATTGTTATGGAAGTTTCACGCCAGTAGAACAATGTTGAAACTTAAGTGGTTTTTATGGTTGGAAAAAGGTTTTTGGATAGCTTTATTGAAACAATTTTTGAAACTGCTTTACTATTATAGTTAATTTTCACTCATAGTTATACTTACAATCTCCTTAAGTCATTTTATTCAATGATTTAAATCATCATTGTAGTAATATTATATTTATGATCATTTTTTTACATGTCCCTTTATATAGGATGATGACATAGTGAATGTATGGAACCTCCGAAAGTGCAGTGCTGCTGCATTGGATATAATCTCCAATGTGTTTGGAGATGAGATTCTTCCAACTTTAATGCCGTTTGTTCATGTAATTGTTTATTTTCCAAGATCTTAAAAGTATCTAAAATTTATTAAATTTAATATGTGAGCTATTTGTTTGCTATAAATTTATATTAACAATATAAAAGATTATAAAATCACTGTGTGCAGTCTAAGTTATCCACATCAGGTGATGAGAATTGGAAAGAAAGAGAGGCTGCAGTTTTAGCTCTCGGTGCCATAGCTGAGGGTTGCATTAACGGTCTTTATCCTCATCTTTCAGAGGTAAGATTTATAGTCAAATGTCAATTATCTTGAGATTTTTAAAATACCTTGTTTCTTAGTATTTTATATCTCGCAGATTGTAGCATTTCTGATCCCCCTTTTGGATGATAAGTTTCCATTAATACGAAGCATTTCTTGTTGGACACTTTCACGTTTCAGCAAATTCATTGTCCAGGTATGATAATCACTTGCTTTATGAAATCATATTGATTTGAGTAATTCGTAAAGATTATATTATATGAAAATCAGATGTTTGTAATAAACTTTTGGTTTTCTGTTTCAGGGCGTTGGTCATAGAGAGGGGCATGAACAGTTTGAAAAAGTTCTTACAGGTCTTTTACGAAGAATTTTGGATGATAATAAACGTGTGCAGGAGGCTGCTTGCTCAGCTTTTGCAACTCTTGAAGAGGTTTATAAGGAAATAATGAGTCATAAATCCAGTTATCTGAAAATCAAGCATACAGCTTATTGTTTTTTTATTTCTTTATAATTTCAGGAAGCTGCTGATGTTTTGGCACCACGTTTGGAGATTATTTTACAACATCTAATGTGTGCTTTTGGGAAATACCAGGTTGATTTAATATAATGAACCAGTAGTCTGTCAGATTTAAAAAGGTTCAATTATATTGATAGTAACTTATCATTTTAAATAGAAAGAATTGCAGAATTTTATGCATGAAAATCACTTTAATGACTTTTGTTCGATGCGATCCATTTGACCTGTTTACCATTTAGCTACTTTCTGATCTGTGCGACCATGAGACCCGTTTACCTTTTAGCTATTTTTCTGATTTTAGCCACTTTTTAGAAATAAAACATAGCCTGAACCTACCCATCATAAGTATATGGGTCACCTTTAGTTTGTTTTGATCGTGTTTATTTTTCTGATTATTTGATGTGTCTTGCTTGATGGTTTGTAGAGGAGGAATCTCAGAATCGTTTATGATGCTATTGGTACTTTAGCAGATGCAGTTGGAGGGGAGCTGAATCAGGTAGTCAATTTTATTATCTTTCTGTTATTTATATTAGTAATTCTTATCTTTGACAGGTCTTTCCTTATTAGGGTACTTTCTCTTCATTTCTTTTTCTTGAATTTTTATAAACTTCTTGTGGATTGCAGCCTAAATACCTTGAAATCTTGATGCCACCATTAATTGCAAAGTGGCAACAACTTTCAAATTCAGACAAAGACCTTTTCCCACTTTTGGAGTGCTTTACATCCATAGCACAGGTGTTATTATATATTTCCTACAAATGATCTATTCCAGCAGTTAAAAACATAAGTTATTATTTTATTCAAGTAGGATGGAAAAACTAATGCACATTATACCAAATCATTGTTAGAAATAACATGTTCCATTAATTTTTCAGGCATTAGGTAGTGGATTTTCGCAATTTTCTCAACCTGTTTTCCAGAGATGCCTAGACATTATCCAGAGCCAACAACTTGCCAAGGTTGTGGATATAGTTTTTAATATTTTTTTACGTTATACTAGTGATAGTTTATGATTGTAAATTGGTACATTGGATTGTATTCTTTATGATAATACTTTTTATTTTGGTGTTGGTTAGATTTTGGTCTTATATGATGCATTATTTGCAGGTTGACCATGTTTCAGCTGGGGTTCAATTTGACAAAGAGTTTATTGTTTGTTCATTGGATCTTCTCTCTGGTTTGACTGAAGGTCTTGGTAGTGGAATAGAGAGTCTGGTATTCACTTTTTTTTTGTTATTTTAACTCTTTTAAATTATTTTGAAGCTTACACATTCAGAAATTCCTAATTTTGATTTCATATTTATAATTATATTTGTTAAAGGTTTCACAAAGTAATTTAAGGGATCTTCTTCTGCAATGTTGTATGGATGAAGGTGCTGATATCCGTCAAAGTGCATTTGCTTTGCTTGGAGATCTTGCAAGGGTAAGTTGGTAATTTCCAGCAGCTGTTTTATTAAGTTCAGTTGTGAGATATGAGTTAAGTTTGTCTTTAATTGAGTTTCTCTTATCCTGGGTTATTTATTGTTTATTTCTGTAAAAGTTACTGAAATAAACCTGCTTTTCATTTCTTGATATTAACCCTAGCTCAACAAATTCAAATTACCAAGTAACTTGTTTTTTGGTGTGTTCTTGATTAGGTTTGCCCGATTCATTTGCGGCCTCGCTTACCTGAGTTTCTTGATGTTGCTGCCAAGCAACTGGTATGATTACTTTTAAATTTTGTTTATTTAATAAAAACTAAATTCTTGGCATGTTTTTAACATGTATAAATGTACACATCTTGCAGAATACACCCAAACTGAAGGAAACAATATCTGTTGCAAATAATGCATGTTGGGCTATTGGGGAATTAGCGATTAAGGTGATTAGGATGCTAATTTTACCTTTTCTGTTGATTAGAGTGCTAAATATGATTACAAAAATCGTATATTTGCATTAATAGTATTACATTGTGAATAAAACGAGTTAGGGGGGTTTATATTTATTAAAAATACACTTGGGCAATTTCGACTTAATTGACTTGTTTTCTTTTAACAAAAGTTCTTGACTTTATCTGTTTGACTCATCAAAGATAAAACATAACCTGAATTGACCTGTTCATAAGTAAATGGGTCAAAACTCAAAAGCCACATCTAGCATACACATTTGTCAAACTTCATGTACAGCCTGCGAAGTTAATTTTTTATCTTGGAAAATACGTCTCTTAAAAGTTTTATAGGCTCATTTTAATTATTGTTCTTGTAAATTCTTGAAGACTTCTATTTAAGCTTGTATTTCAAATGCTTTAGGTTAATCAAGAAATTTCTCCTGTGGTGATGACTGTAATTTCATGCTTAGTCCCAATCCTACAACATGCAGAGGTGATTTAGTTTGTTTTATTTCTTCATTTTCTTGTTTTTTTCTATTGATAATTTATTATTATATAAATGGTGCTATTTTTTCTCGCTGCTGAGCAGGGTCTCAATAAATCACTCATTGAAAATAGTGCCATCACTTTGGGTAGACTTGCATCTGTTTGTCCAGAGCTTGTATCACCCCACATGGAACATTTCATGCAATCATGGTGTATTGCTTTAGCTATGTATGTATTTTTACTATCTGCAATTCTATTTTTAGTATAATTACATACGGATCTATTGTAAACATATAAATTTACTTGCGTGCTAATGTTAAATGTTAATCATTTAGTTTCTTCTTTGTTTCATAATTGCTTTATGTTGATAGGATTCGAGATGATATTGAAAAGGAGGATGCTTTTCGAGGTCTATGTGCAATGGTATGTGCTTTTCTTATTTAAAAATAGTTTTTTAAATAGCAGTAATATGGACCTTTTTAGTAGGGATGGCAAAACCGACGGGGAAAACCGAAAACCGACATAAACGGGGCGGGGAGGCGGACGATAAACGGGGATGGGGAAAACCCGATTATTTAAACGGGGATGGGGACGGGGACGGTTTTGATGATCCCCGCCTCGATTACCGGATTACCATCCCCGATTACCCGATACCCGATTATAATTTAATATTATATATATATGTACATAAAATTAAGTTTAAATGAAAAATATACAAATATTTATAAACTTTCATACAACCTAATTTTAATCGTTACGTGAATTGTTTGGTTTTGATATTTTGGATACATTTAGATACATTAAGACTTTATTTTCATTTTAGAATGTTTGTATTCAATAATATTGTATAATTTAGTATAATCGTTTTCTTAAACATATGGTAAAATCATAATAGTGACGATTCCCATGGTGAAAAATCACAGCTTTACTTTAACGAGTATCTCTACGGTGAAAAGTACCCATGAAATTACATATTTACTATTAAACGGGGATACCCATTTCCCCGCGGTTTTTCCCGGTTACCCGACAGGGATCCCCGTTTAAATCCCCGCGGATTTTCAAGCGGGGATGGGAACAGATTTCTTAAACGGGGACGGGGGGACCAATCCCCGCCCCGAATCCGCCCCGTTGCCATTCCTACTTTTTAGGTGAATCTTTTTGTTTGGTTTTGAGTTTTGAAGCAGAAACTCATGTTTAGATATTTTGCAGGTTAAAGCAAACCCATCAGGGGCATTGAGTTCACTTGTTTTCTTATGTAGAGCTATTGCTAGTTGGCATGTAAGTTTTTTCATTTCACTACATGTCTATATATTATTGCTATTTTTTCTTTTTACAAAAAGTGGGTTTTGGTCATTTTATCTCTTTATTACATTAATAATAAGAAGTTCCAACTTCCAACCACTCAAACATGTAAATTTAAATATATGATTATTACAACTTCAGATAGCAGAAGCACATGTAAACACTATGTTCTGCAGCTTGTTTTATTGAAACGGTTATTTGATTCTCATTAGTCAATATCCCACAGTATTTTTGAACTGTTAAGCATCTTAGTTCAAGTTTTTAAGCGGAAGAAACTGTTAGTTTAGAAAAGAGGGCATGGGTTGAATAATTCTACAGAAAGATGTTAATCATTTGAACTTTTATGATGACTTGCGTAAGGTGATTCGATTAACATGAGGTAACAGTAATGTACTTGGGTATTATTATGATAGTATATGTAGGTTTTTTCATCGATCTACTTTTTAAAATTGTGGAACCATAAGGAGGTGTTCATCGTATTTCATAGTTCTGTGAAATTAGCTAAATAATTTGATTGGATGCCTACTTATATTTTGACTTATTCTCGCGTCCCTTTATTATATTTTTTTGTGTTTTTTTGCAGGAAATAAGAAGTGAGGAGCTACACAATGAAGTTTCACAGGTACTGCTTGGTTATAAGCAGGTATGTTCATTTTACACATCTTTTGCCCTTTCATTCTTTCTTTTATAATTTCTTTTTTATTGTTATATTAAAATTTTTTGTGGCTTTAATATCCTCAAGTATAATTTTACTCACTTATTCAATGTCTTGTACATCTATTGACAAAACTTCATGCCATATTATAGGAGTTTTGTTAAAATTGAACCTTTTTGGCTTGTTGATTGGCAATTTCAGTTCATTCACTTAATGACTGGTCGATTTGGGTCTTGTTATATCTAATTCTGTGTTGTCTGTTGCACACATCAAAGTGCTTATGGTTTTGTTTTGAAAGCCAAATTCACTTTGAAAAATGAAAGGGGAACGGGGTTGAAAGTTGCATTAATTCTATTTTATCATATGCATACAATTTTGTAAATTGTCATTATAAATTAACACATTAATAAGTTCTAATTTGATTATTCAGATGCTGAAGGACGGAGCATGGGAGCAGTGTATGTCTGCTTTGGAGCCACCTGTAAAAGAGAGGCTCTCAAAGTATAAAGTATAGCTGGTTTTCGTGGAGGGGCGACTTAAGTGTTGATTTTTCATGCATTTTTTCGGAGCCAATCTCTCTCTATTAGTTTCTCATGTTGTGCATTATATAATTTCAAGAGGAATGCCAGATTTAAACTTTGATTTCCCAGAGGAAGAAATTAGGTTACTTGGACATGGATTTGGTGTACAGGGGCGTTTTCGACATTATCCACTCCTGGTTCAAGGGCTTTTTCGACTTTTCATTTTTTCATGATATATTTTTTTAAAAAATATTTTTGTGATTTGGTACTGTGCATCTTGGTGTTTGTGTTGTCATTTATCTATTGATGAACTACTACTACTACATGGATACTTTTTTGGGTTAGTTGTGATAGGGTTATTGGTTTGAAGTGCTGGAAAACTTGTATTTCAAATGTAATTTTATTGAATGGTGCTGATCACATTGTAATTGTGAACTTATATATGGTGATTTTTAACCGCTGGAAGTCTTTTTTTCTTCTAACTCTGAAGATTCTGCAGACTTGACATTCTTTTAATAATTTTGTTTAGTCCTCTCATTGTTTAATAAAATAGTTAATTCTATTCTAGCAAGCCACCATCGTGTTCATATGTACCGAATTGAAGCCACAATAGTTATCCAGGCACTGTTGTCACTCAACTCTCGCCATTGAAGAAGCAACCATCAACATGGAGCCGTCCACCTCTAAAACTTTCCCATCAATGAAGCACAAAACAACCTCTCCATCTACTTCTCCCTATTGATTTCAAGCACATCTTTCAGCGACCGTCCAACCTTTCCCTCTCTCGATTTGTTGGTGCTTGAAGATAAAATCATTAAATTTTGTGAGTTCTGATCAACTTGCTTCAAGATGGATCGATTTCTGTGAGTTTTAAGCTGAAATCGATTTTTGTTACTCTCCAAATGTTTCATATTCGTGTTTCGCTTCAAGATTCATCTATTAATTTGTTTTTGTTGGGTTTCGATTCATAAATGTCAAATATTTTGTTTGATAAATGCGATTTGATTCAAGTGTAACTTTTAAGGTCAAGTTTATATGATAATCTAGTTTGATTTTCTAGGTTGTAGATGGATGTAAAAGGTTAGATGCCATTTTAAAAAGTATGCGTTCAATGTGTGTGTCGATATTTGTGTGTGTTCTTTCTTTTGTAACGGCAAACACACACACCCTTCTAAACCTATTCCTAAATCTATACCATTGTTTACGTCGGGACTTGAACCCACAACCTCTTAGGAGGGGGCACCACCTTAAACACCAGATACCGTTGCGCTACAAGCCCTTTGGTATTTGTGTGTGTTATAAGTTGAAGTCTAATAACATATTCAATGAGTCAAGTGTATTTGTGTATGTGGCTAGCAACGTACGGTGGGTGGTGGTTGTAACATCCTAAAAATAGGTCTAGTAGTACCTAGTTGTACTTTGTGTATAACTATTCGTACTTTGGTTTAATTAATTAAATTAGTTGTTAATCTATGTTATTGGTTGGTTAAAGAGGATATATGAGGTGTTAGATGAAAGTTGAAGTTAACAAGTAAAAGTTGTAGAATATTTAATGGTTTTAGATAATGGTTCCAAATATATCTTCGTTAGTTGAAACGGGTAAATGGAGGATTAGTTGTAAGTTGAAAAGGGGAACAAAATATCGCGTTTATTTGATTAAAACAACCAAAGGCGGTTGTGTGTTCTTATTTCCTGGAAACACACATTTACACACATACACATACGTACAACACACATACACAACTCTCGTGCACTTTAAAGAAAGAAATCAAGGAAAGAAGTTAGATTTTCGTTTGTGGTTCCTGATTCAAGTGTAAAGATCACTTCTTGAGGCTCTTAATCATTGTTTTAGTAAGTGTTCTTCCATTTAAACCTAGTTTTGTGTTCTTGAAGGGGATACACCATTTGATGGTGTAATTTGTGTTTTAATGGTTAGTTTTGTTATACAAAGTGTGTATAAGCTTCAAGGGATGTTAAGTAACATGTATGAGCTATTGAGTTTGAGTTTTGGTCGAATTAGATGCCAAAAATGAGTATTTGCAGGTCTGTGTTCGAACAGGGACGAAGGTCACTGTAACAGAGGTCCATGCGACCGCATGGCAGGTACATGCGACCGCATGGAAAATCCATGCGACCGCAAGCAGTTTGAGAAGCCATGCGACCGTATGCATTTGGCATGCGACTGTAAAGGGGCTGTTTTGCTGATTTACCGCTTACGAGCGATGGAAATGAGGTTTACGAGCGCAGGTACGTAACTTGCGGTCGTAACCAACCAAAGGACCATGCTTGCGACCAAAAGGGACTCCCTTTGCGATCGGAAGCATCGTTTTATTGAAAAAGGGTCTTTGCGACCGCATGAGATATCCATGCGATCATAAGGGGTGTTTTTGAAGGGTCCTTGCGACCGCAAGGAGAGTACATGCGGTCGCAAGGGGTATTTCAGTTTTGGCAGTTAGTACAACTTATGTTTAGAACCATGTGTGTTAGTTGTAAGGTGTTAACAAGCTTGTAAATGATGTGTTAGGCACTTCTGAAGAGCCAGAGGATACCGAACACTACATTTTCCTGCTGTAGCTGTTAAGGTGAGTACCGGTTAACCCTAGGTTTCGTGATAAACATGTTATAACAAGCTTAAGGTAAGTTACGGTTTATATGTTGTTAATTTGCTATGGTATGAATTGCTATGTAATGATGTTAGGCTTGAGTAGGCCAATCATGTTATAAATTTGTTATATGCTGGTACTATGGCTTCTGTAGGTCAACTTTGTTATGATATGGGCTTTTGTGGGCCACTTTGTTATGCTATGGCTTTTTGTAGGCCAACTATGTTATGATGAGGCCAGAGTCGGCCAATACGTGTTCGGGGTACGGTGATGCTGTTTGGCTTCTGCTACCCGCTCCCCCACCGGCACTTTGATGCTGTTTGGCTTCTGCTATGGCTTCTGCTACCTGCTCCCCCACCGGCACTTTGATGCTGGCACTTTAATAAACACAAGTTATGCTATGGCTTCTGCTACCCGCTCCCCCACCGGCACTTTGATGCTGTTTGGGGTACGGTGATTCGCGACAGCGAATCCGGGTTCTTGCAAAACCTCCGTACTTCAACTAAGGGCTCTCAGTTTTACTGATCTCCCTGCTCGTTAGGGGCTCTCACTGATTTCCCCGCTCGTTAATGCAATGGTGGGCTGCTACCCACTCCCCCACCGGCGCGATATGATAGATGTATTCGGTTTCCCCCAGTTTGGATCATTGAGCCGGGCTTACAACCCTGCAAGACGTGATTCCTCCTGGGCACCGGAACATCGCTATCTGTTTGGATAGACTTGTTTGTTATTCTGTGATATCTTCTGCATGCTATAACATCTTTTTTACGATGCTTATGTTTAATCGTTACTCACTAGCTATTTATAGCTAACCCCTCCTTCCATGTAACCCACCCATATGCAGGTATATAGTTGATCGTGAAGAAGGGTGCCATGCTATGGTTATTTCATTGGTAATTATGGGGAACACTTCTTACTCTTGCTTTTGTTTACTCTGATGTTTATTAATGGTCGGCCGATATTCGGTAACACCGTTGGGTATTTTGTTAAAATTTATACTACAATTCGTATAATTAGTTAGTTAAATACTTCCGATGTGTTTGTTAAAAGATATCTTTTGGTTAAACAGTTGGTGTCTTAATTATATTTTATTAATTAAGCTTCTGAAAACCCGTGGCGTTACAGTGGTGGCAGGTAGTTGTGGTCCTTATGGAGGGTGATGGCAGGTACATTATGCTGCCATATATGCATACTTGTGTTTATTAATTGTAATTGTAATTGTAATTGTAATTGTAATTATAATTGTGTGTTTATGTCAATCTTTGGTATATTAATTGTATATTTATAATCTATTAGAAGATACTCTGGAATCAAGGAAATAAGTACTAATTAAGTGAGTGGTAATTGGATGGATCAATGTGTAATTGATGAGGTGGATAAGACATGTAGCTATAGACAGTGGGAGTTAACTTGTTTACATTGTAAGTATGCAGTTGCAACGATTAATATGAGACATGAGACTGACTAAAGATAGTAATAGTAAGAATATACAATACAAATTAGTGGATTAATTACCCACTTTCTTCATCCCTAGCTAGAAAGAAAAAGATAGATACATATATAGTACATCATCCTAATTAAAAACTAACCTTTACAATTTATTCGGAAACTTAAAATTTAAAAAGATGACAATGAAAATTTAGTAAATAACCAACTTAAAAATTATCAGATACTTGAATGATTTTGCTGCCTATTGGCTCTAGGTCGTTCATTGACTTCAACAAACACGTGATTGTTTGATGTTCATGGAGTGCGTGTTACTGAAGGGTAGCCACAAGAACGTACAGGTCGTCATTGCATTTTCTTTGCTTCACTTAATTTTGTTGGTACGAGACAACATCTCTGAAATAATTCGGCTCATGAGCGAGCTAGACTACTCAATATATAAGATAGAGGTAGCGCCTTGATCACCGAGAATTCCTTTTGGTCTAGTGGATAAGCGCCTTGATCCTAACAGATTCCCAAGAAGAGCAAGGGAATCAATTTAGTTTAGGGAACAGGTTCAACCGAGATTAACAAATGAAGTAAAAAAATAATGTACCAGAATACCCTCGTGTACAAAGCACATACAACTTATTATTAAAAGAAAACTAACTCATCAAGGACACGTACAAAAACTAGGTTGAAGGGAACATGTAATCTATATTTGTAATTAACTCTATAGTGGGAGGTTCAAATGAGAATCTTAAATAAATTGAGAATGAGAGACTCAATACTAGCCATCCAATTCCCCCTCCTTCAATGTCATTGCCCACCGATGAATTCCTCACATGCACCCCGCCACACTAGACCCCCTCACGCTCTCCATCCATGAATTCCACTTACAAAATGAACGACCGAGATTGAGTCTCCCATTCTCATTTAATTTCTCATTCTCATTTTAACCTTCCCCTAACTCTATATTCTAAGTGTATTACTTAATTATAGTAAATATGAAAGGAACATGTAAATCATAGAGATGTGCACGTACTTTACTTATATATCTTGTATTAAAATGAAAAGTAATATGATTAAATTTATTAAAAAAAGAAGCCACCTAACGGTAAATACGTTAAAGAGATGATGATCCAAATGTGTAAAAGAAATATAAAATGGAAAAAAGTAATTATTAAGGTTATTGTTTACAAGTTTGGGAGAATGGGAATAAAGTGAGTGGTAGTTGGTATTACAAACTTAGTGGGTGGGGACGAGTGAAAGAGTCAATAGAAAGAGTCAATGGTTAGATCCATTACGTCTCGTTATCATTTCATCAATCATTATAATATATTCCATCCATCGTGTTAGGCGTCGTTTAATGGAAATGTCTTCGCATCTTCTTCAATTCCCTTTCCACGTCACGAATAAATTAACAAAATTTATATTTAGGGGTTATAGTCTAGCAGTATCAATATGTGTATGAAGATCATTATCTTTTTTACGTAAATTGTCAAGAAAGTTAACGGTATTCACATATACATCGTGTCATCATCTATGCCTATGTAGCCGACCACCTCATTTTAGCAATGGGTATACAACAATTATTAATTGGTGAGAGGTAGCATAAGTATAAAGATTTTTGAGTAATGGTTACACGTTTGTACAATAAATCGGTTGAAAATTATACACGAGATATAAAAAGTTGAAAAGTTTAAAGTTGCATTAGCTACTCTGTGCTGCATACTAGGTCCCACAATGACTCATGTTTTGGTAGCCACTTCTTTGTGCCACAAAGGTCTCAAAAGTGTACGTATACATCAATAGATGGAGAGTTGAAATTAAGCAACAAGTAACCCGAAGCTTATCTTGCTTAAACCAGCAGTGGCGTTTTCCCATCAAAACAATTTTAGAGATCATATATTCGACTACTTGTAACACAAAAGTTAAAAGTAGTGAATATTTTAAGGAAAACAAGTTCTTGTAGCAATTCTCCAGTTTAAAGAACAATAGTTAAAACATAAACGACTTATTCTCGAATTATTTTAAGAAGGAAAAGGAAAGAATTGCTAAGAAAGGAGAGATGAAATTATATTTGAAATCACTACCACTTTTATAAGTTTCATAATGAAAAGGTAGAAATGGCCGGGTTATAGGATATTTGGCTATGTGGTGCAGGTGATGTAGGGTTGAGTGGTTGGATGAATGCGTTATTGCAGGTGAAACGCGCGTGATTTGACTCATAAAAAAATGGAGCTTGTGACTGGAAAATTATTCACCAGAAGTGGTAGGCCGTTGGACACAATTGAATCATTATTTAAATGGGGATCTAAGTCGGGATTGAAGGGTTTAAAGCTAGAAGTTTTCTCTGTGGTTTTATACACTGCATGTTGGGTAATCTGGAAATACAGAAACAGTAAAGCTTTTCTTGCAAGTACGGCAACTTCCAATCTCTTCAATGAGGTGCAAAATCAATCATTCTTTTGGATAAATGTTAGGGGTACTCTTAAGAGGAGATTAAATTGGGTGAATTGGTGTAATAATCCATCTATGGAAGTGTAATTGTGTTGTTTCTTGTTTTTTTGCTCTAATATGTATGTTCTTTGCCTCTTAGCAACTTGCTAAAGGCATTTTTTTAATGAAATTGTTGCTGTTAAAAAAAAAAAAAATGTTTGCCTACCTAGCTAGTGACTGGATTTGTAGGTTAAAATTAAAAAATAATCGATTAGACCAAGCTTTAAAGGTTAAGATTAAAGCATACATATTTTATATATGGTTGCCTAGCTAGAGACTGGAACTGAAGTTTAGGAAACGTAATATATAGAAAGTAATTAGAGCATATATATATTTTACGTTATTCTAAACTATTCAAAACGAATATTATAAAAACGAGATATATACAAGACGAGAATCTTGATTCCCCACATACTTTTTAACATCAACGATATGATAGAATATTTGCTTATAGGTTTATCTAAATATTTATCTTTTGGTTTTGATTTAATAAATTTAATAGGAAGAAATACTTGATTAATCTAGTACGATATGACGCTTAATTACCACATAAAATTATTAATTTTTTTTTATTTTCATTGCTTAATTCTAGTAGTAAAATGATAAAAATTAATATTTTATTACCATTCAAACAGTTCATAGATCTGAACAAGCATTCGCAAAGTCCAAATTATAATTTGAAGCTCATCTTTAATAGTCAAAATACAAATTTGAGTTCATTATTCGCAAGATCACATCTTAAAGCGATCCTATCATCAATTGATCATATGATCCTATCATATTCTAAGGCAAAAACTAGAGGCTTACTCTTACTACAAGATATATCAACAAACGATCATACGTCTTTTGAGCGGTCATGTTGTTATCCTACTCTAATCTTGCATTTGAAGCGATCCTATGACGAGTAGGCAGTATTCTAACTAGCATGATCATAAGATTGTATGATTCTACGATCAAGATCGCATCTCATTTTAAACAACCTTGATTTAACATATAAAAGTTATAGCATGCATCAATACTACCTATCTAACACACATCATATCATTATTCCAAATAGATATTTTATCCATTTGTAAAAAGTTAACAAGCCTAGATCATTTTAAACTAAGTTGTTTTTTGTTGATGAATAAGAATTTACAAAAACAACGTGACTTGGAAGTCTAAAAGGGACGTATCAAGTATATCAGAAGTCACATTTACCAAACGAAAACTACACGTACAAAATCTTAGACCATTGTTAGTTTAGTCTTCGTTGCAATATTAATGATTTTGATTTTGTTCGACAATGAAATGACTATAAGTACATTATTTTAAAAAAAATGTTTATTAGCAAAAAAGAAGAAGAAAGAGGATATTCGTTTAAGTAATTAAATAAAATGTGTACGTTCGATCTACCAAAGTTTCAAAATTTGATCTCACTTTGTATTCAATTTTTTCACGCCGTATATGACAACAAACTAATAGATGCTAAGCCACTGGTTTATAGATGTCCATTTTAAAGTTGTGTAGAATATTGATGTTGGATTATGTGCAGAGATAATTAATGGATACTAAGAGACTAAAGAGTCACACTGCTACACACCTAAATCGGAACAGTTGAATTTCACCATAAATCTGTGTGAAAATAATTAATCAGTTACATTAATTATTAAAGAGAAAAAGTAAATAATTAATCAGTGGTATTAATTATAGAAAAGAGAGACATAAATAATTGATCAGTTTGTATTAATGATTAGAAAGGAAATAAATAATAAATAGTTATTTATTATTTAAAGAGAAATTAAATATTAAGTTTTAATATTTAACGGACCAGTTAATTAATAGTTAATTAATTAACTAGTAAAGTCCAAGGGGTCAAAGTGAGTAGAGATGAAAGTTTAATTAAAACTAGTGAGCTTTTAATTAAACGGGCTTAGGTCCATCTAATCCTTATATATATCCTTAAGCTTAAAGGATTAATATGTGAGACAAGGGATTAAGAAGGATTAACCTAGCCACCAAAACTCTCTCTCTCTCTCTTTCGTCGCCTCTCTCTCTCTCGTCGCACTCCCTCTCTCTCGGTTTCTCTTGTCGAAGTCGAAGAAACAAACACCGAGTGTGTTTGCGTTATTGGTAATCGAAGCAAGAGTACACACACACATTCTCGGTTTTTTGAGAATCGTTGGTTGGTGGTCCAGGAGCGGTCTAGCAGCCAGTTCCAAGGAGGTGCAGTAGTGGTGGACTATTTTAGCAATCCCAAGTTTGATCAGGTATATTACTCTGTAACCTATTCTGTGGATTGTTTGTTAGAAACTATGTTTTGATCATTAGTTTTAAAGATCATAACCCTTTTGGGGTTTAGAGGGTTGTGTTCAATCCAGTTCCGCTTTTAGGATTGAACCAGTAGAATCAAACCCAGGTTTGACCAGTTTGTGTCATTGGGTGGTTTGGTTAGGTTCAAAACCCTTCAGTGGTATCAGAGCCTCGGCTCTATGATCCATAGTTTCTAGTTTTATCTGTTTTTAGGATTAAGGTTTTGTTTTTAATTCTTTACTTGTTCTTTGAGTTTTTCAAAAATCAAGTAGGTAACAAAACAGTTTGTTTTGTTATCAGTTTTATCCTATTAATCAGGAAATTCAAACAGTTAGTTTGAATGGTTAAAAGGATTATGTTTTTTATAAGAATAAGTTTGAATTAAGATTAAATTAAACAGTTTGTTTAAGTTGGTAAAAACCTAGTTAATCTAGATAATTGATTTGTTTCGATAATATGATCTTCTTCATCTTGATCTTCTTCATCTTGTTCTTCTCTTTTTAATTTTTCGAAAACCATAGGGTATAAAAACAAGTTTTTCTATTTTTATCCAGTTAATAAAATGTATGATTTTAACCAGTTAGGTTTAAACAAGTTTTGTGTTTAAACGGTTAAAAGGGATAAACTTTTATCTAAAACTTGATCTTAACAAGTTTTTTGAACTTTTGTTTAAAAGGGTTGAAATCTAGTTTTAGGATAATTAGTTATTAATAAAACACGTTTTGTTTAAATTAATAATTAATAGTTTTTGGTTTTTGAATTAAATCCAGTTTTTAATCAGTATATTAAAACAGTTAGTTTTAATAGGTTAAAAATGATTTAAAATATTTTATGTATTAATCGAGAAACGGGAAACGAAACCTTCACCGTGACCGTTTAGCGGCGCTAAAAGGGATTTAGCGGCGCTAAAAGGGATTTAGCGGCGCTAAAAGGGATTTAGCGGCGCTAAAAGGACTTAGCGGCGCTAAGGCCTAGTGGGCTTCGGCCCAATGGGTTCTCGGCCCAAGGAGGATCTCGATCCAATGGGTTAAGTAGGTTCTCCGGTCCGAGTGGGTTCTCGATCCAGTAGGTTCTCCGGTCCGAGTGGGTCACGGACCAAGTAGGTCTCGGCCCAGTGGGTTTTTCGACCCCGGAATTGTTGGCCCAAATAGTTTTTTTTTCGGATTAATACAAAAAGGATTATTAATTTTAAGTTTTAAAATTAATAAGCTATTATATAAACTAGTGTTATATATTTTAATTAGTTTAGTTAAAATATATATTTTAGACTTTTATTTATTAATAAGCTATTATATAAACTAGTGCTATTATATAAACTAGTTTAGTCATTTTTGAATAAATTCTAAAAGGACAAAGTTTATATAACGAAATGGAGAAACAAATAAGATAGTATTTAATTGACCAAACGTTGTCATTTTTAAGTTTTTGGAAAACTAGTAAAGAAACTCGACATAAGGATTTCATTCAAGTTTTGAATGAGATCAAGTTTTTTTAAAGTTTTGTTGAAAAACTATTTTTGGTCAAATAAATTTAATTAGAAGATCATAATTCTTTTTTTTTTGGTTAATAGGTATTAATCAAAAGGGTAAATGAGAATGCTTGAACAAATCAGGTTATGTGCTTAACAACACAGTTTTTGTTTATATATTATAACTGCGTGGTTGTCTTTTATATATTTAGTGTTTATATATAATTGCGTGGTTGTAATACATATAGCTATAGTTTTGCCGACTTAGGACTCGTCTTTTCTATTTCTTTTTTTTTCTTTTGGTTTTGTGAAGGCCTGCGTGCCAATTACAATCCCTTTCTTATTTGTAATGTTGTACTGGTTCGGGGAGGCCTGCGTGCCACTTACAACCCCATTCAATATTGTATTTGTAATAGATTAGTAATAGTTCAATCCCTCAACCAATATGGACTCGAAGAAGGTGATGAAGTAAATGATGTTTCTTCACGCGAAGCGCGAACACTTCGGGAAGGTGTCAAGGCTAGTGGGAGCAACACATCAAAAAGACGAATCCAAGTCATTTTTTCCTTAGGCTTGACCTTAGGATTAGTTGACAAAACTATAGGGGTTTATATGCTTATTCTTATTACTTGCGTGGTTCTTTTATTTACTGCTTTTCATATAGATTTGTGACATTTATATGATGCTAAATAAAAAAAAGGGGGTTTAATAACAGGTTGTTATTAAACAGTGAAAAACCACGCGCTTTATGACAAACCAAAATATGACTTCAGTTTGGTAGTCGTATTATCTGAATTTTTTTGTAAATTTAAAAGTTTTGTCAAAATTATAAGTTTGGAACTTATAAAGGCCGTTTTGTGCACCTAGTTTAGGTACACATATAAATCGTAATTTTAAAACAGTTAGTTTTGAAATGGTTTTTTGAAAACTGGAAAATTAAGTTTTTTAAACTTAATTATAAAACCCAAAAAAATCTTAGATTAGTGTGCTACCCACCTAATGGTACACCCTTGCTGTTAAACGGTACTCGGGTGTCGGAAGTGCCCAAACCTTGGGCATCCGGGTTCAAACCATTGCGGGAAGGGGCATGAAAGATTCTGCGATAATCGGGAGTCCCGGCCAGAATTATGCTGTCTTAGGTGGTGCGATCTATTTTGGTGATAATCGGGAGTCCCGGCCCAAAAAGCACTAGAGTAGAGTTAAACATACTAGACTGGGTCTAAATGCTCTACGAGGTTCTAGGAGTCGTATCAGTTAGGTACAATTGGTACAGGGTGTTACCTACCAGAAATAACATGACTTGGCGGGAAGTGCCCAAACCTTGCGTCAAGTATGTGAAATATGGGTCCTAGGTCTAATATATATTGTTTATGGGTTTGATGATATATGATTAGAAAGTTTTATCTGCAATTACTAATTAAACCAAAGTTTTAATTTGTAGATGACAACCAACGTTACTAGTACTAACAATCTCTCTCTCCGCTCCATCCTTGAGAAGGACAAGCTTGCTGGTCCTAACTTTCTCACGTGGGAGAGAAATCTCCGAATCGTGCTTAGGCACGAAAGAAAGTGGCATGTCCTAGAACAACCTCTAGGAAATCCTCCTGCCAGCAACGCTAGGGCAGACATCAGGGAGGCTTTTCAGAAGCGCTCAAATGATGCCCTAGATGTCAGCTGCCTCATGCTTGCAACTATGAGTCCAGAGTTGCAGTCTAGCATGATGGAGACTCCTGCCTATGACATGATCCGCCAGCTGAGGGACATGTTCGAGGAACAAGCTCGCATAGAGCGTTATGATGCCACCAGGGCATTTAACTCGTGCAAGATGGCTAAGGGGACATCGGTCAGTAACCACGTCATGAAAATGAAAGGTTACATGGACCACCTAGAGAGACTTGGGCACCCAGTACCGTTGCAGCTAGCAACGGATAAGATACTCAACTCGTTGTCAGATGAATGTAAGCCTTTTATAGTCAACTACAACATGAACAACATGGAGAAATCCGTGGCTGAGTTGCACTCCATGCTCAAGACAGCTGAGCAGAGTATCGGGACCAAGTCTAAGGATGTTCTCATGGTGGGTCATGGCGGGCATAAGAAGAGGAAGGGGCGCAACGGAAAGGGAAAGGGCAAGGCCCAGCCCAGCTAGAGTGCACCCAGAGCTAATAACGACAACAAGGGCAAGAAGCCGAAGCCGAACAAAGCAAGAACCGAGAATCGATGCTTCAAGTGCGGTGAGGTCGGACACTGGAAAAGAGATTGCTCGAAGGGTCACGAGGCAGGTGGCAAGGCTGGCCCCTCAGGTATCGTGTGAATAGCTTCTTTATCACTTTTCACTTGTAAAAGTTTTTAGAAGTATTCTAATGTCTTGCAATCGTTTATTGCAGGAGGAGATGGAAAGTGATGCGGCCCAGCATGAAGAGATCCCATGTGCAGCTTACGGATATTATTAATAATTTATATTTCCTAGTTTATTAAACTCTTTTAAGTTTATTTGAACTTTTTTTTTATCTTGATTGTTTATGGAAACTTTTGGATTGAGTTTATGGAAAATTTTAATTATTCAGTTCATATCCGTGCACGTGTTCTTATTTTATGTATCAGGATTAGTCCAGATGTGACTAAAAGAATATCCAATAAGTCAAGTCTTGACTTGATTGGTGATTCATAATAATCTTATGCTATGATTTGTTGTAGTTACATAAATGCTAGCTCCACTATTCAAATGCTAAAATAAACAAGTGTTGTTTATAAAATTAGATAGTTTTTCTAATTTAACAAGTGTTTAAAGTTTTTTTTTGTGAAAAATGAATGTTCAAAGTTTTGAACAAATGGAAATAATAGTTATTATTTTTAAGTAGTTTTTGATAAAACATTTAAGAAAGTATAAAAGTGATTATGGTAGTTACTATAATCAAGTGAGTTTTATACTGAATGTTTTTAATGGAAAGAAATTTAAAATGCCTTCACAAGTGTTTTTGCTCTTATGGCAAGTTTAATGAAACCACTTTCTGTAATTAGAAAGATGGATATATAGAGATCCAAGTTTTGGTTTCATAAAACAAATTTCTTACAAAAACTAGGTCTTAAAACATGTGTTTAGAACACAAGTTTTAGGCATGGTAGTCAAGGATTGACTAAAGCTTAAAAGGATTTTTAAAGTAATGCACTTTTCCATAAAAAATAGTGGGAGCATGTGACTAATGTATTTATCAAGTTAATAAAAGTTTTTTCTTTTAACCAGTGTGATAAATACAAGATTGAACCTTTAGAGTATATATATTATTATCGGATGTTTTTAGAAGTTATCTAAAACAGTAAGTTCTTGAGGAAGAACTAATCCGAAGAATGCATGACTTATTGAGAGGTACTCAATAAAGATATCATTGCAAGATTTTGAGTCAAGTTATGACTTGAATAAAATTATACTCATTCTAAAAGGTTCAATAAGTCAGCTTAATTGATTGTTGGTTGGTCAAAGATGGAAATGATGAAATAAGATATTCTTTAACATTCTTAGTAGTGACATTAGATTAGTGTTGGCATACACAGGGAATCTAATTTCAAGTTTCTTGCAAGTAGGTGTGAGAAAGGTTTATCACTTCGAAAGGATAATAAAAATCCAGTATATCTACAAATGTAATTAAAGTTTTAATTACAAGGAAGTTATTTTGTAAAATCAGAAACTTTGGAGTTATTTCCAGTTTCCTCCAAGTTTAAGGAATTTTATAAAATAAGTAAGTCTAGAATTGTTCTTATGTTGCAATAACGATTTCTAGCAAAACCAAGAAAGAGTACTTCAAAGTGCTAGTCTTGAGTTTTAGGTTTATAATCATATTATTTTTCTTTGTAATCTGTGATAAGTTACAATGTAAAATAATAAGTAATTCAGATATACACCGTGAATCGAGTCAATGAAATGGTAGAAATTATGCACCTTTTTCCAGGGTGGAATATGGAAGGGTGTAGAAATTAGTTTCATTATTCTTCACAATTTTGTATGTTTTGGTTCATCCAGGAATAAACTAGGTTTATTCAAAACATTATCCGTGACTACTTATCGTGGTGGGAACTATGATAGGGATATAAAGTCATCGTAATTTTGGGGTAGATTCGAAAGTATGTCGAATATAGCTACAAAAGGTTTTGCGGACCAAAATTGACGGATATTCGTTAGGGTTACGAATATTGGATTGACCCACTGTGAAAAATACTTCGTGGATTCGTGTAAAAAGTATTTATCACATAGGTTATCCTTAGGCCTGAGGTATTTGGTTTGGGGTGCAGAAACTGTTGTCTTCTTAGCTCGTTTTAACGCCACGCCGTAACAGGGTGGTCATAAGGAACGTGTCTAGATTCAGTGGGAGCCGTATTTCCAAATGCAAATATGCAAGATGGTAATTGCAACTTCTTTTTAGAAGAGATATTTCCGGGCACCTTGACTGATTAGAGAAGCTGGTAAGTGCACGGCCATGCCCAAACGAACTGATATGTTCTTTGTCGTTTATCACGCAGTTTTGAAATCAAGTATGTCATGAACCAATTTTTTGAGTCTCTGAGTTGACTTTCTCCATGCTCATGCTTAAAATTGAAATATCGCGCTGCAAGGGACAAACCTATATATATATGCATGTATGTATACATAAAAACGTACCCATTCATAAACAAGGAGTTTATGATAGTTTAGTCTATAAACAGGTAGTTTATAACAGTATACTTCTAAGCAGGCTGCTTATAAAGTTTTATGACAAGTTATTTTGGGGTATAAGAGTTCTTATAATCTGGTTACCCTAAGTGTCTGGCTAGGGACCTCCTTAGGCTAACAATATGCAGTAACTATTACTTATATTGCACAAGTGGGAGTCTGTTGGATTATGTGCAGAGATAATTAATGGGCACATTGTATCCAATGTTATAAGAGACTAAAGGGTCACAATGCTACACACCCAAATCGGAACAGTTGGATTTCACCATAAATCTGTGTTGAAATAATTAATCAGTTAGATTAATTATTAAAGAGAAAAAGTAAATAATTAATCAGTGGTTTTAATTATAGAAAAGAGAGAAATAAATAATTGATCAGTTTGTATTAATTATTAGAAAGGAAATAAATAATAAATAGTTATTTATTATTTAAAGAGAAATTAAATATTAAGTTTTAATATTTAACGGACCAGTTAATTAATAGTTAATTAATTAACTAGTAAAGTCCAGGGGGTCAAAGTGAGTAGAGATGAAAGTTTAATTAAAACTAGTAGACTTTTAATTAAACGGGCTTAGGTTCATCTAATCCTTATATATATCCTTAAGCTTAAAGGATTAATATGTGAGACAAGGGATTAAGAGTACACACACACATTCTCGGTTTTTCGAGAATCGTTGGTTGGTGGTCCAGGAGCGGACTAGCAGCTAGTTCCAAGGAGGTGCAGTAGTGGTGGACTATTTTAGCAATCCCAAGTTTGATCAGGTATATTACTCTGTAACCTATTCTGTGGATTGTTTGTTAGAAACTATGTTTTGATCATTAATTTTAAAGATCCTAACCCTTTTGGGGTTTAGAGGGTTGTGTTCAATTCAGTTCCGCTTTTAGGATTGAACCAGTAGAATCAAACCCAGGTTTGACCAGTTTGTGTCATTAGGTGGTTTGGTCAGGTTCAAAACCCTTCAATTGAAAATTCCGTTGATATTTTGTATTACGTTGATAACTATTTATAGAGTACAAAAGGTACAGTAGAAATCCTAATGTTAAACCTTCATAGGCCTGAACCTATTATATGTACAATATAGTTGAACCATCATATACTAAGCCCTAATCTACATTCTCTAATAAAGTTTTTGACTAGTTCAAGTTATTTACACACTTAACATTTCCTAGTAGTTAAACCTTAAATTCTCATGACACGTTAAAATAGCAGAAAGAGTATTGTGAAACAATGCATCCAAAAATCATTCAAGAGAAATTAACCTAGATATATGCTCTATTATAACATCCTTAATCTTCAGACCCCACCATATGTTACGACAACTTTTCACACTCAACTCTGTAGTGATCTAATCTCATCACCACCAAGTTCTAGGATATACCTTATACCCACTAACCACTCAAATGAACACACTACAAGAAACAGGTGATTAAAGACGGCCAAATCCGTCTCTAATCCGTCGCTAATCCCATATTAGCCATGGATTTGAGACAAAATATTGTTTGACATATAAACATAGAACTTAAACTAGAGAAGGAAGGCCTAGACGAGAAAGTAATATATCTTGTAAAATTTCAGACCTTTTTTGCGCCACTTCTTCACATGCCCGTACCTCTTGTTCACGTGCCGCTTGGCAATTCTTTTATTTCTTCTAAGTTGCTCTTGTTCAAAACACAAAATAACAAACATTAGAATAGAAATTTGAAGCTTCATTGCTCTTTAACTTCTCACGATCTTCATACGAGTGCAACAATCCTCGTGTTAACTTTTCTTAGTAATGAGCTGTTTAGAAAAATAAAGACAATTCAGTATGTAGATAATGAGAAGACTATTCATAATGCAAATAACCTAGATCTGTTGTTGCACCATAACTGAACCATTAATATATGCATATAGACACATCAACAACATATAGCTAATAAAGGGTTCTACATGGTTACAAATTTCTTGAATTCATATACATACGAAGTTGTTATTATAATAACACAAAATTAAGTAAGCCAAATTGAGCCAATAACACATCTTTACAAGTAACACAATGACAAGAAAAAACAATTAACAGTGCATACAATTATGAGTATCGTGCTAGTAGACCTAACCCGTGACTTACTGCTTGTAGTAATTACTCACACATTTTTCTATATAAATAAAAGTGTGTTTATAAAGAAGGAAAAAAAAACACTAAACACGCTTTCATGAACATATCAGGCACACTACTCTGTATGCTCTAATACGACCTTCATTGATCATTGTTCGTTGTTGAATTATTTGAACATATTTTGATACATCTTAACCAAAGTAGCTTTGAATGAACAATGTCGACCTTGATTCACTTATCTGAACCAAGTATAATCTTGATCAACCAATGTTGATCATAACTAACCTATTTGATTTCAAGTTTAATTATAACTATTAAATATGATCGTAAATCACCTATTTGAACATTTGCATTGGGTTTAATGAACAATAGTTGTTCTTCATTCACTAATTTGTAACAAGTATAATCTTGTTTGACTAATGCTGATCACAATGCACAAATTTCATTTCAAGTGTACCTATGACTACCAAATATGATCGTAATTCACATATTTGAATCGTGCATGACTTTTTCATTAACCAAATTAACAAAGTTTGACTATAACCAAGTTAGGCATTGATTGACCAATGTTAACTATAACTATTTATTAAATTTCGTAATTGTTACGAACTACCATTAAGAGACGATTTTGTTCTCTTAATTTGCTACACGTACATTATCAATAATTTCAGAAAACAGTTGCACGATCTATTGATAAATAGCTATAATTTTGACATGAATTTCCCGTGTTTAATCTGCAATGGATTAGCAACAAAAATGCTAGATACTTCATAACAATTTATAGACGTTATGTGGTTAATTGCAAAGGAATAGAGACGAAATTAGAATATACACTATGAAACGCTGCTAATTTGTCGCTAATTAGCTATAATTTAGAGATAGAATGTTTTCATTGCTAACTTGCCACGGTTTTGCAACGGATGTAAATTATATTTTATAAATAATTATTAAATTCTAAAAATCGTCGCTAATCTGTCTCCAATTAGCTACAATTTTGAGACAGTTTCAATTTGTCGCTAATTTGCAACGGATTAGCAACGAAAATGACACATAATATTAAAATATCGCTAATTTGACGCTAATTGGCTATAATTTAGAGACAAAATGTTTCCAATGTTAACTTGCCACGGTTTTGTAGATTATCTTTAATAAATAACTATTAAATTCTAAAAGTGTTGCTAATCTGTCTCTAACTAGTTACAATTTAGAGACGGTTTCCATTTGTTGCTAATTTGCAACGGATTAGCAACAAAAATGGCTCATAATTTCAAACTGTCGCTAATCTGCTTCTACTATGTCACTAATTAGCTATAATTTGGAGACAAAATGTTCCATTGCTAACTTGCGACAGTTTTGCGACGGATGTAGAGTATATTTAATAAATAATTACTAAATTCTAAAAATCATTGCTAAATCTGTCTCTATTTTGCGACGATTAAGAGACGGATTCGATTTGTTGCTAATTTGCTACAACTTAGCAACGAAAATGACACATAACCTCTATTTGTCGTTAATTAGCTACATTTTAGAGACGAAATATTTTTGTCTCTAATTTCCCACGGATTTGAGACGAAAGTAATTTTTTTTAAAAAATTAATTTTTTAATCAAATTTGTTGCTAAGTTGTTGCTATCCGTGGCTAAATAGCGACGGATTTAGGGGATCTCTAAAATCCGTGGCTAATAAGCAATTTTCTTGTAGTGACAAGAAAGCAAAGAAGAGAATAAAGCAAGAGAGACAGAGCCACAGTCGATTCCCACCCCCATGTCTTTCCGGCGCGATGAATGACACCTCCTCCCGCACCACAATGACTTAAATTGGTAACCACGTTGCCACGGTATGGTGAGGGCTTACTCCTCTTACACCCCTTATGGCCCCGACTTTCGTAGGAGTTTTAGAGTTACATCAACTTTGTATCAACGCTAATAGTTTGGTAGGCAAAGGAAAAAGAACATACCATGATCATCAAAACTATACGATGCAGATTGGATAGTCATGAAGCTCGAGTTATAACATGGTTTGAGCTTCCAAAGACCTATAAATTAAAAGGGCGTTTTGGCTTGAAAAAATCAACATCTTAGCTTTAAGCGAAAAAACACTGTTTTTAATGTACGTCATATCACTAAATCTATGACTAACATATCATAAGTTAGAATCTGATCACATGTAGATTAAAACCCATCGATCTCCAGCAAGCTTAAAAAAATTTACCAACTTGATGCATTTTGCTGTAATGATAGTCGATGTCCTTAGATCATATTCACGGTTGCGGGCAAAGACCTTCAAAAACAAATTTTGGTCATCTACGATACCACATCATCTTATACATCTTTAAAAACTTTCTGCATCGTATTATCCATATAAAAAAACTGTATAAATATAAAAAATAAATAAATCAAATTAATTTTATTCCAGATGGGCTGAAATAATAGAAAGCATAAAAACTAAATGAAAATTATTCAGGAGTCCGTGTGGTATATATAAAAATCCCAGACATTTGTTTTTTTCAACGATAGCTAGAATACTATACGAGTCCATTCCACAATTTAAATATAAATCCAAGAATATAGTTTATATAAAATAAAGCTTCGTCATGCATGTATAAAAAGATATTTGTTTGGATAATATTGCTATTAATAAAACATACACATAAGAATTAAAATTTAAAAGTTTGTATAGCTAAAAAAGTATTATATATTATATATACAGGTATGAAAAATCTTTATCTATACTACTATATAAACCATGTAACACTCTCTCTACTCTTTAATTTTAAGACTTCTTAAAATTAAATTAAATAACATCTTGACCTTCCATTCTCTTTAAACTAATCTCATCCACTCAATATATAACCATTCCATACTCTCTTAATTTACTTTAATTTTTTATTCATTCAAAATATACTCTCACACAAACACAATTATCCACATATATCAACACAATTTTCAAAATATTATTAACTTATCTCTTCTTATTTCATAAATATAAATATTTGTACTTATTTTAATGTGTATTAGAATTTATTTTTAAAATTATTAAAATAGTTTGAGTTTTTATTTCTACTATCTATAAATCATCGATTTTATCTCTACTAAAAGCATGACATCTGCATCTTCTAGAATCTAGAGTGTTCCCTGGCTTTCCCTATTTTTGCACGCAAAACTAACTCTAGTTCACACTGCATTTTTTAGCAACCTCGGATATACTTTTAGATTCCCCTCAAAACAAAGTAACATCTATTACTTAGGCCATGCGTATGGCCTACGGGCTGCTTTGGGTTGTGCCTTCGGGCTTCATGTCTACAAAAAACACCACCACTACTACACCCTTTTGGTTGGCTTCGGGTTCAAGAGGATTTGGGTTCACCAAACCCAGAAGATGATGTGCCTTCGGGCTGCCTCGGATATACTTTTGCTTTGGGTTGTGCCTTCGGGCTGCTTCAGGTCTACAAGAAACACCACTACTACACCTTTTTGTTTTTATGTTTTGTGAGTGTATAAGGAGATAGAAAATATTTTGGGTTGAAAGTTAGATGCTACTAGATTTTTGGGTTAAGTTCGGATTGGTAAGAAAAAAGTAAGAAAAACTGATGTGACAGTTGATGTAGCATTTGGGTTGGTTTGGGTTGAGTGTGGCTATACTCATAGCCTTATAAATAGACACATCTTTTTAAGAACCATTTTTATTGGGAGATAATTTTACACAACACAAATTAGTCATACATAACAATAATGACTAGTAAACTCTTACCTATCGACTATCTTTTAAACTCATACACAAATTTAAGGGTATAATAGTCCAAATAATCATTTTTGTTATGTATTTCTAATTTTGGTTGTGTATAAATCAATTCTATTTTTATTATGTATACCATAAGTATTGTTTGTAATTACTATTTATTAATACTTAATAGAGGTGTTTTCATTATTTATTTATATATTTGACGGTGAATAGTTTCCGAGTGGATCAGTTGTTATTAAGTTAACTTAAGATCATTAAAATAGTATTTCTCATCAATGAGCTATTAATAGATCATTAATAAACCAATCACTGGTTATTGAAAAGCTGTCAATTACTAGCAGTTTATAAGATTGATTCTAGCAGTTATATATACACAACGTCCAAATTACCCATGTGATTCACCGAGTAAAGAACTTAAGATCATACCCACTAAACTGACTTATAGTTATACGTGAGCTTACACGGTTTACTCTTTAGATCCCACGGACAGCTACTCGACAAGTGTTTAATTTGCTAGTCAAAAAGGTTATTCAATAATGCCAATTTTTAAATGGTTTGTTTGTTTATATATTAATAATTTATTTAATCAATACATAATTTGTCAACTTATTAATATATATTTTTTTCCTTCTCAACTACCGGTCAGTACCAACATGTTTAGCGTCATTTTGGATGTTTTTCGATCAATAATACAATAACCATTGTATTTGGTATATATGGTACGAGACCTATACATGGACCACTATATTATTATAGAATATATAATTATAAACTCATAAAAACAAGACTTTATAAAACAAGAAAATCTTATAGAATTAATCTAACACAATTACACTAGCGGTCGTAAATAAAACTCAAATTTTGCATCGGTTAAACAAGGACCACGCATAAAACAAAACGAATAATAAACTTGTTGGTGAAACTGCTTTCAGGAATAATTAAGATTTATAACATAAGCTTGTTATGAAAATTGAGGCCTCTTGATGCCGGCTAGTCGTAGATTATACCGTTGTAATTGTAGCTTCTACTATCACTACTTAGCCGTCACATTTCTTCTAACCATTATTCCCTTAAGTTTATATCTATGATCACCGTAGTTGTAGCTCACGCCGGTTCAATTTTAGCTCACATTGTAGTTGCCACTTCTTTTGCTGCCTTTGCGCCTCTTGTCGTTGCCATTGTAGTCGTAGCTTTTGTCACGGCAATAATAGGTCCTACTATCGCCTTTGCACTTCTTGTTGCTAATCCGTCGTCGTTTTCGCTTATTATCTAGCTTTCTAGGCTTCTACCGCTGGGAAATATTATGTAGAGTAAATATTAAAATTTTAGTATAGGTCTATAGGATACGTACTCTGATTGTACAAATTTAGGCTAGGGCCAATTAGATTTCACATAATCGATAATATCTGATCTTATACTATATAAATATCGATCAATTTAATACATAATAGTTACACAGATTCTCATATTACGTTATGGTCATATACTCGTATCTAATGAGAAAATAAGGTAGAGAGAGAAAGAGAAACAAAGTGGGTACACTACAAGAAAAATGACCTTTTGCGACGACGAATGTCGTCGCGAAAAGCCAAAATGTCGTCGCTGTAGAGCTTCTGCGACGACATATTGTCGCAAATAAGTCGTCGCAGAACTGCCGTGGCTGAAACCTTTTTGCGATGACAATTTTTATCAACTGCGACGACGGTTCTTGCCACTACTTGTCGTCGCAAAAGGTAGTCGCAGATAATATTGTCGGAAAAAAAATCAAAAAGAAATTCTTGCTGTTTTTGCGACGATAATGTCGTCGCTAAAGGGGTAAATTTTATTTTATTAAAAAAATATCAGCGACGATATTGTCGTCGCTAAAGAGTTCCAAACATGCAGCTTTTTTGTTTTTGCAACGACAATGTCGTCGCAAAAGGTTTTTTTTTCAAAATAATATTTAAAATTGTCAGTATTATCTGCAGCTATATAAAACACAAATCTACAAATTATAGTTGAAGACGAAGCATACATATATAGTTATAAATCATCGTACATGTCCTCGAGATTAAAGATAACACACATACTAAATTCGTTTGTAAATCACACAAAGTTTTTGATAAAATTGGAAATATGGCATACTACATATCGTTATCCTCATCTTCAAGATAATCATCTTCCTCGTCTTCGTCTTCATCCACATACTCTCCCTCGTCATTGTCCTCATTTGCGTACGTAGGATCCTTAAAATGTTGAGGGATGATTGGTTGAAAGTCGGATATTGGAATATTTGCGCGTTTTAAGACGTCAAATAAATATTCCATTTGCGAATTATTAGCCGCAAACATTGAATCCACCTCTTTTTGTGTATATGTTCTTTCCTGTTGTGGTTGTGAGCTTGAAGATGATGCAACGGCGGGTAATTTTCTTCCACGTCCACGATTGTGCCCACAACGTTCACCCAAAACTTGTTGTAATATTTGCTCGTCAGTAAGTGGGTTTAAACTATCCGATTGGCTTGTCATGAGTTGCTCCATTTCTTGCTATATAATCATAAAATAACAAAGCCCATTATTGTTGTATTAAACCCATTATTGACTAAGTCCATTACATATATAATTTATACAAGAATGGATTATTTAATAATTTAATAAATTCATCACAAGAATGCATTATCCAATAATCTAAAAAGTTCATCACAAGAATATATTATCTAATAGTTTACTATCTAGAATTATTAAGCATAGTTATGATGCACAAGAATAGCCATGACAATTTTGACTTATTAAAAATGGTGTAAAGGTTTTTATGTCTATATTTATTTATAATTTATACAATTAAAATGCCCATTATATAGATTAACTACAATGAACTACTTAAAAACAAAAAAACAATCTACAGAATAACCCACTTCAAGCTACATTAGTATAACCCACTTCATCATTCAAGCATGCTTAAACCCCGTACTACCCATGCTTTGCACGATTCCAAACGTTTTTACTTAAAAAAATCCTTTCTCTTCTCTCTACTCTTTCATCTCTCCTCTATTCTCTCTTTATCTCTAATCTCTCTCTCCTTTCTCCTTCGGTATTCAAATGCCGTAACCTTTTATAAAATATCAATACAGGTACCTTGAGAGTGGTGTGCCCCTTGATATCGATGGTACACATCACTATACCGAACACTACTAGAATTTTGGTAATTACAGACGCCAAAAACCGTCTGAAAATCGTCGCTAACAACAGGTTCCGACGAATTTCCGATGTAACAAACATGATAATATTTCCAAATTAAAGCTTATCCATAGGAAAGTGCTACCAGTGAATGTTCATCCCACACGAGTCCATCGTAAAACTTTCACTAATCTATCAAAAATATTCTATCCCTAATCCATCGGCTAATCCTTCAAGGAATTTTCCGACATATTTAATATATATTGTTGGTAAAACAGAGAGAATGCGATGATGTGTCATGATGATTTCATTGATAACATGTAAATATGACATGAACACATATTAAAATTTGATTAGGAGGGGTTGGATAAAAATTGTGAGGGTTTTATGAAATTTAGAGAGTCTTACTAAAATTGTATATTAATGTAACTAATTATAAGTTGTTTGTAAATTATGTTTAAAACCTGTGATATATTATGTTTAAAGAAAAGATATTTATATATTAGTAACCATCTCATTTTAATATGTTATAATATTAATTTTATCATAATATAATATTTTTTTTAAAATTAGTATATTTTAAATTATTATCCATCGAGAGCAATGGTTATGTAATTTTACAATCTTCTATTTAAATGATTTTTTTTCCTTTGATCCTACTCAATCTCTCTCGCACACATAATATAAGAAATGAGAGAAAGATGGAGGCCGGGTAGATATACACAATTTTAATTTCTTGGTTGAAATATATTAAAAAAGATCGATACGACGCGGGTGTGATAAGAAAGATGGGTAAAAAGAAACTTTCACTCACCATGATCAAGAGTAGCTAGCGACGAGCAACAACAACTTCTATCATATGGCGCTACCTCAATTTATAATTACTCCTCACGACTCTAGTCCCACACCCCCACCAAACCTCACCACTAATTAACCCTTGATCTCATGCGTTTCAAATACCACTACACCCCTTCTCTACCATTTATAAGTAATGATGCGGGAGACGTACACTCACTACTTAGTGGTGAGCAATCACTCAAGCTATCACTAGCCGGCGCCTAGTCTTTTTTACTCTTAAGCCCCGTTTGTTTCACCGTAATGCAAATGATTGGAAATGATTTTAATTCCATCCATGTTAGTTATGGAATGACATTCCTCTACCTAAAGGAATATTAATACTTCAAAGAATTTAATTCCTTTCCGAATAATGTTACCAAACGCAATATACAACGGAATTTGATTTTAATTCAATTACATTTCTTCACTTGAAACAAACTGGACCTAAGAGTTTGAACTTAGTAAATTAGAAGTACTAACTAAGGAAAAATTTAGCTAGTAATTAAAGAAGAGAACAAAACACAGAATTTAGAGTAACTATGTATATGGGAGCCTAGCTAGAAAAACACTTTTGAGTTTTATTCTTGAAGCAACTAAAACATATTGTTGTATACATGAACAAAGCAAAGACTCAATTCCATCAAGCATGAAGTGGTGTCTCACACAAATAATGGAGGAATGGCATAACATTCTCTTAAACACAACATCACATATGCGGGAATCACTAATGACTTCGGCATCATACTTAGCATATATGCACAAATCCAACTTCCAAATAAAAATACAACTTTTTTCATCCTAAATAAAATGTCCCAATCTCACAACCAGGACCTTTCAACTTACACTTATTTACTCTAATTAATGCATCCCCCCTCCCGAGACCTTTGAAAGAACGACGTCTGGAGGTGGTGTAGGAAGCATAGTGAAAGCGAATATCCCGCTTGCTGCTGCAGCAACTGCTCCCACCACAAACGCGGGTAAGTTGCCGCCACCAAACATTGCGTCCCAAGGTCCACTTAGTACCGATACCACCATCTGTTCATGAAACAAAAATAGTGAAGTTAGGTTTCAAGATGAATATATATCATAATGATCAAGATGTGTATATATAAAGTAAAGATAGCTGCTGATTAATTTTTCTAACACAAATCATTTCTACCTTCCATCCAATGATCCAAACCCAATTTCTTGGACCCCTGACCCAGATTGACATATATTTAAAAAGGAAAAGGAAAAAAGAATAAAACCTATGTTGGCCCTCTACTCGATTCAGCAATAATTTCAATTCAACCCAACCTTATAAACCAGCTGGCCCATGATGTTTCAAGAAACAGACATCTGAACTACCGTTTTATAATCCTATGATCCATATTAACATATTAATTATTGATATTATAGTTAGCTTCTTAGCAATTTGTTGCTTATTTTATTAGCTATTTCAGTTTAACCCAATTTGTAGTTATCACCTCCCAGGAAATAAATATACACCTCAAGTTTTTTTGCTATATATCAGGAATGATGACAAGTGTGAGGGTCCCAATCAATTCTTATGGGGCCATCCACCACTGACCACCCCCCATACCATGTGTTTTTTATTACTTCAATTCAATAGAAGTCAAATGAAAGTGTGGGTGATGATGATGTACATATTTTGGTTTTAGTCAATGATGATAAAGTAATGTAGCATGTTCTAGTTTGATGGCAAAAATTGTCTCTATAAAAAGTTCAATTTTTTTAGTTGTATAGGCATACACATACAAAACTTATTTTTGGATTGTGGTGTAATAGTCATAAATGAGTCCAATTAAAGCAAGACTACATGTGTCAAGAAGACTTGTGTCGTCTTGCCATAGATCAAGAAACATTGTGGTCCATTTGTTGTCAACTAGTATCAAATAACAAATTCCACACACAATTACAAATTAAATTGATTTTTTAAAGTTCAAGTTTTTTTATGGGATTATCAGGGCAATCTTTAAAATAATTGAAACCCATGTTTTATTTTATAAAGATAATTTGTTTTAAATAAATTACATATATATTTTAAGTTTTAACTGACGGATTAGGAATATATAAGAGTGAGTAATACCTGAGGTATAACGATTGCAAGATTCAAAACACCGAGTGATAAACCTATGAGATTACAACAATATTCGATTAAAAGGTTAATTAATTAATTAAGTATATACAAATTAATTAAACACTATATATGGATGTTTCATATGAGTAAATATAGAGAAATTAACCAAAATACGAGTTTAAATAGTTACCTTGTCCAGCTCCTGAGTTGTTAGAAAATATCGATGCTAGAGCGCAAGGAACACTGAAAGTCACCTAATTAAATCAAACAAAATTTTAGTGGAATTAATGGTCAAATAGTGATAAATTGATGTACTTAAAGCCCTTGTAAATACTAAATTAAACTAATTATATAAACATAACTTTAATTATTTGATTGTTAGAACTACTATTACATATATTATTCCATAAAGACATGAACCAAAAAACCTCAAGTCACCTTTTAAATAAAGATTTAATCGATTCCCAGAATATTAATTTTGCATATATACTTTTTAAAAAAAAGTATATATTCTGTTAAATAAGTACTTATTCTTATCCATTTCCCTTTAATTTGTATTAATCCTTGATAAATATTCCTTCAAAAAACAAACTTTTGCAAAAAATAAATTTTCTAATGAAACTAGTTAATTAAAAAAATAGTGTTAGCATGTGAAATATAAATAATAATCAGAAAAATTATATGGTGATTAATGACGTACGTATAAATAATAATCAGAAAAATTATATGGTTATTAATGAATTCTAAAAGGGAACACATATCTGATATTGTATCGATCGATTTGAAAACGTTTTAAATTTTAATAATATTTTGAATATAAAATTAATAAGTTTGACCTCTCAGTAATTAAGTTTGCATGCAGCTTTTATTATTATTTTTTATTTTTATTTGAGGCAAAGAAAGAAAGAAGTTGGCGATATGTATGTACTCACGGCGAGTGGTGCACCGAGGACAGCGAAAATAGTCAAAGCTCCGCCCTTAACACCGGAGCTAGGTGGCAGAGCGGTGGTGGTGCCATTAGCCAACGTCGTATACTCCCTTTGAGACTCCGCCATTTTCGTCACCAAAACCGTCATCGCCAAACACACAGCAAGTAGAAAATTAACACCACCCCACAACCGCTTCACACCACCAACCCAGCGTGACAAATGCTGTATACAAAGTGAAGCCGCACCAGAAACTATGGAGTTAAGCATCAAACCCAAAGCTCCGGCACGAACTCCACGGTTGTACAACTGTCCATTAGGTCCTTCAGTACCCACCTTACCTCCGTACACCTCTTTACCCATCCAATCAGTGTCATACAGCAAAAATGGAAACCATGCAATCCAATTCAAACACGTCACCAACAACAATATCCACATCGGCCGTGATAACTCTTTCAAAGCACTAAACATTTCTCCGAAGAAAACCAATTGTTTTCCTGACTTACCGTCGTCCGGTTCCGGTACGAAAACCTCCTCCGACACCGTCGACATAGCCACCACAGTTATCGTCACTAAAAGTGCAATCGAGATAAAGAAACAAGTTTTTAAATTCGCACAGTACACGGCACACGCGTCTGTTCTCGTAAACGGTAAGATTCTGTAAAGGTGGGTGTATGACCCGGCGGCGTACCCGAGAACGTTTCCGACACCCATGAAGAAAGCAAACAAAGCGTTCCCGGTTCGAATCCGACCCGAGTTTGACCCAGCTAGATCCGCTAACAACGCCCGACACGGGCCTTGAAGCGTGTTGTTTGCGACGTCGAGAATCCAGAAACCAACGACGAAGATTGATATGGCGCGAGGTTTGGCCGCTGGGCCGACTTTGTCACCGGTGGAGACACCAATGTCGGCTGCGTAGCCGATGAGAAAGACGGCGATGGCGACGAGACCAGCTCCGCCGGCGATGAAGGGACGGCGGCGACCGAAGCGTGAGGTGCAGCGGTCACTGTAGTAACCGACGACGGGCTGAACGATCATGCCGGAGATGGGACCACAGAGCCAGATGAAGGAGGACCAGGTGTGTGGAACACCGATGAGTTGAACGTAAGGTGTGAGTAAGGAGAGCTGAAGGGCCCATCCGAACTGGACACCGGCGGCGATTGCAGCCACCATTATAATTTGCCAAATGGGTCTTTCTGGTGGTGGTTGCTGCTGCAATTGCAGCGAGCCTCGTGGTGGTTGTTTGTCATTTTTCATGGTGGAGTCCATGATTACAATTGATTTAGCTAGCTAGAGTGGAACTGAAACAGAAGCTGAATTAAGGTGAGTTCTGTGAATGAAAGGGCGATGGAGGGAGGTATTTATAAGGTTTTTTGGCGGCTAGGAGAATGATGAGGTGGATGGGGTTATGTAACACTTGTGATAATAATAGATAATATTACGGCGGTGAGGATTCAATCATGTTTGAGTTAAACATGACTCATCATGTTCTCTCATAAATATGAGAGTGAGTCTCTTATATTAGTCAAGAATGAGAGTCTCCTTTTGTAGGGGCCACTCTCATATTTGTTAAAAAATATGACGAGTCATGTTTGACTCAAACACGAGAGAATCCTCACCCATATTACGAAATTACTTTTCGATGAAAATTAAACAGTATATATGAGTTCTAAGTTGTGAGTGAAGTTAAGTAACATGCATTTTAAATTAATACTTAGAGCTTAGGGTATACCTCTACAAGAAGTCTACATGGCTGATGTGGACCTCGGTATGCCGAGGGGAACACCACCCCCCAACCTCAGCATACCGAGTTTGGAGGCAAACTCGGCATTTGGCCACCGAGAATTTCACCGAGATAATTGGAACATTGGTAGCATGCAAAGCGAGAGAAAGGGGAGAGAGAAAGAGAGAAGAGAGGAGAGAGGAGAGAGAAGAGAGGGTATTTTTTAATAAAAAATCTGAAAACATGAAAACATGGGTATTTCCTACCTTGAAGCATAGTTAAAGCATAACTGACGTGGCGCTGATGTGTCCAGAAGCATGGCATGTAGAGGTTGGGGTACTCCCCATGCTCTTACGTCTACTCCCGGCCACAAGTACGTACGTTTAACAGTAGTAATGGTATTTTATTAGAATTTTCAAACATGTGTCAAGTAACTTAATTTGCAATTATATATATATATATATATATATGGAAAGTGCGAGAACCGTTCTAGACCACTAGTTTTTTATTATTTATTTTTCAATTCAAAAGGGTAATAAGGTATTTTACCAATTTATTTAGTTTTTTAATTTAATTTTAATTAACCAATCCCTATTTTTTCTCTAGGTTTTTTTTAAATACTTATCCTTATCCCACCTTATTAATTTTTTTCTTTTTCTAATTAATTTTTTTCTCAAATTTATAGAATTTACTTCTATTTTATTATTAAATACGAGTGTACATTGCTGAACACAACGTACAAATTTTCGTTAGGTGTATTATGTTTATTATTGAATACAACAATTTACAAAATTTTCGCAATTGCAAATTTTTACTGTTTCTTGTTTAAATTATGTGTTCAATAATGAACAAGTCAAAATTATACCAGTTTTAAGATAAATTTACAACATTCAATATTGAATAGATCGAATAATATACTAGTTTGATAATGAATAGTATTCAATACTGCACGCGACCAATTTACTCAGGTATTCACCATACTGAGATTCAAAAACTCATTTATCTAAAACAACACAATGGTGTTCAACAGTATATACCAAAACTCCAACTTAGATTCAACCCCGATTAACAAAATTTCTTTTTTTTCTATATTATGTTTTCGAAACTATCATTCGTGGTTGTTTATTATTGAACAACACTATAAACGTTAAAGATAACCTTTATTTTTTTATTATATCTGATGTATTCATTACTGAACAACCAAAATCTATGTTTATTAGTTAACAATAAATAAGAAACAAAAAGAAATGTATTTCTAACAAAAGATCAATAACCCATAAACAACAAAAAAAACAACCATGTTTATCACTAAACATAGATATTTAACGATGAACAAACCATAAAAAACAATATAGAAAAAAAAAATCTCAGACTTTTCAATAATGATTAATTTTATGTTTTAGCTATTTTTCAATAATGAACAATATTAACCCACTAATATTTCAAATGGACGCAAAAATAATACAAATAATGAGAAAACTACCCAATTTCAATAATCAATAACAGTCAAGATTACATGTCAGAAGATTAAAAAAATTGAAGAAAAAAATGAAATAAATATCAGAAGACTACATAAGTACATATCAGTAAAATTAACAGTCAAAATAAAAAATTCTTTTAAAAAGCCAAATAAATAAATAAAAGGGATGGTAGCTGGAATCAACTATCAAAGCAAACCCAATTAGAAGAATTCAAACATGTTGTTAAAAAAAAAGAAAGAAATTCAAATTTAAACTTCCAGATCAAATTAAAAAGATATACATGCAGATAAAACTTCATAAGGAAAAGGGGTAACACAAGATATGAAAAGGGTAACATGATAGGGGCGAGGAAGCGGCGGCGGTTGAGCAACAAAGAAAAATAGATCCTTGAACCTTGGTGTAGATCGTCGACGGCTTATACGCTGAACACCACCACTATCTGTCAACCAAAAACCGACTGCAAAACCTTAGCCGCCATCTATCAATTTCGACGGGATTCATCGATCTGCTGTCGCCCACCGTCGCCGGACGATTAGATGAATAAGAGAGGTGGAGGTTGGGCGAGAGAGAAGCGAGTGGGTATTTCAGGGCGGCGGCATGTCGAGCTTTGAGGGCACCGGTCGATTGAATGAAGCCCAGATTGAGGGTTGCGGCGCTGTTGAGAATGAGTGCGGCAGCAGACTGATGGAATCGCCAGCTATAGGTATAGAAGATAAGTGAAGAGTGTAGAGAACGATTCTAGGTTTGGAGGTGGGTATGACTAATTATACCGGAGAGAGTGAGAGATAGGAGAGAGAGGAGATGTTAAATTGTCATTAATGCCCTTTATTAGTTTAACTAATTACCATTTAATCTGTTTTAAATTACAATATTGCCATAGATATTTACAACCATTGATCTACTAATCTAATGGTCACAAATCATTTTCGCACTTTTCACAAATAAACTCCTTTTCGCATGAACCTCCCTCTACACACACACACACACACACACACACACACACACACACACACACACACACACACACATATATATATATATATATATATATATATATATATATATATATATATATATATATATATATATATATATAGCTTAACTTTTAGCCTAGTGGTAAAGCTTAACTTTCCATTTGGTATCAGAGCCATGTGCTCTTAGTTGTTCTTCATCAATCAATTTATCCTGATTATATTATTAGAACATTTATGAAGTCTAATATCTGTCTTAGTAAACAAATAATTTTATTAATATATATGATTTTAAAGAATATTAAATCTCTTAATGATTTCAAAATAATAACGTTAAAAGATCTATTATTGCAGTGTTAGTCATTATTGTTGGTTGGATAAGCGTAAGAGGTGCAACAAGGTCTGTAAGACGTCCAACCGGACCACAACAATAAAACACTGTAGGTATTCTTCGTTATCCATTTAAAAATCATTAGAAGAATTTAATTTCTTTCGAATCATACTATTTTTAAAATTACAATTTACAATTACAGATAAAATGATGAATTTATTTTCTAAGAAACATAATCTTGATAAAGAGAATAATGAAGAAACTGATTTACATATGAATTATATGAAAATTCATATTTCTGATATTGAACGAAATTTATCAAATTGGACTATTCCAAAACAAGATTTTAATACTATATACAAAATTGAAACTTTTGACTTTTTACATGGGTATTCAATTAAAGCATTTTAACAAACTGTATCTATTAATAAAGAATATGATAATTTACATCTATTATCCAAAACTGCTATAATTCAACATAGAACTAAATATAAGTATCTTCATGTTGGCTTTAGTACAAGTAGTAGTTAAACCATTATTTAGATTAGGAATAGATGCTCCAATTCTATTAATATTAAGGGATGCTAGACATACTAATTTTTAAAATTCAATATTAGCTATGACAGAAACTAATATTTCAAATGGTCATATATATATTTCAATTGTTACCCAAACTTTTCAGTAGGATTATTTGACCCAAATATTCTTGATACTTTAGTTTTAACAATCAAAACAAAAAACTTAGAGTTTAAAGAAGAAACAAAGGCTATTGCTATTATGTATAGAATTTGTTATAAGACTATGACTTCAACAATAGAACCAAGAACTAGAATAGCTAGTTCAAAAAATGAAACTATAATTTTCGAATCTAACCCACAACATACTAAAGTTCAAATACCAAAACGCCTCAAATGGAATGAAATAACTCAATCTTGTAATTAGAATCTACAAGATATTAATATACCTAAACCCATAGGAGAATCTAGTAGAATATCTAGTGTTATAGAACACGAAGATGGTTCTTTAGAAGTAAGCTTTGAAAATACACAAACTATTCCTTCAAGATTATCTACAGGTTCAATCAGTAGTACTATTGATTTAAAAAATCCTTTTATTAAAAAATCAAAATCCTTAAGATATGTAGATTTTAATAAAAATATTCCACAACCCATTTATAATGAAGATAAACAAAGTGAATCTGAAGGATATAGTCCAACTCGGTCAGATTTTATAACAGAAATTAATAACTTCAAAAATCAAATATGAGCTTATATTCAGAAAAACTTAAAATTGAAATAAAGGATACAATTTCTAGGATTAAGCAAGTTAATCAAAACATAAAGATGTTAAATCACGAAATTATGACTAGAGAAAATATATATAGTAGATTAACCCATATTTGGGTTCTAAACATACAAAATAATGCTCATACATCATTAATTAAAAGACTCGAGTACTTAAAAAACCAAGTTCACTAAAATGAGTTTGTATTCAAAAAATCTTAAAAGACAAATAAAAGAAAATTTATATAGAGTAAAACAACTTAATGGTGAAATAGAATGGCTCGAACTTGAAATCGTAAAATAAATCAGAGCTAACCAAATAAACTTTGATAACTCATCACTTTACTTTGATAACTCACCACTTTTTGAAATTCTTATTATAAATCATGATCTTCGTAAGTATTTAATTAAAACAATTGAATATTTAAAAAGACAAATCCATTAGTTAAAAATGACTGAATCATACATAAACATGGATTATCTTAAAAATGAATTTTATGCAAACCATAAGAGGGAAAAAAGAGAATATTACTACAATACTATTAATGATAGTAAAAAGGAACTTATACATCAACTAGCTTGGAGAAATTATATAAACCAAAATAATGTTCATTTAACATTTTTTGAATGGTATGAAATGTATTGCAAACAAAATAATATTCCAAACTCTTTTTTAAATGTCTACAAATCTCCAAAAAATACTCAAGAATATACAGACTTAAACACAGATGAAAAAATAACAGCTATTCATCCTCCAAAAGCCCGCTTATTAATACAAAACAAATTTCTAGCCACTCCATATATCATAACTAATGAAAAATTAACTAAAGATGAACTAACCAAATAAATTGTATATCAAAAGAATTATACTAATGAGATTCTTAATACTATGAGTCAGCAACTTAATAGAATTGAAATTAATAAAAATTCTAAAACTGACAATAATAATACTCTTACTAAGGATAATAATACGATAAAATATTACGAAGAAAAACCCATCTTCACACCTCAACAAATAGATCCAACAATAAATTTAGGATATAATAAAAAATTAGTAAATGAATTAGAGAAGAAATTAAGTGAGATAAAAATCAATGTTATTAATCATGTCACATATTCTGAAGAAGAATCTACAGACAATGATATCAAAATATCTCAACTTCAAAATCAATTTTTAAATAATGTCAATAAACTTAGAAATACAACCACAAAAACATATAATAGACCAACCATTTTAAATTATTAATAAAGACCAAGCTTTCCGGATATACAATATGAAGAAAGAGAATATGCTTTAGAAAGAAGTGCATATGATGGTACATCCGTTTATGAATGGAATATAGACGGATTATCTGAATATCAAATTTTAAATACGGTTCAAGAAATGAATATGACTGCTAATGTCTATTCAATAAAAGGAAATAATCAACAAAAAATAGCCGAGTTATCTGGCTTTACTGGAAATCTAAAAGGCTGGTGGGATTCATATATATGTTACTAGTGAAGAAAGAAATCATATACTTAATGCCAAAAAGATAGTCATAAAACAAGAAATAATGAAGCTATTACTACTCAAGAAGATGACATTATTCCAACTCTTATTTATGCAATAATAAAAAATTACATAGGAGACCTAACCTTACATCAAGAAAAAAGTACAGAAATATTACTCAACTTAACTTGTAGAAAACTTCAAGACTTTAGATGGTATAAAGATATGTTTTTAACAAAGGTTATGTTAAGAACAAATTTTAAAGAAGCATACTGGAAAGAAAGATTTATTGCAGGATTACCTAATCTGTTTGCTGAAAAAATTAGAAATAACTTAAGAGAAAAATATAATAATCAAATTCTTTATAAGGATCTTACCTATGGAGAAATTATTAGTCATGTTAATAAAGAAAGATTATCCATATGTTCAGATTTAAGATTAAAAGCTAAGCTTAAAAAAGAAAGAATTACTAGCAAAAATGAATTAGGAGACTTTTGTCAACAATATGGTTATTAACCAATTACTAAACCATCTTCTTCTAAACCTAAGAAACAATGTAATAAAAGATGTTTTCTAATAAAAAATATGTTTCAAAACCAAATAAAACAGAAGGGTATATTAAGAAGAAAAATTATAAAAAATATAATAATAAAAGGAAAGATTAAAAAGAAAATAAAAAAGATATTATTATTTGTTATAAATGTGGAAAAACCGGACATATGGCAAAAAACTGCTATGTTAAAAAACTATAAATGAATTAGACTTTTCAGATCAGTTAAAAATCCAAATAAGTAAATTATTTTTAAATGATTATGAAAGTTCAGAATCAAGTATATCTGATTATAATGATAATGATTTAAAAGTTTTACAAAATTATTCGACAGATGAAACAGATAATGAATCAGAATGTGAATGTATAGGAAATTGCACTTGCAATATTGTAAATGTTATTACAGACAAAGATAGAGATTTTTAGAACTAATAGAGAAAATTCAAGATAAAACTATAAAAACTCAATTAATAGATAAATTCATTAATTATAATAAAGATGAAGAACCAACAACAAAAACAAAAAATTATAACAACAACTCTTTTAATCTTCAAGAAATTTAGGAAAGATTTTCAAAACAAAAAACCACAGTTACAATTCAAGACCTACAAGAAGAATTAAAAACTGTAAAAACAGATGATATAAGATTAATAAAAGAAAGATTAACAAAAATAGAAAAAGGAAAAGAAATTAATGAAGAAAATAATACGCATAATATTAATAAAATCAATAACAAAATAAATCAAAATAAAATTCCAAAAATTATATCATACTAAAGATGGAATACTTATATAAATCTTTGTATAGCAAATAAATTCAGAATAACAATTTTAGCATTAATGGATAGTGGTGCAAATATAAATTGCATCCAAGAAGGAATTATTCCAACCAAGTATTATGAAAAAAACCACTAATCGAGCTGCTACTGCTGATGGATCTTCTTTAAACATCAAATACAAAGTTACAGATGTTCATATATGTAACAATGATTATTGTTATAAAACTTCTCTTGTTTTTTCAAAAAATTTAACTTCTACTCTAATATTAGGAACACCATTTATTAATCAACTTTATCCTATTACAATCGACGAAAATGGAATTAGTACTAAAGTTTTAGACAAAGAAATAGTTTTCAAATTTACTAAGCCAATTGTCTTTACAGAATTAAATAACTTGAATAATAAAATTAATCAAGCAAAATATTTAATAAATGAAATCAGTATACTAAAGATTCCTAATCAAATACAAGAAAAAATTACTCAAAACAAAATTAGACAATTAAAGAAAAATTTGAAAAAAAAGTTTGCTCTAATATTTCAAATGCTTTCTGAGATAGAAAGCAACATATTATTAGACTACCTTATATAAAAAATTTTAATGAAAAAAATATACCTTCAAAATCAAGAGCTATTCATATGTCTTCTGAATTACAAGAATATTGTAAAAAAGAAATTCAAGAATTATTAAATAAGAAACTTATAAGAACATCGAAATCCCCTTGGTCTTATTCAGCTTTTTATGTTATGAATGCCGCTGAGCTTGAGAGAGGATCCCCCAGACTAGTAATTAATTACAAACCTTTAAACAAAGTTTTAGAATGAATAAGATACCCAATACCAAATAAAAGAGATTTATTAAAAAGATTACACGATTCAAACATCTTTTCAAAGTTCGACATGAAATCTGGATTTTGGAAGACAAATTCATGAACAAGATAAATACAAAACTGGTTTTAATGTTCACTTTGGACATTATGAATGGAATGTTATGCCTTTTGAGCTTAAAAACGCTCCTTCAGAATTTCAAAATATCATGAATGACATCATTATTTCTACAAGTAGCTTTGCTATTGTGTATATAGACGATGTTTTAATATTTTCAAAATCTATTGATCAACATTTTAAACATTTATATATATATTTTATGACTTAATTCATAAAAATGGATTAGTTGTATCTGCTTCAAAAATGAGTCTGTTTCAAACACAAATTAGATTTTTAGGACATGAAATTATTAATGAAACTATTAGACCAATCCAAAGAAGTTTAGAATTTGCTAGTAAATTCCCTGACGAAATCAAAGATAAAACACAACTTCAAAGATTTTTAAGATGTTTAAATTATGTTCATGATTTCTTCCAAAACTTAGGAACGATATGTAAACCCCTATATAAAAGACTCAAAAAGAACCCTCAGCCTTGGACTCAAGAACACACAAATATTGTCAAACAAATTAAACAAAAAATTAAATATTTACCATGTTTAAATATTTCTCAGCCTAATGCTAAAATTATAGTTGAAACAGATGCTAGTGATCTAGGATTTGGTGGAATACTTAAACAAAAAATTAATGATCAAGCAAAAGAAGAATTAGTAAGATATTTTTCAGGTGCTTGGAATGATACTTAAAAAAATTATTCAACTGTTAAAAAGGAAGTTTTAAGTATTGTTTTATGTATTAATAAATTTGAAGACGATTTATACATGAAACCATTTTTATTAAGAGTCGATTGTCAATCTGCAAAACCAATTTTAGAAAATGATATTAAAAATATTATTTCTAAACAAATTTTTACAAGATGGCAAGCCTTGTTTAGTAACTTTGATTTTCAAATTGAATTTATCAAAGGAAAAAAACAACTCTTTACCAGATTTCTTATCAAGAGAATTTCTACAGGGCAAATGACGTCTCAAAATTATACACAAAATTCTACTCATATAAATGATCAAAAGAAAAAAATGTTTATTTCCCCATTCAAAAGCCAAACACCTCCTCCTGTTCCTATTCAAAACAGATTTTCTCCAATCACTCCCCCTTCAAAGAAATCATCTTACTCATCATTAGTCAAAACACCTATCACAATCCCAGGATCATCAAGTTCTTCAATTATCAAACCTACAACTACTATTTCTCCATTTCAACAAAAAATGAGTCATTCTCCTTCAAAATCTACAGCCAGCTCATATATAAACAATCCAAATTTTCAAATCGTTAAAATATTGGAAGACTATGAGTTGCAATTGCATGCAAAAAGTTTTCTTACTTTAACAGATTTTCTCTTCCCAAAAGATTCATTTTTTATTGGAGATATTTATAAAACAAGAGAATACTATCAAGCCATATTAATAGATACTGGATCTATTAAAGTCATTCATACCTACAAACCCAAATCTGATCTGATAGAGTACAGCGAAACCCAGATATTCCATTTTATGACTATTCAAGAATGGAGAGCTCGGCCATACACTAACAAAACCTTATCAAATTTTCCTCAATATCCTTCATATAATTATTATGATTATCAAGATGCTTGGTTCAACTTTCTATATCTAAGAAGTTTTACTCATTCATGGTTCATCTACTTTGATAAGAATTTTAATGGTTCCTATCCAAGATGGTTTGTTCGATGGTTCAAATATTCGAGAAACATTCTTGACACTTTTCCAGCACGTGTTAAAGAAGGTTTTCTTAAATTCAAATATATCTTTATTCAAGATATTCCTGATTTTGAATATTTGCTTCAATACTCTATTCTATTCAAAATTCCATGGATTATGTCATGGACATTCACAATTGTTCCTATCACTGGATCATCCCCTCCATTACTTCAGAGAATTGTTCGAGTTAAATGGTGGGACAAACTTCCAGCAGAACAGATAGAACAAATGACTGTTCAAGGTGTGTCAAAGTATTATCAAATCAATTTTGGAGTTGTAGTTGCTTCTATAGCACCACCATCAAGTCCATTAGAAGAAAACGAAGAAGATCAAATAAAACAGTTCATGGCTGCAAACTTAAAAGATGAAATCAGAAGACTAATTCAAGAAATCAAACAAGGTTCTCCTACAAGTTCTACTCAAGATATGGATCATGAGTCTTTACTTCAAGATGCTCAAGACCCTTATGCAGAATTTAGTCCTTTTGATTAAAATGATATGAATGGTGTAATAAATAATTCAACGATACAATGTAAAGTGTTGTGTGTGTTTGGTGATTTGTCTTTGTAGACAAATTCATTTGTTTTATTCAAACTATATTATTCATACATATGAAATACATTTCTTGGTATTTCAGAAGAAAGAATTATTCAAAACAAAAGATTATCAAAAAATACAGGTACATTAAGACGGATCAAAAGATGCCACGACAAGAAATTTTCTTCAAGAGAAGACAAGAGACTTTTTAAAAGCATCTTCAATTATCAAGAGAAGACTAGAAACTTTTCAAAAGCAAAAACAAAAGATGCTCTGTGGAAAATTATCAAAACAAGACAAATAACTTTAACAAATGCATCAAATGCAAGAAAGTTTTGAAGTCCGTAACCGGTTATCCTCGGTTACTAAGTCATCAAAGATGTCTATAAAAAAAGACTCAAGACTTAGTGTTAATCATCTCTCAATTTTAAGAAAAATTTATGTAGCCCTCTAAAATACCCTCTCTTAGATTCTCAACCTCACAATGTTCAAAGTCTTTAGATTTTCAAATATTCATATCTCCAGATGTATGTCAAGATTGTCGCAAAGACAAGTGTAATCAAGATTGTTTAATCAAAGAAGGTACTTTATCATAATTACATTTTATAAATACATTTTTGCTTGCCTCAAGTTTTTATAATTTAACGATCCAATTAGTATAATGGTATCATATATATATATATATATATATATATATATATATATGGGAGGGATATTGTAAAAAGGATTTTAGAGTAAAAATAGTAAGGAGAGATATGAACCATTAGATCAAGGCAAAGTCAAGATCAAAAAGTCTAAAAAGACAATAAAAGAGACCCACAACCAAACTAAGGGGCAAAATTGTAAATGAAAAAAGAGCATCGTGCTAAAAAAGGGCAAATGAGTCACCCCCTTCTTCTAGCATCATCTGTCACTATAACCGCTGTGTGTTTGTCCAGATTCAAACTAAGAGATGCACGATAATTAATAAACATAGAAAATGTTTTTAAATTCTTTATATTGTCTGATACACGTTACAATGATGCACAATCCCTATTTTCAACAACAAATTTATTAGAATCTTAACAAAACTAATGAAATACAGAACCAAAAACCTAAAATGCACAATCTCATAGTATAAAAATCGAACCACCTCCATATTCATACAATAAACTTGATGCACAGTGATTGAAAATGTACAATCATCTCCAAAAGATGAATTCTGAATAAATTTTGAATAACCTTAAAAAAGAAAAGCAAAGATGAACAGTGTTGACGGGATCTCCATTGTTGATGCACAACAATGACCAAAGGAATCGGAGATTTTAGATGTGGGTTACCTTTGTGGGAAAACAAATATGGGAAAACGACCTCGGAGAACAGTTGATCGGCGGATGATGCACAACAGATTGAAGATCATCCAAACCCTAGATTTGTGTGAGCGGCGGATGATGCACAACAGAGTGAGCGGCGGATGATGCACACACGGTGTGGCTTCACAAAAAATCGACTTCTGCTTCGAGATGAACGATGGTTTGAGATGTCTGTGCGACGACTTCACAAAAAATCGACTTCTGCTTCGAGATGAACGACGGTATGAGAAATCACAAAAAATTGACTTCACAAAAAAGCGACTTCAGACTGAGCGATGGCGGATGATGCTTGTGCGGCGGCGATGATGCTGTCGACGGCGGCGACAAAGTAGTGAGGCGGCGATACGATTAGGGTTTCTTGAGTGTGAAAGGGGCGGCGATGGTATTACTGTATTAGTTTTTTCGTGGGAGAGGGCAGGGCACTAATCTATCCACTGTGAAATCAGGTGGGCGACGATGCCAGGGCGGTGAAGATGCGCGGCGGTGGCGATTGTATACTGTATTAGGGTTATCGTGGGAGAGGGCAGGAGAGTGATATCGACTGTGAATTTGGGAGGTGGACCGAGTATCAAGGGAATAGGAAGAAAATGTAGTAAAATATCTTAAATGCCCCTCAATTAATTTTTTTATAAAAGGGCACGTGTCATGCTCAGGATTCTTCCTACTCTTTTTTACCATAATTCTCTTTTTATTTGATCCTGATTATATATATATATATATATATATATATATATATATATATATATAGAGAGAGAGAGAGAGAGAGAGAGAGAGAGGATGGTTAATGCGAGAAGCTCTCTTATTGCGAGAAGTGCGAGAAGTGATTGAGGCCCTCGGATCAATTAATCAATGATAAAAAATGATTATGGCATTTTACTAATTAGGTAGACAAGCAAGACTATCAAGATAAATATCAAAAGGGTATTATGGTAACTTTAGCCCAAAAATATATTGATGCCTTAATTAACTCATTTTATTATAGTAACTTTAAACACAAAAATAATTATTCCTTAATTAACTCATTTCCCTTTTTCACTTCCGTATCTCAATTCATCTTGTCTCTCTCTCTCTCCCTCTCTTTAGAAAATTTACATGGCAGAAACCTTATAGTTTCACTGCAGGCAACTACAAATTTCATATGTACGTGCATTTGCTGTGTTCACTGATGAACAAATTTTGTTAATGTTTTTGCTTTCGGTGATCTTCACCAGTGAACAAGGTTCCTTGTCGTCTTCTTTACGTATATTTACCCGTGGTCAGACTAATAAAACATACTAAACTAATGACTTTGTTATTATCTTGTAAACTCACAAAAAATATATTTTTTGTTCATAACAATATGAATGAAATGTTCTTAACTAAAGACCTAGATAATTTTTTTATGGTTTTAAATTTTGGAAGTCAAGGTTTAATGATTATCGACAATAAACAAAATATAACTATAAAGAATAAATATGTTTTTGGTTGTATACTTTGACAATTTTGTGTGTTCCCTAGTGTACACCGATTGTTAGATGTTTTTATTTATGTTTCTAATAACCCGTACGTTCAACGGTAAACAACTATGAAATTATATAATTTCTAAACGGTTCTCAAGTGAATCGAAATAAATTCGTATTGGTTAAGAAACAAAAAAGTGTGACCAATAAAATGCTTATTAAATACAATTAAAAGGAAAATAGTTAATATAGAAATGTTTATTTTATAGCTCGATGTTCAAAGAAAAAAAAAGCTTTTTTCATATTATATCATTAGCAAGTAACGTGAATTAAATGGATGGAAAAAAATGGTCATGTATAGAAACGTAGTTGTCTTAAAAAAAAAGTATAATAAATCTTGATCAGATCCATAAGTTCATAACATATATGTTGAGATAAAATAGATAAATTGCCAAATTTAAATCAAAATGAATTAATTACATAAATATAAAATGACATAACTATCCTTCTGACTAAAATCTTAAACAATTAAATCTAATGGTTTAAAACGCTTCTCGCATTTCTCGTAATAAGGGAGCTTCTCGCATAACCCTTTCCTTATATATATATATATATATATATATATATATATATATATATATATATATATATATATATATATATATATATATATATATATATATATATATATATATATATATATATATATATATATATATATATGGAAAGGGTTATGCGAGAAGCTCCCTTATTACGAGAAATGCGAGAAGCGTTTTAAACCATTAGATTTAATTGTTTAAGATCTTAGTCAGAAGGATAGTTATGTCATTTTATATTTATGTAATTAATTCATTTTGATTTAAATTTGGCAATTTATCTATTTATCTATAATTTATCTATATATATAGACAAAAGTTTAAACGAGAACTGTTTTTCGTATGAGAACTGCGAGAACCAATCTAAGCCGTCCAATTCCCATTTCTTTAATGTCATTGCCCACCCATGAATTCCTCACATGCACCCTGCCACACTTGATCCCCTTCACGCTCTCCATCCATGAACTTCCCATATCCAAGGAACGCCCGAGATTGATTCTCGCAGTTCTCGTACGAAAAACAGTTCTCGTTTGAACCATATATATATATATATATATATATATATATTCAAGAAACGGCTGAGATTGCTTCTCGCAGTTCTCGTACGAAAAACAGTCTCGTTTGAACCGTCCCCTATATATATCAAGACTGGACTCAAATTAAAGAGCATAATTTTCTCGTTAATTTCTTATAATTTTCGTAATTTAACACATTTGCGTTTGATGTATATATTAGTTTAAAATATGTGGAGGTAATGTAAAAATGTCCAAACTACCCTTAGTTAATTAAAGATAAGTATGATTAGTTTAAGGTTATCCATCAACAACTCTTTGATCTCAACCCTCCATCTCTCACTACAAAAAATGAGGGATTTTGCGGTGACAAATGTCGCCGCTAAAGGTGAAAATATCGCTGCGAAAGACATTTTGCGACGACATGTCGCCACAAAAAAGTCACCGCGAATGTTTCGTACCCAAAAGTTTTTTGCGACGACACTTTTGACTTTTTGCGACGTAACTCAACGGAACTGTCTTGTGCCACGTGCATAACGTTTTGCGGCAACGTTAGTACTTTTTGCGGCGACACGTAATTGGTTTTCGCAGTTCTCGTACGAAAAACGGTTCTCGTTTGAACCGTTCTATATATATACATACATATATATATATATATATATATATATATATATATATATATATATATATATATATATATATATATATTGAGTTGGGTTCAAGTTAAAAGAAAGTTATGGTACAAAATGTAGGGATAATTATTAGACTGACACGTGTCCTTAGGTAGGTAAGCGCAAAATTGAACTTTTGAAAAAAATATATATATTTTTTATCTATTTTCCTGCTTGAAGTCAGATATACCCATGTTCTAAAAAGCAAATGTAGTTTCTCAAACGTCGCTCCATCCCCACTCGAAACCCCCTGCGGTGTCCCTTTGTGACCTTCGCCGTGTAACCCTAACCATCCACCGTCCTGTGTGCGTCGCCGCTGTGTATACATGCCAATAACCTCCTTCTCGAGCTACGCCGTATGTTGCGACCTCCGTCCTTGTGATGCGCCACCGCGTAACCATAATGCTACGCAGTCCCTTGATTTGCGTAGTCACCGCCGACCTCCACCGCCATATGTGAAACCCGTCGCTGACTACCATCACCCTCCGCCATCGCTGTTGGTTTAAGACATCACCGGCTAAGTCTCTTTCATGTGCATCAGATTCACAGATCTCCGCACGCTTCGCCGTCTAAGTCGTTGACCACCATTACCCTCCGCCATAAGTGCATCGATGTTGGTTCAAGACATCTCTGTCTGTCTAAGTCTCTGTCCTGTTGATGCACACCGTAGCTGCCGTCCATCACCGCATCTGCACCACTGCCGTCGCCGCCGACCATCGTCTGACCACCACCTCCATCGCCTAGTGCATCAAATTTACACAAGTATGCACATTTTTATTTTTTATTATGTGCATCAAAATGGTTGTATTTTATGCTTCAAATGTATTTCTGTGAATTAAAATGTTGTATTTTGTGCATCAAGATATTGTAAACAGTGAATCAAATGTTTGCGTGTGATTTTTTGGCTGACGGGAAGAGACCCACGTTTTTACACCTCCTTTATTTTTGCTTTTTGAATTTACCATATTAACCTTTTGTATTTTTTTTAATTCCGGAAATTTGGTTAAAATGGAGACTTTTTTGTTTGACTTTTGATAAGATCATGTGGTCTAGATTTCACCTTACATTTAGTACCATAACATTTTTTGTACTAGATATATATATATATATATATATATATATATATAATAAACAACTACATATTGACGAGCATTGTATACCCAAATTTATATTTTTTATGAATAATTATATCCTTATTTCGTATATAATTTTGATTATGTTACGTACTAAATATTGTTCAGTTTATAACACACACACACACACACACACACACACATATATATATATATATATATATATATATATATATATATATATATATATATATATTTGTGTTTTGAAATTTTTATGTACAAGCTTTTATTCATCATCATTGAGACAACATATATAGTTATGTATCTTATCTTAAACATTTATATATATTGTAACCTCAAATTAGTTTGAACTAAATGGGTCACACGAGAATCTATGTAGTTATCGTACGTTTGATTATGTTTACTTAATTATATTCTCTTAATATACAATTAAGTGAAAGTTTATATAATATAAGTATTAGTTATAAAGATGTACTATAAAATATTTGATTGCAGCAATAATAAATCATTTTATAGATTCGTTAGTATTTTATTTTAAATATTAATAGTCACCCGTATATTATACGGGTTATTTAATTAGTATGATACTAAACAAGTAAAAATTAATTCCAAACAAAATATAGAAGATTTGATGTAATATATGATTTTGAGATATGTTTAACAGAGAAATATTTAATATAGTCAATCCTAAATTTCTAGTTCTGAAAGACTAATTTTAATTTTTTAATCAAATTTATCAATGGTTCAAATTGAATTTTAAAATTTGGTCGGAATATTATTTTTGTAATTAACATATTGAATTAAATATTAAAATTTCAAAATATTGTTTTTTATATAAATTTTATTTAACACAACTCATATTTATCATAATGAAGAATAATTAATGTCAGTAGAGGGTAGAGTGACTTGATATGGTAGGTCAAATTGAAGTCATCACAAAGTAATATGGTCGGTAACGCAAAGGAAAGGAAAGAAGCGTCGTCAAATCGAGTATGGAGACTTGCCGTTTGACTTTTATACCATGACATCAAAAACAGTACGTTACAACGTTGTTGGTATAAACACGTAAATTCAAATCATTTTTAGTTTTTTAATTTCTTTTTCTTGATCAACCGTTCATAAGTAGGTGTGATCTTTTCTAAAATCATATTTTTTTAGCATATTAGATATAAAATCATATTGTTTACTATGTTATATAATTTTGGTAGACATTTTATTATAAATATTGTCTAAAAGTTCGTACTTAATAAGTTTGTATTAATTAATGTCATAAAACTACCAATAAACTGGATCAGTAGTTAGGATACATGTCCTCCTTGAGGTCACTAGAAGGAGAAGGAAATAGAAGGATGAAAAAGTTTCACCTCCTAATCATCTCAAAAGTGGGAAGCTTTTACACACAAAATAGATGAAATTGTCCCTCCAAATCCTTCCCAACCTCTTTCTTCCCTTTTTAAAAAAACTTAAGAACACAATTTTCTCTCCCATTCCTTAGCAATCATTTTCTTTCCCTCCTAAAAATAACTCTAGAACAGACTGTAGGTAAACACCTTGGAGGTGGTATATTTTTCCACCGCATATGCTTGATGTGTCCGGTAAGAGAGACTTTGTGAAAAATAGTCTTGGGTTTATTCATGATCTCTTACTCGGATAGCCAAAACAGGTGATAATTGACTGTGGTGGTCATTGGGGAAGGGTCGGTTCGGTTCCAAAGTACCCCCGACGCAGGATTGCCTCGACGTAACAACCTTTTGTGGAATTAATGTCATATATATCGGTCTGATAGTAATTGTTAATGAAAAATAATAATAAACTGAGTAAACCTTTATAAAACAATTAATGTTGCACTTATTTGGATAATTCAAAATATAAAATGATGTGTTATTAGTGAAAAGGTTAAATGTAATTACATATAACACTAACACCTTTTTTAATTTTAACTGAGAGTTACACGATTACCGTTTGTTAAAGATGGCTTAGGGTGGGTGGAAAAAATTAAATAATTTAGATTATCCTAGATGATCCTACTTTCGATTCTCAAGCATTCACTGGCGGATCCAGTGTGTTAGCGATGGGGTCCTGGGCCCCCAACAAATCCAGCTAAACTTCAGCCCATAGTGGAAAAATATGAAAAGAAGAGATTAATTTATCATCTATATACCTTGAGGCCCCCGTTCCCTTTACCCGGGCCCCCCAAACCTTGTCGGCTATCGAGACTCAAGAGCTTCGTTTCAAGAGCTTCGTTTAACAAGGGGAAATGGCATCTGGTAGTCCGATCTGTTCGCCGCCCCCCCTCAACAGCCTAATCAGCCCATCGATTGAACCATAAAAACCACCGCCGACCACCGTCCATCCTCCGTCAGTCGCTGATCGAACACGACCAAGTGTTGACCGGCCTTTATCTTCTTAACTTGTAAGTCTCAAATCTTGATCCTTCTCTCTCTCAACTATAGTTTGACCTATTGCTTCAGCAGATTAATGGGATTTTGAAATTTGAATACAAACACATAGTTGACAAATGCCGATTTATTTAGTAATTAGGGGTATTGGGGTAGAGATTGACTGAATGGGTAATTATTAATTACACTTTATTTTTTGATTTAGGGTTAGTGTACGTATAAAGCAATCTTGCTGGTGTATATGAAACTTTAAAACTTAAAAAGTGAACGTAAACACATAGTTCTCCAAATTGATTTGTAGTTGCTACTTGTTTCAATTGGTTTTTAGTCTTTTTGGTCACATGGTTATTCCAGTTTGTTGTTATCAACTAGGTTTATCAATCAGGTTTATTGTCTTAAAACATGGAATGGGAATGCATTTTCCAATGCTTAACAAGCAAAAGTTTGACCCAACCTGTTAACCGGATATGGTTTGATTTTTACATAAGTTGTCTTGCCATTTTTAACGGTGCCCCTAATAGAAAAAAATCCTGGATCCGCCACTGCAAGCATTTCTATATGATTTTTACTTTGATAAACAAAAAAGGTTATGAGAAAATCGATCGCTAATCTAAATTAGTTTAATAATCTAACTTTTCCTTCTAATTAGGATGTAGTGCGTAAACGCGTTAATGGACGAAAATTGGATGTTGGTCGGCGGATATCAAAGTAGTTCTTTGAAAACTTAAAAACTTTGTTTTACAGATGTTAAATGATGGATCTTATAAGGATGAGAGTGGTTTTATATGGCGTATAATATGGATAACTGTTCACGGTATATTACTAGTAGGGTAATGTTATATTTAGATACTAGTTTATTGACCCGTGTATGTATGAGTATTTCGGAAGTATATTTGAGATATTAAAATTTTCAAATAAAAATAATACAATAAATAAAATATCAAATAAAACTTACGTATGTCAGAATTTTTAACAAAAAAAATAACTAAATTTTTTGAAGCACTTCTTTGTAGACTACAATTGTTGTTTTGTTTGTAACATTACGACTGATGTCACAATATTTTTTTTTTACTTTTAACATGTGAAAGGCAAACTACTAACTAAATGACGATTTAAGTGCACATGTTTAAGATAACGATAATATACATGCAGTTTTGTACACACGAGCATTACATGACGAAACCTGGAATACAACATAATCCAATAGAGAATCGTATGATAATTTAACGAATCAAATTAGTTGATAAACAGGCTCATCTCCATACTTAAATCACACTACTAACGACAACATGTCTTACCTATTAAAAGGGCTTGCATTTCTACTTTTAAAGCCGAATTTTCGTACACCTTGCAAGTAAAAGAAAAAAAATGACTCACGTGTTAAATTTAAAAAAATCAAGAATGATTTCATGTTCTATGTATAAAAAATTAACACTTTTACTTTAACATTACATTTAGCTAACTACATGCACTAATAATATAGCTTCACGACCATCAAGAACAACTATCTTTACATCTCTGAATTTAGTTTTTTAAATATAAAATATATCATCTTTTAATAATACATTTTATTTTTAACCATCTTATAAAATTTTCAAAAGTAATTCTAATAAGACTGAAAATCTTTAAAATCAATAACTAAACATTTTGATTAACATATTCAAGTTGACCACTCAGCTCATCACCATAATCCCAAAACAAGTCACTTAGCTAAACAAAAAATTACATACTCACTAATATTAATGGATAAGAAAAAAAATTAAGAATATACTAATTTAAAAAAAGTGCCACTACAATAAAATTTATACCAAAACGTTGATAAAAATGAGACGATCGTAAATATATAATTATTTTTTCTCTAAACAAAATATATCAAAAGTTATTGAACATAATTTATAAACAGTCTATTATTAATTACATTAATATATAATTTTTATTAATCCCCCTCAAATATTCTTAAAAGGCAAACTCCCTCCCAATTTTCAATTAGCCACTTCCCTAATTTTTTTAAATTTTTTTTGAGAATTGATTAATTTTAAATTGAAGGTTGTAATTGGTTGATTAAGTCTTAATTTATATTTATTTTAGAAAAATTGGTAAGCCATATATATATATATATATATATATATATATATATATATATATATATATATATATATATATATATAAGACTTACCAATTTTCTAAACTAAATATAAACTGAGACTTAATCAACCAATCACAACCTTCAATTTTTGTTGTATATATATAAGCCTATCTTTGTTGAGCCAAAACTATAATTTAGATGAGAAAGCAAAAAAGGTTCAACATTGCATATAGATTTAATCAAAAATTGTTTGTGACACTTTGCAAAATTATAGAAAATTATTTGAACATTTGGGACAAAATAACACAAGATGGTTTAGGAAGTAGAAACAAATTCGAAAATCATAATTGAAGCCTGAAAGTTTCAAGATTTAAGAAAAAAAAAAATCTAAATTGAAGGCTTGAGAGTTCGAAATAATAAGTCCTCGTATTGTCTAAAAAACGCTAAAGCTAATTAAATAAATAAATCACTATTAATCAACCTTTCATATTTTATTTAAATAAAGTATGATTTTATAATTAACTAATAAAATAAAGAGGATAACTATGTACATAGAGATAAAATAGAATATATTTAGGACAATACTAAAGATGACATTCACTCAAATTCATGTTCCCTTAAACATAGATGTGCTTAATTAAACCAGATTAATATGAATTTTCTAGAAGTTGATTGATAACTTTCGCTCAATCTCTCGCACTGCTAGGACACGGTTCCTATGATTTTCATCTCTAGACCTATAAAATAACACATATCAAATTACCGTTCAACTATGGGATTAGATCTTTCATGACCCCTAATTGCAGAACTTTCGTTACAAGTATTAGTCTTTTTAGCAATTAACTAGATTATTGGTGTTTAATTTCAACCCCCCTTTCTAGCGAGTTGCCTACCACTTCACCTAAGTGAAATGTAGAAGAAATCACATAATTATGACACTTTCATGATCAATAAATACATGCAATTAACAAATAAGACACACAAAGGTTAAAGCTAAAAGTTTTGAAGGTTCTTTAATTGATAAACATATAATTATTCAAGAAAACATCAAATAATCCATAAGATCAATTAATCAACTCTAGTCTAGCGATTCAAATCATCCAATTGAATATAAGAGTTAACTCATAGACAAGTTGCAAAACATCAAAAACAGAAAAATATAGAGTTCATGCACCATTATACACAGATGATGAATCAAATCAGTCATATAGAAGATGTAACCTTCGATCTTTAATCCTCAGGCGTAATCTGTAAAATGTCTGACCTTTTGGCTTAATTCCTTGCAAAAATATGCCATTGACGGCCCAAAATCGCCTCCTTTGGGCTCTGGTATGAAACCCTAGGATGAAAAATGAATTAATCGAATGTTAGGGTTAAAACATGATTTATAAGCATGTTTGTCGACTTGTTTTGCACTGCGAGGTTAAGTGTCTCACACCGCAAAGAATTTCTTGGAAAATAAACTTCATTTTAGGATGAAATTGTAGCTTGTTGAGACTAGTTTCCATGACCACTTGAATCACCTCAATCCAGTTTGTACGAGTAAGATACGACTAAAACGGTGAAGGTATGTCGACGCTGTCAGCTTTTCTTATTTTATTCAATCGTCTTCACCATTTTCTTCAATTCTTCTCACAAGAATTCTAAAACACATAATATAATAAATTAAGTCTTAATTAACATAATTTAATATAAAAATGCATTAAAGAATGAGATCTCGGATATTAATGATATGTATAATGTAGCCGAGTTTATATCTCTTATTGAACCGGCTGGGTTTCCGGTCGAACCCGATAATGACCCATTTTGTGTTTTTTTTATTTGTTTTTTTATCTATGATGATATCAATTTTGATGATAAGTAAATAAGGACATAAGAAGGATTCGAGATATCAATTTTGATTGAAAATATTTACAAAAGCAGTAATTTGAAAACACAAGCTTAGACACTAATACACAAAAAATATATATGCATATATATTGAAAACCGGGTTGGCCCGGTTTTTAAACGGTTAAACCGGTTAACCCGTGACCCACTTATCATATAGGGTTATCTAAAAACCCTAGTTTAAAACATTGATTACTACTAGGGAGATGATTTGTATACAACACTTTTTTTTTATAAATAACAATCATGATTTTTATTTTTCTATAAACCAATTAACAAGTTTTTACAATTACATATTCAAAAGTATTATTGTCTAAACATATATTTTTTCGTGCAACAAAAAAATACGGTGTACAAATCATCTCTAATCACAACTATATAGATTTGTTTGGTTGAATTAACTCGTAGCTAATTTGGAAAGTAGTAACCAAAAATTGAAAGTTGAAGCCTTTATTTTATATGTGTTTGACATAATAATTAGAAGTTGGAGCTAACTTTTATTTGGATTTATATATTTGCATAGTGGTTGAAAGTCGAAACGGGAAATATGATACAAATAAACAAAAGTTAATTGATAAAAAACAAATCGTTAACATAATTATGTAATTTTACATATTAATTAACAGCTACAAAATTATTTTAAAGGCTACTTTAAATAGCGTTTCCATCTATAATTTTTTTGTTGTATAAAAGCTTTTAGCTTCATATTTAAATGAACCTTCATACATACCTGCGGCTGCTCACTACCACCATCTCTGCCGCTACCACTTATAGTCTGGAACCGAAAAATGGTTTCATTTGTTTAACAATTTAAAATCTCATTTATACAATGGAAGTATTGATTTTTCAAGAATACTAATGCATGTTATTAACTTTGGTTTGTGATATGTAATATTTGTGGAGAAAAACGGGGTGAATGCATTTTGATGTAAGTTGGAGTAAAACCATAAAAATACTTACCAAACCTTATTTTTCATACCTAATTTTATATGAGATCAAGATTCCACATTTCAAAATTTCAAGTTTAGATACTTCTTAGATGATTATGTAGCTCTTCTAAAAAAATTACAAATATACAAAAGACAATTAATATATAACATAAATAAACATGTAATAATGATAAATATTGAAATAAGAAAAAGATGGTACTATGTACATAACAAAATTATCTTATATAAGAATCAATATATAATATATTATTAATTTATACCATAAACACTTATAGACGTTATGTATAAATATTGTTATGAACAAAATAAACTACCTACGAAAAAACATATAATTTGCTAAGAGAGAGTGATTACGTAGAGTGATGGTTAGTGGTTACGGGGGGCCAAAAAAATTCCACAATAACTTATAACAATAATATAAAAAATGGACACAAAATACAATAAAAGTTTGACTTTAAGAATAATAAATAAAGAATGAAAAGAAAAAGAAAAGGTTAATTGTAGTAATAAAGTAGGGGGAAGAAGTGTAATAAATAAAATTGTAAGAAGAAAGAGTTATCGGCTTGGGAGTGTAAACATAATTAAAGACACAGATTGACACGTACGCACGCACGCATGTAGGGACGGAATTTATTATTTGCGTTTATACAAAATAATATTTACTTTAATTTAATTTAATATGGAGACAGGAATCAAGTCTGTTACCGACCTGCTTCCTTTATTTTTCTTTTTTTCTTTTCTTTGTTTCTAGTTGAAGGGTATAAATGTATAATTAAATATGTTGGTAGCTTCTGCTTTCAAACCTATAAATTTAAATTGCGTAATCATTTTGCAATCCACCATTACGGATTGATAGATGCTAATCAAGTGTATTTTCCTAGCTACGCTCCTTCAATTCCATGTTTATAAACAATGACACCGAAAGTTCTAAACTTTACGTGCAAAATTATACATATAAGTTGAATTGGTAAAGCCTAATCTTGTCTTATTACGTTTAAGTGAAATGAGTGGATATCAGATAACAGATGATCAATTCAAAAATAATTAAAATTATAGATTAAGATCAACGTAAGTGTTAAATATTTGAGAAGGTAAAGAAAAAAAATTAACATACGACTTCATATGTCATCTTGTAATAACTAAGTAAGAGAATTAATTAATTTCTTTACTATCACTTTTTCTTAAAAAGTTTTTATTTTGACGAGCAAGAAATTTTTTGATAGAAAGACCTATCTCTAAGACCATGCACATCGGAAGCAACGGTAAGCAAGGGTTGCCCTTACCCTCCCTAGCACACCATAATACATGCAAGGGTTCAAGAGGGTTCCCCCTCTTGGAGAGTTCCCCAACCCGTGTGTGTACCCTCTCTTTTTTTTTTCTTTCTTTTTTCTTTTTATTCTCTCTATCTCTCTTCGTCTCTCTCTCTCTCTCTCTCTATCTCTCATACATATAATTAATAATAAAATATTAAAGGGGTAAGAGAGGGTTAAATGTGGAGGTTTGAGGGTTAGAGAGAGTTAGAAGTGGGGATGATGTGGATGTTGATATGACAGTGAATTTGGAAGGGTAAGTATATGTTGGATGCACATGGTCTTGGCAGAGATAACCAACACATGCAATATCCAAATACAACCCATAAAATACACAATATACTATAATTAATTTAATAATATTAAGAAACTAACAAAAGAACCCTTCCATAAATCAATATAATCATCTTTTCTGACCATTTACGCCACCATCTAAAGTAAAAAGCCTTGCAGAATTGTATCCACCACAACTTGCAAAATAGTAGTTAACTACAAGATTAATGAATTTGTATCATGCAAATGTGTTAAAAATTAAACCTTAATTAAATACAAATAAGCCTTACATGAGTATGAATTGTATATAAGAAAAGCAGTTACCAGTTATCGGCAGGATAAGGAGAACAAATATGCGAGAAGATTTGTGTAGAGCTAAATGGAAATACATATTCGGTTAATAATCAGTCATTAAACTTGGAAAAGGGGTTATGGGAGATTGGGAGACAATTGTACATTGCTGCAGAAACTTCAAAAAATTGGATTTTCTCTATGTAGAGGATTTCATTTTTAATACAAGAAGTTAGATGGTAGGAGCTCTCATGTTATTGATTAAGGCTAGTAATGGAATGGGTATTGTTCATTTAGATTCTATATTCTATCATAAAATCATGTTTCATACTCTGTATCGCCCCGTCAGGTATGCTATTATCAAATAACTATCGGCGCTATTATCAAATAATTATCGGCGACACGGGTATACCCGTTGGTAATTGGGTATCCCATTTATACTTTTAGCCCATTTTTTTTTCTAAATTTCATTTACTTGATCTTCATGCGAATCACGTCAAATAATGAGTTTGATTTTTCTAAACTTTCATTTTCTATCAACATCATCATTCAACAAGTTTGACGTTTAATAGGCGTAATACAATCACCATATCACCATACAAATTAAGTTTAAACTATCTGAATTTCATGATAATCTAATTTAAATCGTTACGTGAAAATGAAACGAAGTTTTTTACCAAAGTGTTAAAGAGAAATGCATGAGGACTGTTAGTCTTCTAATTTCTGTTATTATATACGTTAATAAAATTATAATATGTATTATATTTATAATAACACTATAAAAATATAAATGGTTTGGCATTAGGATATATGGGATCGGGTAGGGGTGTTCATTTTCGGATATCCGGATTTTCGGATATCCGAAATTTTCGGATAGTGGATTTCGGTATCCGAATCCGAATCCGAAATTTTGGATATTCGAAATTCGGATATACGAAATTTCTGATTCGGATATCGGATATCCGATAATTTCAAAAAATATTTTTTTATATAATTTTTAAAAAAATATATAATTACTAAATAAACATATTTTAAACTTTAATCATAAAAAAATAGCTCAAATATGTTTCAAAATTAAAAAAATACATGAATATAAAACTATATATGTTTAGAAAATTAGATAATTAAGCAATATAAATATAAAAAAAATAAAAAATAAAAAATATTTCCGGATATCGGATATCCGAAATATCTGAAACTTCCAAAATTCACTATCCGAATCCGAAAATTCGGATATCCGAATTTCGGGTATCCGAAATTTCGGATAATTTCGGATCGGATTTTCGGATAATTGATTCGGATGTTCGGATTCGGATTATTTTGAACAGTGAACACCCATAGGATCTGGTAATTGAGCGGCTATTGACTACTTAAAGCCATAACCGTCCCAAACCACGAGATTTTTTTGGATGAATTCCCATACACGCTCTAATAACCATTTGCCAGTCACAAATACTTATTACGATCGAGTATTTTTACCATCTCAATTATTGATGGACTACAATTCTTTAGAGTGAGATTAGTATTTTTGGGTGACGACTTCTAAATCAGGTACTTCATGTGAAATCTGTTTTCCCCAAAAGAAGAATTTCTTGTCTCCAACTTGTGTGTTTTTGTTATGAAAAAGGAAGAAACTATTGTTGACTATTCAACATTGCTTTTTGATGCTCGGATAGCTAATGGTGTTTGGATGAAGATATCAACACAGTATAAATTAATAATGCACAACTTATTATGTATGGATATATGCACGAATTATCACCTTCAAGGAAAAAAAATGGTATTAGAACTTGGAAGGAAAGAAAGTCAAAATAAAAAAAATCTTTATATAATAGAGAGGCCCGTGAATTGGGGAATATATAGGACTGGGTTGTTACGTTATCCTCGTAATTGATAACTACTGAATGAACCTTTCTTTATTAATAACTTTTTGTAACATAGATTTCCATTTCACTTACGATAATTCGTTACGTTTCTTTAAAAGAAAATTTATCTTTTTTTCTTTTACTTTAGTTCTTCTTTATTTCCTTTTGTAACTCTCACGATTTACGTTTTTGCTATGTTCTCTGGTTAATTAAAGAGAGGAAGGGAAAAGAAAAGTAATCACGAGAGGTATTAGTTTTGAGAAATGATTTGTACAAAACATAAATTACTACACTAGTCATATATAACAAAAAGTAGTTGTTTAGATTATTGTGGCTTTACATTTATAAATAAGAGCAATAGTTACTAGGTTAGTAAGGATATAAGAGTTATGATAGAACATGAGGCAGTGGCGGACCCAAATTTTTTTTTCACCGGTGGCACCATATAATGCGAAAATAAAATTAAATAAAATTGAGGGTGTGGTTCGGGTTTTTTCTCGGGTTTTCGGCTAATCGTGTCGAATTAACGCGATTTCGGCGGTTATTCTGGTATTTTAGGGCCAAAATTTAAAACAAAACACAATTTATATGAAGTTATGTCAACTAAAATGCTATTTTAAAGGTATAAATTGAAATATTAACCTATTTTTTATCATTTTTTTAAAGTATCGTTTTTCTTTTGATTTTGATGGCATCACCGGGTGCAATCCAAAATTTTACCGGTATCAACGTCTCAAAAATTCGACAATCGACACTGCGAATCGCCAAAAGACCGGTGGCGCTTGACCCCCCCAACATGGAGGTCCGCCACTGACATGAGGTATATTCGTAGGATTTTGGTAAAGTATTTACCTCACTAAGATTGTGGCTTTATATAAATATATATATATATATATATATATATATATATATATATATATATATATATATATATATATATATATATATATATATATATATATATATATATATATATATAGGGTAAGGTTATATAAAGAACCTCTCTTAAACATATAACCTAAAGAACCTCCTCTGGTGTTGACACATGTCACATACTTTAGGGACAAAAAAGGAAATAAAAAAAAATAAATAGGCGTCTCACAGCCCCCCCCCCCCACCCCAGCAACCTCCAACTATTTAAAAAAAACCCAATTTATTTTAAATGATCATAACTCGTTCGTTTTTAAGAATTTTAACAAAAAAATTATACCGTTAGATTCAGTTTTTCGTCCTCTTTCAAACAAGACCGGACTTGATATATTTCAGAAACTTTTTTTTTTGAAAATGTACATTTTGCATTTTGAGTTGTGTTCATTATAAATGCAAACTGCAAAAAACGAAAAATATGCAGAATGCAAAATCCGTAGAATGTAAACATAGAACCATAGAAACGTAAAATGCAGAATGCAAAATATAAACATGCAGAATGCAAAATATAAACATGCAAAATGCAAAATTTGCATTTTGAGCTGTGTTCATAATTATGTAAATGCAGAATGCAAAAAACGAAAAAAGCAAAATATGAACATGCATAATGCAAAATCCGTATAACGTAAACATAGAACCGTAGAACGTACAATGCAGAATGCAAAATATAAACATGCAGAATGCAAAATATAAACATGCAGAATGCAAATTCTGCTGTAATCGCAGAATTGGAACTCACTGTAATCACAGGTTTGGTCTGGGTTTTATTTTTTGTCGTAAACCGGGAAGCAGTTGGCTATGTGTTTTATCATGGCATTTGAGCTGTGCATATACTTCCAGCAGGTTTCCGGGGACGGAATCTTCTTTAGGGGGGGGGGGGGGGGGGGGAGATTTGTAACACCCGCATTTAGGGCCCGGTCATGATGTGCGGTGGTAAGTTATTTTAATTTATATATTTAATTGTTTATATTTATTTGCTATTTATTTATATATTTGTTTGATGATTACTTGGTATTTAATTGGACAGCGAGTTAATGGTAAAATATTAAGTTGAATATTTTATATGTTAATTGGTACCTTATGATTCGTTTTTACACGAGAGTCCTGAATAATACCTCGTTGTTTGTTTATTAATTGAATATGACCGCTTTATTTAGGTTCTTGTATACCAGATATCAGTATTTAACACTGTGTGGTGTATAATTTAAATTCCCAGCCGACCTTATGTTCTGTTTGACTATTTAGATGTCAAAGTGTGGGTTTTTATGTTTGTAATTGTTTTCTTTGGAGAGAAGGAAAGCCAAGAACAACTCCAGCCTTTAATCTTTGATTTGTGTGTGAGAAATTACTGATTTAAGGTATGTTCTATTGTGCTTGATTAGTTCTTGATCTACTTTGATGAATTCTTGCATAAAACTTCTTGTTTGACAAATCTAGGGTTCAAAATTATGTGGGTTTATACCCAATCCAAAATTGATTCATGTTCCTGCAAGCTTTTGATGTTCTATGTTCTGATTTCGAGTTAGTTACATGAGTAAAATCTGTATTTGTGGATTAAAGCTCAAGAACACCATTAATGGAGGTTTAGGGTGAAGATGAGTTTTGATTTGAAGAGGAATTGATGTTTAATTGTTTGTATATGTTTTAGATGTTGGATTCCATGTTTCATGATGTATTATAGTGTTTTAGAACTGTTTTTATACATATATTATGGCTGCAAATCGAGTTTGTTTGCTGTGAATGAGGACTGGAACGAGCAGAGACAGAACAGACCTGCAGATGCTGCCCAGCAACCTTCGCGGCGCGGAGCATGGGTGTAACACCGGTTTTTCGAGCTTAAAATTAGAGTAAATTAAAACTTTATTTACACCAAAAGTTCGCAGCGGAATAAACCACTGATTACATATTAAGTATTTCTTATCAACTTGGCGATCACAAATAACGGATCAAGCCAAGTACCAAAATTAAGGCAGTGTTACCACTACGCACCGACCATCGTTATATAGTATCAGTGTTAATAAACTACCAGTGTTCCAAAAGACATATACAATAACACTAACCACAGCAACCCGCCTCGCCAGGCCATCTGATCACTATCCTGCGAAAAGGGAAATATCACGAAACATTAGCTACACTAGCTAGTGAGTACAAGTATCACATAAGCACCAATAAGCATGCTATCACGTCACAATAAAACACACAATGCTAAGTTATCACGTAGCGGTGTGCCAACATGTCAGCAGGATCATATCTTGCGGGGTTGCAAATCCCGCTCAACGAATCCAACTGAGAAAATCAGCAACACCAGTCCATGCTGGAGGGGAAACGAAAAGCAACCCTCCCCCCGAGCACGTTGCGGAGCCACCTAGGCTCAATTAGGCCTTAGTTAAAAACCAAGACCCCACTGTTTGTCGAGGAACGGCGGCCTGCAGAACCTTTACCCCAGAAAATCACTCGTGGGAACCGCTAATCCCTGAATAACACTCAAGGGACCCAGCCGCATCGGCGACTGACCTCAACCCCTGCGTCTGTCCGGACAGGAATCATAAACACGTTTGACCCATAGGGTCCACAGTACGCATGCGTATCACATATCACAATTTATATCACATGGTATCACTATAACACTGTATCACTATATCACATAGCACACAACACAGGCACACAATAGCCCTACTTACTGAGTCTTATGGGAAACCGGTACTCACCTCGATATCACAAGAGGCAGATATGAATCCGAGAATCCCAAGAACACACTGAGTCGTCCGAATCACCTAACACATAAGGTTCAGGCTTGGTTATCACTTACACGTAACACACACAGGTTAGAACACAAGTTACACAAGCTGTCCGCACAAGACAACCTTCTACGGCCGCAGAGGATATATCCTACGGCCGTAGGACACATGAAAAACCCTTCCTACGGCCGTAGTATCCAGTCACTACGCCCGCAGAGGTTCCTTCCAACAAACAATGTACTACAGCCGTAGAAACTCTCTTCTACACCCGTAGTAGTTGTTCTTTGGTGAACTACGACCGTAGGTTATGTACCTACGCTCGTAATCCTTGTTTCATCGTCCGTAGACGGTAATTCACACGAAAACACACCCTACGGCCGTAGTAACCCTGCCTACGGCCGCAGTAAACACCAAAGGCTTCCTACGGCCGTAGGGTTTATTACCTACGCCCGTAGGGAGTGCCTGCACAGCAGGTCTTCGTCCCTGTTTTCGCACAGCTTCTGCAACTCCCGTTTTTGACACTTTAATCGGTCAAAACTTAGTTTTCACTACTTGTACACAATAGTTGACATCAAAGGAAACTCATAAACACCTTTGGACACAAGCACAATCCACAAACACACCATAAACACCATCAATTTGGTGTTTCTTGAACACAAACACAAAACTAGGGTTCTTGATCAAAAATCACTTACAAGTAAGAAGAAGAACCGTGGATAAGCTACTGATTTGCTTCTGAAATCACTTGAACCAGTTTGTTTCTTGATTATTTCTTCAAAATCTCCAAAACTTGAAGCTTAGATGAGTTGTACGTGAATGAGAGTGTGTTTGTGTGTATTTCACATTGACCCAGGGGATAAGGCATAACACTAGCCGACCTTGGTGTTTATTATTAAAACACGGGGTATTTTGTTCCCCTTTCCAACTTACAACTTAACACACGCTATCCCGTTTTACCTAACAGGGATATCTACGGAATCATTACACGAAACCGTATAACACGATGTCACTTTTAGACACAACCTACACTTTTCACATTATCACATTAATTAACACGAGACACGTTAGTCACACAAAACACTTAATTAATTTCACTTAAAGTCACTGTACAAGCTCTAAAGCACAAAGTACAACCCTACACTGCTAGGCCCATTTACAGGGTGTTACAAATCTACCCCCCTTAAGAAGATTCCGTCCTCGGAATCTGATCACTCACGAACAGGTGGGGATATCGAGCTCGCATGTCATCTTCAGTTTCCCAGGTCATATTCGAATCTAGGTTATATTTCCACTTCACGAGAACGAGCTTGATCACTTTCTTACGTAGCTTTTTAGTCTTTGAGCCGAGAATCTCATTAGGTTCCTCAACGAGGCGCTTTGAAGCATCAACTCTCAGCTCCTGCAGTGGCAGGACTTGACTCTCATCCACTTTACACTTACGTAAGTAACACACGTTGAAGGTATTGTGAATACCCTCAAGTTCTGGAGGTAACTCCAGAGACACAGTTTGATCATTGACTTTGCGTAGGATCTTAAACGGCCCTATGAAACGCGGACTCAATTTGCCTTTACGGCCAAAACGGATAACACCCTTCCACGGAGAGACTTTCAGGAAAACCCGATCGCCCTCATTAAACACCACCGGCCGACGTCTCGGGTCAGCGTACACTTTCTGTCGATCACGAGCGGCTTTCAGCTTTTCACGCGCCACTCTCACTTTATCAGCTGTAATTTGCACTATCTCAGGTCCGGCGAACTGTTTCTCGCCAGGTTCTAGCCAACACGTGGGAGTGCGACAACGTCTCCCTTACAGCATCTCGAATGGAGGCATCCCAATACTGGAATGGTATGAGTTGTTATAAGCAAACTCAATCAACGGCAGATGTGAATCCCACGCTCCACCGAACTCAAGTACACATGCGCGAAGCATGTCCTCCAGGGTTTGGATAGTCCTTTCTGACTGGCCGTCTGTCTGAGGATGGTACGCCGTGCTCAAGTGAACACGAGTGCCAAGCTCACGCTGTAAACTCTGCCAAAAATTCGAAGTAAACCGCGGATCGCGATCTGACACAATAGAACACGGCACTCCATGGCGCGATACCACTTCAGCAATATACAACTTGGCTAATTTATCCAACGAGGTAGACTCGCTGATAGCCAGAAAATGAGCACTTTTGGTCAAACGGTCAACTATGACCCAAACAGCATCATGCCCTCTGAGTGTTTTCGGCAACTTTGTTACGAAATCCATCGTAATATTATCCCACTTCCACTCAGGAATTTCGAGTTGCTGAAGATTACCGTATGGTTTCTGGTGCTCAGTCTTCACTTGCGCACATATTTGACACTTTTCCACGTAGGAAGCAATGTCTCGCTTTAAAGTAGGCCACCAGTACAAGGATTTCAGATCATGGTACATTTTGGTGCTGCCCGGATGAACAGACAGTCGAGACTGGTGAGCCTCTTGTAGAATCAATTCACGATTTCCCCCATACAGAGGCACCCAAACACGAGACTGGAAAGTCTTTAACCCCCGGCTATCATCTGCAAGTAGATCCTTTTGCTTCCGCATCACTTCAACAACAAGATTCTCGTCAAGCAAGGCAACAGATTGTGCTTCCTTCAATCTCGCAAGAATATCAGGAATCACCACAAGCTTCATGAACTTCGCCTCAGCTGACGAGCTTTTGCGACTAAGAGCATCCGCCACCACATTGGCCTTACCAGGATGATAACGGATCTCACAGTCATAATCTTTGATCAATTCGAGCCAACGCCGCTGTCTCATATTGAGCTCTTTCTGTGTAAACACGTATTGCAGACTCTTGTGATCCGTACAGACCACACACTTGGTACCGTACAGATAATGCCGCCACAGCTTCAGAGCAAACACAATAGCAGCTAGCTCAAGATCATGGGTCGGATAGTTACCTTCATGTGGCTTTAACTGTCGAGACGCATATGCTATCACTTTATCACGCTGCATTAACACGCAGCCAAGCCCCGAATAAGAAGCATCACAATAAACGACGAAGTCATCAGACCCGTCGGGCAAGGAAAGAATCAGAGCCTCACACAATAGCCGTTTCAGAGACTGAAACGCTTGTTCCTGCGCCTCTAACCACACAAAAGCAACGTTTTTCCGAGTAAGCTTAGTCAAGGGACCTGCAAGTTTAGAAAAATCACGGATAAACCGCCTATAATATCCAGCTAGGCCGAGAAAACTACGAACTTCAGAAGGAGTTCGGGGAACTCCCCAGTTCATCACTGCATCGACTTTCGCAGGATCTACTTTAACACCATCCCTGCAGATCACATGACCAAGGAAATGCACTTCACGAAGCCAGAACTCACACTTTGAAAACTTTGCATAAAGCCTTTCTCGCTTGAGAGTTTCAAGAACTTGCCGTAAATGCAACTCGTGCTCGGCTTCACTTCGGGAATACACAAGAATATCATCGATAAACACAATTACGGATTTATCCAAGAAAGGACGACAAATCCGATTCATCATATCCATAAACACAGCAGGCGCGTTGGTTAAGCCGAACGGCATAACCAAAAACTCATAGTGGCCATATCGAGTGCGAAAAGCAGTTTTAGGAATATCATCTTCACTAACCCGCACCTGGTGGTAGCCAGAACGAAGATCAATATTAGAGAAGCAAGTTGCTCCCTGCAATTGATCGAACAAATCATCAATACGCGGAATAGGGTATTTATTCTTTACCGTTCGCTTATTCAGCTCCCGGTAATCAATACACATACACATAGTTCCATCCTTCTTCTTCACAAATAGCACAGGAGCTCCCCACGGGGACGAACTTGGACGAATGAAGCCCTTGTCAAGTAACTCCTGTAATTGAGTCATCATCTCTCGCACCTCTGAAGGAGCAAGATGGTATGGAGCTTTAGCTACAGGCGTAGCCCCTGGAACAAGGTCAATCTTATACTCTACATCTCTTACCGGCGGCAAACCCGGCAATTCGTCTGGAAACACCTCCGGATAATCTGACACTACCGGAATATCCTTGACCACTTGCTTTTCTAGCTTTGCATCAATCATATGAGCTAGATAAAACTCGCAGCCTTTAGAAATCGATTTCTGAGCTTTCATCACCGAAATAAGAGGAATATCAGACTCTCGACGTTCCCCTCTAGCTACAGCACAAGACCCATCGGTTAAAGGAATCTTCACCATCTTTTTCGAACACAGAATCTCCGCGTTCAGACCACTGAGCCAATCCATGCCAACGACAGCATCAAAGCCCGCAATTGGCATAAGAAGAAAAGAAATAGGAAAACTATTCCCGTCCACGTCAAGGTTAACACAGGGAACACTATCCGTAACCGAAACTATCTTACCACTAGCAATTTCAACTTTAATCGGCTCAGGTAACACAGATATAGGCAATTGTAGTTTATCACGAAAAGCCACAGATATAAAAGAATGGGTAGCTCCAGAATCAAATAACACACAAGCTGGAACAGAATTTACAAGAAAAGTACCAGTGATCACATCTCCAGCAGCTTTGGCTTCTTCAGTTGTCATCTGAAAAGCTCGGCCCTTGGCGCGAGGAGCGCCATCTTTCTTAGGTTGAGCAGAAGACCCACCAGCTCCAGCTCCAGTATCACCCCTCTGTCTCTTAGGGCACTCTGTAATCCTGTGCCCCGGCTTTTGACACTTAAAACAAACATTCTCTTTGAACGAGCACTCTGTAGCTGCGTGCCCCTTCTCACCACATCTCATACATCTGGTAGTAGCCTTCAAGCAGTCACCAGAATGGTAAGTACGACACAAAGAACACCAAGGATTATCAAACCTCGGTTTCTTACTCGAATCCACTTTTCCACCAGCAACAGATTTCCCTTTTGAAGTACCAGCCTTTGAATACTGCTGAAACTTCCTCTTCTGGCCCTCCACAGTCTGATCACCCTTACCCTGGCGACGATCACCATCAATCTGTCGGGCTATCTCAAACGCCCGATCCAAAGAAACTGCAGCTCTCACATGAGCTCGATCCTCTAGCGGCAACATATTCACAAACTTCCGCATTTTTGCCCTCTCATCAGTCACAAGGTGTGGTATAAACCTTACCTTATCAGTAAAGGCATGGATAAGGTCCTCCACCGGTTTGTCTCCCTTACGGAGAGTATTGAACTCGTTCTCCATCCTCTCAAGATCGTAATCAGTACAGTACTTGCTCTTCACTTTTTCGGCAAACTGCTCCCATGTCAGAGCAGCAACCACCTCTTTACTCAGCGTATTTTTCACAGTATCCCACCAATCCAGAGCTTTGCCTTTTAACATACGACCCGCATACTTGACACGGTTCTCAGCTTCACAATCACAGGACTCAAACACTTGATCCGTCTCGCGCAACCAACAGATAGTCTCTGAGGGATTATCACTACCCTCATACACCTTCGGCCCGCAAGACTTAAACTTCTTGTAAGAACACTTCTCACGTTGCTTGCCCTTAATAGCTTCCCTCAGTAGCTCCCTAGTCGAGCGAAGCTCCTCCTCAAGCAACAAAATATACGCCTCAGAATCTCTTCCCTGCCTCGAGCCCTGAGTGTCTCGCCAAGAAGACTCCTCCTGGGTTTCAGCACGGTGATGTGAGGCTTCATCCTCCATCTCTTTCAGAGCTTCCTCAGTGTTAGCACGTCGTTCAGACATTCTACTCACTCACTTTCTATACACAAGGGGCGAACACGTTTATTACACTTAATCACAATTTACTAACACACAAGTTAGTTCACATTGAGCAATAAACACATAACGCTCACACTCAGCCCCAATTACTCCTCTAGGAACACTTAACGATGATCAAGCCCGAGTTTGAGATCGAATACTTTCACAAGTACCCGATTCCCTCAAACTAAGGCTCTGATACCTAATTGTAACACAGGTTTTACGAGCTTAAAATTAGAGTAAATTAAAATTTTATTTACACCAAAAGTTCGCAACGGAATAAACCACTGATTACATATTAAGTATTTCTTATCAACTTGGCGATCACAAACAACGGAAAAAGCCAAGTACCAAAATTAAGGCAGTGTTACCACTACGCACCGACCATCATTATATAGTATCAGTGTTAATAAACTACCAGTGTTCCAAAAGACATATACAATAACACTAACCACAGCAACCCGCCTCGCCAGGCCATCTGATCACTATCCTGCGAAAAGGGAAATATCACGAAACATTAGCTACACTAGCTAGTGAGTACAAGTATCACATAAGCACCAATAAGCATGCTATCACGTCACAATAAAACACACAATGCTAAGTTATCACGTAGCGGTGTGCCAACATGTCAGCAGGATCATATCTTGCGGGGTTGCAAATCCCGCTCAACGAATCCAACTGAGAAAATCAGCAACACCAGTCCATGCTGGAGGGGAAACGAAAAGCAACCCTCCCCCCGAGCACGTTGCGGAGCCACCTAGGCTCAATTAGGCCTTAGTTACAAACCAAGACCCCACTGTTTGTCGAGGAACGGCGGCCTGCAGAACCTTTACCCCAGAAAATCACTCGTGGGAACCGCTAATCCCTGAATAACACTCAAGGGACCCAGCCGCATCGGCGACTGACCTCAACCCCTGCGTCTGTCCGGACAGGAATCATAAACACGTTTGACCCATAGGGTCCACAGTACGCATGCGTATCACATATCACAATTTATATCACATGGTATCACTATAACACTGTATCACTATATCACATAGCACACAATAGCCCTACTTACTGAGTCTTATGGGAAACCGGTACTCACCTCGATATCACAAGAGGCAGATATGAATCCGAGAATCCCAAGAACACACTGAGTCGTCCGAATCACCTAACACATAAGGTTCAGGCTTGGTTATCACTTACACGTAACACACACAGGTTAGAACACAAGTTACACAAGCTGTCCGCACAAGACAACCTTCTACGGCCGCAGAGGATATATCCTACGGCCGTAGGACACATGAAAAACCCTTCCTACGGCCGTAGTATCCAGTCACTACGCCCGCAGAGGTTCCTTCCAACAAACAATGTACTACAGCCGTAGAAACTCTCTTCTACACCCGTAGTAGTTGTTCTTTGGTGAACTACGACCGTAGGTTATGTACCTACGCTCGTAATCCTTGTTTCATCGTCCGTAGACGGTAATTCACACGAAAACACACCCTACGGCCGTAGTAACCCTGCCTACGGCCGCAGTAAACACCAAAGGCTTCCTACGGCCGTAGGGTTTATTACCTACGCCAGTAGGGAGTGCCTGCACAGCAGGTCTTCGTCCCTGTTTTCGCACAGCTTCTGCAACTCCCGTTTTTGACACTTTAATCGGTCAAAACTTAGTTTTCACTACTTGTACACAATAGTTGACATCAAAGGAAACTCATAAACACCTTTGGACACAATCACAATCCACAAACACACCATAAACACCATCAATTTGGTGTTTCTTGAACACAAACACAAAACTAGGGTTCTTGATCAAAAATCACTTACAAGTAAGAAGAAGAACCGTGGATAAGCTACTGATTTGCTTCTGAAATCACTTGAACCAGTTTGTTTCTTGATTATTTCTTCAAAATCTCCAAAACTTGAAGCTTAGATGAGTTGTACGTGAATGAGAGTGTGTTTGTGTGTATTTCACATTGACCCAGGGGATACGGCATAACACTAGCCGACCTTGGTGTTTATTATTAAAACACGGGGTATTTTGTTCCCCTTTCCAACTTAACACACGCTATCCCGTTTTACCTAACAGGGATATCTACGGAATCATTACACGAAACCGTATAACACGATGTCACTTTTAGACACAACCTACACTTTTCACATTATCACATTAATTAACACGAGACACGTTAGTCACACAAAACACTTAATTAATTTCACTTAAAGTCACTGTACAAGCTCTAAAGCACAAAGTACAACCCTACACTGCTAGGCCCATTTACAGGGTATTACAATGGGGTGGCTCGCGGCGCGAGGCCCCCTGCACCAGCCTTGCAACTTCTGTTTTGCTTTGTGTTTTCTTGTATGCTGTTATATGCTACTAGTACATACTACATACGTGATTATAGGATATTTATGAATTGTTTTTGATGAGGAAACATGTGTAGAAAGACTTGAATTAATTATGCTCAATTAATGACAAAAGGCTACTTTAATTGTATGAAATTGACTTAAATGACTAGTGTTCGTGTTTTATTGATAGATACATGTTAGGTATAACGGTTAAATTATGACCCGTTTGTGTAGCTACTTGATTTTTAGAGTTAATTGGAATTTGATTCACTAATCTATTTGTATTGTGTTCTCAGGGAATCCGAAGCCTCAGTGACATTAGACAACTGGGCTTGGTGTTTGGAGGACACAGGTGAGTGGACTTTTAACTCACGAACTGTATTAGTTGTAACGGTATTAGTTGCAGCAGGTTTTACTGTTTTATGTATTGATAGACTTTCTGGTCTAGTAATTGATATGTTGGTGCTATAGGCATACGTTGTAATTGGTTAACAGCTGTTTGTTGACACTGGGTTGTTTTGATGGGGTCAACCATGTTAGGCTGGGCTTAATTGTCATCGGCTAATCAGTATTAGACCTTTTGATGCATTTGTTGCAACTTAAGGGATTTTATAGTGTGAGAATGACAAGTGGGCTATCCGTAAACCTATGCTAGGCAGGCATTTGGTTGAAGGTTCGGCCGAACCGCCGGTCCTCTGAGATATTTGCTGATTTGCTGTTGTGGTATTGATTGTTATTTCTGATGCTTGTCGTTTGTTAAACTTTCATTCACTTAGCTATGAGCTAATTCCCCACATTAAACTCCAATTTGCAGGTTGTTGTAGATCTTGCTTGTTGCTGGGAGTTTTGATAGTTTGGGAATGTCTGACACACACACTCTGATATATTTTGTTTGAAGAGCCTGTTTGTAATTATGTAACACTGGCCTTTGATATACTGACACTTGTGTCAGTCGTCGGTTGTTTTATAACATCCTTGTGAATAGGTTTATATTTGTTTATTCGTTTCCGCAGTGATAACTCTTTTAAAAAAAATAGCGGTGTTACAATTTGGTATCCGAGCCTCGGTTTAGGTTTGCGTGCACTTTTGTGTATTCAATTCCCAAATCTTGGCTTAAGTTTGGTCAGACATTCCTTGCGTGATTGTGGGGATTAGGGTGAATGCAAGTTTATTGTTGTAAGTTGTTGTTAGTATGTTGTGTACTAACGGTTTATCTAATAAGTGTTGAGGTGTTGTGATTGAAACAGATATGGCCGATAATGAAAACCTGACTAATGCCCCCTTGACCCCAAGAAGAGTTGGTACTTCCTCTGCACGTCCTTCAGAGATTCCTACCTCAGCGGGTATTGTAGATACAGAAGTTGATACTGATCGAGAGGAATATATTTATCAGTTAGAGGACCAGTTGCAGGAGCTTAGAGGAGAGGTACGGGAGCTTCGGCAACAGAAACAGGTACAGACTTCTCAGGCACAGATTCCTCTAGTGATTTCTACCCAGTCTGAGGTTCCTCCAGTATCGGTACCTATTTTCTCTACATATCAGCCAACTCAGCCTCAGTATTTCTATCCAGTCACATCTTAGGGGTCTTATCAGTATCCTATGTTTGGGTTTCCATCTCAAATGGGACCCAGGAAATGTCAGTACAAAGAATTCAGGGATTGTAAACCAAAGGAGTACCAAGGGAGCACAGATCCTGCTGAAACTTTAAACTGGTTGAGAGGGATGACTAAAGTTTTGGATGCTTGTAACTGCGAAGAGGAGCTTAGGGTTACTTATGCCACCAGGATGTTCACAGGGGATGCTTCGGCTTGGTGGGATTCGTTGACAGCTCACCTCACCAAAGCATAGATGGAATCTATTTCTTGGGAGCAGTTTCAGAGGAAAGTTTGTGAGCAGTATTGTGGTGCATTTGAGATGAATAAAATCAGAAAAGATTTTATTGATTTGCATATGACTGAGAGGATGACGGTTGATGAGTTGATCAGACAGTTTAATGAGAAGTTGAGGTTTGTAAAGCAGTGGGTGCCAGATGAGCCTTCTCAAATACAAAATTTTGTTGGAGCTTTGTTACCAGAGTACAGAGGTAACACTCGATTAGCCAACACTTTGTCACAAGCCTTTACCTTAGCTAAATCAGCAGAGGATGACGTCAAGGCACGTGATCAGATGAACAGGGATAAAGCTGCCTTGCAAAAATCAAAGACAGAGCATACTGGTACTCAGCAGAAGAAGAAATGGCAGGGTAACCAAGGACAGGGTAGGCAAAACCCTAGAGCGGCTGTTGGTGGCTCGGGTAAGAGGTTACTGTGGTGTAAAAACTGTAAGTCTTCTCACACCGGACCTTGTACACTCCAGACTTTGCGATGTATCAGATGTGGTGCATTGGGACACGAGGTGAAAGATTGTAAATTCACTCGTAATATGTGCTGGAACTGTCAAAAGGAGGGTCACAGGTCAGGAGATTGTCCTTCTACAAAGAAGACGGGGTCAGGTTCAGGGGCAGCAACAGTTGGGGGATCATCATCATCAGGTCAGAAGAGGAAGAACCCTCATGCACCTTAGGGTAGAGCCTTTCGTATGACAGTAGATGATGCTACTGCCACCGATGATGTCATCACTGGTATGTTTCTCATAAACTCTGTACCTGCACGTGTGTTGTTTGATTCCGGGGCTAATCGCTCCTTTATTTCGGTGGCTTTCTGTGATAAATTGAAATTGCCTACTTCAAATATTACTGCTCCACTAGAAGTAGAGATAGCTGATGGTAAAATAGTTCCAGTCACAACGGCTGTGTCTGGAGCTGAAATTGACATTGATGGTAGTTGTTTTCCAGTCTCTTTCTTGTTAATGCCTATATCTGGATTTGATGTTGTTTTGGGTATGGACTAGTTGAGCCAGAATAGGGCTAGCATTAAATGTCATAAGAAGCTGATTTCTTTTCCTTTATCTGACGGGTCACACGTAGTGGCTCGCGGGGAGAGGCTTCATTCTGCTTTCCCTATTATCTTGTTTATGAAGGCTAGAAAATCTCTGGCCAAAGGGTGTGAATCTTTCCTTGCTTATGCTATTGATGTCAAAAAGGAGAAGCAGATTATTTCTGATATCCGGGTGGTTTCGTAATACCCGGAAGTGTTTCCTGATGAATTACCTGGGTTGCCTCTGGTTCGTGAGGTAGAATACAGAATTGATCTAATTCCAGGTTCGAGTACCGTGGCTAAAGCTCCTTACAGGTTAGCTCCTGCTGAAATGCGAGAAATGATGACTCAGATTCAGGATTTGTTAGATAGGGGTTTTATTCGTCCTAGTTCTTCTCCGTGGGGCGCACCAGTTTTATTTTTTTAAAAAGAAAGATGGTACTCTACGTATGTGTATTGACTACAGGGAACTGAATAAGAGGACGGTTAAAAATAAATACCCTTTACCCAGAATTGATGATTTGTTTGATCAGCTGCAGCGTGCTTCTTATTTTTCTAAAATTGATTTGCGCTCGGGTTATCACCAGGTACTTGTTTCTGATGCTGATATTCCTAAAACCGCGTTTCGTACCAGGTATGGTCATTATGAGTTTTTAGTTATGCCTTTCGGTTTAACTAACGCCCCTGCTGTATTCATGGATTTAATGAACCGGATTTGTCGACTGTTTTTGGATAAATTTGTGATTGTATTTATCGATGACATCCTGGTATATTCTAAAACTGAGTCTGAGCACGGACTTCATTTGAGGCAAGTTTTAGAAACTTTAAAACATAAGCATCTTTTTGCGAAATTTTCTAAATGTGAATTCTGGATGCGGGAGGTTCAATTTTTGGGGCATGTTATTTGTAAAGATGGGGTTAAAGTCGATCCAGCTAAAGTTGAAGCGGTTATGAACTGGAATGCTCCTAAATCACCATCTGAGATTAAAAGTTTTCTGGGACTGGCGGGTTACTATCGCAGATTTATCAAAGACTTTTCGAAAATTGCAAGTCCTATAACAAAGTTAACCCGTAAAGACGTGCCATTTAAGTGGAATGAGGAACAAGAGTTAGCTTTTCAGATTTTGAAACAGCTATTGTGTCAGGATCCTATTCTTGCACTACCTGATGGATCTGATGATTTCATAGTTTATTGCGATGCTTCCTTTGCAGGTTTGGGTTGTGTTTTAATGCATCGTGATAGGGTTATTGCTTATGATTCTCGTCAGCTGAAACCACACGAGAAGAATTATCCAACCCATGATTTAGAACTTGCTGCTGTAGTTTTTGCATTGAAGCTGTGGAGGCATTACTTATACGGCACTAGATGTGTTATCTGTACTGATCATAAGAGCCTGCAGTATGTATTTACCCAGAAAGAGCTTAATATGCAGCGTAGACGGTGGTTAGAACTGATTAAAGACTATGATTGTGAGATTCGATACCACCCGGGGAAAGCAAATGTTGTAGCAGACGCTTTGAGCCGCAAGGGAGCCGGTAATAGTATCCGATTCATGCGTGTTGAGATCGTTTCTGACTTGGTGGATAGACTCAAATCGGCTCAGCTAGAGGCCTTGAAAGATGAAAACCTGAAGTCAGAGATCATGGTAAAGAGAAAAGCTGAGTTAGTTGATGATTCACGCGGATTAAAGACTTATCAGTCTCGTGTTTGGGTGCCATTACTTGGGGAGCTTCGGGGTTTGATTTTGTCAGAGGCTCACAAGTCGAGATTATCTGTTCATCCTGGTAGTACTAAAATGTATAACGATCTTAAAGTACTATATTGGTGGCCTACAATGAAGACAGATGTTGCAAAAATCGTGGAATCTTGCCATATTTGTGCACAGGTCAAAGCAGAACACCAGAAACCTTACGGATCTTTAAAACAGCTGGAGATACCAGAGTGGAAATGGGAGCATATGATGATGGATTTTGTATCCAAACTTCCATGTACTCAGCGGAAACATGATAAGATTTGGGTGATAGTTGACCGTTTGACGAAGAGTGCTCACTTTCTTGCCACCAGCGAGACAGCTTCACTCAGCAGACTGGCTCAGTTGTAAATTGATGAGATTGTATCCAGGCATGGTATTCCTCTTTCTATTGTTTCTGATCGAGATCCTAGATTTGTTTCTAACTTCTGGGCGAGTTTACATCGTGAATTGGGGACGCGTGTTAATTTGAGTACTGCTTATCATCCTCAGACAGACGGTCAGACTGAGCGTACCATCCAGACACTTGAGGATATGTTACGCGCCTGCGTCTTAGAGTATGGTGATTCTTGGGATTCACACTTGCCTTTGATAGAGTTTGCGTACAACAATTCGTATCACTCGAGTATCGGTATGCCACCTTATGAGATGTTATACGGTCGTTGCTGCCGTACTCCTACTTGTTGGTTAGTGGCAGGTGAGAAATAGTTTGCGGGTCCCGACATTGTTCAGATGACAGCTGAGAAAGTCGCTATTGCCCGAGAAAAGTTGAAAGCTGCCAGAGACAGACAGAAGATGTACGCAGATCCACACCGCCGACCAGTTTCGTTTGTTGAAAGTGAGTTGGTCTATCTGAAAGTTTCTTCGTGGAAAGGGTTTATTCGCTTTGGGAAGCGTGGGAAACTAGCTCCACGATACATTGGTCCGTTTCGGATACGACGGATAGTCAACGACCAGACTATTACTCTTGATCTTCCACCTGAGTTAGCGGGTATTCATGATACTTTTAATGTCTGTTACTTGCGTAAATGTAAAGTTGAGGATGAAAGCCAGATTCTCCCGGTACATGATTTGAAAGTTGATTCGAAAAAGCGGTTAGTAGAAGAACCCGTTGAGATAGTTGATCGTAAGATAACGAAGCTTCGTAGAAAAGAGGTTCCTATGGTTTTGATTAAGTAGAAGTACAGTTTAGGTTCTGATTTGAGGTGGGAGACTGAGGCAGACATGAGGAACCGCTACCCTAACCTTTTTGAGCGCGATGAGATTTGTAACACCCGCATTTAGGGCCCGGTCATGATGAGGCGGTGGTAAGTTATTTTAATTTATATATTTAATTGTTTATATTTATTTATATATTTGTTTGATGATTACTTGGTATTTAATTGGACAGCGAGGTAAATGGTAAAATATTAAGTTGAATATTTTATATGTTAATTGGTACCTTATGATTCGTTTTTACACGAGAGTCCTGAATAATACCTCGTTGTTTGTTTATTAATTGAATATGACCGCTTTATTTAGGTTCCTGTATACCAGATATCAGTATTTAACACTGTGTGGTGTATAATTTAAATTCAGCCGACCTTATGTTCTGTTTGACTATTTAGAAGTCAAAGTGTGGGTTTTTATGTTTGTAATTGTTTTCTTTGGAGAGAAGGAAAGCCAAGAACAACTCCAGCCTTTAATCTTTGATTTGTGTGTGAGAAATTACTGATTTAAGGTATGTTCTATTGTGCTTGATTAGTTCTTGATCTACTTTGATGAATTCTTGCATAAAACTTCTTGTTTGACAAATCTAGGGTTCAAAATTATGTGGGTTTATACCCAATCCGAAATTGATTCATGTTCCTGCAAGCTTTTGATGTTCTATGTTCTGATTTCGAGTTAGTTACATGAGTAAAATCTGTATTTGTGGATTAAAGCTCAAGAACACCATTAATGGAGGTTTAGGGTGAAGATGAGTTTTGATTTGAAGAGGAATTGATGTTTAATTGTTTGTATATATTTTAGATGTTGGATTCCATGTTTCATGATGTATTTTAGTGTTTTAGAACTGTTTTTATACATATATTGTGGCTGCAAATCGAGTTTGTTTGCTGTGAATGAGGACTGGAACGAGCAGAGACAGAACAGACCTGCAGATGCTGCCCAGCAACCTCCGCGGCGCGGAGCATGGGGTGGCTCGCGGCGCAAGGCCCCTTGCACCAGCCTTGCAACTTCTGTTTTGCTTCGTGTTTTCTTGTATGCTGTTATATGCTGCTAGTACATACTACATACGTGATTATAGGATATTTATGAATGGTTTTTGATGAGGAAACATGTGTAGAAAGACTTGAATTAATTATGCTTAATTCATGACAAAAGGCTACTTTAATTGTATGAATTGGACTTAAATGACTCGTGTTCGTGTTTTATTGATTTATACATGTTAGGTATAACGGTTAAATTATGACCCGTTTGTGTAGCTACTTGATTTTTAGAGTTAATTGGAATTTGATTCACTAATCTATTTGTATTGTGTTCTCAGGGAATCCGAAGCCTCAGTGACATTAGACAACTGGGCTTTGTGTTTGGAGGATACAGGTGAGTGGACTTTTAACTCACGAACTGTATTAGTTGTAACGGTATTAGTTGCAGCAGGTTTTACTGTTTTATGTATTGATAGAATTTCTGGTCTAGTAATTGATATGTTGGTGCTATAGGCATACGTTGTAATTGGTTAACAGCTGTTTGCTGACACTGGGTTGTTTTGATGGGGTCAGCCATGTTAGGCTGGGCTTAATTGTCATCGGCTAATCAGTATTAGACCTTTTGATGCATTTTTTGCAACTTAAGGGATTTTACTGTGTGAGAATGACAAGTGGGCTATCGGTAAACCTATGCTAGGCCGGCATTTGGTTGAAGGTTCGGCCGAACTGCCGGTCCTCTGAGATATTTGCTGATTTGCTGTTGTGGCATTGATTGTTGTTTCTGATGCTTGTCGTTTGTTAAACTTTCATTCACTTAGCTGTGAGCTAATTCCCCACATTAAACTCCAATTTGCAGGTTGTTGTAGATCTTGCTGGTTGCTGGGAGTTTTGATAGTTTTTGGGAATGTCTGACACACACACTCTGATATATTTTGTTTGAAGAGCCTGTTTGTAATTATGTAACACTGGCCTTTGATATACTGACACTTGTGTCAGTCGTCGGTTATTTTATAACATCCTTGTGAATAGGTTTATATTTGTTTATTCGCTTCCGCAGTGATAACTCTGTAAAAAAAATAGCGGTGTTACAGAGTATGTGGCTACTATAATGTAACCAAAACTGATTTTATGGGTGAATGAAATGTTTGTTGGTTGTTAAAAAAAAGTTTTGAGGTCAAGGAGTCATGTTGTTTATTTTATTGGGCTTCGGAAATACATGTCTTGGGCTGATTTTGTTTTGGTGTAGAAAGTTACACCATGTATGGTTTGTTGTTTTTGTAGTGATGGATGTATGATGCTGTCTGCATGGATATGGCTTAGGTGCCATATATTTGTAAGCTGAGGACTGTTTTGTTGGTATTAATGGTATTAATAGTATTGCTTTTTAAAAAAATATAAAATGCAGAATTCAAAATTCAAAATTTTCATTTTGAGCTGTGTTCATACTAAAATGCAAACAAAATTTTCATTTTAAAAAAAATTAAAAAAAAAATATGGGAAGAGTGATCTTGTTTGAAAGATGATTAAAAAACTAAAAGACTGGTATAATTTTTTTGATTAAATTTACAAAACTTAAAAAGTTATGACAATTTAAAGTATTTTGGGGGTTTTTTTGTTTAAATCATGGGTTTTTTTTGGGGAGGGAATATTCCATATTTACCCTTTTCTTCATAATTTAATACATAATAATTACAGTTTTGCCATCGTTCAATCTCATCCGTTGATTTTGATAATCTAGTGGTCCAGATTGGTTCTTTAGGTTCTTTGTTTAAGGAGGGGTTCTTTGTTGATCCAATTTATATATATATATATATATATATATATATATATATATATATATATATATATATATATATATATATATATATATATATAAACAAAAGTTCATTCGAGAACCGTTGTTAACGCGAGAACCGCGAGAACCAATCTAAGCCGTCCAATTCTCCCTCCTTCATTGTAATTGCCCACCCATGAATTCCTCACATGCACCCTGTCACACCCTATCCCTCCACGCTCTCCATCCATGATACTTCCCATATCCAAGGAACGGCTGAGATTGGTTCTCGCGGTTCTCGTACTAACAACGGTTCTCGCATGAACCTTTCCCTATATATATATATATATATATATATATATATGGATGGATGGATGGATGGATCCAGATCTACGGGCCGGCCAGCCCCGGCCGATGAGCATAGGGAATCTATACTCGAGCATTCGACTGAGCCCCTGACTGGATAGGTGAGGTATCACTCTTGATCTTTTTTATTGGGGCCTACAACTTCTCCGAGCCGACTAGCATCCATTTCCACTGCGCATTTTTTTTAACAAAGAAGACTACTACAGGATCGAATTCGATTTCCATGGTGCACTGGTCGTCCCATACCTTCTGCCTGTCTCATATGTGTGGAACCAGGTCTTTTTCGGTTCCAGCCCTCCCTCGAATACATAGGGTAGGTAGGACTGGGTGAGAAAGGGTTCCCTGTTGCCAATAAACTTTCCCCGGCCTTCGATTCCCTTTACTCATAAAGGCTCTTATGGTCGGTACTAACTAAAGAAAAAGAGTCTTCTTTCTAAGAGTAGGCGTGGAGAGATTTTTGAGGGGAAACTTGCAAGTACAGTTTGGGGGGAGACGGGCGTCGACCTAACCTTATGAGTATTCGGACTATAACAGTTCCGTTGAACAGTCACTCACTTTTGACAGTTATACAATTCCAGAAGATGATTTAGAATTGGGTCAATTACATTTATTAGAAGTGGACAATCGAGTGGTTGTACCAGCCAAAAGTCATCTACGTATTATTGTAACATCTGCTGATGTACTTCATAGTTGGGCTGTACCTTCCTCAGGTGTAAAATGTGATCCTGTACCTGGTCGTATATATATATATATATATATATATATATATATATATATATATATATATATATAGGGGAGGGATCAAACGAGAACTGTTTTTCGTACGAGAACTGCGAGAACCAATCTCGGCCGTTCCTTGGATATGGGAAGTTCATGGATGGAGAGTGTGGAGAGGATCAAGTGTGGCAGGGTGCATGTGAGGAATTCATGGGTGAGCAATGACATTAAAGGGGGGGAAATTGGACGGCTTAGATTGGTTCTCGCAGTTCTCGTACGAAAAACAGTTCTCGTTTGAACTTTTGCCTATATATATATATATATATATATATATATATATATATATATATATATATATATATATATATATATATATAGGGTATGGTTAAACAAAGAAACTCCCTTAAACATAGAACCTAAAGAACCCCCTGGTGATGACACGTGACACATTGTTTAGGGGCAAAAATGGAAAATTGAAAAAAAAACGAAATTCACGTTCTTCTTCAGCTTCCAGCGACCTGGGCCTTTTTAAAAAAAACCCATTTACTTTAAATGATAATAACTCGTTCGTTTTTAACAATTTTAACAAAAATAATTATACCGTTAGATTCAGTTTTTCGTCCAGTTTCAAACAAGACCGGGCTTGATATATTTCAGAAACTTTTTTTTTCAAAATGCAAAATTTGCATTTAGAGTTGTGCTCATATTAAATGCAAAATGCAAAAATCATGCAGAATGAATAATGCATAATGCAAAAAACATGCAGAAATGCAAAATCATGTAGAATGCAAAATGCAAAAAACATGCAGAATGCAAAAAACATGCAGAATGAAAGAATGCAAAATGCAAAAAACACGCAGAATGCAGAACGTAAATCCGTATAAACATGCAAAATGCAAAAAATGAAAAACGCAAAATATAAACATGCAGAATGCAAAAAACTATAGAACATATGCTACCAAAATGCAAAATCTGTATACACAAACACTACATGCTGCCAAAATGCAAAATCTGTACACAGAAACACTACATGATGTCAAAATGCAAAATCTGTACACAGAAAACACTACAACTGCCAAAATGTAAAAAAAAAAAAAATCATTTTCAAAAACAATTTAGAAAAATATGGGAAGAGTGATCTTGTTTGAAAGAAGATTAAAAAACTAAAAAAAGGTATAATTTTTTTGACTAAATTCACAAAACTTAAAAAGTTATGGCAATTTAATGTTTTTGGTGGTTTTTTTTAAATTCGTGGGTTTGGGGATGGGTGAGAATTACATGTTTGCCCTATTCTTCCTAAATTAATACATAATAATTACAGTTTTGCAATCGATCAATCTCATCCATTGATTTTGATGATCCAAAGGTCCAGATTGGTTCTTTAGGTTCTTTGTTTAACACATGGTTTTTTATTGATCCATTTATATATATATATATATATATATATATATATATATATATATATATATATATATATATATATATATATATATATATATATATATATATATTGATATTGGATCAATAAAGAACCATGTATTAAACAAAGAATTCAAAAATAACTCGTTCGTTAACATTAAATGATCATAACTCGTTCGTTTTTAACAACTTTAACAAAAATAATTATACCGTTAGATTCAGTTTTTCGTCCACTTTCAAACAAGACGGGGCTTGATATATTTCAGAAACTTTTTTGCATTTAGAGTTGTGCTCATATTAAATGCAAAATGCAAAAATCATGCAGAATGAATAATCAAAAAGCAAAAAATATGCAGAAATGCAAAAACATGTAGAATGCAAAATGCAAAAAACATGCAGAATGAAGAATGCAGAAAGCAAAAAACATGCAGAATGCAGAATGCAAAAAACATGCAGAATGCAGAACGTAAATCCGTATAAACATGCAAAATGCAAAAAACGAAAAACGTAAAATATAAACATGCAGAATGCAAAAAACCGTAGAACATATGCTACCAAAATGCAAAATCTGTATACACAAACACTACATGCTGCCAAAATGCAAAATCTGTACACAGAAACACTACATGATGCCAAAATGCAAAATCTGTACACAGAAAACACTACAACTGCCAAAATGTAAAAAAAAAATCATTTTCAAAAACAATTTAGAAAAATATGGGGAAGAGTGATCTTGTTTGAAAGAAGATTAAAAAACTAAAAAAATGGTATAATTTTTTTGACTAAATTCACAAAACTTAAAAAGTTATGGCAATTTAAAGTTTTTGGTGATTTTTTTTAAATTCGTGGGTTTGAGGATGGGTGAGAATTACATGTTTGCCCTATTATTCCTAAATTAATACATAATAATTACAGTTTTGCAATCGATCAATCTAATCAATTGATTTTGATGATCCAAAGGTCCAGATTGGTTCTTTAGGTTCTTTGTTTAACACATGGTTCTTTATTGATCCAATTTATATATATATATATATATATATATATATATATATATATATATATATATATATATATATATATATATATATATATATATATATATATATATATATTGGATCAATAAAGAACCTTGTATTAAACAAAGAATTCAAATAACCAATCTAGACCATTGGATCATTAAAATTAATGGATGAGATTTGTGGCAAAACTGTAATTATGATGTATTAATATAGGAAGAAAATGACAAATATGGAAAATCCCCTCTCCAACAACTTATAAGTTTTAAATTTTGTCAACTTTTTAAATTTTGTGAATTTAAACAAAAAAAATCATACCAATTTTTTAGTTATATATATATATATATATATATATATATATATATATATATATATATATATATATATTCAAATAAAAGAAAATTAAGGTAAAAAAAGTAGGGAGAATCCTGAGCATGACATGTGTTTTTTTGTAACAAAATTAGTTGAGGGGCATTTGAGACATTTTACCACATTTTCTCCCTCCTCCCTTTATACTCGGTCCCCACTTCCCAGATTCACAGTCGATAGATTAGTGCCCTGCTCTCTTCCCTACGAAAACCCTAATACAGTAATACCATCGCCACCACCAGGCATCGTCGCCGCCTTGGCATCAACGCCGCCTTGGCATCGTCGCCTAACATGAACCCGAGTCGTCACCGACCACAATAATCAAAGCCTTCCCCGTCTCTTTCTCGCCAAAGCCTTCGCCGTCTTTGGCGCGATGAACAACTCCGGCGATGCCCTTGATGGTTTTTGATGAACTACGCCGGCAATGAACTACTCCATCTCGTCGTATCTGTCGCGATGAACTACTTCGGCGTCTCATGTGCATCAGATTTACATAGTATGTATGCCCTTCATTGTTTTTGATGAACTACTCCGGCGATGAACTACTCCGTCTTGCTATCTTAGTCGCGATGAACTATTCGCCGTCTCCTGTGCATCGAATTCACATAATATGTATTCACTTGATAGTTCTTGAAGTAGGTTTCTAGGATTCAAGTTTGTGATTCTGTTGTTTTGATTTCTGTTTGGGATTCAAAAACCAGATTTACAAAGTATGTGATTCTCCTGTGCCTGTGCATTGCGATGGCCATGCATAAGGTTTGCTCTAAATTCTGGTGTTGTTTTTGTACTTCAGTTTTGTGATTCTGATTCTGATGCACCAGATTGTAATTCTGTTTTGATTTCTGTTGAACACAATTGTTGAATCCGATAGTGATGCGTTTGATTTCTGAATCGTATACTGATGCATTATTTGTATTTTGAGAAACTTGTATCATTACCTTTGATTCAAAGTTTTAGTATTGTGCATCCGATCTTTTATGTTTTTGTTTGATAAATATATGAGATTGTGCTTCAGCTCCTTTTTTTATATCTTTTGATATATTTACTAGATCGTGCATCGGTGTTTGGATGAATCAGTTGTTGAATTATCGTGAATCAAGAAGTTCTCGTATTAAAAACGGTTCTCAAATAAAATTCTCGCTCTTTATATATATATATATATATATATATATATATATATATATATGAGAGAGAGTTATGCGAAAACTGGTTTATTTACAAAAAGTGCGAGAAACAATTTCACCCATTGATTGAGTTATAATCTTGGGGTCCACATTAATCATACTTAATAATTTTATTTAATTCAAAAGGTATATTAGTAAACAAAATTATTCTTTCCCCTCTCTAATTAATTTTTTAGATTTTGTTTACAATTTTGTTTTTATTATTTCAAATTTAATTTTTTTCAAAACTTTATATATTTGACTGTTCATTAATGAATTATAATAATTTAGTAGGAATTTTTTTATCTATTACTACTAAAGTTAAGAACTAATATTTGTGTTCAACCATCAAAGAAAATAGTTCATTTATATCTTTGTTCAATAATGAATAACCTAAAAGATAAACAAAAAAAGCTTAACAATAATTATCTAACCAACCTTAATACACACAAAGGTTATGTTCATTAATAAATAAAACCATTACTAGTAAAATAAAGACAAAATCTTAAAAACCCAAACACTAAATAAATGTTCATACTATTCATTGATGAACAACGATCTAAAATAAAAATATTTAGAATTATTTAAATACTAAAACACATAAATAAAAGAAAATAAAAATAAGAAAATGATAGAATAAGGTGGTGTGCGGCGGCAGTGATGGTGGTGGTACAACCCTAGCGGCGGCTGTTCAAAAGAATAGCAGCGATGGTGGTGAGCTTGAGGTTGTGAGGTGGTGTGGTTCTCGCGGACGGTTTAAATCCGGTGAGCTGGGCATATCATAGGCGACGGCGGTGGTTGCATGTGTTGCAAACGTGGGCGGTTCAGATTGAGGAGTTCGGTGTGTTGCGGATGACGGTGGTGGTTGTCATCAACAGACGATGGCGGTTCAGCTCCGGTGCTTGCGAACGAGATAGATGTACAAACATGAGTTAGATGAGGCTGCATACGAGATAGATCTGGTGAATTTAAGGGTCATGGTGCCGGAGGGAAGGCGGCAGACGGGTTTATCATGTGTAGACCACTGCCAGTGACGAATGTGAGGCAGAGAAGGAGGATAACCTATGGTGGGGTTTTAATGGAACGTGGGAGAGAGAGAAGGAGGAGAGAGAAGAAGCATGATGCTAAATTACTTGTTCGTCATTCTTTTGTTTAAATAAGTACAACTATATTTTATTTAGATTACAAAAATGCCATAGTTATTAATAGCCATTGATTAGATGATCTAAAGTACCATAATGTTTTTCGCACTTTTCGCAAATAAACCTCCTTATATATATATATATATATATATATATATATATATATATATATATATATATATATATGGTATGGTATGGTTCACACAGAACCAACCTTATATACAAAACCTAAAAAACCAATCTCGGCCTTTTGAATTAAATGACCAATGGTGGAGATTACGACTAAATATGCATTTTACGTAAATTGAATATGTTGTTTCTAATCGAATTTTCATTTATTATAAATCGAATATGCAGTTGTAATCTCAACTTTGATTATTCAAATCCAAAGGATGAGATTGTTTCTGTAAGTTATGTATTAAAGCTGGTTCTATATCGATCATTGTTATATATATATATATATATATATATACACACACACACACACACACATACACACTATATATAAATAGGAGGGTTCAAACGAAAACTGTTTTTTGTAAGAGAACTACGAGAAACAATCTTAGCACTTGATTAAAATTAATCAATGGCTTGTTTTTTTGGCGGCGTAAAAATGCTTTATTAATGATTTATTAATGACACATTAATGAGTGTTATTTAGGGAAAATCAAGTCTCACAAGTTAATGACGGCTCATTCGAACGTAATTTACGGTTGGGTAAACATATAAATTACCAAAATATCCCTATTAATGAGTCATTAATGTTGTTTATAACTTGCAGAAATAGTAAAAAACTTTTAAATGTATATGGGTTTTCCAAAATATATGGGTTTTCCTCACGCTTTATAAAAAACGTGAAGAAATAGTAAAAAACAATTAAAAAACTTTTAAATGTATAATATTAATTTTAAAAAGTTCACGCTTCTAAATGTGTAAAAATAGTAATGAATAGAAACTGAGAAAAGCTCACGCTTAAAAGTGTGAACTTTTATAATACATAGATGTTTTGCGATATGTTCAAACTTAAAAATGTAAAAACTTTAATTATTTGTTCACATTAATTAATGCGATACTTTAACTATATTTATCACATTTTTACATGTGAAATTTATAAAAAATTTGTCACACCTTATATTTTCATGCTTGTTTATAATTCTTTACATTTTAAATTGTGAAAATATTACTAAAAATTGTGAAAAATCAACATATTTGTCGTAGTGGAAATAGGAGATGGTTCAAACGAGAAATATTTTTCGTGCGAAAACTAATCTTAGCCATTATCTAAAACAAATTAATGGCTAAGTATTATAATTGCTCATTAATGAAGAGTATTTAAAATTTTTTTAGCTTATCTAATGACGACTTATTTATCCGGACTTAATTCACGATTGGATAAATATATAAATAGCCGAAATACCCTTATTAATGATATTATAAAAAGTTATCGTTTGATATATATATATATATATATATATATATATATATATATATATATATATATATATATATGTGTGTGTGTGTGTGTGTGTGTGTGTGTGTGTGTGTGTGTGTGTGTGTGTAACTATGATTTGTGCTATAGATTTGTTATATTTTAAATTTGTATTATGCAATTAGCTTTTCAAATTTGATATTGGTAGTTTAACTATGTTATTGTCATAAACTATATATTCTATATACTCCTTGTCTAATGTAGTACATGATTAGATATTTTAAAACATAACTAGTTGCACAGAAATGTAGAGCCAAATTATAAAAATACATATAAAAGTTGAAGTTAAAAACCATGAAATTGATCAACTCAAAATTTAACCGGTTTTTGGTTGTCGGTGCGGTTTGTTAGGCTAGTTTAGTGACCTGGTTTGAAAGTTAGGTTTAATCATTATTGAAACGGGAGGTTGCCGGTTTAGTTGCCTTTTTTTTACATTGACCGAACTATAAATACCTAATTCTTGTCTTTGTCATGTGATGCAATCAAAGAAAACCAAGAAACATCACATACAAATTTACATAGTTTAATTTGGCCATAGTAGTGGTAACTTGTGTTTATGGACGAGAACCTGTGATCTTTTAATTATTCGACTGTTTCTAAAATGTTATATTGCGAATCATATCTACGATCATTATAATAAAAAAACTCTAAAAACTATTTGTCTAGATCCATACAGAAGTAAATCCAAAATTTAGTAATTTCAAGCCTAAATGTTCTCTGCTTGCTCCAAGCATTTATCCTATTGATTTCGTAATTATAAGGTTTTTTTTTCTTTATGCTTCGTGAGTTCGTGTGAGGTCATAATTACATTTAAACCCCTAAATTCCAAGTATAGGCTTAAATAAACTGAACCTAATATGGATTATGAAGGTGTTGACTTTTAAGGTGTTGAACTTGGTCAAAATTTAGACGGTACTCACGAACGGGACAACGGGGTATGTAATTGCATGTCATCCCAAACTAGACTTGGTTTGACTTTATAATACTCTGTTGATCCACAATTAAGAAGAAACAACAAAAATGGAAGGAATTTGAAACTATTTTAACAAATATTCTGCAGATAATTGTTATAAGAGAAGAAAAAAAATGATTAAAGCTTTTGAATTACGCATTTAAAGACATATATGACCACACGATGATTGATAAAGAAGCATATATATACATATGTAAATAATTGGAATTGGAATATTAATCGTATTAGTGAGAATAAATTCCATAGTAATAAAAAAACAATGATTGATTGGATATATAGATGCCAATGTTCACATAATAACTTAATTATACTCTCACCATATATAAGTTCGAATATCTGGAGACGAATAAATTATAAAAGCAATGGACCTACCTACGTACCGGCCATATGTATGTGTGTGTTTGTGAGCTACTACATTAAATTGATAACTTTTTTATAAATTGATAACTTTTTTATATGCTTTATGATCTTAAAATATTGGTTGGTAGTTCAAAATGGATGCTAAAACCGGTCTTTATATTGTAAAATTAAAGAGTTAAACACTGAAAAAAAATTTGTTCTAGTCATTAATCTCTTTAAAACCAATATATGGTTCAATGTGCTAATCGAATTATATAGCATGGAACTATCAAGAACCAATAAGTTATTCTCGAACAGCAAAGAAACAATTACTATTATATAAAAGTATAGCTTGAATCTACATATAACTATATTAATGTACGAAAATCATAAGAAATATTACTAGTATATTGGTTAGGTTCCCTGTTTAGCCCCAGAGTTTTTCGGTCTAGTTGTTACTTACTCCCTACTATGGTGTGATCCTCAGTAAGTAACTCTTCACCTTATGTTTTGCGGTTTCAGTGGGCTATTATGTGTCTTGTTGTGCGAGATATTGCTTATGCTGTTGAAGTTTTGGTACTACGATGTGTTCCCTCACTTCCATGCAGCGTAAGTCATTATGTGCGTTTTCGTAGTATGCTGTCTATGTGAGCTGGATTTTGGACCGGTTGCTATAGTTTCGCTCAGCTACTGTTTTGCATGCTGGTGTGTGCTGCTGTGCGAGGTCTAGATGGTCATGGACTATGCTGATGTTTTGGTGATGCAGTATTGTGTTTGTGATTGTATGGGGCCGCGATGGTTCACTTTTGATGCATTTGTTTGTACAACAAGTATAGTGTCAAGTTGTGTTAGTATGTGTGCCCATAGTGTTAGCTTGCCGCATGTGTCCTAATGTAATATGAAGTGTGGTATAATTGTGTACTCATGAGTATTGTAGTACGGTTTTAATGATGAATGCAAGTATAGTTTTGTTTATATATATGCGAGAACCGTTGTTAGTGCGAGAACCGTTGTTAGTGCGAGAACCGCGAGAACCAATCTTAGCCGTTCCTTGGATATGGGAAGTATCATGGATGGAGAGCGTGGAGGGATAAGGTGTGGCAGGGTGCATGTGAGGAATTCATGGGTGGACAATAACATTGAATGAGGGGGAATTGGACGGCTTAGATTGGTTTTCGCGGTTTTCGCGCTAACAACGGTTCTCGCATGAACTTTTGTCTATATATATATGCCAAAATCAAATAATACATAATGTATTTTTGGCTTCTCAAGTCATAAATATTTGTCATATTCTCTTTTATGGCATTTAGTTAGTCCTTAAAAAAATTACATCTATCTACCTAAAAACACAAGACAAAAACTTTCCAGACGAGTTTTAGTTTTTATTAACCACTACAATATATAATATATTGGACAACTAGTTTATTGACCCGTGTACACACGAGTATTTTGAAAGTGTATTTGAAATATTAAAATTTTCAAATATAATGCAATAAATAAAAAAATCACCGAAAACTTATATACATTAGAATTTGTAACAAAAATAATAACTAAACTTTTTGAAACACTTCTTTGTAGACTACATTTGTTACTTTGTTTATAACATTAACACTGTTCTCACAAATCAAAACTTTTAAATCTTTTTTTACTTCTAACACGTGAAACGACAACATATAATTGACCATGTGTAAACACAAGTTTTCTGAGAAATAAACCAACTTCTGAAAGTGATTGTACTTGACTTTTGTTAATCGTCATAGCAAAACACAGCAACAGAAGAAATTGTCTTCTTTGAAATTTAACCGGAAGTTGTGTATGTGATAGAAATTAGATTCATTTCCATTCTATGAATATGTATAATTTCACTAATTAATGTTCTTTCTAGAAATGATTTTAACCTCAATAACATGTGCATCAAGCCGAATAATTTGTATACTTGTTCCATTGTATAAACCCTTAGACTGATCTAGATTCTTAAGTAACATAACACGAACATCTTTGCATTTCCACCACTAAATCCAAATTTTCGTACACTTTTCAAGTAAAAGACAAAATAAAATGACTCAAGTGTTAAATATTAAGAAATCAAGAATTGTTTCCTGTTTCGTGTATAAAATATTAACACTTCCATCTTAGTGTTACATTTGGATTACTACCTACACTAATAATATAGTTTTAGAACCATTAAGAACATCTATGTTTATATCTCTGAATTTATATTTTTAAATATATAATATATCATATTTTATTGATACATTTTATTTTTAACTCATATTTTAAAAAGGTTTCATACATCTTTCTAATAAGATTGAAATTGCATTAAAATCAGTAACTAAACACTTTGAATAGCATTTTCAAGTTGACCACTCAGTTCGTCACCATAATAAAAAAAAACACTCAACTAAACAAAAAACTACTTACCCAAGACTATTAATGGATAACAAAAAATTAAGAATACACTAATCTTAAAAAAAGTGTCATGTTACAATATAATTTATACCAAAACGTAGATAAAAATGAGTCGGTCGTAAATATATAATTATTTTTTCTCTAAACAAAATATGTCACAAGTTACTAAACATAATTTATAAACCATCTATAATTAATTAAATTAATATGCAACTTTTAAAAAAATCTCTCATATTTTCTTAAAAGCCCTTCACATGTTTTGTAAAACCCCCCCTCATAATTTGATACAACCCCCTCCTAATTGATTTGAAATTGAAATCGATGGGCATTAATCTTTCTAAAATTGTTTTTGAAATTGAATTAATTTGAAATTAGAGGTTGTAATTGGTTGATTAAGGCTCAATTTATGGTTAATTTAGGAAAATTGGTAAGCCTTGTATATATATATATATATATATATATATATATATATATATATATATATATATATATATATATATATATATATATATATATATATATATATATATATATATATAGGGGAGAGTTCAAACGAGAACTGTTTTTCGTACGAGAACTGCGAGAACCAATCTCAGTCATTCATTGAATATGGGAAGTTCATGGATGGAGAGTTTGGAGGGGATCAAGTGTGGCAGGGTGCATGTGAGGAATTCATGGGTGGGCAATGACATTAAATGAGGGGGAATTGAACGGCTCAGATTGGTTCTCGCAGTTCTCGTACGAAAAACAGTTCTCGTTTGAACTTTTGCCTATATATATATATATATATATATATATATATATATATATTGAATCAAGATCAAATAAAAAGAAAATTAAGATAAAAAGGGTAAGGAGAATTGAGATGATGACATGTGGCAATATATATATTGATTATCTTATCTTACCCCTTTATAAAGCATTTACAATTTGAAAACTCTTAAGTTATAAGTAAATTGAAATTATCAAACTATTCTCAATCAAAGTAAATGAAAATTGTTAAATGAAGTAACTATTAGATAAATTTAATGAGATTTATATATATATCATTTTAGTGAACAAACTTTCCATAATAAAAAATATTTAAAACATCAAGTCAATGTCAATTAATTTAATTATTACAAAAAAATTTAACAACTAAATATTTCATTATAAATATTGTATCATAATAAATTGTTAAACTAAATTATTAGAAAATGACTATAAACAAACTCATGAATTTTTATAACCTATAATCTAAATTCATAAACATTTATGAAATTTAAATGACTCAATAATTAAAAAAGACAAATCGCTGAGCAAAATTATTCGTCGTCGCCGCATTGACACGGGTACTATATATGTTAGTTTAATAAATGCACATACTTTTTTTCCTTAATTAGCAGGATAATTAAAGGCTAACAATTATTAACCTCAAGGGTACATATATTAAGATTGAGATTATTTAATTTTTAAATGAACTCCTAAGTTAGAATTTCTTAAGTTGATTATATATAACCTTTTAATTTGGACTTTGGAGCCTCCTTCTCGTATTAAAGGACTCAGTTTAATCAGTATATAAAGTATAAAATTTTAAGAGTTAATTGATTGATTTTTTAAAATCTAAACCGAAATAAAATATAAACTTGGTTTTAGACATTATTAACCCAACAAGAAGTTACGTCTAAATTTGGCTTTATTGCCGGACTTGAAGTTTATATATGATCATGTTCGATAGAGTATTGTTTTTAAAAAGTTACTACATATCATGTGCATCTATCAGTTATATACAGATGGAATATAATTGGTATCGATCTGATCTTTTCAATATAATAACATGAGCACCGGCCTTTTCTTCTTAGAAAGAAGCTAAAAGCATAAAGGAAAACGTATATATCATATATGTTAAATCGTTTCTCATTGTAAATAGCAACATTTTTAACTCTTTAACCATTTCTGGATCTAATTTTACTCCAGTACGTGATTTTAAAGAAGCGATTACTATTTTCTGTAAAATGACAGTAGAAGATCATGAATGGGTACGTAATGTGTGTGCATATATATATATATATATATATATATATATATATATATATATATATATATATATAGAGGAGAGAGAGAGAGAGAGAGAGAGAGAGAGAGAGAGAGAGAGAGAGAGAGAGAGTAATTAAGAGTAGGGTTAAAGCCATAAAATAACGGTCTATTTTTCTCATTTTCTCATTGTGGCACGTCACGTTTTTTTTTTACACATTTGACCAGTAAACTTATCAAAACCGTGTTGATGTGGTCATTTTGTGACCTGCAACCTGCAACCCGTTTTTAGCCCGTTTTTTACGATTTTTGGGTTGATTTTTTATCGTTTTGCGTATTTTTTTTTGTAGAATCTTGTAATTTGTCATTCATGAATTTTCGTCAAGTATTGAGGGAGGATTTCGAGCTCAAAGTTTTGTTTTTTTGTGTTAATGGATTCAAAAATAGGGCAGAAAAAAGATGTGTTATTAGCTTGATTCTTGATCATTTTACATAATTATTTTTATAGATTGTCGTAGATAATCTTTTTACCTTTCAATGAACACCAAATTCATGAAAAACCATCAAGTGTAAGCCAAGTTATTGCTAATTAAAGTCGATAATGACCCTATTCGACACCCTTACGGTATTTTGATGAATTGACACATTTTAAACTTGTTTTTATTCGTTTTTTGTACTATTTGATAGACAACTCGATTACCTTTCCATAGACTCAAGAAATTTTAATTTTCATCAAGTATAAATGAAGAATTTCGGTTTAAAGTTTTGATTTTAAGATGAAGAAGAAAAGGGGAAAGGTGACCTGCTATAGCAGATTAGCAGGTCAAAATAACCAAAATGAGCACATTAACACGTTTTTTATAAGTTTACTGGCCAAATGTGTAAAAAAAACATGACGTGCCACAATGAAAAAATGGGGAAAGTAGACCGTTATTTTATGGCTTTAACCCGTAATAGTAAGGTTCTTGTAAGATGTGTTTTAATGTAAGATGGGTAAGATGCAATCCCAGCCGGTAGATTCATCAAAAAGTCAACAAAAATGTCAATATTTGATGGAGCCAAAGACAAAAATTAATAAAGACAAAGGGTACAATAGGAAGAAAAAATTAGTAAATATATGGAAATAACAAAAATTTCGGACGTATATAAAATTGATGAATGTGTTTGCCATGTACAAAATTAAGCAGATGGATAATTAAACAATGATGAATATATTCAAACAACAATTAATAGTACATTACCAAACTGATTAGACGTGATACAGAAACAAACAAATTGATGAATTACTATATTCAAGGTGAAGAACATTTAGCTTCTATATTCAACCCATAAAATTGATGAATTTCTTTAATTATTTATTTTTTACAACTATAATCTACAAAACAAACAAATTGATGAACTAAAAAGAATCTGGAACCAAAAATCAGAACTTTTAATAACATGAATATTATGATGAATCGTATACATGTAGATATGAAAAGGTGTATACAAATTGATGAACTAAAAAAGAAATTAGAACGAAAAATCAAACAAAATGAGATACTGATGAAAAAGTTAGACGTATAAATGCGGATCTGATGAACTTCAGTGGAATTGATCAGATCTTGATCTGATGCAGATGAAGTGACATATATATGCGGGGGCGGTACATGTACCTCACCCCCAAGACTGCCGGATTTCAGTGGATTTCGTTGTGGCGGCGGCACAAAAACCCTTATACGGCCAGATCTGTTTTTCCAGAAACAGATTGACTATGCTCGTTTGAAGGTGTCAAAGATGGAAAGATAGAGAACGTTTGAAGGCGGTGCCGTAAACCCTAATTTGCCGGAGGTTAGAGAGACGGGGCTGTAGCCCTAATCGCTGGTGGGTTTTCGGCTGAGGTCAGAGAGACGTGGGGGCTAGTGGTTTGACGTCGTAACCCTAATTTGGTGGTGGGTTGTCGTCGGAAGTTAGAAAGACGGGGGCTGGTGGATTGCCGCCGGAAGTTAGAAAGACGGGGGCTGGTGGATTGCCGCCGTAGGTCAGAGAGGTGTGGGAGGTAGTCAACAAACGTACGTATGATAAATGTGGAGGTGGGGCACGATTTAAGGAATTACATTAAATGTGGAGAGAGATATAATATCTTTTTACCTAAAACACCCTTCTCTTTAAAAGGACACATGTCATTCTCTTGTTACATCTTACCCATCTTATTTTATTTTGCATCTTATTTGATCCCAACTCTCTCTCTCTATATATATATATATATATATATATATATATATATATATATATATATATATATATATATATATATATATATATATATATATATATATATATATATACATACATATATATATACACACATATATATACATATATATATATATACATACATATATATATAGGGTAAGGTTAAACAAAGAACCTCCCTTAAACAAAGAACCTAAAGAACCTCTCTGGGGATGACATTTGGCACATAGTATAGGGGCAAAAAAGAAAATAAAAAAAAAGAAAGAAAATCGGCGCCTACAGCACTAAGCAAATCTTCTCCCAACAAACTTAAAAAAAAAACCCCCAATTACTTTAAATAATTATAACTCGTTCGTTTTTAACAATTTTAACAAAAAAATTATACCATTAGATTCAGTTTTTCGTCCTCTTTCGAACAAGACCAGACTTGATATATTTCTGAAACTTTTTTTTTTTTTTGAAATGCAAAGTTTGCATTTTGAGCTGGGTTCATTCAAACTCAAAATGCAAAATCCGTAGTTTGCATTTTGAGCTGGGTTCATTCAAGCCCAAAATGCAAAATCCGTAGTTTGCATTTTGAGCTGGGTAATTCAAGCCTAAATGCAAAATCCGTAGTTTGCATTTTGAGCTGGGTAATTCAAGCCTAAATGCAAAATCCGTAGTTTGCATTTTGAGCTGGGTTCATTCAAGCCTAAATGCAAAATCCGTAGTTTGCATTTTGAGCTGGGTAATTCAAGCCTAAATGCAAAATCCGTAGTTTGCATTTTGAGCTGGGTAATCCAAAATGCCAAAAAAAATCATTTTCAATTTTTTTTTAGAAAAGTATAGGAAGAGTGATCTTGTTTGAAAGATGATTAAAAAACTAAAAGAATGGTATAATTTTTTTGATTAAATTCACAAAACTTAAAAAGTTATGGCAATTTAAAGTTTTTGGAGGTTTTTTTTTTAAATCGTGGGTGTGGGAGAGGGATAATTACATTTTTCCCCTATTCATCCTAAATTAATATATAATAATTACAGTTTTGCCATCGATCAATCCTATCCATTGATATTGATGATCCGAAGGTCCAGATTGGTTCTTTAGGTTCTTTGTTTAACACATGGTTCTTTATTGATCCAATATATATATATATATATATATATATATATATATATATATATATATATATATATATGGAAGTTTAAATGAGATGTAAATATGCACATGTGTATATATGCAATTGTGCGCGCACATATGCATATGTCGAGATTTGTGTTAAAAAAAACCAAACGGGAGTTCTTTTATGAAAATATATAGCAAGATCGGTATAAATCTAAAGCATAATTTCTCGTTACTTTGGTGAAATTTCTCTTTCCATATGATAGATATATTTGTTTAAAAAAGTGGTGGTAATATAAAAATTTTCAAACTACCCTTTGATTTAAAGTTAAATAAAAAAACAAATTATAAATGATTGGTCTATAATGGTTCTCACACGTCTCGTACGAAAAACAATTCTCATTTGAATTACTTTCTATATATGTCATATATATAGGGAGGTTCAAATGAGAATGAGAAATAAAACGAGAATGTGAGACCCAATCGCATCCATCAAATCTGGACATCGATCTAAAAAAGTCACGCGGTAATATTTTTTATAATTAATAACAACTTTATAATGGGGCTTCTGCTCCAGCGCTTCACTTTTTTATTTGTAATTTAAGATCTGAAATACAACTATTTCATCACTGAAATATCAAAGAAAAATAATTTACTGCTTTTTTTTCTTTGATATTTCAGAACTGAGATACTGCTTTTTTATGACCGGAATATTAAAGAAAAAACGTCACGGCTCCACTTTTTTTTTGATATTTCAGATATGAAATACTACTGTTTCATGACTAAAATATCAAAGAAAAAAGTGTAGCAGATCGTTGCGATTAATTACAAAATTGCCAACGTATGACTTATTTGGACCGATGTCAGATAGGATTACTAAGATTGAGTCTCTCTTTCTAATTTAATTTTTCATCCTCATTTAAACTTCTCTATATATGGTGGTGGTGTTTATTTAACTCTTATATTACTAATAGCATAATAAGTTTACTATTTCAATGTATTGAATATTTATTAAGATTTGGCGTGTTACTTGTTTATAAAGTTTATAAATAAATAATAGACACATAAGTATGTACGGATCAAGTTCATAAATTCTATTTTTTCTATGGACAAAAAATTTAGCTTTTTTAAACTTTTTTTGTGTATTATTTTTTTTATCAGCACACTTACAAACCCATTAATTAACCCTATTCCTATTCTAAACCATCGTTCACAATGAAACTTCAATCTTTTAAAAGGAGACATTATTTCACAACCATCAAATACCTAAATAAAATTAAAAATATATGTAATGCCGTTCATTTAACAAAAATACCTATTTAATATCATTACGAGAGTGTAACCAGAAAAATCATATCCTGGAGATGTAATATATAAATAAATAAATAAAATATCTACGTATCTATCTATTTCACCAGATTAATGCGAATTTGATTCTAATTAAAAAAAGTCTTCTAGATTTGAGAATATATGTAAGTATGGGGTCTGACGTAATATTCGTTGAAAGGTACATACCTTTTTCCATCCTTCATTTCCATCTCTCAAGTAAACCCATCGAAATGGACTGTTCAAGAGATAAGACGATTCTATCTCTTGATATATATATATATCGTTTAATTGAGACAAGAATATCTAAAACATATTATTATATTATTATAGCTCGCTTAATTCTTTTCTATGCGTCCTTTTATTAATCTATTTTACTTTGGTGATCGACTTAATTAAACAGACAAATAAATTAATTTATTTACTCAATTGAATGCATAGTATGTTAACGTAAATAAATGCTCATTTGACGATACAAGAATTAGGGTATGAATACCTAGGGTGTCGAAAATAACCGTAACCCGAATAAACCAACCAGTTATTTTGGGTCGGTTAGATCGGGTTTAGGTTTAGCCGTTATAAATTTGGTTCGGGTAACGGGTTGGTTTTTTAGAGTTCGGGTATACCCGAAATACCCGATTAAGTTTTTTTTTTTTTTGAAGATGTAGCTTTGATTCAAGATGGCCAAATTGATGTTTTATTTTATTAAGATAATTATTTTTCTTAATGTTCTTTTAAATTGATAACGTTTTATTTTCAACCCAAAGGATGTATGCGTAATTGTGTATATTTTCTAAGATGATTCAAAGTATAATTTGCATCCAAGATTGGGATACAATACATGAAATTGATAAAGGTATTTGTTTTCCATACATCATTTATTGCATGTTATGTTACAAATTACTTTTAAGTTTTTTTCTCTTTTTTATGTTACAAATTCCTTTAAAGGTATATCTAACTAAAGCTCGGATAAGATAAGTACATAAAGGTAGTAACGTGAAGGTGTAAGAAGAATAAATATATTCTAGAAAGCTTAACACGATTCAAAGTACTATAACATGTTGAAGTTAATGCATTAATAGTTTCTTTAACTAGTTGAAACGTGCTTATTATAATGAATGTTTGACCCAAAAATATAATAAAAAATGCTATACAAATATACCATTTGGATACTTGGCAAAAAAAATGTAGCAAAAAAGTCCCTATATCGGGTACACCCAAAATTAACCAACCCAAACTCGAATTCTAACTGCACCCGATAACCGTAATGTTAAACGGTTCGGTTATCGGTTAAATTATCTATACCAAAATACTCGAACTACCCGAAACCCGAGAGGCATACCCGAATAACACCCCTACACCTATCTATAAATTAAGATATTGTTGTTTCTATACATCAAAACACTTGTCAACATAGAAAGAATTAAGACTACAGACGTCACACCAGAAGAGGCGATAAGAAAGGAAATGAAAACGTACATGAAGGAGGAATTAAGTGATGATATGTACAAGATGACTAGTATTTATAGTTAGTTTGTGATCGATACAAATTTGGAATTATGAATACTTAGTATCATAATACTTTCAAATACCTTGGCTAGCTTATAAATATGTATATTTTGGTCATTGATATATTATTTTAAATATTTTCGTATGTTATGTACTATTTTAATATTATAGAAATTGATAAAGATATAAAAGAAAAACATATTAAAAACTTCTACATAGTTTTGTAATAGATTTCCAATAGAAATATTGCTAAACAGTAACGTCTCGTTTTTACAAGGGTTTAGTTTCAAAAAGTATATCGAACTTACTTGTTACTTTTTACTATTATATATACCCAATTTTTAAAATTACCATTTGATGTATTCATGTTTTTAAAACTACCAATCTATGTACTTGGTTATCTCTTCAATAGGTAACAAGCACATTTTTTTTTTATTTAATTTTTCATGCCACGTCATTAATCAATTTTTCATGCCACATTATTTTTAAAACTACCAATCTATGTACTTGATTACCTTCAGCTTTGTTACCTTACGATCAAGTAACTCAATTGGTTCCTTAATAAGCCTCTGTTTCGTATCCACCCGAAGATCTTGTATCGGAAGAATCTGAGTCTAATTTTCTACATTACACTTTCTTAGATAACACACGTTGAAAGTGTCATGAATACCTGCCAACTCATCAGGAAGATCTAAAGCAACTGTCTGATCGTTAACCAATCGTTTAATTCTGAAAGGACCAATGTATCGAGGAGCCAACTTTCCGTGTTTCCAAAAACGAATTACACCCTTCCACGGAGATACCTTTAGGTTAACCTTTTCTCCTTCAACAAACGATACCGGTCGACGACGCGGATCTGCATACATCTTTTGACGGTCTCTGGCAGCTTTCAACTTTTCTCTGGCAATAGCTACCTTATCTACAGTAATCTATACGATATCGGGCCCTGCAAACTGCTTTTCCCCAGCCTCTAACCAACAAGTCGGAGTTCTGCAAGGTCGCCCATACAATATCTCATACGGCGGCATACCAATGCTTGAGTGATAGGAGTTGTTGTACGCAAACTCAACCAAAGGTAGATGTGAATCCCAAGAACCCCCAAACTCTAACACACATGCCCGAAGCATATCTTCTAAAGTCTGAATTGTTCTCTCTGATTGACCACCAGTCTACGGATGATAAGCTGTACTCAAATTAACCCTGGATCCCAACTTCTATTGCAGTCTGTTCCAGAAGTTAGACACGAATCTCGAATCCCGATCTGAGACAATAGACAAGGGAACTCCATGTCTAGATATTATTTCATCTATGTACAGTTGTGCCAACTTACTCAACGAAACAGTTTCAGCAGTAGCAAAGAAATGAGCACTCTTGGTTAATCTGTCGACTATAACCTAAATCATGTCATGTCCCCTCTGAGTTCGTGGAAGTTTTGTTACAAAATCCATCGTGATGTGATCCCATTTCCACTCAAGCATTTCTAACTGTTTCAAGGATCCGTACGGTTTCTGATGTTCAGCTTTTACTTGAGCGCAAATGTGACAAGTCTCAACAAAACGGGCAATATCCATTTTCATTGTCGGCCACCAATAAAGAGTTTTCAAGTTGTGATACATTTTCGTACTACCCGGATGTATTGACAATCTGGACTTGTGAGCTTCGTTCAGAATTAACTCCCTCAAATTACCAAACTTTGGTACCAAAACACGTGTATGATATACCTTCAAACCACACGAGTCAGTAGTTAATTCATGTTGTCGATTAATCATTAGTTCATCCTTTACGTTTTCATCCTTCAAAGCTTCAAGTTGATCGGCTAGAAGTTGATCCACTAAATCTGATTTAATTTCCAAGCGTATAAATCTCACTGTTTCCGAGGATCCTTTTCGACTAAGTGCATCCGCAACTACATTAGCTTTACCCGGATGATATTGAATATCGCAATCATAGTCTTTAATTAATTCCAACCATCGACGTTGTCTCATATTCAATTCCTTCTGAGTGAACACATACTGTAAACTTTTATGATCTGTACAAATCGTACATTTGGTTCCATACAGATAATGTCTCCATAGTTTTAATGCAAATATCACAGCTGCTAATTCTAAATCATGTGTTGGGTAGTTTCGTTCTTTCGGTTTCAACTGTCTTGAAGCATAAGCAATCACTTTACCCCGTTGCATCAATACACATCCCAACCCAGCGTGAGAAGCATCACAATAAACCACAAAGGCTTCTGAACCCTCAGGTAAAGAAAGAACGGGAGCTTGACACAACAGTTGTTTCAGAGTCTGAAAAGCATTCTCCTGAGTTGAAACCCACTAAAACTGAATGTCTTTTCGGGTCAAATTGGTCAACGGACCAGCAAGCTTAGAGAAATCCTTGATAAACCGTCGGTAATAACCTGCTAATCCTAGAAAAATCTTGATCTCTGTTGGCGTTTTCGGAACACTCCAGTTCATCACTGCTTCTATCTTGGACGGATCCACCTTGATACCATCTTGGCAAATTACATGTCCTAGGAATTGAATTTCGCGCAACCAAAATTCACATTTTGAAAACTTAGCATATACTTTATTTTCTTTCAAAATTTCCAGAACCTGTCTCAAATGCTAATCATGTTCATCCTCCGTTTTAGAGTACACCAAAATGTCGTCAATAAACACAATTACAAATCTGTCTAAAAATGGTCGGCAAACACAGTTCATCAAAACCATAAATACGGCAGGAGCATTTGTTAAACCAAACGGCATCACTAGAAATTCATAATGACCATACCGTGTACGAAAAGCAGTTTTCGGTATATCCTCTTCTGCTACCCTTACCTGATGGTATCCCAATCTCAAATCAATTTTTGAAAAGTAAGAAGCCCCTTGTAGTTGATCAAATAAATCATCAATCCCGGGCAACGGATACTTGTTCTTGATGGTCCTCTTATTCAACTCTCTGTAATCTATGCACATACGAAGAGTTCCATCCTTTTTCTTTACAAACAGCACAGGTGCACCCCAAGGCGAAAAACTCGGACGTATAAACCCTTTATCTAGCAATTCCTGGATCTGAGTCATCATCATCCGGATCTCAGATGAAGCCAAACGATACGGAGATTTCGCAATAGGTGTAGTGCCAGGTATCAAATCAATCTTATATTCAACTTCTCGAACAGGTGGCAACCCTGGTAGATCATTTGGAAATACTTCCGGATACTCTGACACAACCCGAAAATCGGCAACCGGTTTCTTCTCCTTCTTAGCATCAATTGCATAGGCCAAGTAAGAAGCACACCCTTTGGCTAGAGATTTTCTAGCCTTCATATAAGAAATGATAGGAAAAGAAGATTGGGCCCTATCCCCGCGAGCCACGACATGCGACCCGTCAGCCAAGGGAATAGTATTGAGTTTCTAATTTCTTATGACACTTAATAATAGCTTTGTGGTGACTTAACCAATCCATGTCTAGTACTAAGTCAAACCCAGGTATAGGCATCAACAAACAGTCTACAGGAAAGCTAGGACCATCTATATCTATTTGTACCCCAGTCACTTATGTGGTAACATGCATTAACTTACCATCGGCTATCTATACTTCTAAAGGAGTAGTAATCATAGTAGCAGGCAATTTCAGTTTATCACATAGGGTTACATATATAAATGATCTATTTGCACAAAAGTAAAATAACACACGGGTAGACACAGAGTTTATAAAAAACATACCCGTGATTACATCACTGTTTTCGGCAGCCTCAGTAACTGTCATCTTAAAGGCTCTCCCTTCCGCGGAAGGTGCAGCCTTTCTCTTCTGACCTGCAGAAGACGATCCCTCGACATTGGCTACCCCCTGCCACGCCCCTGTTGATTTTTGTTTGGGACAGGCTCCGGATCAGTGACCTTCTTCGTGACAATTCCAGCACACATTTGTTTTAAACCGACAATCAGAAGGCTCATGACCAAACTCTCCACAACGCAAACAACGACGAGTCTGCGGTGTGCACGGACCTGTATGGCTTGACTTACATGTTCCACACCAAGGCTTTCTCTGATTAGACCCTGAGCCTTTGAATTTCTGATATCTCCGATTCTGGTTGTTCTACCACTTGCTTTTATTTTGACTCCCACTCTGATTTCCACCTATTTTGTGAGACGATCCCTTTTCACGGTTCATCTTTTCTCTAACTCTCATGTCTTCTTCGGTAGCTCTAGCTAGTGTAAATGCTTGAACCAGTGATGTTGCCATACGGGTAACGGTGTTACCCCGATATTCAGGCAACAAGGCTTGAACAAAGTGTTCAATCTGTGTCGGTTCATCAGGTACCCACTGTTTTGCTAATCTCAAATTCTCATTAAATTTGGTAATCAGCTCATTAACAGACATCCTATCATTCTGTGCCAAATCCATGAACTCTCGTTTCACTTTTTCCAAATCAAACGCGTTGCAGAAGTGTTCACAGAATTTTCTTTTAAAATGTTCCCAAGTTACAGAGTTCAAAATCTCCCTGGATAAATGAGCAATCAAGGAATCACACCATGTTGCAGCATGACCTTTTAATCTTCATGTCGCAAACTTCACTCTCTCGGACTCCTCGTAATTACAGGCATCCAATGCCTTAACCGTCTCTCTCAGCCAGTTCAGTGTAACATTAGGGTCGGAGCTTCCAGAATACTCCGGTGGCTGGCAATCCATAAAATCCTTGAACTGACATTTCGGTTTAAAACTGCCCTGTGGTGGATACCATGGAATGAAGAAGTTCTGCGGTTGCGGCTGTTGGTGAGGTTGATGAGGCTGTGTCACTTGCGGAATTGACACATATGGTAAGGATCCGAAAGGTGTTGACACAATACTAAATGGAGTAGCAGTGTATACAGGAGGTGGTATGGGTTGAGTAAACACAGCTGATTCTCTAGGCATATGAATCGTTTGGGTTTGCTGGGAGGACTGAGTTTGCTGTTGTTGTTGCTTTAGTTGTTGAATTCGATCTCTCAGAGTCTGTAGTGTATCCTCCAACTGTAACACATAATCCTGCTGATTTGACTCACCATTATGTGAAGTACCAGCTCTGTGATGTTGTTCATTTGCTGCAGTGAAGGACTGATTGTTGTTTCTTCTGGGGGATACAGGGGTAGTTATCTGCTTCACGTTATCAGCCATATTCTGTCTCATACACAACATCTCACCAGTTGTTAGATTTAATCTGTTAGTATAAACACACTAACTACCCTCAAAGCTACACTACTAATTACCCATCCTGGGAATACTGGACTGACCAGAGCCTTGGTTCAAGTATTGCATGGAAACATCAATGCAAATCCTCAAATCAGTGCTCTGATACCAATTTGTAACACTGTACTTTTTATATTAACATAAAACTGCGTGCGGAAGTTAATTACATATAATTACATTAAGACCAAAAGATAATTGCAACACTAGTCATGTTTTAAGTTTACAAAAATGCCACTACAATGTTAATTACAAGACAAGCTCTATACAAAAAGTCAGACATCAGAGTAGTGGTTTGTCCATAATCCCAGTCATCATCTTTTAGAAACTCACCACGGAGGATCTGCAAAATAAACTAGTGGGAAATTAGCACAAAGCTAAGTGAGGGAACAGATATCTAAACATATACAAGGCAAACATGCCCAAACACAAAGCTCATAATCCCAAGAGAACCGGCGGTGTTGCAAGCACCTACAACCAAGGTCGGCCAAAACCAAGGTTTACCGATAGCCCTGCTAACATGGACAACAGTACTAGCCCCCTTGAATACAACAAATGCATTTCAAGATCTAATACTGTAATTTCCTAAGCAACAGGCCCAGCCGAAATCCCACGACGCTGATCTCTAAAACAACATGTATACATATCAAACAAGACATACAGTCCAATGAGCAACTTACAATCAGGATATCATATCCTGTATATCTGAAGATATAAATCCACACACCACAGTCTGCATAGCTGTAGCACACTCAGTTGACTAATTCACTGAGTCTTCTCAGTTCCTGAGAAGATGTAAACACAAGTAAATATATAATCTGTTATACTGATTCACATTAAGTAATAAACTTATTCATACATCACATATGTACATATAAATCACTTATACATATATAATCAATACATCATAATCTAACTTGTTAAGGAAATTCCAAGATATAATCCAAAACCGAATAAGTCTTCATGCGGTTTGCTGTTCATGTGGATTTAACCATCACAAGTCCAATTCCGAATAAAGTGTTAAGGAAAATGTCTAAATCTTGAATTCCGGATGGATCATACGGTTTTATCATAAAACTGGATACAATTCACAATTCCGAATGTCAAGGCATTCATGCGGTTTTTATCAATTCCGGATAGCATTCGGTTTCCTCAGAATCCGGATAGGTTATAATTCCGCATAAGTCCAATACCGAATAAAGTCCAAAACCGATCAACATGTGAAATCCGATTGAACCATAGTCCAATTCCGAGCAAAGGCCCAAATGTTAAATTCCGAATGGTCATCAATTCCGATCACAGTCTAAATCCGAACAATCTTCAATTCCGATTAAAGTGTTTAGGGAATTTCAGTCTTGGTCTTATTCGGATTCTACAAAATCCGATCATTTCATTCGAATTGTCTTCAAATCCGATCAATTCATTCGGATTCTCCAAGTGTTAAGGCAACAAGTGTTTTGTTCGGATTCATTCAATTCCGGATAAAATTGTTCGGAATTCAACATAAGTTCAACAATTTATTCGGATTTATCCCCAATCCCAATCATTTTGATCGGATTTCACCAAATCCGATTGATTCAAAGCCTCAATTCCGATTAATTCAAGTTCTTGAGCATTTTCAATTCTAATCTGTTTATGAGCATGCAAGGTAATCTATATTTCTAGAAATGATTTTAAACACATAATGATCATAAATTATCAACCAATTCTAGCATGCAAACAACCTAAGTTCCTTAATTTTCATAAGCATCATACGGTTTTCATACAAATTCCATAAAACCAAATATAAACACAATTATCAATCAATCATGCTAACCTTATGGATTTTGTAATTCAGAATTCAAAACAACAATTCATAAATTGAATTTAAAAGATGATGAATCTCCTTGATCCTTTCCTTCGGCCGAGAGCACACAAGAAAACACACACACACAAAATTTGATCTAATGCATGTATTTGTGGTGGTGGCAAGAGTTGTAGGTTAAGTGTCATTAACTTGACACCTCAAAACCCATTATCTCATTATTAATTATTATTTTAATATGAATTTCTAATTTAAATAAAATTCACATAAATAATCATATAATAACAATAAATTTCACATAATCAATTATAAATATCAAGATTATTAAACTAATTACCTTATCAATTCTAGGCCGGTTAAAAGGGTGTTACAGTATTATTATGTTGTTAACTAATACAAGAAAATTTATTGAACTTACCTTTCTTGGCATTTAAAATAATTATGACTATTTAGGCTTCATGGTTGTTAGCTTGAATGAGAAAATGTTTATTGGTCTTAAGATGAATTTTGGTATGGGCTTGAGGTCTAAGAGAAGTGTGCAAATACCCTATTAGGATACATCCCCCAAGAGGAGTTCATTCAATGTAGCATTCTTTGTGGTTGTGTGTGTGTGCGCGTGCACGCTCTTGTACCCCTGCCGAAAAGAGTAAAAGCAAGAGTCCAAGCCACACTTCACGAAATTATTGCAAATTGACAAGGAACTACAATTATGTGATACTTGCACTACAACAACTAATTTATTAGTAAGAACATCATGAATCGATGGGGATTTAGGGCCTGTTCTTGAGTCGGAACCCAGCCGAAAGCAGGAGTAGAGTTTTAATCCCAAAACTCGATAGGAATTGAAATAAAGAATCTAGGATGCATTTGTGTGTTGCTGGGACCATTATATGACTGATTTTCATGATTTTATGAGGGATTAACCAGTTGTTGGTAGTGTTTTGTGAGTCGCATCGGGCCGAGAACAAAAAGGGACCTGAGACCAACTAAAACACGATATTAATCAAATTAAATAAGTGTGATGTGTTTAAATGATGTTATAAACCAATAGAAACTGGAAATTCAAAATTGGTTAAGGTTTGATTGGGATTTGATTCACACTATGCTGACTGTCTTTGTCGAAACTCAACCGAAAACAAAGTGAGGCCTTTGAGCCTCAATACTTGATGATATTTCAATTAAATTTATAGGATATCATTAATGGATGTTAGGAATCACCTATAAGTGGGAATTTGTTTTTGGTTGGAGATTTTGGGCTTGGAAGTCAAGAATAATGTGTTGACAAGATTTGGTATTGAACCAAAATTCGTCAAATGCTGACTGAATTCGGTGAATGACCGAATTAGGTAATGGACCGAAATTAGCAAAGTGATGACCGAATTCGGCGGTTGACCAAAATTTGTTAATGGTTTACCAAATTCGTTAGGACACTGGATTTTATAGTGTTGACCGAATTTGGTGGGTGACCGAATTTGGTGGTGATGACTGAATTTCATAAGTATCTACCGAATTTCAAACTAATGTACATTACAACCAGAACATAGTCTTAGTAATATATTGTGAGAACTAGTACTCAATATTAACTTAGTAGGACACGTGTATAGGTTCCTGCTATCGGATTTGTTAATAGTACAAATATATGATTTACTAATACTGGTGTTGCGGCGTAGGTGAGTTACACTAACTTATATCTTATATTGTGATACGTGTTCATATGTGATATTGTGATGGTAATTGGCAGATGGTAACCCCCCCCCCCCCCCCTTATGTGGTATTTTGAGCAAATGGCTTGGTTTAATAGAAGGTCACCCTTCCTGTGTGGTATTTCGAGCAGATGGCTCGTTTTGGTAGATGGCCACCCCGCCTATGTGGCATTTTGAGCAGATGGCTTTTTTGGCTGATGGGTACCCCCGCCAGTGTGGCATATATGATGTGATGTATATTATCTATGAATGTGTTATCTAATATAATATATAAATGTTGTGTACTCACTAAGCTTTATACTTACCGTGTTTGTTGATGATTTTTCAGGATCGTTTCGTGTTGATAAGGGGAAGGCTCTGGCGTGACAACTATATTTGACACTGTACAGTTTAGAACTCTCTTTTTATTAAACTAATACAATTTACCTATCACTATTTTGACACCGTAAGTCCCGTGTGTCGTGTGACTGGTGGATGCATGTATTGTACCTATTATCTAACTTCTTTAGTTAGATGAATTTATAACTTTAATGGGGTTATTATTACTATTATTATTAAAATAAATAAATTTTAGGGCGTTACAAACCTTCATTGAGACTTAGAATGAATGCCAATATGTGTTGTTCAGATTCTAACTTGAAAGTTACTAAATATAGAGTATCGGTCGAATACTTGTTAAGTACTAAGTATCAACTGGAGCCTACATATGAGATCAGCTAAGGAAAAGACAAGTATAGAAGAACATTAGTAGATGCAAGTTTTTAATAACTTATCACTCTGAATGATCAGTTAAACATCCCTGATAAACTAATCGTCTAGGTTGATAAGCTTATTCCTTCATTAATCTAACATTTTGATTAGCTGAACATTCAATGATCAGTTGAGCACGTGTTACATAATTAATTATCTTTCCTTTATTCATAAATGATACTAATTAGTACTTTATCATCCCTTAAATAAAATAATTTTTCTAACTACAATATGCTGGGGAGATAATAATTCAACTCAATAATCAAATCCATCTATTGTAAACACATAAGATTTGATGATAATAAAGCTAGATCTTCAGTGAGACTTGAATTGAATCTCAACATGTGTTGTTCAGATTCTGACTTGAAAGTTACTAGGTATAGATCATATAGAAGACCATCAGCAGATGCACGTTTGCCTATCAGTTAAGTGAATTCAAGTATCAGTTGAGTGACCAAGATGATCAGCAGGGGAACAGTTTGATTAGCTGAGCATTTCAGAGTCATGTGCTAAGTACACCCTTTCAACGCTTAATCTTATTTCTGATAAACTAATCACTCTAACTGATCAATTGAACATCTCTAATCAACTAATCATCTAGGTTGGTAAGCTTATGTCTTCATTTGTCTCACAGTTTGATTAGTTGAACATTTTATGGTCAGTTGAGCACTATTTTATCAACTAAGTACTTAGTGATTACTAAGCATTCAACACTTAGGCTGAGAGACTCATTTTTGTCACTTCAGTACATTTTGATTAGACGAGTCACAATTGTTCATTAATGTTTATCAGTGTACTTTATTTCGAATGTAATTTTTTTAAGTGAAAGGCATAACATGTGTTGTTCACTTATGCTTTAGATATTTTTCTTATAAAAGCATTAGCACGTTTTGTACCACCAAGAGGGTAAAAAAAGGATAGAACTTCGTCCTTTGGAAAAGGATAAAGTTATCTTCGATACAAGATCTCACAGATTTGATGAAGTACCAAAGTATGGTCGATAACTTCATATTTGGTAAAGTCAAGTATGAAGAATCACGGTTGTTGACTAGAAAAGCAAGCATGGAAAAGAAATTGATATTTACAAGGCAAAAAGGCATTGAATAATATTATTATATACTTAGCGGGGTGCACTTTTCAGAAAAGTACTATCATTTCATCGGAAACCTAATTAAAATAATCTTAATTCACCCACTTACTTTATGATTAAAATATTATATTTCTTATTGTAACACCGCAAAAATACAAGCCATATTTTTTTTAAATCACAGCGGAAGTAATACGTCATAAAACTAAAAAGGAAATAACATCAAAAGTTAAAACCAACACTGTACAAACATACAGTACTTCCTTTAGTGTTACAAAACATTTCATAAAGTATGGCTCATCATTCTAAAACCCAAAATATCAGAGCTACGGTCAAACTTTCCCTGTACACAAAAGCTGCAACCTGCCGTGCTCTCAAAACCTGAAACAGAGAGTTAGGGTGGGGAATTAGCACAAAGCTAAGTGAATGAAAATCAAGCCACAAGCAATTAAAGCAGAACCACAACGATCACAAGAACAGTTTATCTCAAATATCAAAGGACCCGCGGCTCTGCCGAGCCTACGACCAATGCTGGCCATAGCAATGATCTACCGATAGCCATCTGCTAACTGGCACAGTTAAACCCCCTCTGCTACAACAAATGCAACAGAGGATCTAAAACTGTGTAACCAGAAGCAACTGACCCAGCCCAAAACCACGCTTAGCTGACCTCTGCCACAAACATCATGAGCACAATTTCATGCCTTGATACTTATATCTTGGACACAATTTCAATAATCATCACATAACCAATCAAACAATCAAATCAGACTAAACAGTCTATCGCATGATTAATTGTATAAAATCCAAGTAACCATAACAGTTACAACTAAAACCACCGGTGCATTAAAGTCCACTCACCTATGTCCTCGACACCCACCAAACTCAGTTGTCTAATTTCACTGAGGCTTCGGATTCCCTGAGAACACAATACAACCGAATTAGTGAATCTAATCTCAATTAATTCAATAATTCAAGTAGCTACACAAATGGGTCAAAACTAAGCCATTACACAAAACTCATATAATCAATATGAAAAACTTCCAAAACCAATTAAGATATCCATATATGTTACCAACAAAGTGTAACAACCAACAAAACACATTTAAAGTCCAATTCATAAAATTAAAGTAGCCTTATATCATAATTAAATCTAAGCTTTTCTAATTATGCATCATGAAGAAAACCCTTCAAATATATCTTATAAATATATATATATAACAATTACTAATAATAAACAACACATATGAGCAGGCACGAAGCAAAACAGATCGAAAACAAACAACAAAGCAGGGCTGTGCTGGAAATGTCGCGCCGCGGACCCTGGTCAATTACGCGCCGCGGAATTTCACGCACAGCAGACCTGCTGTTTCTGCTTTACTCGATCCAGCAGCCAAAAACCCACATAAAACTCGATTTCCAGGCAGCTAAATCGAATAATAGCACTTCCAAACATTCAAACAACATCAACTAACATATAAGGAACAACAAAACACATTTCTAATCATCAAATCATAAATCCTAATCCTCAATTTGAACTCAAAATCTCCATTAATGGGTTTGAAGCTCAAGTTCATAAAATACACATAAATCATCATATTCCCAACTCTAAATCAGTAAATAATACTTCAAGAACTTGTATAAACATAAACCAAATTCGGATTGGGTATAAACCCACATAATCTTGAACCCTAAAAATCAAAGATTAGCAATATAAATCAAGAACCCATCAAGAGTTATCAAGAACTAACCAAAAACAATAAAACATACCTTTAATCAACAAATCCCACACACAAAATGAAGAATCAAATGATGGAGCTATGAGAGTTCTTGGGGTTTTCTCTTTTTCACCAAGGCAAGAACAAGCAAATGAAGAAACTTGACTTCTCAAAGTCAATTATAACCACAAAAGTTGGTTGGGATTTTAATTAAAACAACACACAGTGTCAAATACTGTTATCTAGCATACAGTAACCTAAATAAAGCAGTCCTAAACATTTAATAAATATACGACGAAGTATTATTCGGGACCCTCGTATAAAAACGAATCATATGGTAACAATATCATATAAAAATATTAAACTAATATTTTTACCTCTTATCTCGCGGTCCAATTTAAATACCAAATAAGCATCAAATAAATATATAAATAAATAGCAGATAATTATAAACAATCAAATATACTAATATAAACAATTAAATAACTTACCACCGCCAAGAAACGACCAGGCCCTAAACGCGGGTGTTACACTTATGCCACTTTATCCCCAATACCTCCTTTTAGCTGTCTACCAAAGCTTTTGTATATAGTTATGCTTTTTCAACATGAATACTCGCCGATTACACTCATTGAAATCTCTCTAGAAGAACAAACTTTTAAGCAAAGCAAGTTTAAGAGTTAGCAATAATGTAGAACATGTTCATGTGTTGAACCTCTTAAAAATTAGTTGTCTTTGAGAAATTAGTCTACGCGTTAAACGATTTTAGTCGCCACCTTATATTGTATTTGGATTCTCCACTTTCTTATATATGTAATTCTTGATTTACATCAATAAGAATTATATTAAAAATATTAGCGTTTGCATTATATTTTAAATAACTTAAGTTCGTATTAACACATTTCTACAAACATTTATTGTTGTGTACTTAATAAAATATATTTATAATAAATGTTTAGTGTTTAGTTGTGTACTTAATAAAATGTTTAGTTCTTTATAATTAAGTTAATCAGCAACTTTATACCTCTATACTTTAGGTTGTTCAAGAAATAGTCCACGAGTGATAGAACCAAAAGGGAATCTGCTAGGATGGCTAGGCAAACCACCACCACACTGTATAGTTTACAGAGGTAACCTCCTATACCAATGCAGATTATGGAGGATATCCAAATAGCAAACGTTCAACCTCTGGATATGGTGTATAAAATATTTATAAAAATATTTGGTGTTGGTTCCTCATCTCCTTCTTCCTAATAGTGAAACACACACAAATACTCATTCTTATGTTGGCTATATTGAGATTATACTTTAAAGTATAATGTATTAATTGAATACATTATACTTATTTATATATATATATATATATATATATATATATATATATATATATATATATATATATATATATATATATATATTATAAAGCATTTACATCTTTTAAATTTTTTAAATTTTAAGTATTTTGAAATTCTTAAATTACTTTCATATAAATAAATGGAAATTATTTTATTAAGTAACTACTAGATAGAGTTAATAAAATTCTTATATTTCATTTTAATAACTAAACTTTCCATACTTAAAAAAATCAATTATTAAATATTCAATCATGTAATAAATATTTTAACTTATTTATCAAAAAATGTGTATAATTAAGTAGAGCTCATAAACATGACTAACATGTAATTAGAATTTATAAACATATATTTTAATATTTTTAAATAGCTCGTATAATCAATTGTTTCAAATTAATTTATTCTATTTTCTTAATCTCTCAATTTTCTAATAGTTTCACATTACTTACTTAGACTCTGTATTTTCATTTAATTTAACCGACTTTATAAGTAAAGACCGTTTTTCTTACTTAACTGTTCTTACAATTTATTTTAAAAATAATAAAAAAGTTGATTTAATTATAAAGTAACATTTACCGTATCAACTCAACTTACTTTAAGGCATTTTAAATATTTTATAAATACATTTTATTATAAATATTCTATCACATAACAAATAGTTAAACTTAATTATTAGAGAATGTGTGGAAACAGACTTATTAATTTGAATAACTTATAACCTAAATTCATAAACATTTATGAAATTTAAAGGACTCAATATTTAAAAAGAAGAAATTACTGACCAAAACTATTCATCGATGTCGCATTGATGCAAGTACTATGCTAGTTATATATAAACACAAGAATGGTAGTGTACATATGAGATATTGTATTCATAGATATTCTTTTTTCCATTGTGATTTTGTGGTTTGGTGTTTATGTCTACTTTAAAATATAAAAATAGTTTATAAAAGTTTTTTTTTCTTTGTAAAGACATTTCTCCAATTGTAAATATTAAGAATACTAAATGTTATGTCGGAGTAACATAAAAGATAGAACTAACGGTATGTTTGGTGGAAACAACTATTAGTTGTAACCGGAAGCTGTTAACTAATAGTTTATAGCTGGTAGCTAGAGCTGGAAGCTGATATTTTTGTTATATATATGTTTGACAAATTAGTTGGTAGCTGAAGATTAGTAGTGTAAAATGACAAAAAAGATAAATTATGAATATACGTTAAATTATAAAAGAATAAAAGGAGTATTTAGGTAATTTGATATATAAAAAGCTTACAACTAGTTTTAAAAGCTACTTTAGAAGCTTTTTGTTTTAGAGTTTTTTTGTTTATTAAAATACTTCCAGTTTTTTCAACCGAACATGACTTGTAGTTTTTTCTTTCAAAACAAAAGGCTATTGACTTCAATAAACTCCAAAAAGCTTGAGACCGAAAATACCCTACGCTAATTTAAAGCCGAACAATTGACATATAACAATCGTATGTATTGAAACTTCTTTTTTGGGTTTCTATTATATATGAAAAATGATAACCATCGCTCTCAGGATTGTGGGTAAGAATAAAAAAATATAGATTTTATTTTTTTAAAAATATCATTCATCAATGAAAAGTTGAAATATAACTAAGAGATTATTGAAGTGAACATTTTACAAACATAAACAATTAATAATAAAATATGAATTAAGATTGTTATATTTGAAAATTAATATTATATATTTACTCTTATTAACAGTGCTAAGAATTTCATGTTTAGAATATAGTTTCTATACCAAGTGTTCAGATATTAACCTAACGGCCAACCTTGGTTGAAATTAAAAGAATCATGTTGATATAATATTTATTATACAAGAAAATGACACCTAATAAAAGCATGTTACTACTTTATTCCTTCAAAATCGACAGCATGCAGTACTTTCTTTAGTTCCGGGATCTCAACTTGGACACATGATACCATCCATATTCTTTTATCTATAAATATTTTCTATTATTATATCATGATGACGTCAGTTTTAAATAGCATCCATCTCCACGATCAAGAAAAAACAGAAATATAAAAAAACTATACCAGAACCGTTCAGGGTAACAGGCGACTGCATAGTGCACATACTTCGAAGGGGGATACAATTTTTTATGCATATGTTATTTATATATAAAGATAGTGTATAATTGGTACAGGTTCAGAACAATACAAAAAGTACGAAAAAATATATAGTTTTTCAAAGTTATATTGTAGTCACCTTGTGAAAAATGGCTTTAGTGGACTTGTTGAAGGACCATAAAAAAGAGTAACTAATAGTACACGTCACGTTGTAGGACCCAAATTAGTGTAAAAAACAACAACAAATGAAGTAATCAAGTGTAACGTCCGTTTTTTTAAGGTGTGCAAAAAGAAAAATAACAATAACATTATATTAAAATAGGATAACAACCGGCATATGTAATATAAAAAGAGTTTTTCTTTGATGTTGCACAAAACTATTTACTATGTTTACGTAGGAGCTTTGTCTGCCACAAAAACTTGAAAATAATAAACAACAAAAAGAATGACCAAGAAGCCTAATAGGTAACTCCACAAAATATAAATGATAATAATTAACCTATAACTATACTTTTGTCACATTAAGCCACTCAAGTCTCTGATTTACCACGAGGGTATCACACTTGCCACACATGCATTACACTTTTCCATTCAAGTAATCACACTTGTCACAGATGCATCACACTTTTGCAACTCAGGGAATCACATTTTTTTATGGATATGGTACAACACCATCCTAGCAATGCCCAACCAGTCTAGAAGTTGCTCGTAGCCCATTACCGCACGAAGCAATATGCTATCCTCATAATTTTGAACCACATGATCATATCACGCATTGCAAACATCACACGTATTGCACATACGAATCAAAGTTTAGTAAACTCACGTGTATAGGAATGTAATTAACACATATATTTCTATAAAACACATTCTCTTTGATTGTAGAATACTACATATCCACATTGCTTATTAATCTACTGAACTTATAACTCACATATCATTATTTATTGAGGCACTATAATGTATAGGATTAATTTGTTAACTATTAATCCCGTCCGTTTCTCTCTTCTTCTCGTAACAGCTTTTTACTCCTCATTTATACATTATACTCATCTCTCGTTATATAGTGTAAAAAACCGGGATACTCCACTTAAAATATAGATATGTATCTCCGTCTCGTATTTCTTACTATAGTTAGGCTCTACTCTGCTAATTATATATTTATCTTCATACTCACTAATCAACAACTAATAGCAGTTTACTTGATATCAACATATTATAACAATCATGCAATAATTTTCCACATAAGTGTTGACTACGTACAATCATAAGTAATTAATATCTCTAAGTATCAAATTGAGGTACTCACCTGCAATCCAACACTTTCAAAGTATTCTCTTATCGTTTCCTTAGATCCCCAAATAGCTAAAAATAAATTTATGATGATCATAATTCTTAATCAAGTCAAAACATAACTTCTAAACAATGCACAGAACATGGCACGCCTTTGCCCTACACACAGGAAACCTCGTGGTCAACAAACACACCCCGGACCTATCTAGGGCGTCTTTAAGAGAGTTTAGGAGATACAATCGTACATGACCCACGTTCAAAGGAGGCCCAACATTTTATATATATCAGAGATTTGAATTTGATGACAAATGTCATACTTTATAGTGTAATCATGTTGAATCACGCTTAAGTATAATGAATCAGAGTTTAATACACATGAACTTTATATAAAATTGAAGTTGCTTGACATATTTTTACACGGTGATATTATCAAACCTAGTGATGTGTTAAAATATCTATCAAAATTTGATTGTTTGCCTAATGCAATTATTATATGTAAAATCTTGTTGATTCCATTAACGTTGACATCTGCATAAACAAATTTCTTAAAACTTAAATTTTTGTAGTCTTATTTACAATCTAGAATGTTACAAGAAAGACTTAATGGATTACTATAGGAATTGATATCTTGGAGAGTATTGCGTACATATAGTTGATTAATAAGTTTGCTTCTAATAGCGCTTGGAGAACTTCACGATTCATCTAACTACGTAAACGTTTCATAAACAAGTTTCTCAAAACTTAAGTTATTTAAGACACACTTTTTTACTACAATTCTTTTGTTTTAATTATTAATATAACAAATATTATAATATCATTAAATTTTACTTATATATAATGTAAAAGGACCCTTTTTTTATATTCGCACATGAACTTAAAAATCCACGAGACGCCCTGCTTAATAGATGTATCTATGCTAAAGATACGACAGATCCATCTCTCCAACATAAAATCGGGGAGTAGCTCATTCAATTTGCATCAATTAACAAGATGCCACTAGTACTTATTCTTTGTTTCATGGATGTAATAGATCTTAAAAGTTGTACCAAATGCTAACAATATTCCTATGGTGGTATTAGTTTATGAAAATCCACAATTTGTAACCATCTGCATGAGAAGACATTGATTAAAATCATACAAAAAAAACTTGTAGACCCTTACCCATCAATGGTAATAAACCAGCCACTTAGAGTTTACTTCAATGTAGTAAACTTTTCCACACCCATGTAATTTTGCTAAGGTTCATGTCAAATACTCCAATTTAAGTATCAATATCTCATTTATATATAAATGTGTACAAGGTTAGTAAAAACTAAATTTTTTACTAAAAACTTCCAACAAACACACACACACACACACACACACACATATATATATATATATATATATATATATATACGCACTTATTCCCATGGTTGTTTAACATAAGAAAGCCAATACTGTTGGAATAATTGTCAAAAAGGAAATTAATATAAGTTTTTATTATTGTATTTTGTAAACAATATGTATGTAGAATGTTTATATAAGCTAGCCACCACCGCCGACCGGCCAATAACCGTTGACGGCCAACCACCGCCGTCCACTGCCGTCAAGTGATGGAGAAGCGCTGATAACCGCCGGAAATAACCGCCTCACCGGAGGCCTATATATACACGACGAGATGTACGTTATAGAGTGTGGTGTGCGTGGTTCACGGTGCCATGTGGTGCCGGATTTGTACTTATGATTTCATGATAATAAAAGATGAGAACTTGTGTTTGTGCATATATGATACATTTGATTTTGTGTTATGGGACCATCAAATACGACAACCTTTTTCATGATTGATTTTGTCGATTCCCTTAATAGAACTAACAATTGTGGGGCAATTAATGTGGAATTAATGTTAGGTACGTGTTATCATTAACAAATTGATGTTAGTCTAATAAAAAGCATATTTTTATAATAAAGACCAGCTCCGCTGATGTTCCTTGTCTGCAATAAGTATCTCAATATTAGAATGCAGTCACTTATACATAACCAACCGAAAGATTCTCTAGCATATATATGCATATAGTCGATCAGTCTTCTCGATCCTAGCTAGAACCATCAATCATCAATCATAATCATCCCTAATATTATATGACCACTTCAGATTTTGTTCTAAATTAATTCGATATAAATTAAAAGGGGACGAGTTGCCGGTATAGTTAAAGTTGTTCTAAAGATCTCATTATATCTGAAATTCGATCACTGTTTAATCATAAATCGACATCAACTACATATGTAGTACTCCTATGACAGTTAAACACCCTTTGTTGGTTCGCCAACTGTCTAGAAGTCAATTCCTATTACTCCAATAAATTAAGAGTTGAGGGTTGGGTATGAATCAAGTCTCGATCTTTTCTGTTCGCTCAATGGCCTCCATTACTTTCTTCTTACTATTTTATTTGCTTGACACGTACCTTTCATTAGATTAATCTTAATTCGCTAGCTTAATTCATAGAATATATATGTAATTAATTGATAGAGACATACATACATATCTCTCCTACCTCTACGTACTTAAGATATACCATGTAAGTACACAAACGACCGGTGTCCTCTATCTGATTAGTTAAATAATTACTCTAAGGGCTTGTTTGTTTTAATTTATATTAAATTCTGTTTGGATAAGAGGTAAAAAAAATTGTAAGAGAGAATTTGGTGATCACAAGTAAGTTTTAACTTTGATTTGTGCTTGATTTTAGCAATATTACGTGATGTACTTAGTGATTTATTGTTGATTTATGTTGTTTATGTAATAAATGGGTCAATTTTGGGATTAAATGGTGAAATTAGGGTTTGGATCATCAAAGATATGTTAAAGGATGATGTCAAATAGTTTTGTTGTGTTTTGAGGCTTATGGTTGCTACAAATAAGTTTTGTTTTGAAAGAATTTCAGTTTTGGCTGGATCTAGCATTAGAGAGCAACATCTGTTATTGTTCACGCTGTTTCGTCGGCGCGAAGCCACTTGTCTTGCATAGTGTGTATGTCCAGTGATTTGTGTCCGGTACAAGACCCCTTGCTTCGCGGCGCGAAGATCCTTGAACATTCCAAAAAACCTTATTTTGGCCCCCTTTGACCTTGTTATTGCTTGGGGATTGATTCTATTAATTATATGAGCGAGTATAAATTGGAGTCTTTAAAACCTGAAAAATGTTTCTTTAACATAGTATTGAGCCTATACTCTTAATAAGTATTCATTTCGGTTAACTCTTTTAAGTTAACCTTATGTTTTTATATTACAGGAATATTGTTCAAGTGACATAACTTTGGTACTGATAGTACCCATTATGACCGTGTAGTTCAACTGGCTTATGAGCTACCGAACCTAAGTATACACGAGTGGACTTGGGGAAAATGTCATTCACTCTTGATAAGTGTTGTATGGTGGATGATTCGTGCTTCCCACCTTGACAGGAGATGTGGACCCCCCCCCCCCCCCCGTGAACTTGTTGACTATGGTTGACCACCATGGGAGATACATGGTCTAGTGGACCTGTCCCCCACATCTTATGTGATAGGTTATGTGATGCCATGTTATTTAGATGTGATGATGACTTGTTTTTATTTTTTAACTGATTTTGGTACACTCACTAGCTTTATGCTATCGTCACTGTTGTTTTAAAAAAATATGTCCCGCAGATAAATAGTAGCTAGTGTCAGTGAGGCAGGTAGAAGTTTTTGGGAAGCTTATGTTACGACCCTTTAGTTACATGTTTGGATATGTGGCAGTTACTCTTCTTTTGTTTATCCGTTGATTAATGGCCATGTAATTAAGATAACAAGTAACACCAATCTTTTGTTAAGCTATATTATGCAATTGAGTTAAGCAGCAGACTTATTTAGTACACAAACAAATATATATCACTTAGTTACAAAATAACCAACAAGGACAAAAGTAAGGAATTAAAATATACACATTTAATAAGGACTAAGCTATTAATAAAAATCAAAGAAACATTTAAATCTCTTTGAGAAGTTAGAAGAATTTCAAGTCTTAAATTTGTAATCGTCTTTTGATCTTTGTTCATTAATTCATCAACGGTGAAGCAAAATTTAATCAGGTATAGCTTTAAAGCAAAAAGTTTTAAATTTTGATTAACTCTTGCTATCTTGGATCGCAAAAGACTTAAAATGGTTAAATGATTTTATGTGATTTCTTCGCAAAGTTGAAAACTCACAAACGATTTTTGATGAGTCGGTATTTTTCATTTTTTCCTAAAGTAGAACCAAACATTTTTTGCAATGGAATTTTTTGTATATGTTTTGCCTCTTCGTCCAAATTATAGTTTAGGGCTTAACAAAATTGGGCTTTACATTTATAAAACATAGATGGTATTTGAAATTTGAAAATAAAGGGTCCCTTACCCTTACTAGCCATGAGCCATGGATGGTTGTTTGTTTTATACATAAGACAGCCTTTGAGCAGATATATATCATGAACATTCATCACGTAGGATAGGGAAAATCTATCTTGAAAAAATTCTGATCAACATATATATGAAAAGTATCTTAACTAGCTAGTCTACAACCTAATTGATCAAACATTTTTTGTTATTTCAGTGTTTGACTCTGCAAGAAATTTTTGCCCCATTGTCCCCTATCTATTTAAGACCGCGACTTCAACCTGACTATAATTAATGTACATTCCACACCACTTAACTCATCTACCAAGTCAGCATGAAATCTCTTGCTATTACATTAAAATCACTATACAAGACCGTCTTGATCCAAATGTGAGAGCTTTAACAGTCATCCATCTCTCGAAATGATTATCTCCACATCGTGCACGAGCAAAATGATTACTCATTATCATTAATATCAATGTTGGAGCATAATAACAAGGGATCACATCCCTTTCAATAATACTTCCATCCCTTGTGCCCGCTCATTCAATTCTATCCTTAGACACTTTAATGCATAATACTCCCTCCGTCCCATTTTTATTGTCCAGTTTTGACTTTTAAAAGTCTTTCTTTTTTAACTTTGAACTTAAATATTTTTGTTTGTGTTACATAATGTTTGATACAAAAAATATGAATGTATTGTGTTTCAAATTTATTTTCATTGATATGATTTTCATCAAGTAATATATAACAAAAACAAACATATTTAAGGTCAAAGTTGAAAAAGAATGACTTTAAAAAGTCAAAACTGGATAATAAAAATGGGACGGAGGTAGTATGTATTTAACGCCTATCAATTGTCATGAAATTTAGGTAATATTAAACATTGAACACTACCAATCATGTTCTCATGCAACATACATCCTTTCTGCTCGATCAAACAAGGAAAATGAGATAACAAGGCATATTCTAATGTGGGCCATTAATATACATGCTTTGGTCTCATTAAACAAGATCGGAAAGACATAACAAGCCAACTCAATGTTTCACATAATGCCAAACAATTAAACCAATGTACGATTATCTTGTTCAAGTAACATTTAATGCATGTGTATTCATGTTAGAAAATAAAATATAAGTTTTTGAAAATCGGACCTGTCATCAAATAGGTTTCTCTATTGGTTTATTGATTCAACTAGTCATACTAGTTTGACCGTTTTAAAGAAGATGCCGTTATAAACATTTTAAAAAATACCAAAAAATCGTATAAAAGTTTAGAAACATTGAAAAAGGTAGAAAAATCTAGCCAGAAGTTGTAGTGGAATGGCCTTGCATTAGCGCCCGCTTTTCCACTTCAGGGAGAGAGCAAGTATAAATCATTAGCTTTAGGCTTTCGAGCCTTTCTTCCTAGGACAGAAGCCTTTACTTGAACTTGAGCGATTTGAAGTGAAGATATTAGTGTAATAGTTTTACTGTAAATTTGTTATATTTTTAAAAGTCTAAAAGAGATTGGAATTGAGCTACTGGGCCACGAAAAAAAAAAGAAAAAAACAGTTCAAAACGGTTCAAAACGGTCTGGTTTAGTTGTTCAACGGTGCGCACGTACTGATCTAATACCCAGAGGTTTGATCGGTTCTTTTGAATCAGTTAAAAACCATGATAAAATACACTCAGGAAGTTGGATGGATGATGATCACAACTCTAGTATCAAGAACAATTAAAAATAATCAAGCCTATATAAGTTAGATATCAAACTTTAATCAAATCAATCTAAAACTGAAAGAAAAGTAATCTGTCACTATGTCAGAAGAAGATAATAGGGCGTTATATGAATCTATTTTGATAAACTGTGAAATATAGTTTGAGAAGATAGTTTCCAATGTTGAGTTATAGTCTCTTCGACTTATTTTCTCCATTGAAAGTAATTAAATTTAGTTATTTTAATATTTATAAAATCTAGATGCCTACGGTGAGCCTTCTTTTACTTTTGTCGTCCGAAATTTAATTTTGGGCTTGACAAAAACAGGCTTACATGTATACAATATAAAACGAATATTAAAATAATAAGACCTCTACTAGTCATTGGCCCTCGACGGTTAATTAAGACAGCATCGGAGACAGAATATATTATGAATATTGATTGATCATGTAGGATAAAGAAGATTTAGGATTGCCACATGTAGAGATCAACATTCTCCATTATTTCTGTGTTTGATTCTGCAGTGGAACACTGCCTCATTGACCTCTGGCTATTTGAGTCTGTGGGACCTCAACTTCATTAATACTAATATGAATTTCACACCACTAAACTTATGTACCAAGTCGTCATGAAAATTCATTGCTATTACATTCACAACGCATAGAAGCTCGATCTATTAAATCGAGCCACCTCCAGATGATATACTTGACCGATATGTCTAAGACCAAATACTATCTAACTCTCACAATAGTTTAGACTTTTGTTGGTTTCCTAACTATGGTTAATTTAACACTTTTTGACCTTGGTAGACTTCATATTCCATCAAACTACACATATATATGGGCCAAGCATATAGCTAGGTCCTGCTGGTCTTCATCTCCCTAGCTAGCTGGCCTTTATATATCGACAAAAATGAATGAACGCAAAAGTCTAAAGCATGGACAACATTATCCAAGCACTACACTCCATTATATGTATGAACATCATCCAGATTTGTTTTTTTTATTATTATTATTAGTTCAATATTTCATATATACTTGAACGCTTGCTATTCAATTCATATAAATTTTTCTATGTGCGATTCTGATTATTTGAATGTCTGAGAAAAAAAGAAAGGAAAAAACCATTTGTGCTATGAACACCGAGGTCATGCATCCCTTATTATGACATCAGCCAATTTTAAAAAATCATTAATCTTACGTGCTTCCAAATCTCAACAAGCATCAAGCTCACATATTACTTGAATATACGCACATTCAACTTAAAAGAAATCAAGCACCTAGCTAGTATATAACCAACTAGACTTGATGATATTAGTGTTTAATGTACGATTGTTCGCTGAGATTTTATAGATTAGTGTCCTTTAGTGCTTACTAATTAGATTGTGTTGTGAACCTTTCCTGTTGAGATACAGGGCTGAGATGTCACCCTTCTCCGCCGACAGCAACCCGCCCCATTTTTTCCTGCCAAGCATACTCGCATCGGCTCCCCCCTGACTTCTCTCTCTTCACTTAGTTCTCTCTCTCACACACAATCACTCTATCTCTCACATACAACTCTCAACTTAACACACAAAATATATGTTTTTACAAAATGGGAAAAAGGTAATAGAAAGAGCTAGAGGCATTTAAAATTTTGAGTTATTAAGATGAGAGGAGCTAATTAGTCATGTGACTATGTGGTGACCAAATAACAATTAAAGAGGAATCAGAGGTTTACCATACGGTCATAGAGTTTTCCTTGTACAATTTTTTAATTTATAAATAGTTATATATGTAATACATAAACGTACCAACTTGATTTACATATTAATAATTTATAATTTTTTAGTCAATATATTGACTATAATTACGAAACAACGTACCCCATGAGAGTTCGTTTTTCGTCTTCTGAGATAGAAGACAACATTGATGCTAACTTTACCTAAATGAAAAATCATTTTCCGTTAATTAATACAAGTCAAAGTCTATTTGTATTGCTTTCATTGTGACTTAATATAGACAAAAGTTTAAACAAAATCTGTTTTTCGTACGAGAACCACGAGAACTAATCTGAGCCGTTCAATTCCCCCTCTTTCAATATTATTGTCCACCCATGAATTTATCACATGCATTCTGCCACACTTGATCCCCCTCACGCTTCACATCCATAAGTTCCACTTTATCAAATCAACGGCTAAGATTGGTTCTCGCAGCTCTCGTACTAAAAACAGTTCTCGTTTGAACTCTCCCATATATATATATATATATATATATATATATATATATATATATATATATATATATATATATATATATATATATATATATATAGGGGAGGGTTCATGCGAGAACCGTTGTTAGTGCGAGAACCGCGAGAACCAATCTCAGTCGTTCCTTGGATATGGGAAGTATCATGGATGAAGAGCGTGGAGGGATAGGGTGTGGCAGGGTGCATGTGAGGAATTCATGGGTGGGCAATGACATTGAAGGAGGAGGAATTGAACGGCTTAGATTGGTTCTCGCGGTTCTCGCGCTAACAACGGTTCTCGCATGAACTTTTGTCTATATATATATATATATATATATATAGTGCGGTTTAAACGAGAACTATATTTCGTACGAGAACAGTGAAACTATTTCTAGCCAATCATATAATTTTCTGTCTTTTTATTTAATTTTATTAATTAAAATATTTCTACAAATGGTATTAAGATATATTAAATTATATATATATATATATATATATATATATATATATATATATATATATATATATATATATATATATATATATATATATATATATATATATATAGGGAAGTTCCATCGAGAACAAAAAAAAATGCGAGAACTGCGAGAACTGCGAGAACTGATCTAAACCGTAAAATATCTACCAAACAACAAGATATTAAAATTTGAAAATTATACCAAATATGCTCTTTTAAAATGACATCCATATTGCTATATTTTTTTCAACAAAAAAAATTCGTTTTTGCCGGGGTTTTTTTCTAGCACTATAAGGTATGTTACATATATGTAATCAGTACTAACATATATGTGATCAGTACTATAAGGTATGTTACATATATGTAACGAATTTTGTTTGTTGAAAAAAATATAGCAATATGTGTGTCATATTAAAGAGCATATTATTGTCGTTAATTTGGTATAATTTTCAAAATTTAATATCTTGTCGTTTGGTAGATATTTTAGTTTTAAAAAGATGGGGATCGGTTCTCGTAGTTCTCGCTTTTTTTTTGTTCTCGATGGAACCCTCTCCTATATATATATATATATATATATATATATATATATATATATATATATATATATATATATATATATATATATATATATATATAGTAAGATTAATATCTACCCATCAATTATTCGATCGATCAACAGTTGTGTTCGGTAGTCATTAAACTTTTCAAATCTTTTTTTTTTGGAAACGGCAAATAGCATTAAAAAAGCCACAAGCTTAGCAAGTAACTAAGCAAGGGCAGGAACGACAAATTACAAAGATAAAAGGAAAATTAAAAGGGACAACAACTCCAATCAATCCAATTACAATCAAAATTACTCCTATGTTTAAACCAAGTGAAAGAAGTAGAGATAATGTCGCCCGCGATAGTGGTGAACGCCTTATAGCGGTTACTAAACACCATGTCATTCCTCGCCTTCCAAATGTGCCATATCAAACAATATATTATTGTCATGAATTTCTTTCTTTTCTTAGGACAGTTCCCCCAATTTGCTGCAAATTTGAGTAGATCCACTACTGAGCCAAAAGTTTGAGGTTGAAGGCCACACCAATTAAGAATCCAAGATATAATATCAATAGCTCTAGGACATCGCACCAAAAGATGATCGACACACTCCACATCTGAATCACAAACTTTACACTAATCAGAATCAACATAGATACTTCTATCTAGCAAGCATTTTGCAGCAGGGATTCTACCCATTCCCGCCCTCCATATAAAGCAATTAACCTTCAAAGGTACTGTTTTCATCCATTTCATATCAAGAGTTCCAGGCGTTGTAATTTTTTCATCTATCAAAAATCTTCCATGGTGGACAGCGAAAGACCCATCTGGAGCAATGTTACAATGCAGCCGATCATAAGATTGATTCAGACTTGGTTGAGAAATGGCGTGTAGCAGTTCGCAAAACTCCGTGATGTGAATCGCATCAGAGATAGGTTGACTCCAAGCCCAGTTGAAACCATTGCCTACAATTCTTTCACTTACTGTACAATTCACGTGTGATTCAATTGAAAACAAATGTGGAAATCTCACCTTTAAAGTAGTATCTCCAATCCAGTTATCATGCCAGAACAAGAAGTCTTTGCCATTGCCAATTTTTAAAGAGAACAGGTCCAAAAATTGAAGCCCAAGTGAGTTGAGATCTTCTCCAATCTTCGAGATGTTACACCACACACCTGAATATCCTGATTTACATATATGTTGGATTGGTTTCCTGTTGAGATTGTGAATAGTTCTAATTACATCTTTCCACATAGCATCCTTCCCATCTCTAAGATTCCACCACCACTTAATTAACAAAGAGCAATTTTGAGCTTTTAAAGTACCAATACCAAGCCCTCCTTTTTGTTTTGAAGCTAATACAGTCGACCATGAAACCCAATTGATTTTCTTTTCACTTCCATGACCTCCCCATAAGAATCTTCTCCTAATTTGTTCAAGGCAATCAAGCACCCCACGTGGAGTACGAAATAAGGAGAAGTAGTAAAGTGGTAAGCTGCTCAAGACGGATTTTACCAAAGTTAAGCGGCCCCCGAATGATAATTGCTTGGCTTTCCACCCGGATAATTTTGCTTCGAGTCGGTCAACTACCGGCTTCCAATGTTTCTTTAGGTCATATTTGCGCCCACCGGGACCCCGAGGTAAGAAAATGGTAAAACTCCGGGAATACATCTAAGAGAACATGCCCAATCATTGATACGAGTATTAGTGGTGCTAACTCCATAAACTTGTGATTTATGGAAGTTAACTTTAAGACCCGATGAAATATGAAAACATCTTAATATTCTAGCGAGACACCGCAAGTTTTCTTGAGAGCCATCACCAACAAACAAAACATCATCCGCATAAAATAGATGAGAGATCATTGGACCATCATCACCAATTCGCATGCCTTTGAAAATACCTTTGGTACAAGCGGTTTTTAAAGCAACATTTAAACCTTCCATCACAATTATGAAAAGAAAAGGAGATAGTGGATCACCTTGCCTAACGCCTTTTGAGATGACAAACTCTTTTGTAGGTGAACCGTTGATTAGAACCGAAGCTAAAGATGAAGATATGCATGCTCTAATCCACTTCCTCCATTTATCCCCAAAATTCATTTGGGATAGAATGGAGTCAAGAAAGCCCCAATTAATGGAATCAAAAGCCTTTTCAAAGTCCACTTTGAACAAGAACATTTCTTTTTTATTCTTCTTCGCCCATGAGTATAGTTCATTAATGATAAGAGGCCCCTCCAATATGTATCGACCGCTTACGTACACCGATTGAACACCATCAATCACATACTTAATCACCGATTTTAGTCTAATAGAGAGAGCTTTCGCCACAATTTTGTACATGCAACCAATTAAAGATATCGGCCGGTAATCTCCGAGATTTAATGGGTCTTTGATTTTTGGGACAAGGGTTATAAATGATGAATTACAACCTTTGGCAATGTGACCATATCTTTCAAAATGACGAACAAAACCCATCACATCATCAATGAATAGATCCAAGTGTGTCTTCAAGAGTTTGAAAGTGTATCCGTCCGGACCTGGAGCCTTCTCTCCACCACACTCCTTTATCGCATTATTTATTTCATCCAAGGTGAAAGGTTTCTCAATCTCTAGTTGCTGAAAAGATGAGAGTTTTTTGAACAGAGGATTTATGAGCATCGGGCGAACAGGCCAATCTTCATGGAACTTATCTACAAAAAAACGAAAAGCTTCATTTTTAATCAGGATTGGATCAGTTTCCCAGCTGCCGTTGATGGAGAGACCATGAATTCTGTTCTTTCTATTCTTGTTCTTCAAAGTGCCATGAAAGAATGAAGAGTTCTCATCACCCTCCACTGCCCATTTTATGTGAGCTTTTTGTTTTAAATCCATCTTCTTGAAATGTTCCAAATCGACCACCTTCAACTTTGTATACTTCAACTCGATTATCTCCAAGTCAGAAAGTCCACTCGTTTCCACTTTTGAGTCAAGAAATTGGATTCTTTTAATTGAATCAGATAATTCCTTTGATTCCTTCGTGGATTCTATCGATCTCCAATTTCTTATCTTGCCTTTGAGGTATTTCAGTTTTGCTGCCAAAAATAGATCAGGAGTGCCAAAACCCCGAAACGATGCCCAAGCATTTTCCAGAACATTAATAAAACCATCCCTTAGAAGCCAAGAGTTATAAAATCGAAATGGTTGTGGCCCAAAGTCTACAATTACGTTACTTAAAATAATTGGAGAATGATCCGAATGCTCACGAGAAAGAGCAGTGATGGTGGTTCTAGGTTGAGCAGCCACAAAGTTATCACATACAAGGAACCGATCTAGCTTACTAAGCTTGGAGCAATCCGGGGTTACAAAAGTAAATCTTCTACCTCCCATACTAAATTCGTGCAAGCTAGCGGTGTTTATGAAACCGTTAAAATCATTGGCAGAGATCTGACAGAAGAATGAATTGATTCTTTCGTCCGCGCTCCTTACAACATTGAAATCACCAAAAAATATCCATATCCCTTGGTGAGAGTTTTTTAGTAGCAATAAATCAGTCCACAATGACCTTTTATCCGTTATAGACTGGGGTGCATACACATTCACCAGAAAACATTGCCACCGAACACTTTCCATTGCCCACCAAGTGCAAGAAAAAATCTATTCTTATGACATGAAGTAGGGGTGAAGACATCAGGGTTCCAGATACAAAGTAGACCACCCGATCGACCCACTGCATTGACATACTCACAGGCATAATTATTTCCACCCCAGCACCCATTAACATCGATACCACTTGGGTCATAAAAATGGGTTTCTTGTATACCAATAAAATCCAAACTATGTTTAATTTTTAGTCTTCTGATCCAATCCACTTTGTGAGATTGACTCACACCCCTGATATTTAATGTCATTAAATTCATTGGGAAACATCTTTTGCAACCTCACCTGCTAGAACTTCCTGTAGAATCCGGTCATCTTCTTGAATTTGAAATCCAAGTTCCACCCCTAAATTAACTGTCATCGTTGCCTCTGGTATTGAGATATGTGACGCTTCTATTTGTTGATCTTCATTATTATTTGATGTTGCGTTTCTATTGAGGTCAATTGAAGAGAAAGAAGGCCCAGATTGCTCATAAAGTTCGCCGATTCCATCCCTACATGGCGAGAATCTTCTTCTCCTTTTTTTCGTGTCCCCAATAAAATCCTCTGGTTGAAATCTATTATAGGCCTTTGGGCTGATGTGTTTTCTAATTCTCCTGGGCCCAACTGGTGCAGATGATGGAAACGGCCCAAATTGAAAACATGACCCATTAAGGTTACTCATATCAAATGGAATGTTCCCAGCAGTTGGCACCGATGCATTAAATTTTCTAGGGGATTCCCCAAGCGTCTCCTCGATAATAGTTGTGTAGTTATCACCCAATGTATTATTATCATCATTAATTACTGACTCTTCAGCATCATTATTGGGAGACCCATCATCTTCCTTCGCCGTTGAATTACAACCAGCCACCGGATTATCAGATCCGGCAACCGGGGAAGTAACAACGTTCAAATTATAATTTTTAATTCCGACCACCGAATTGCCGTCCCAAGTGTCAGAAACCCCTTCCGATTTATTTCCCACATCACTATCATCGTCATCTTCATCCATATGATTCTCGTGATTTACATCCTCCTCCACAGCATCGTCAAAAGGGTTTAAGAAACAGGTGTCCTCAACAACCCCAATTGTGAAGTTTTTTCTGTTTCCATAATCGACAATGATTTCTTCGTTAATCTTTGTCTTTGACTCAGTGAGAATACACACATTGACATAGGATAAATCCTCAAACTTCCAAACATTATCGTCTCCCATTTCCAGAATCTTACCATAATGACACAGAATTTTCCTGATGTTCTCCAACGTCCGAAATTGTATGGGCAATCCAACAATTCGAACATCAACTGTTCTTTGAAATCTCCAATTAAGAATGGAGTCACCCTTCTTGAGCCAACAAAACCATTTTTTCCAGCAATCCTTATTTTCCAGAAAACCGGCAGCATCACTTTTTTCATCAAAGCCAATCAGTACACTTAAACCACCATAGAAGAACACCCTATTAGAGAGTATTCCGACATCTTTGAGTAGATTGGGGATGGCCTTAAGTATATCTGTATCAATTGTCTTACCAAAAAGAAACGATCCAAATAAAGTTTTGTCAATTTCTGGGGATGGAGATAAGCATACACGTCTAGAAGCCAACATGCTAGGAGTATTAGAACCTGTTACAACATTGGCAAAAGACTTGGAACCTCTGAGATTCCAGGCCGAGGGTGGCGGAAGAGGAAGTCTGGACGATGGTTTTACAGACTGATTATGACCTACCGAGTTATCTTCTTTCCGTTGAAAGCGAGCAATGTTCACAGAGAGTACGTTATTGCCCAGATAGATCTTTCCAAAAGATGCTTCAAGTCCCTTAGCATCCAGCACGTCAGTAAATTTGACAAATCCGAAGTTCGAACCACTTCTATCTTTCTTTCTAGCAATGTATACATCAGTCACCTTGCCAAAACCCACGAACTTCGCCTTTAAATCTTCAACGGTCGCCTCATCTGTCAGATTGCCCACATAGAAGGAAGTCAATCCATTACTTTTGTATTTCTTCCTGTTAACAACTTTCCATTCGCTTGCACGTAGTAGACGATTCTGATTCATCGTTAAAACGTAGAGGTAATGTCAATGATCAAAATCCGGCGACAGCATATGAACCGCCAGCGGGATCAGTCGACTATGGTGGCGTGAGGCCGGTAGGAAGGGTTCTTTCAGCGGGATCAGAAACTATGCTTGCTTAATTCAGAGAATATATTACTTCTGCCATTTTTTAACTTTTCAAATCTAAACCATAGAATATAAGTGATATATATATATATATATATTAAAAACATTTATTTTATTTTCTTTTCTTTTGGAAATTAATTAACATGCATGACAATCATAGAAAAAATTAAATAAGAGAAAAAATAAAAAGAAAAAATTAAATAAGAGAGCAATTCATCAAACATCTTGAATTTATGACCACCGGAATATAACATAAATATATATAATTTAAAACATAAATTAATAATTACGATCTTTAAATGAACAATACTAACTAAGGGAACCTTTAATTAATTACCTAAATATTTTTAATTTATAAAAAGTGTGGATTTTAGAAAAGAGGTTCTTTTCAAAGAGTTATGTTCAATATAGTTAATGTAAAAAATAATTTTATAATTTTAATATGTAATATGACTACATGTGATTTGTAAAAGCATCACATGTAAATTACGAAAATATTTATCCGTCTAAAATTTTAAAATACAATCTAGATAATTGATGTCATTTTAAAAACTAAAATTAATCTCTTAAATTATGATCGAATTATATTAAACATTCTTCTAGGTTTAAAATATACGTGTGTTTTAATGTTAATTAAATATATATATATATATATATATATATATATATATATATATATATAGGGGAGGGTTCCATCGAGAAACAAAAAAAAATGCGAGAACTGCGAGAACCGATATAAACCGTAAAATATCTACCAAACGACAAGATATTAAATTATAAAAATTATACCAAATATGCTCTTTTAATATGACATCCATATTGCTATATTTTTTTCAACAAAAAAAATTCGTTTTTGCCGGGTTTTTTTTCTAGCACTATAAGGTTTGTTACATATATGTAATCAGTACTAACATATATGTGATCAGTACTATAAGTTATGTTACATATATGTAACAAATTTTTTTTGTTGAAAAAAATATAGCAATATGGATGTCATATTAAAGAGCATATTTTTGTCGTTAATTTGGTATAATTTTCATAATTTAATATCTTGTCGTTTGGTATATATTTTAGTTTTAAAAAGATGGGGATCGGTTCTCGCAGTTCTCGCATTTTTTTTTGTTCTCGATGGAACCCTCCCCTATATATATATATATATATATATATATATAATGTCTTGAATTGATCTCCACTAATTGGAATAGTGGAATAAAATATATATCATAGATAAATATAGAAATATAAGATATATTAACAATCACTTAAAAATATCTAAAAAGTGGAGTAATAGAATACGAACATAGTATATATGTCAATTAATGTGTGACCTAGCTAGCTAACCCATGGCTTGGAAATATGCATGGAATTGGTCCCCTCGATGGATCCATCACCTTTTGAACTGATGATCGATCGAGATTCCATTCATAGCTAATTTGCTATCATAACTGTAATTTGTGCCGTCTAAATACGTTCAACTTGCCTGCTTCTCGGTCGTCCACTATATATACACATAACACACACACACACACACACACACACACATATATATATATATATATATATATATATATATATATATATATATATATATATATAGAGAGAGAGAGAGAGAGAGAGAGAGAGAGAGAGACCGACGACCGTTACACATCAATCTCAAATTGGAGTCTTCTTGTTTTATTCAAAATCACATGCTCAATCCAAATCCATCATCACTGCCCTATATATAATTATAATTTTCTTCTACTTTTTTAATTTTTCCTTTAATCCGTACTTAAAAAAGTTATATAAATAAAATTATATACAATACAATGATATTTGTACTAGCTTCCATTTGCACAACTGTTTATCTTAATACACGTCTTTTCAATTTGTGCAACCCTATTAAATAAACAGAAAGGAAACAAACGGATGGATCCTATCAACTACTTTACATTTTCTATAATCCGTCTCACGTGGTTAGAAAAAAAAATTAAAAAGTTAGCACAATTTCATTAATATTACAAAGATAATACAGTTTTGTGTAATTATTCCAAAAAACATATTCTGATTAGTTCCATCAACAAAAGGGGAGAATTACATATCCTTATATTATTTTTTATTTATTTTTCGATTTATAATATCAAGATATGTGTCAAAAATCAATGCATGAGATGAGCAAAAAGAATTACTAGATTTCACATGTCATTATTTAATTAGTCAATATTAGCTTAATATCACGTACATATATAACACATGAGAAAAATCTCTATATATACAATATTCATTGTTTTATTTGTAGGCTTACCTTTTTATCGCAAATAATAAATTTTAAACGTTATTGTTTTACTCGAGAAACCACAACATATAACTGACCACGAGAAAAACATGACGCCTAAAAGACAATCAAACAATATATAACAATTGATCGTGGCCTTCATTTATCGTCTTCGAAAACAAATAGCAGAGAGAATTATCTTCGTTGAAATGTTGCATGTATAAACATGGAAATGCTTAAGAAAAATTTAAACATATACAATGTGAAAGACTTCAAACGATTATAATAAAACAAAATTTGTAACTAATACATAGTGATATAAAAATTAATAAAAGAAGGTTAATTATTAAAACACATATCCAAAAAAATTCAGTTTATTAAGTGAAAAAATCATAAAATTTAATCACCATATTTGTAGCAAAAATTTATTCCTACAAGCAATATCTGTTTTTAATTTGTTATAAAGAGATTATTTTTATTATTTGGACTATTAATAAGGGCAAACTGTACCATAATATAACGTACTTTTGCTAAGCTACCAATGTATACAACGAACTTTAAATTTAAAAAAAAATACAATAAACCCTCTTTTACCTCCCATTATATGCAAAGTTTAACCTGAACTTCAGCTTGCAGGTCATTCTAATTATTTTTCCTTTTTTTCTAATTTCTTAATAAATTGTTATTGATGTTCTTGTTCGAACTATTCATAATAAACCAGATCTCAAAATTTTTGAACAAATCTAAAGATGAAGATGAAGAAACTTAAAACATACAAATAACAATGAAGGATTGCGGTAATCTAAATCTATAAACAAATAACATACAAATAACAAATTTGTAAACAAAATCATACATTCAAGGTAATCTAAATCTGAAATGAAAGAAACTTATGAACATTAAGGATTGCGGTCTTAAGGAGAGAACGAGACCAAAATTAAAATCTAAAATTAAACAAAAACCAAGAACAATAACCCTAAACTTGAATCCGCATGGAGATAGAAAACCCTAAATCTAAGATGAAGATGAAGAACATAAAAACCCTAAATCTGAGATAAAGATGAAGAACAATGAAACCTTTAGACCCAGACGACCATAGATTGGCTTGTCACACCCCGCCAAGGCGGAAACGCGAAGTGTGACGGAGAGGATCGTCATAACACATTGATACATTAATAGAGAAATTTCTAAAATGCAAATCAAACCAACGTGTCACGACGTTTCCCCGACACAAGAAAGGACTTGTGCCGCGTTAAGTCGGTATTCACGGCAGCATAGTCAAAAACAAAGAAAGAGAATGCGTAAATGAAAATCCCACAACCCGGGATTAGGTATACGGGGCAACAAGCCCAAAACCAACAATCAAAATAAAAGAGATAGTTCAAAAGTTATATCCGAAGCCTAAAAGTAGCCTTGCACTAGCTGAGTCTTTCTAAAAGTCCAGTTAGCCTTCTAAGCATCCTTAGTTATCGTTGTTAGCATTACCTGAAAATGAACACTCTAAAAATGTCAACACAAAGGTTGGTGAGCTCGCAGGTTTAAAAGAAAAGAATAGCTTACCGTGTATAGTATTAAGATATGACAATTGTAGCAATGACAGTAAAGCACTTGCATTAGGAACATAGCAATAACCGAACATCTCGGCTTAGTAGCAATTAGTCATTAGCATGCAAAAAGCCGAACCCCAATGGTTCAAGAGTATTTAGCCTTCCAACATACTATAGCCGGCCGGGAACATAAGTTGGCTCAAACTAGTCATAGTCATCTCATAGTCATCTCATAGGTATCAAGCAATACAAGTTCACATGAAGCACATATCATATAACACACAATTGTCATTAAAATGTTTAAAACACGGTATAGTAAAACATGTTGAGTGTCATTTCCCCCCAAAAGATATGCACGAAAAAGGAGCTACGAGTACTCACCTTAGCCTCAAACGAATTTAACCTTGCAAAAGAACGGGTGCGAGATCTACAATAAGTATAATGCACATAAGTCTCATATTTAGGTGTTTGAACTCCCTAATATAGCCTAAAGGCATGTGAAGTGTTTCTATATGACCCTAATGCCACAATACATATTACTGATTTTGATAGACAGTCTTTTAGTAATTTTAAAACAAACCAAACGTCCAAAATAAAATCCCAAAATTTAAATACAGAAGTTTTAATGTCTCAACAGTTTTCTGGAATTTTTCAAGAATTTAATAACTTAACTAACTATTTTTTAAAATTAAAAGAAATCAATACTGACAGAAATCCAACTGCACATGCGCAATAGTAAGTTTGAATTTTGTAAAAATAACAAACGATATCCAAAAACCGAAAGAAAACTCTAAGTATTGGCTCTGTTATGCCTTCCCAAACGTAACCCTAATTCTGACCAGAAACTGTTTCATAAAAAGAACAACTTTTAAAGAATAAAGATCCAAACTTTGCAATGTAAAAACCTTCAAACCTTCATAAAAACGTTTTTGAAACTTCATATGATGATCATAAACATGTTTATGAACTCAAGAATGAGATGGACTTGAAGCAAGATGAAGAATAAATATAGAACATAAGATAAGATAAGATTGATGATTACCTTGATGCCAAAAAAACCACAATTCCTAAAAGATTGAAGCTTGATTTTCTAGTTCTTGTGCCTTGGTGTCAAAAGTCGATATAGAGGATGTGGGGAGGGATGAATTCGACGATTAAGGGACGTGGGAGGAGTAGGGGTCGGCCGATAGATGTGGTGTAGGGCTAGGGTTTAGTTTGAATTTATATAGGAATTAAATAAACTAGATAATATCAATCCTTAATTCAAATACTTATCTAAAGTTTTAAAAAAATAATAATAATAAGAGTTAATTACAAAAATGGTCCCTGTGGTTGTTATGAAATTTCAGTTTTAGTCCTTTAACTTTAAAAATTACAAAAATAGTCACTGTGGTTGTCACTTTATTTCACTTTCGGTCCTTTATACTAACCGCCGTTAACAGTTGCCGTTAAAATCCCTCATGTGCCTTGCACATGAGGGTAATTTTGTCATTTACACCTTATCTTTGTTGTCAAACATAATAACATATATATTCTATATTAAAATAAATAAAGAAAGGAGTTAATTTCCAAACCTACTTCATCTCCTTCGGACTATCAGTCACCCTCTCTCTCTCTAACCTTCTCTCTACCACCGAAAACCACCACCACCCCACCACCATCACCACCACGTCGTCTGTTGGGCCTGTTCCACCGCCGAAATCCACCATCACTTCAGCCGTTGAACGCAACCACCGTTGAAGACAAGCACCGTTGAAGACAACCACCATTGAAGACAAACATCGTCTAACCACCGACACACAACCACCGTCTGATTTCTCTATCTTCCCCATTGAAGACAACCATCATTGCCCACTAGAAAACCGCCACGACCACCGTCTAAGCAAAACCCTAAATCAGAATCCGTCGCCGCCATCTCAGCGAGTCACAACCGCTCTGAAGCACGACCATTATCAGATTTATCGCTGACCAGATCTCAATAACCACCAGCGCCATATCGTCGAAACTCAGGGACTTAGAGCAGATTTAAACCACCACCATCATCGTTCGCCGGATCTAAACCACCAGTGCCATCTCGTCGGAAATTAGTAAGTCACAACCGGATCTGAACCACCGTTGCTGTTGCTTGATTTTTCATTTTAAATTTGGGTGTTCATAGATCTTTTAGATTTATCACCCAATCTAATTTTTAGGTTTTTCAGATTTACTTATCAATTTGGGTGTTCATATATTTTTCATTTTAAATTAGGTGTTCCTTAGTCATTTTAAATTAGGTGTTTAATTTCTTCATGACTCAAGAAGACGATAACTGTTTTTGTTATAGTGTTATTCTAATTCAATAAAAAGAACATATTGCTTGGTTTTTGTTTATCATTCGTTAAGGTTTGTGGTTTGTTGTTTTTGATTGGTTAAGATATGTGTTTAAATAGGGGTTGTGATTTAAGAACAGATTAAAGCAGTAATATGAATATAATGAACATCAAGCATATTGAAAACAACATCAAGAACATAATAAAAATTAAAAATTAAGTTATAAAAAATATTCACTAATTAATGTCGATAAAAAGTATAATCTAACATTATTAATTATTAATTAATTATTAGCTAATTTGTTAAAGGGTTAAGTACTTACTAATTAAAGAAAATGGTAGAAATGTTGTTTGGTAATAAGGATAAAGAATGAATTGACCAAATTACCCTTTTATTAACGGTCAAAGTTGGTCAAAGATAACATATGTTTGATTAAAGGACAAAAAGTGAAACAAAGTGACAACCACAGTGACTATTTTTGTAATTTTAAAAGTTAAAGGACTAAAAGTGAAATTTCGTGACAACCACAGGGACCGTTTTTGTAATTAACTCTAATAATAATAAAACATATCATTAATTTACACATGTGGCCGAAATTTATATATATATATATATATATATATATATATATATATATATTATTTTTTTTAAACTTATGAATTAAATAAAATGTGGCATTCTATGGCTTTTTTTTTAAAGTGTACCTAACTAAGAACAAACGGCAACCTAAGTTAACCCTAAGTTTTCTAAATATTCTAAGGCTAATACTAATATTCTAAAAATACTGGAACTTCATCTAAAGTATATACACGAGCATAAAACCGAACCACAATGGTTCATGTGCAATTAGTTCTCTACATAGCATAAATTAGGGTTTCAAAAAGAATGTGGTTTAGTGACTAACCGGATTTGGTGACGAATGTTACAGCATCCCCCACTTGAGAGAATTTTGTCCCGAAATTCTGCTGGTACTACTATTAAAGTGAACCGAGTGTTTGGGGTTGACAATTAGGCTTATGACTAGATTGACTCGAAAAGGAATGTACTAAACTTTTAAGTTTGGACAGGATGGGAATGAGTATTTGAATTGATTATTTGCTTACTTGTTTATTTATGACTGGTAGTTCTACATCTTTTAGTAAGTGCTTACCCAAGTTTAGGTAAGTGGGTTTCTTAGAAATTGTTTTGATGGTTGTCATACTTGTTCTTTTAACCGTTAGGACAAAGTGATTCTGAAACAGATTTGAGGGACGTGAGTAGATTATGTCACGATGATATTAGAATAGTTTAGTTTTAGTGGTATAAGAAAGCTTCATACAACCACTTAAGAAATTGGTATAATCCCCAAAGATTATGGTACGATGGATGTCCTAGTTGGTGGTAGACCTCACTAGTATACTAAGTATCTTGGTATTAGATTAGCCCAAAAGAATTCTATTCGTGATGCCGTTGATAATGCAGGTGTCAAGAATGAACCTTAAGGTGGAAAAGAAATGGAAAATGAATTCTATAGCTACAAGGATAGCAAGGAAGAATGATTAGAAGGTTTGATGGTTCGAAACATCAATGATCTGGTAGTGATGATGGAGATGGACCTATGAAATCTCGTGTTAATTTCACTAAGTCTATCTGATGATGAAAATGCGCCTAAGGAGTATGTTTCAAGCTGTTGAGGAATTTTTTTTTTTTTTTTTTTTGCTATGGATATCCCGATTGGAAATTCTGCAAGGGACTGATGTTGTTTTGATCGCAACAGGTAATACAAAATTGGTGAGGCATTTGGTTGCTAAATAAGAGTTATACAAGTCTTTTTCTGGGGTTAGGTAGTGCTCTAGTGATAGAGAAACATATGCATTAATAGTTGTAATAGATCAACTTCAGTTAGATTGATGTTTATTCAAGATAGTGTTAATGACACTTAACGGTTTAATCATACAAAATCTGTTTATTAGAAGCGATTCCTATACAAATTTCTGGAGAGTGATTTAAGGGATTGTGGCCGTAAGTATAAGATATTACATTAGTGATCTTAGAGATGAACAGACAAAATTCACTGGTCTGCTAGAGGTAGCCAAACTATTTAAGTTGGAAATCATATGAAAGGATGCATGTGGAACATGCTATTATGTTTATTATTATAAAAGTTTGATGAGTAATCAGATTGAATTCTAAGAACGGATGGAATTCCAAATGAAATATTGAGGAAAAGGATGAAGAACAAGTTAGATTTGGAGTCTTAGTGGTAAAACCATTACTTGCGAATGCATTATTCATTTTCAGTTTAAATGAATTGTAGTGATTTGATTGTGGTCTACTTTTCCCTCGAGAATTGGTTGAGTTAGCCGTAATCATAAAAGGGAGATATTGATTGCTCTATGGGTACGCGAGACAATGGTGTGATGTTGCTAATAAGATAGATAAGGATTCATTAGATACTAATGTCTAGTTATAACTAAAGCGTATGGTTTTGTAGAATTTTAGTTGAAACATTAGGTTAGATTCTAAGGAAGGAACCTTTTCAATTGAAGATGAATTGTGACATTCTGATTTTTCGTAGAAGGTGGATAACAATCAAATAAAGATTTAATAGGGAGATAAAATTATAGGAACTTTTTTATAAACCTTCTGAGATTATATTATTAAGCAACAATGTTCGTTGAACGCGTTCGAGATTTACTAGTTGTCTTATATATAATTATAATGGAAGGAAAGAACAAAAAAAGGACAAAAAGAGGAAAAAGATGGGCTTTAGGAGTTAAGCAGTGTTCAAAATAGTGGAGCGTGTGTGCATTATAATCAGATTGACTAAGAAAGAAAAACAAGAGATCGAGTTCTGGAGTTATGAGTCTAAGTCTCTTGGGCCTACTAGGTATGATTTTGAACTATATAACGTTTTACAAGTATTTGAGTAATGTTACTGGTGTGGGTACCGATGTCCTTCATGGATGAAATTATGATCTCAAGAGTATATGAGTATTTGAAGTTCTTCATATTGAAGATATGATATTTCTATTTGAAAGTATTTTTAACTAGGATTTTATAATAGGAGGTCTTCAATGTTTGGTGACTGTTAGTAAACTACGAAAAAATCAAATGTGGTCTGGAGTTATCCACCACGGTACTAATATTGTTGAGATTTCTAAAAGCTATACGCGTAGTACATTCTCATGTTTATTTGTGATCTTAAAATCAATTTAAGATGAAATTGGGTCATTTGGTAGTTTTATGATACTGATTAATGTAAACCATCAGTGTTTAGCGGAAACTCAGGTTGAAATTTGATTGAATAAAATCAACTATGCATTGTAGTGAAGAATGTTGTCAGCATGTACGCTAGGAATTATGCGCAGAGAAAAAAAATCGTACCCTATGATCACATAGAATTGTAAGGATTAATTAGTAGTTCGTGTAAATTTTCCGATGTACCATGATATGTTTTATGGTAGTCTTCAAGAGAGTATTCTTAATCATGTGGGCGTTTGATAAAATTACATGTGGTGAACAAGCTTGATGTTGTGAGTACATGAAATCGGGTTTTAATCGTAGTAATAGTGTTTAACGTTAGTGACCAAGGGAAATCATGTACATCCATGAACTCATAATTACATCCTCATGGTGAGAGTGCATGGAGTGTTTAGTTACAACTTTATCGTGGGTGTGCATGAGCTCATTAGTAATAATTTTGGTGTGTTATGGGCGATTATTGACAAAAGTCTATGAGAGTATATGGTGGTTATTTATTTCTACCGAGTCATTGTAATATCATAATGAATTCGGTCTCGTAGATAAGCATAATAGTAATATCGGATACTTATGAAAATATAATAGAGGTCTTTAAGTTTCATGATAATTAGTAAAATCGTTTGATAGAGGCTATGAAGAAGGGAGTGGCTCTTTAAATTAGAGAAGGTCTCGCAAAAGCACCACCATTGTTTAGCAATTACGTCAGGTTTGGAATTAATGGCCCGTATATTGACCATGTGTTTAATAATATGTTATAGATTGTTTTGTGATTTCATTCTTACTTCGATTCTTGGGTTACTTCTAGCTTTCTGGGACACCATGTGAGTTCATCAAGTTTTCAAAACCGAGTACTAAGACATATGGTATTCTTATAAAGATGTATGAATAATCTACTTAGTTTGCTTGACATGTGTGTAAGTGATAGAATTGATGTCCGGCATGGTTATATGGTTATAGTTGTTCATTACGCTTGACTTGGTTTGATCGATTATTTGAGTCTCACACGCATCCTATTCTTACCTACAACCTTAGCTTGTTTCACAGGATGCTTCATGATACTTTAAGCGTCCTTGTGCTAGGTATGTGTGCATGGCAGTGATCAGGCGCAATGCATCCATACTTGTCACAACTTCCCTTAAGGCACCATAAATTATCTCGTTCCACTAACTCAGGCCGATACACTACATCCTATAGGTCCAGGCATTCATGAACACACAACTATGCATAACACTAAATTATATAGTCATTCGAATGGTTTACCCTACTCTAAGGCAACAATCTAACACTATTTTGAAATACGCGCGGAAGCTTAATTAACATAATATAATATAATATTAATATACAATTACAACTTTAGTTTGTTTGCTTTACAAAATACATTTACAGTGTTACCCTAAACAGGCTCTTTACAAAAACAACAGATATCAGAGTTAGATCAGTCCACGATTCCAGTTTCACCTCTAACTTCCACTCACCAGGAAAATTCTGTAAAAGAGTTCAACAACAGGGGATTAGCACAAAGCTAAGTGAGAGAATAGATATCAAAAACATACAAGGCATAAAGCCCAAACCAACAATGCTCAAACAAATAAGAGAACCGGCGGTTCTGCAGAACCTACAACCAAATGCCGGCCAAAGCAAAGGTTTACCAATAGCCCAGTTATCACAGATAACAGTACTAGCACCTCTTGATTACAACAAATGCTTATCAAGACGATTACTATTACTGTATATCCCTAAACATAGGCCGAGCTGAAAAACAACCGCCAAGCTGATCTCCACAACAACATCATGTATATACAGAACAAGAGATAAAATCTCAAAGAGCAACAATCAGGTGATATATCTTATACATCCAAGATATATATCCACTCACCGATATCTTCAAAAGCAGAGCAACTCAGTTCTTTTCTTACTACTGAGTCTTGTCCCCACCTGAACAAACAGCTAACAGTCAGTATTTGCTTAATCAACACACAATAAGCACAATACTATAATCAAACACATATGTACATACAATCACAAGTACATATCAACTTATGTATATTCAAACAATATACAGTAATTCACTATTACCCTTTACAATCTGTAATTCTGTGAATTCATCCATCTCCTTAGCTTAGGCATTTCATGCATTTCTTTCATAAGCTAAGGCTACAAGTTCATGTTTATCTTTAAATCCTCAAAGAGTTGATCTTTCATATTATAATACACAAATTCCGAGCATAGGTATTACTGGAATTCCGATTGAGTTTAATTCCGATAAGATCAAATCCGATAGGGTCAAATCCGATGAAACATAAGATTCGATAAAACATGAAATCCGATAAACCAATTCCGAGCAAAGGCAAATCCGAGTAAAGACAATTCCGATATAATCGGATTCCAATACAATGCACAATCCGAGAAAAGGCAATACCGATCACTTCAATCCCGAGAAACTAAGATCCCGAGAAATTGTCACATACCGAGTAAATGGAATTCCGAGAATATAGCAAATACCGATGAAATGTTAAGGCATAGTTCATATACCAAGTATATATATAATCCGATAGAATAAGATTCCGATAAAAGTCAAAACCGAGTGAATCAAATCCCGGTAATATCAATTCCGATAAAAGTTAAGGCCACAATTCAGTTCTCTCGGTTTTCAACCGATTCCGATAGAAATACTCGGTACTCCCCAATTCCGATACATTCAAACTCAAAATCCGACTTATTCATACTTAAGAAAACCGAGACATTCAAAATTCATTCTAACTTCGATTTTCAATCTGATTTTAAGCATGCAATACATCTATGTTTTCCAGAATCATTCTAAACATGTATTGTTCACAATCTAACATAAATTACTAACATGCATACATCCTAGATCATGAATTCATCATACTTTTCATTCAATCGGTTTTCACATTATTAAACATATAAAACCGAATTAACAACAATTAACACATTGTTTCAGCAATCTAACCTCTTAGATGATTCAGAATACTCCAGTTAATCAATTAGCACAATTCAAGATCAACAATTTCGAGTTCAATTCTTCTTCTTCCTTTCTAGCTCTCGGCCGAGACACACAAAACACACACAACACTTTTGTTCTTTGCATGTAATAAGAGAAGAAGTGACAAGGTGGTGGGTTTAGGTGTCCCAAAACCGACACCTCATCAACCCCACTAATACTTACAATTATTTAATTATTTACACAATTCAATTAACTAAATTAATTAAACACATAAATAAAATAATCAACTAATTAATTAAAGTAATTCAACTTAATTACCTTAATCCTACTAGGCCGGTAAGGAGGGTGTTACAAATCTTCTCCCCTTAATAAGATTCCGTCCTCGAAATCTGATCGCGCTCAAACAAGGTAGGGTATCGGCTTCTCATATCAGCTTCGGTTTCCCATGTCAAGTCTGAACCCAAGCTGTGCTTCCACCTTACCAAAACCATTGGTATATGTTTGTTTCTCAGCTTTGTTACTTTACGATCCAGCAGCTCAACAGGTTCCTCAATCAGCCTCTTGTTGGAATCTACACGCAGATCTTTTAACGGCAACACCTGAGTCTGATCTTCTACATTACACTTTCTCAAATAACAAACATTGAATGTATCATGGATACCATCTAATTCATCGGGAAGATCCAATACAACCGTCTGATCATTCATTACTTTACGAATTCTGAATGGACCAATATATCGAGGAGCTAACTTTCCACGTTTCCCAAAGCGTATCACGCCCTTCCATGGTGAAACCTTTAAGTAGACTCCTTCTCCCTCAACAAAAGTCACTGGTCGACGACGTGGATCTGCATACATCTTTTGTCGATCTCTTGCAGCTTTCAACTTTTCCCGAGCCACTTCAACTTTATCCGCTGTGATCTGAACAATATCTGGCCCAACAAACTGTTTCTCTCCTGCCTCTAACCAACATGTAGGAGTTCTGCACGGTCGCCCATATAACATCTCATATGGCGGCATCCCGATAATGGAGTGATAAGAATTATTGTAGGCAAACTCAACCAGTGGTAAATGCGAATCCCAAGAACCACCAAACTCTAACGCACATGCCCGAAACATATCTTATAAAATGTGAATTGTTCTCTCTGATTGGCCATCTGTCTGCGGATGATAAGCTGTACTCAGATTAACCCTAGATCCCATCTCTTGCTGTAGTCTGTTCCAGAAGTTTGACACAAACCTCGAATCCCGATCTGACACAATAGACAAAGGAACTCCATGTCTAGACTCTATTTCATCAATATACAGCTTGGCTAACTTACTCAAATTTGCAGTCTCAGCAGTAGCAAGAAAATGTGCACTCTTGGTTAATCTATCAACAATAACCCATATCATATCGTTTCCCTTCTGAGTCCTCGGAAGTTTTGTTACAAAATCCATTGTAATGTGATCCCACTTCCACTCGGGTATTGCTAACTATCTCAGAGATCCATACGGCTTCTGGTGCTCAGCTTTTACTTGTGCACATATATGACATGACTCCACGAATCGAGCAACATCTAACTTCATAGTAGGCCACCAATAAAAAGTCTTCATACTATGATACATCTTAGTGATACCCGGGTGAACAGATATTCTGGACTTGTGAGCTTCAGTCAAAATCAATTCCCGCAAGTTACCAAACTTCGGCACCCAAATACGATTCTGATACATCTTCAAACCACGAGAATCAGTTGTCAGTTCATGCTGTCTTTTCACCATTATCTCATCTTTCAGGTTTTCTTCTTTCAAATCTTCTAATTGTGCAGCCAGTAACTAATCTATCAATTTAGATTTAATCTCCAACCGCATAAACTTTACTGTATCTGCAGAACCTTTCCTGCTAAGTGCATCAGCAACCACGTTAGCTTTCCCGGGGTGATACTGAATGTCACAATCATAATCTTTAATCAGCTCTAACCAACGGCGCTGTCTCATGTTCAATTCCTTCTGAGTGAACACATACTGCAGACTTTTGTGATCAGTGCAAATCGTGCACTTTGTACCATACAGATAATGTCTCCACAGTTTTAAAGCAAACACCACTGCTACTAACTCCAAATCATGAGTCGGATAGTTCTTTTCGTTGGGTTTCAACTGTCTGGAAGCATAAGCTATAACTTTACCTCTCTGCATCAGAACACACCCTAACCCGGCATGTGAAGCATCACAATATACCACAAAATCTTCAGATCCTTCTGGAAATGCTAGGACAGGAGCTTGACACAGAAGTTGCTTCAAAGTCTGAAAAGCATTCTCCTGAGCCTCACTCCATTGGAACTGAACATCCTTTCTGGTCAACTTGGTTAACGGACCCGCAAGCTTCGAAAAGTCTTTACTGAACCTTCTATAATAACCTGCTAATCCAAGAAAACTTTTGATATATACAATCCGATAGAATAGGATTCCAAGTATATATACAATCTGATAGAATAGGATTCCGATAAAAGTCAAATACCGAGTAAATGGAATTCCGAGAATATAGCAAATACCGATGAAATGTTAAGGCATAGTTCATATACCAAGTATATATACAATCCGATAGAATAGGATTCCGATAAAAGTCAAATACCGAGTGAATCAAATCCCGGTAATATCAATTCCGATAAAAGTTAAGGCCACAGTTCAGTTCTCTCGGTTTTCAACCAATTCCGATAGAAATACTCGGTATTCCCCAATTCCGATACATTCAAACTCAAAATCAGACTGATTCATACTTAAGAAAACCGAGACATTCAAAATTCATTCTAACTTCGATTTTCAATCTGATTTTAAGCATGCAATACATCTATGTTTTCCAGAATCATTCTAAACATGTATTGTTCATAATCTAACAAAAATTACTAACATGCATACATCCTAGATCATGAATTCATCATACTTTTCATTCAATCGGTTTTCACATTATTAAACATATAAAACCGAATTAACAACAATTAACACATTGTTTCAGCAATCTAACCTCTTAGATGATTCATAATACTCCAGTTAATCAATTAGCACAATTCAAGATCAACAATTTCGAGCTCAATTCTTCTTCTTCCTTTCTAGCTCTCGGCCGAGACACACAAAACACACACAACACTTTTGTTCTTTGCATGTAATGAGAGAAGAAGTGACAAGGTGGTGGGTTTAGGTGTCCCAAAACCGACACCTCATCGACCCCACTAATACTTACAATTATTTAATTATTTACACAATTCAATTAACTAAATTAATTAAACACATAAATCAAATAATCAACTAATTAATTAAAGTAATTCAACTTAATTACCTTAATCCTACTAGGCTGGTAAGGAGGGTGTTACACAATCCACCTAATTCTCTATAACCAATTACTCTGATATCAATCTGTCACAGCCCGCCAAAGTGGAAACCAGAAGTGTGACGGAGAGGATCGTCATCACACATTGATACATTAATAGAGAAATTTCTAAAATGCAAATCAAACCAACGTGTCACGAAGTTTCCCCGACACAAGAGGGGACTTGTGCCACGTTAAGTCGGTATTCACGGCAGCATAGTCAAAAACAAAGAAAGATAATGCATGCGTAAATGAAAATCCCACAACCCGGGATTAGGTATACGAGGCAACAAGCCCAAAACCAAAAATCAAAATATAAGAGATAGTTCAAAAGTTATGTCCGAAGCCTAAAAGTAGCCTTGCACTAGCTGAGTCTTTCTAAAAGTCTAGTTAACTTTCTAAGCATCCTTAGTTATCGTTGTTAGCATTACCTGAAAATGAACACTCTAAAAATGTCAACACAAAGGTTGGTGAGCTCGCAGGTTTAAAAGAAAAGAATAGTTTACAGTGTATAGTATTAAGATATGACAATTGTAGCAATGACGGTAAAGCACTTACATTAAGAACATAGCAATAACCGAACATCTCGGCTCAGTAGCAATAGTCATTAGCATGCAAAAAGCCGAACCCCAACGGTTCAAGAGTATTTAGCCTTCCAACATAGTATAGCCGGTCGGGAACTTAAGTTGGCTCAAAGTAGTCATAGTCATCTCATAGTCATCTTATAGGTATCATGCAATACAAGTTCACATCAAGCACATATCATATAACACACAATCATCATTAAAATGTTTAAAACACGGTATAGTAAAACATGTTGAGTGTCATTTTTCCCTAAAAGATATGCACGAAAAAAGGGCTACGAGTACTCACCTTAGCCTCAAACGAATTTAACCTTGCAAAAGAACGGGTGCGAGATTTACAATAAGTATAATGCACATAAGTCTCATATTTAGGTGTTTGAACTCCCTAATATAACCTAAAGGCATGTGAAGTGTTTCTATATGACCCTAATGCCACAGTACATATTACTGATTTTGATAGGCAGTCTTTTAGTAATTTTAAAACAAATCAAACATTCAAAATAAAATCCTAAAATTTAGAAACAGAATGTTTAATGTCTCAAAAGTTTTCTGGAATTTTTCCAGAATTTACTAACTTAACTAACTATTTTTAAAAATTAAAAGAAATCAATACTGACAGAAATTCAACTGCACATGCGCAACAGTAAGTTTGAATTTTGTAAAAATACGAAACGATATCCAAAAATTACGAAACTTTTACAAAAAACCCTAAACTCAAAGAACCTACTACAGTAAAAAAAATAATCGAAAACTCTAAGTTTTGAACAGGTTTAAAAATCGAAACTTTTAACCCTAATCCACCGAATGTACTGAAAGTTTGCGCACTTCCACGGAAAAATTCATTTGACCGACCAAAAGACCTTCAAAATTTACAAAACTTAGTTTCTGTGAAACTAGACTCAAAGCCTTACAACTTAGACCCAAAAACCGAAAGAAAACTCTAATTATTGGCTCTGTTATACCTTCCCAAACGTAACCCTATTTCTGGCCAGAAACTGTTTCATAAAAAGAACAACTTTTAAAGAATAAAGATCCAAACTTTACAATGTAAAAACCTTCAAACCTTCATAAAAACATTTTTGAAACTTCATATGATGATCATAAACATGTTTTATGAACTCAAGAATGAGATGGACTTGAAGCAAGATGAAGAATAAATGTAGAACATAAGATAAGATAAGATTGATGATTACCTTGATGCCAAAAAAACCACAATTCCTTAAAGATTGAATCTTGATTTTCGAGTTCTTGTGCCTTGGTGTCAAAAGTCGATATAGAGGATGTGGGGAGGGATGAAGTCGACGATTAAGGGACGTGGGAGGAGTAGGGGTCGGCCGATAGATGTAGTGTAGGGCTAGGGTTTAGTTTGAATTTATATAGGAATTAAATAAACTAGATAATATCAATCCTTAATTCAAATACTTATCTAAAGTTTAAAAAAAAAATAATAATAAAACATATCCTTAATTTACACATGTGGCGGAAAATTAATATATATATTTATTATTTTTTTTTTTAAACTTATGAATTAAATAAAATATGGCATTCTATGGTTTTTTTTTAAAGTGTACCTAACTAAGTACAAACGGCAACCTAAGTTAACCCTAAGTTTTCTAAATATTCTAAGGATAATACTAATATTCTAAAAATACTGGAATTTTATCTAATGTATATATACAAGCATAAAACCGAACCACAATGGTTCATGTGCAATTAGTTCTCTACATAGCATAAATTAGGGTTTCAAAAAGAATGTGGTTTAGAGACTAACCGGATTTGGTGACGGATATTACATGGCTGTAAAGCGGCGGCGGTGCTAGTCTTGAAGGAAACAGTGGTGGTGGTTCGTAATGTGGCGGCAGTTGTTGTTTGAAGGCGATGGTCAGAAACCCTAATCTCAATACGATGGCGGCGGCGATTGTTTGATGGCGATGGTCAACGGTGGCTTGAAGGCGACGTCAACGGTGGTTTGAAGGTGGCGGCGACGGCGGTAGGTGTTTGTGTGTGAAAACCTAAGCCCGACTGTTGTGGTGTTGTTTGACTGCGACGACGGGGGTGGCGGATTTGAAGGCGACGGCGGTGTGGTGCTTTGAAGAAACGCCGGTGATGGTCAGATGAAGAGAACACCGGTGATGGTCAGGTGAAGGCGACGGCTGTACATATTTGAGGAGATGAAGTTTTGTTTAAGGAGATGAAGTGGAGATGAAGGGAAGGGTTGTAGTGTTGTTCAGATCTGCATAGGCATTAATTGATTTTGATTTAAAAAAATTTGATAAATAAAAGAAAATTAATAAAAGTAAAAATAACCGGTTGGTTACCTGCTTTTGTAGGTAATTTGCATACAACAGGAGATAAAAGAGAGTTAGTTGTATTTTTTTTAAAATTTTAAAGTTCGTTATATATATATTGGTAGCTTAGCAAAAGTTCGTTATATTATGGTGCAGTTTGCCCTATTAATAAAGATAAAATTTTCTAATTGTTATTTATACTACTATATAAATCATATCACACTCTCTCTCTTCTTATTCTTAAAACTTCTTAAAATTCAATCAACAATTCGGTTCTACACCTTTCTTTTTATCTAAATTAATCACATGCATCCACTTAATCTTTAATCATTTCACTTTCATAATATACATTATCTTTTTATTCATTTAAAATATGTTTTCCCACTAACATACTCTCTCATACAAACACAATTATCCACCCATATCAATATAATTTTCAAAATCTTATTAACTTCTCCTTATTTCATAAATATAAATCTTGCATTTTTCTTATATTAATGTTTTTTTAGAATTTATTTTTAAAATTAATAAAATAGTTTATTTAAATATAAGAAAAAATAAAAAAAATGGACATGTTGATGAAAACTTTTTTGTGACATTGAATCACGCGAATAATATATCATTACATTCTTGAGAAACAACATGTTGCAAAACAAAATATATTTGCCGGCATAGCATTGCGCGAGTACGATGCTAGTATTTGAAATGAGTAGTAAAAATTATGAGTACTAGGGGTGTTTGGAGAATAAGACTATATGGGAAGGGTATAAATACCCCCAAATTAGGGTACACAATACCCTAGAAAACACTATTGTCTCTGCCCGGAACCTTAGTACGTGCAAAGTGTGTGTATTTATGTTGTCGAGAGGAAGAAGATAAAAAATCAACCATTCTTCTCCATTTTTCTTCCAAACAGCCAAAAGTAAATGACCTTGGACCCCTTGCAATCAATTAAATGTAGTTTATATAAAAATTTATCGAGTTTTCTATGGATTTTCTTAGGTTTTTGACACTATCGATTATCGAACCGTAATTAGAACCGAGGGGGGGTTTAATCCATTTAGTCAATGATCTTATGAGGGAATTGTTATCAAATTGGTAGGGTTTCGTTAACTAGTACCAAGAACACTTTTTAATGGATAAATCATGAAATGATTAAGGCTGGAATGAGTTTTGATCTTGAATAGGTCGATCGTATTAGACTCGTAGATGTTTTTTTGAAAATAAATTTTGAATCATAAATTGTGAACTAGTGTTGAATCGTAAATCAGTGTGAGGAATCATAATGGTTGTAAGCAATATAAATTATAAATGTTTTTGGCAATCTTGCAATAAAAAACCCAATAAGAGCATGTAAGCTACAATCACAAATCTTGGACATAATCGAAAGCGAACACTATGGGTTGAGTCTCTTAGGGGATTCCCTAGACCGTAAATATCGAATAGAAATCAATGATCAAGGATTGATCGTAATCACCCTAGTGTGCTGGAATCGAAAAACAGTATTTTGGATGGAATCATAAATCGGTGATGAGGTTAAATCTTAAAATAGTAAAACAAAGTAAATCGAAAACTGACAGTGTAGAGTGAATGGTAAACCAGCAACATATGTTCTATTCACTCATAAATCTACCATACTTGATGAATCACATACCCGGATCGGTAACTACAATTGTAAATTGGATGTGTTTCAGTAATCGTAAACCATAATTTAAAGAGTTATGTAATGTTAGAATCGTGAATCATAATCGCAAATAAAAGAGGTAGGGGCTCAAAATGGCGTAATTTATTATATGCGCATAGTATGCTTGAATATAATATCTTGTATAATCGTGAATCATAATCGTGTTCTTACTGTGTTTGAATAAGTCAACCATGTCCATTACGTGAGATAGTGACATCTTATCTATTAATACCTATGTTCAATCTAATATTATTACACACAAACACGCACAATATAACCATAACCGAACATTTGGTTGATAGTTTGGTTTTGGCCGATAGAACCATGCATCCAAATGGTGAACATTGGTGAATGAATATTATAATTGAATCAAATGAGTGAATCAAAGTCAACTTTGTTCAATTAAAGTCACACAAGGTTCAGATTAGTAAATCAATTTACGAGTGAGTCTATCTCGACTGGACTTTTTATCATTCTTGATCCTTTTCTAAACTTAAAAGAGTTAAGTTAACTTATCCCTGCTTCTATTTATTTTAAATGATTTATAGGGAAATTACTAACAATTTCATCTAAAATCTTGAAAAACTATATATTTAAAAAGCGAAATATTTCCCTCATGTTCAAACACTTTAGTAACTTTTTAAAAAATATCTTAAATTTTCTTTATTAATACATTGAAAATATTTCTTATTAAAAAATTAAAAGACTTAATAAGCAAACAATTCTCTACCTACGGCCGGGTAGTGGTATTCTTGTTTACATCTCATCTTCCTCATACCCTGTTTTTAAACAGGATTGGGTATTATTGTTGTTGTTGTAATAAACAAACAATTGTTCTTACTAAAAATACCAAAAGAAAAGTAAGTTTACAGAAAAGTCGTGGTTAATTATAAACTATCACGTAGGTATATACTATACAAGTTGATCCTAAATTTTTCAAAGGAGTATCCTAAATTATTATTTGTTTCTCATAAGTTCGACTTTTCAATACTAAGTATATTTAAGAAGGCTATCTTTTGTTTTTCTACGGAGCCCCACTAATATATATATGTTTCACCCTTAAAATTCCATCTTAAATTTATTTCAGTAATTCAGTTTATATTATTATTTCATATATATTCATATTTTTTAGGAGAAATAAAATACAGTTGGAAACTTGGAATGTATGATGTTGGGGTGATACTAAACAATAGCAAATATTTGATCGACTAATATTAATTTTAAAGTTGCGTTTAATAAATTTTATTTACTTAAATGAAACATGTCTTTTATTGAATCTTCTCAAGTTACTAAGATATAGGTGATATTGGTATCTAGGAGACAATGGTAGGAGGGAAGATAAAAGGGATATTAGAAGGATGCGTGAATACTTCAGATCCTGTTTACCTAGTGACGGGTGAAATAAGTGGTTCTACTCTTCGTTCATCTTCTTTCACAAGCGATGGGACATGTCCTCACAAGGTTAGTTTATTTTACCTTTGATAAATTTATGGATCATGTAAAAACTCAAAATATATATTATGAATTGGTCACTTATAGGTATCTTTTTTTTTTTTTTTGAACAGCAAAGTTTCATACATGAATATGAGGAAAACTTCAATGTCTGTTACAACACAATTAAGCGAACACATAACTCAACCATTATATGCTACGAAGCCCATATAGAAACCGAACCTAATATGCCGATCTCATTAATGGGACCTGATCTGCACTTTCTTCCCAGGCAACACTTGATCGACGAGAACACCATTACCAGCTTTTGCCATGAATGCATTCATGTCATCCATGCACGTCAGCCAGCGCATAAAATGAATTCACACATGCTTAAAAAGAACTCCTTCACCCGAACTTCCATAAGCTAAGCAGTGTAATCAAATTTTACAGCAACGCCCTTCACATCGTAGTATTACAATAGCAAACCCACAATTGCATAGGTATTTTATATTGCATAGTCATTTATCAAATATAAATATTATTAACAGATCACGTGACTATTAATTATATTATATTATATATCGTATATGAGTTCTATATGAGTTTTAATTAGTTATGCAACTATGGTTATTATTATCTTAATTTGTCGGATTGAGATATATAACAGGTCATGTGCCTATATATGAATAAGTTATAACTAGGGGTATTTGTGGGTTATGATGAGTCAAAATGAATTATTTTTGTCTAGATATGTCAAATTTAGTTGTAATATATCTGATAGTATAAATGAATCTTTTTTTTTACGGCAAAACGGATAACTAGAAAGGGAGCTTCGGCTTTGCCATCACCCCCAACTAGAAATCCAAATTTATTAAGATTTTAAAAAAATCACCAAGTACAGAACATAAAAACATCTCCAAGATGGAGACCTACATAGAAACTTACAAAGATGGAATCATTACAAAACCCAATAATAAAGCTTATAGACTCATTGGATCTTTAATCCAAGAATCCCACTGTAGCTTAAAAGATGGTTTTCGACTTGAGATCCAATCCAAAGTCACCCTTTGCAGTGTTGAGAAGTTGTCCTCTTCCTTTAATCCTTTTACGTCTATCACATTCGGCGAATAAGACACGGTTCCTTTTCTTCCAAATCAAAACCAAACAAACTGCTTGAAAAACTCTCTCTGTATATATCTTCTATTATCATTCGTAGATAATATGATGAAGCTAAACGAATCCAGAGAGTTAATACGGATAGTGTCCAACTTTCACCATGCCCACAACCACTACTAGAAAATTGCTTATTTCCGACCATTTTTTCCGACGACACAGTATTCGTCACTAATTTTCGACGAATTTACGACACAATTGCGACCAAAAGAACCTAAAAACCACAATTCCACTAGCGACAATTCACCATCACTTTTGCAACCATTTTACGACGGTATTAGATTTGTTGGAAAATCGTTGCTATTTTACGACAATTTACCAACGAAATACCGACCGAAACATTAAAAAATGATTTATTTATTAATATTTATAATTTTCGTTGAAAAATCGTTAGAAATTCCAACGATATAGCTTATATAAAGTAATTTAGAAAACAATTAAATAAACGCACAACTTAATATTTTTTTAATTTTCTTAATGTTATTCGTTGAAAAATCATCGAAACTTCTAACCATATAATGACGGTTTGTAAATATAATTTTAAAAATAATTAAATAAATTAATACTTAATATTTTATAATTTTATTAATATTTTCGTTGAAAAATTGTCGGAGTTATATGAAGTCTATAACGATATAACGACGGTTTATAAAAAAATAATCTAAAAGGCAATCAACTAAATTTAATACTTAATATATCATAATTTATTTAGATTTTTGTTTTAAAGTAGTTAGGATTTTTGGAACTTTTGCGACGATTTGTAAAAAATTATATATAAAACATTTTAATAAATTCGATACTTAATTTTCTATGATCTATTAACATTTTAGTAGGAAAATCGTCGGAATTTCTGACGATACAACTACGGTTTGTAAAAGAGCGATCTAGAAAGAATTAAATAAATTTAACACTTAATATATTATAACTTATTTCAATTTTCGTCGAAAAAGTGAAGGAATTTTCTATGATTTAGCGACGATTTATAAAAAACAATTTAAAAAACATCAAAATTTGTCATTTATTATTTTAATCAATTTTTGTTAAAAAATTGGCGGAAATTTTGACCATATAACGACAGTTTGTACAAGATATAGAAAAAAAACTAAATATAAAAATTTATTAGAATTTTAGTTGGAAAATAGTCAGCATTTCCGACAATATAGTGACGATCTGTACAAAACAATTTAGAAACAATTAAATAATTTAAATACTTAATTATAGTGTATTATGATATATATTCATCTGAAAATCCTAGATTGCAACGGTTTGTAAGAACTAAACTAGAAAATAATTATATAAATTAAGTTGAATTCGTTTATATCGATTAAAAACTATCATTTTCTTAACATGTTCTTAATTACTTTAAAGTTAAGAGTTCTGAATTTACTGGGCATAGCATAAGGGTAGTGATTCGTATACAACAGAAATTTTCCATACACAACAATTTCTGTATTATTGACTTGTACTATGTGCTGTAATGTGTTTGTACATGTTGTGTATGGACAGTTTTTGTTGTGTACGAATCACCTCCCATAGCATAATAAATATGATTTAGTTGATAAATCATACTGAGTAATGTAAATTAATATTTTTAGAGTAAGAAAATAGACAGTAGATTAACGTCTTGTTTAAAATGAGTTTTTCCGGTTAAAACTAATTCCGACGGCGTTCTTTTGGCTCAGAATGTACGTGATATAACCAATGTTACATGTGATCGTCCCCGAGATTTTTTTCACAAATGTTGTATTTTAACAAAAAATCAACAAAAGTAATGTTTTTTTTTTTCAAAATCAGTTTTATGGGTTTCGGGACTTACTCCAACGCCTTGTGCCACCTCTTACTCCAACGCCATCTACCATCCCCAGCACCACCACCACCACCACCACATGTCACAGTAAGTGTGATCTTTGGACATTGCTTGCCACCTTAATTATAATTCATCTCTGCCTCCATCAACACCGTATTCGCCACCACCACCGTCACTACCATCGACCATAGTTGCCACCATCATTAACTACAAACCAACACCATTTCACCCCCCGCTACCACCAACATCACCATTTCCACCAAGTTTCGCCCCATCGTCAACTCACACACACAAACATTGTTATATCCATCAACATTGTCATAAAGTAGAGTGTGTGTCCCTCACCACTCCCAAACCGATTTGAAATGCCTTTCTGGATATTTCTCAATGTCTTGGCCCAACGGTTTACAAGCAGATGAGTTTTTATTCCGAAAGGGCTTATTCAATCTAATCGTACCACTGTTCCCACTATCACCCTCTATGCGACAACCACCACCACTAGCAACAATCACTAGACTATCACTGCCCATCACCACCATCACCATTTCCATTTCAGTTGGCATCATGACCACCTATCGCAACAATCACCACCGTCGACTACCATTCGCCGCCAGCAATCGCCATTAATTGTTGCCTTCGCCAATGTCGTTGTTGTCACAACCAACCATCACCCTTAACGGTTGCTTCCACCATCACCAACTACCAACACAACATACTACCACCACCATCAACAACGTTGCCACAACTGACCAGCACCATTGTCATTGCCACCAACTAGGCAACTACAACCACCATCTACCCACACACACTCACACACAATATATATATATATATATATATATATATATATATATATATAATTATTACCGCTATTAATTAAATAATATTAATAACAAGGATAATACTAAGAAATAAGTATTGTATTTCTTTATATTCTTTGAGCCTTTTTCATTTCCTTTGTTTTCAAATAAATGCCCCTTATATTTTTTATGAAAAATAATAAGCTTAATAAATTAAACGGTCAATATTTCTTGAATAACACATCATGTTTATGTTTAAATGACATAAACTTATACTTTTATAGATAAAAATTATATTAATATAATAAATTAGGAAGAAAACAAGTTTTTCGTTGGAATTTTGTTGGGCGTACCGATGATCTTGCGATGGCGCGCCTCCAAAATTTCGTTTACCTCCAATCGATTTAAAAATTTTCATCCCATATATGAAGCCCCGAAATTACGCCTCAAAATTCTCTCGCCCTACTAGTAAAATTTTTCATCCCACATATGAAACCCCACATACAAAAATCGCTAATCACCGCTGCCGGCTGGTGACGAACCACGCCTGTAAACCGGTCTTGCTCTGTCATTACGCTAGTTAATTTCTCGATGCTCCTGCCCTCCGGTCCACATGAACCACCACTCGCGCTCCTACCCAACCTTCTCCTTCATCGTGTTATCTAAGGTAATATAATTGTATTTTTTTCATACAATTTTTTCCCGTGTTGAATACATGTTATTTATGGTTTTCATTGGGAATCCGATGTTACAGTAGAAGTAGTATCCGAGTGTATGACTCGTTATTAGCATATGCCACCCGTAAGAGTTAACTTAACACATCCTGCCCATCCATGTTGCAGATTTTAACTTGCTTAGGATTGGTTTCTTAACGCCACTCGACTTTAAACACGAATCATTCAAGATTTAACAAGAAAAACAAGAAAATCTTGGAAGACGGGAGAGTCCAGAAGCATATACTAGGGTCCGGTCAGGTATTTATAACTCCTCTAGTTATTGCCTACATACTTGTATACCTTATTTTAAACACAATCTATTAAAATTATAAAAGCATTATATTAATCATTTGATTATAATAATCATTTGAAAATTGTGATATATGTTGTATTCTTAGAAATATTAGTCGGACCACGAATTCATTGAAATGGTGATCTTGAAGTTTGGGGATGAGTTTTAAAAGGGGCAAATACAAGGGAGATGTCTTGGACAATACAAGTACCGGCCGTCCCTATAATCAATACTAATAGGTGCTAATGTGCTGATGAGGTCAGAGTGTATTTGTTATTATTCATATGTAAACATTAAGATTATTACTTACCCAACCTATGTAGCTTCTGGTTCCTATTTATAAATCATATTTTCGTTGTAACAATTTTTATATACGTAGGTACACTCGTGTTAAGAACAAATGGAAGAACAAAGGCAAGACGTGAACGCATGATGAGAAGACAAGTTTTGAAAAGAAATAGAGAAGCTTCGTAAACTAGATGAAACACGAGAACCATCACTTTGGAATTTAACAACATGAAGCAAGTGAAGCAACATTATGAGGACCACAAGAAACATTGAATCAATAAGTGGCAGAAAGAAAAAGAAGAAATAGACAAGTTTGCTATATTCGAACGACTTAATTTTTCTTTCTCGTGACAATAATCATCCACTTCCTTTCTAGACATATAACAATCTTTTATATATTTTTAGTGTATAAATTACAATATCGATTTCTATATATAAATTTTACGGTTATGTGTGTTATTATTTAGATTAAATGCATTTTTTATTATATTATTGTATTGAATTGGAATGTAAATATTACAGTACCGGTATTCCAACTAAAATTGATATAAAATAAATTAAACTATTGGTAATTTAAATTATAACAAAAAAATAAAGAATTGCATTTTAAAGCAAAATCGTCTGTAAACTATTGGTAATATTTAATTCAGAATAAATAATTAAAAATCAAATGTGTCATAAAGTCGTCCGTAAAATTGTGTTGGTAAATTGTTGGTAAATTGGTGGTAAAGTTTGCAGGTAAATCGTCAGAAAAATTGTGTTTGTAAATCGTCGGTGAAATTACGTCGGTAAATTGTCGCAAAAATTGTGTCTGCAATTATCGGTACAAATTATATAAATTTAAATTATAAAAACGTTTGGTCGGGATTTCGTTACTAATTTTTGTCACAAAAGCGTCGGTAATATTATTTTTCATAATTTCAATATAATTAATAAGCATTATTATTTATTATTTATAAAATATTCTATTATTACTTTCCAACGATATAGCAACGATGATTTCGTCGGAAAGATCTAAAAACCGTCAGTAAAATTCGTCGGGAAAATTACCAACCGTGTTTTTTCAGACTTGATTTTTTGGTCGGAAATTCGTCGGAACAAGCCTTTAGCGACCATTTTCCGACGTTTTTTTGCCGTTGGTAATTAACAAAATTCTTGCAGTGAACTTCCTCCAATAACCTTGAACATAAGGACAATTGAAAAAACAATGATCTTCCGATTCTGTTTCACCATAGCACATTACACACATATCAGTAGGAACATAAATTCCTCTTTTTATCAGATTAGGTCTAAGGGCTAAACCGCCATTTATAAGTCTCCAGATAAAAATATTGACCTTTAAAGGAATCAAGAAGTTCCAAAGAAAAGGCTTCCGCGATTCCTTTCCTTCTAATAATTTTTTTTGAATTATAATCGTCATTTGTTTCACTGTGAACAACCCTTTTTTGCCCCATCTCCACAGCCAAAGATCTGACCCATTAGTCTTGAAATCCGCTTTTGATAAGAGATCCAATAACTTGTTGTATTCATTCAATGACCTCCCACGAGGATTTGATCTCCAATCCTAGATAGTATAAATGAATCGTAATAGGTTTTTTATGGGTTGAATAAGTTGTTATGAGCATTTATAAGCATTTACAAGCTAGTCAATATATGGGTGAATGGTTTTTAATGAGTAATTGAAACAAAAGCAACAAATATATTTCAATTTTCTTTGAAAATTCGTTGCAAATCCGTCATAATTTTGTTGCTAATGTGGCTAAAATTTATAGTAACCTGTGCACATCCATTAGCGAAACTGTTGCTAAATTCCGTAGCAAATCCGTCTTTAATTGGTTCGTTGCTAAGTGCTAAAATTCCGTGTGTAATCCGTTTTCTATTGCAAATCCGTCGCTAATTATTATTTCCCGTAGCAATTCCGTTGCTAATTTTACGTCACAAATACGTTGTTAATATTCTGTACCAATTCCATTGACAACTTCTGTAGCAAATCTATGACAAGTTAGTGACAACTTTCGTTAGGGACAATTCATTGCAAAATTCCTGAACCCGCCGCTAAACTCCGTCCCTCAACCTAGAAACAAAATGTTAGTGACGGATTAAGGACGCCTATAGCCATCACTAAACTCCGTCCCTAGCTAGTTAGCGACAGTTTTGTTTTGTCGGCTAATATTGGATAGCGCCAAACTAGGTACAGATATAGCCGTCTAAACACCTATTTTCTTGTATCTGTTGGTCCCGAATGGATACTACAACAACAAATGTTTGTAGAAGGAGGGTTGAATACAAACTTTAGCAAATTAAAATTTAAGAGACACACGGTTTACTTTTATATAATTCTTATTGATGTTAATCAAGAATTACATTAACTAGATGCGGAAAATCTAAGTTCAATAAAAGGTGGCAACTAATTTTGTCTAACACATAGACAATGCTAATCTTAAACAACTAATGTCTAAGACGTTCAACACATGAACAAGTTTGTTACACTGAAAGTAATATGCTAACTCTTCTAATTCTCAACTTATGAGATTTCAGTGCTTTTCAACGCATACTTAGCATGTTTCCATGCATGAGTATATATAAGCAAGGTGTGTCCGGGATGATGAAGAGAGAAGGAGAAAAAGGTACTTGGTTTAATAATATTATAATAGATAAAGTTAGTGGGTGAAAAGTAAGTTAACTTTATACACAAAGTGTGTAAAGTGAACATACTTTTCAGTAATGAGTATACCCACTATCTATTATTATATTATTAAACTACTACCTTTATATCTTGGAAAAGTAAACTTCTCCTTTCATGCTTGTGCTTTAATCAACACCATGCTTTCTGAAGATTTGACTTTACCAAGTATGGAGTTGTCAGCCATACTTAACATCATATCTTCGAGATCTTCTTTTCAAGAGTATATTTCTCCTTTTCCAGGGGATAAAGATCTATCCTTTTTGTATCTTTGCAGATCTAAAAAGTGCTAAGTACTTTTACAAAAGAAAGATCTAAGGCATAATAAGAACAACACATGTTCTGCCTTTGACTTTAAGAAAATATTACATAGAAAAGCTATTAACTGAGATATATAATAAAGACTCAGTTAACAGACACTGAACTACAAATATAATTTTGCTCAGCTAAGGATAAGTGTGAAAGACTCAGCTGACTAGATTTGCTCAACTGATCAAATTGCTCAGCTGATAATACAAACCAACGTGCAGCTAGTAAACTGATCAAACTAAACTGTCAGCTGTTCCCAAGGGCTCAGCTAGTCATTTTAAGTAGTGTCAGCTTATGAGGAAAAGATTAGATAAGTAATAAATACCTTATCTGACAAATGGGAGGCATCAGCTGATAACTGTGATTGTGTCAGCTGATCCTTGACTGCTCAGTTGATCTTGAAATCTTCATCAGCTGATGGTTCTAGGCCATCAGCTGATCCAGTGTGATTCCTCAGCTGATGCTCTTTGACTGATCTTTTCTTCTCAGCTGATCTTTCTGAAGCTGGTCCTTTGGCTGATACTCAGTGTTCAGCTGACACTATGATTCGTCAGCTGACATTTCTTACTTAGAAATTCTTTAAGTCTCAGATAGAAAAACAACACATATTTTTCATCAATCTAAGTCCAAAACTGAATATATGGTTTTGTTAACATCAAATCCTATTTTACTTAATAGATAGGTTTGATTAAGGTTTGATATTGCTATCTCACCAACAATCTCCCCCTATTTGATGATGACAAAACCTTATCTTGTTTAAGAAGAATCAGTTTGACTAGGATTTGTAAAGATATAACTTTTAAGTGCAATTTTGGTTACCTAGCTATCTGTTTTTGGTAACTCTTTTAAGTATGTTCCCTGATGTTCTGTTTTTGGGAATCTTTTCATTTATGAAGTACCATTGTTCTGTTTTTGTGGTATCTTTTCTATCCTTTTTCTGTTTTTAGGATTTTTGATCTTTTCTATATTTACACTATGTGAGCTATCTACTAAGAGTTATCTATACTAGCATTTTAGCTAAGTAGTTCATGATCAAAGTTTCAAGCTTGATTACAGAATAAATTATTTACATTAGAGTTTGTCCAGAGCAATCTAACTATGAGTTAAACTAAGTACAGAAGTTGAACTATTCTAGGAATTGAAATTACATCTACTCTAGTTATGAAGTGTGGTCTTCATTCCCACCAAGGTTCTTCTTTGATGTATGGACGATGTTCAACTGGAATAGTAGCAATTAGTTCATCAGCTCTAGTCTCCATCAGACTTTCAAAGTGTTGATTTCCTGTCTGTCCTCTTGCCAGTCTTACAGCTTGAAAAATTAAAGCTCTTGGCGTTCTTCCTATGTCAGCTTCTCTTAGGAATCTCCAATCACCAGCTCTGTTCTTGAAGAACATCCCTTTTTCAGGCTCAGTTATGTACTTAAATATTTCTGGCTCAATGTTGGAGGGTAGAGCAGTGTTGAGACTTTCATAAGTAGAAAGAAAAGGATAGTCAGGATTGACAATGATCTGTTCAATGGTGACAAAAGCTTTTGAATTCTTTTTGAAAGCATCTTCAATCAGATTGATGTGTTCAATGAACTGATCATGTGTGAAGAGCCTATTGCAGATTGACATCCGAATCCAGTATTCAATTTTTGGCATGAACCTTTGAACAATTTCACTTTTGGACTTGAGAAGATGGTACAGGATCTCTATCATTTCAAAGAAGGAGAGAAGTTTGCAATGTTGAAGATAGGTATCTTCATAAGTCTTTCTTTCATCTCTTCTCACCACTCTGAGATAAGGACCCTCATCAGTACCTTTGTATGGAGTAACCCTTGAGATGATGTCTGCACATCTTCTATTTACCAAGTTTTCTTTGTTGTCTCTGAACTCCTTGGCTTGCCTTTCAGTTTGCTGAGCTAATCCTCCAAAGTTGAAGTTCAGCAGAGCTTGAATGGCTTCCTTGTGAGTCTTTCCTCTCTTAGGATCTTTCTTAGTAGAAGGGTCATCTTGTTGTGGTGTATCCAGTACTTGATGTGATTGAGAGGTCATCATAATCAGCTCTTCTTCTTATAGCTCTCTTAACTCATCATCAGTAACACCAATAATTGCAGCAAGATCTGCAGGAGAAGTGAAGTCTTGATGTCTTTCCTTGGTTTTCAAAACTTCTTCTATGGAGGTACCAAGTGCAGCAGCTAACTCACTGATCTCTCTGAGATTCTCTTCTTCTTGTGTTAGTTCTTCCTCTCTTCTTTCTTCTTCTTCAATCTCCTCAGCAGTCATTATCTTCTTTCCTTTTCTTCTTGATGAACTGCTGGGAGTTGGTTGACTTGATTGAACTGGAGAGGAAGCTTGGACTGGTGGAGCTGTAGTGGAGGAGCTCTGCTTCCTTATGTTGAACATAGAGGACAGAGGCATTTCATCTTCATCATCATCATCAGAATCCTCAGATGGTAGTTCAATTGGAGCACAGGATTCACCTTGCTTTGATTTCTTTGTCCTTCTAGCCATTTGCTTTAGCCTTCTCTTTGGCCTCTGCTCTTCTTGAGCAGGTTGCTCCTCCTCAGACTTATTCTCCCCCTCAACAGCTGATCCTATTTCATCAGGGATTGATGCATCCTCTGCTTGTAAAACTGACTTTGTCCTAACTGACTTCTTCCCCTTTTTGTCATCATCAGAGGAGGGAAAAACAGCAGGCTTTGCAGGGGCATCAGGAGTGGTGAAAGAATAAGGAGTTGGGGTAGGTGTAGAGGTAAAGGGTGGTATGGTTGAGGATGAAGGTGAGGAAGTGGGTATGGGAGGCTGAGTGAAAGGTGATGTTAAGTGTCGAAGGTGAGAGGGAATAGGAGAGAAAGAAGGAATGGAAGTTGAGATAAGAGGATTTAGGCTGTTGATAGCTTCAGTGAGATTGTAGAATTCTCTCAGAGTATCACTGTGCCTTATCCTAGCACAAAAGCTGGACCTATTGACCTCAGTATCAATGTATTTTAGGAGAGAGGGGATAGTTAAAAGAGATTCAGGAATGGTAATGGAGATATCAGGGGGTGAGGGTCTAAGGGTTTTGAGTTGGGAAAGGAGATTGGAAATGGTATGGTTTAAGGTAGAAATGGTTTGGGCAGGTATAGGAGGGGAGGGTGTAGGAATAGGAGTAGAGGTTTGGTTTAGAAGTTGATCTAGTTTGGTAAGAATAGGGGAAAGATCAACAGGGGCAGGGGTGGGTTGGTTGGCTTTAAGTGACTCAATCTCATTGGTTAGGTGAGAGATTTGAGTTTCTTTTTGAGTTTGGAAAGAGGTAAAGGAGGCTTGAACACTATCCATCTTTTGAGAGATAGATAATAAGGTTTGAAGTAGTTGGGGTGAGGGTTCAGAAGTAGTAGAGGGAATGGGTTGGGTTGGAATTGATTGAGAAATTGTGCTTAGAACTGGAATGGATTGTGGTCCCTCACTTAGACCTTGGTATAGAGGCCTAAGATCACTGGGAACAGAAGTTGTACCCTGTACTAATGACTGGTTTATGTCACTAGTATTGACAGGTAGTGCACTAGCATGTGTAAGAATTGAATCAAAAATAGGTGCAAATATGTGAGTGTGAGTGAGGGTTGCACTCAAAGGGGTATCCCTTATTACAGTAGCAAGTTGTTGTGAACTTACTAGGGGATAGGCTTGACAAATAGGGGTTGTAGACACAGTATGACCTTGGGAGAAGGTCTGTCTTTCAATGGTATCACCCTGTTGGGAGGGTGACCCAGATTGCAGCAATCCCATATTTACAGATGTGCCCTGTTGTGAGGACACACCCACTGGTTGTAGGGTTATATCAACTTCCATGAGCTCCCCCTCAAAATAAGAGGTAGCTATAGGAGTTGAGGTCAGAGGTGCAGTGTGCAATCCCTCTGAGATAAGTGCAGTGTGCACCATCTCTAATGACCTTGTTTCTATTTGGGTTACTAAGGGAGTAGAACTAGTGACTGTTGGGAGTACACTAGAGCATGGCTGTTGTGGGGGTGTTACAATTAGAGGAGAGGATGGGTTCTCATTGGTGGGGTCAACCAAATGAGTATCCTCAAGAGTGGTAGATATTATACCTGTGATGTGCTGAGTCTTGCTGGTCTCAATTAGTTGAATGAGATTGTCAGAAATTGTGTCTTCCTCAGCATCATCACCATCAGCTGCATCTCCACTTTGTTGATTTTGTTCAGAGCTTGAGCTGGAACTGGCAGGAAAGTGTGAGAGTGGCATCCCAATTTGAGAAGATGAGGAGGTTGTATCTTGAACATTTTCAGCATAAGGAATTCCAACATCACCACCATGAAAGTCATCATCTCCCTCATCATGATCATTTTGATCACTGTCAGCATCATTGTCATAATCACCCTCAGCATCAGGATTAATAGGCTCATCCTGTGCTGGTTCATCAAACACATCTGCTCTAAACATCAATTCTTCTTCCACTAAGGCTTCATCTGGAGCATGAGTCATAGACTCCTCAGAATGATCAGTGATTAAATCAGGAGACTCAGAATCATCAGCCATTTGTCCCTCAATATTCTCAGCGACAACTTCCTCTTTATTTTCATTCTCCTCAGCAGCAACATCTATCAATTCTTGCATCTGAGCAGTTATAGCAGGACCTGGAAATTCCCTTATCAAATGGAAAGTTTTCTGAGCCATTTGAGGGATGGTCATTGTGTGCAAGTGGGCAGCTAACCCAGCATAGTGTTCCCTTTGAAAATCTCTAAGTGCAATTAAACTTAGATACCTGATGTAAGGGACTAGGGTTCTGGTTGATTTCTTTGATGTGCCCAGAGTGATCTTATCCATCATTTCAGAGAATATGACTTGTGAGAAGTCAATGTTCCTCCCTGTGATCAAAGCATGAAGAATCATCAATTCAGACTGATTCATTTGGTCATGGCTGCCAGACTTGTGACCAAAACATCGAATGATTACACTGGCCAAATACTTCCTTGGGTGTCCTAGAGCAAACAGTTTATACTGGCCATGAGAAACAGCACCTTGGTAGCCAATCAGGGGCAAAACCTCTAGAACTTGATCCATTGTAGAAAAAGGTTGAAATGAGGCCATATGGGGTATGGATATCGCTTGTCTAAGAGAATCAGTAGTGATGTTTATGTTGATGGTACCATTGAGGCAGGTGCAAGTGATTAAATCTTGATTAGCATGGTACCTTGCAGTGTACCACATCTCACCAACAATGTTTGGAAAGATAAACAGAGGATGAGCAGATAGACATGCGAACAGGGGATGGGCAGTTATGAAAGCCACCATAGGTTCGTATCCCTGGTTTGCTTTGCTCGCGGGAATGTCAGTGTTTATGAGAAAGTTGTTTGGGCGTAAGGTGATTTCAGAGTTGGGTGCGACATTTTCACCAGCAATGGCGTTTGGAGAAGTTGCAGGGTTGAAGATCACCATGATTACAGAGTGAATGAAGTTTGAGCAACGAGAGTTTAGGGTTTGAAAGTTTGAGAGAGAAAGATTGTTTGGGAATTTTGAAAGATTAAGAAATGAATAACCGCTCGAAAACACCTTTAAATCTTCCTTGGAAACCTAAACTGTCACATAAATATTTTGCAAAAAGTAACTGTCACTTCTGTAAAAAGGTAATAGACGGAATAGATATTAAATACACAGACAATAAACGGACAAATAAACTAAATTAAATAACCTAGTAACACAATAAATACAAATGAGAAATTAATAAAATAAGTGTGAGGACACAATATTTTTGACTTTTGAAAATCATCAGCTGACAAACGAGAGTGTCAACTGATCAATGTTGAGATAAAATAAGTGTCAGCTAATGAATGCACTTAGCTGAGCTTCTAAGTGTTAGCTAATGGTTTATCAGCTGAGGTATAGTGTCAGCTGATGATCGTCAGCTGACATAATTCTATTAACTGATCTACCATAATTAAAATATGTAGAAGCTTAGATAAGTACTTCATTTCACACACAAATAAAATTATTTTCTCACACACAATTAACTACCTAAGAAGAGAATATATTACAAATTTAACATGCCAAGTTTGGATATTAGGAAGTTGAAAAATGTCAGCTAATTGAACATCAGTGTTGATATAATGCATTGAAACTTTCTTTTTCTGCACATTATCTCTAAGAAAATGATGTCTGATTTCAATATGCTTAGTTTTTGAATGCAAAACAGGATTATTAGTAGGGGTGTTCAAAATATCCGAAACCGAAAAACCGAACCTAAAAACCGACAAACCGTACCGAAATTTAGGTTAACCAAACCGAATATTTGAATTTTTTCGGTTTGGTTAACCGAACCTAAAAAATTTCGGTTATTCGGTTCGGTTACGGTTCATGATATTAGAGACGGACGGTTAACCGAAAAACCGAAAACTTAAAATATTCAAATTTTATTTTTACATCTATCAATACTAACTAACTAATCAATATTTACATACAATAATTATCTACTCATAACAAATTGTTACTCAAAGCCAATATCTATATTTTATTTTTTAATATAGATATTAGTAGATATATGTACAATTTAAGTTTACGAGTCAACTATATTTATAAATCTTATCAATTACTATTGATTTACTTAGTTTCACTTTATCTTAGTCAAGTGTGTTTTTAAAATATTTCCTTATATCATTATTAGTTAATATATAAATAACACAGGCCGTAATGTTTTATAAATTTCTCATTTAAGCCTTGTTCAAGTTGAGATTTTAATATTAGTTTTTGAAACCTTTTGTTTTAGAAATATATTTTGTAGTTAAATATGGCTATTTGGTTAACCGGGAAAACCGAACCGAAAAACTGGTTAACCGATTACCGGTTAACCGGCTTTTCGGTTTAGGTTTAGGTTCACGAAAGTTAAGAACCGATATTTCGGTTAACCGGTCTTCAGTTAACCGTATACTCGGTTAACCATCCATGAACACCCCTAATTATTAGAGATAGATATAGCACTTGTGTTGTCACACAGAATTGGGGAGTTTTCAAACTGTAAGTCATAATCCAGTAGTTGATTTTGCAGCCATAGCAATTGAGCACAGCAGCTTCCAGCAGCAATGTATTCTGCCTCAGCTGTAGAGGTTGAAACAGAGTTCTGTTTCTTGCTTGACCAGCTGACTAATCTTCCACCTAATAATTGACAACCACCAGATGTACTCTTTATGTCTAGTGTGCAACCTGCAAAGTCAGAATCAGTGTATCCAACTAACTCAAAATCAGAGTCTTTGGGGTACCAAAGACCTAGATTAGGAGTTCCTTTGAGATACCTGAAAATTCTTTTAACTGCAGCTAAGTGAGATTCTTTAGGATCTGTTTGGTATCTAGCACAAATACATGTAGAAAACATAATATCTGGTCTACTAGCAGTTAGGTATAAAAGAGACCCTATCATACCTCTATAAGCTGTAATGTTCACTGATTTACCATCAGTGTCCTTTCCAAGCTTTAAAGCAGTGGACATGGGTGTTTTCATTGAAGAACAATTTTCAAACTCAAATTTATTAAGTAAGTCATTTACATACTTTGTTTGATGAATGAAAATTCCATCAACCTCTTGTTTAATTTGAAGACCTAGAAAATAGTTTAATTCACCCATCATACTCATTTGATAGTTATCAGACATGAGTTTGGAAAACTTTTTGCAAAGATCAACTTTTGTAGACCCAAATATTATATCATCTACATAAATCTGTACAAGAATCACATCAACCTTGAATTTTCTTATAAATAAAGTGCTATCTATGCTTCCTCTTATAAATCCTTTATTGGTCAAAAAAGAAGAGAGGGTATCATACCAGGCTCTTGGAGCTTGCTTTAGACCATACAAAGCTTTGTTCAAGAAGTATACATGATCTGGTTTGGATGTATCCTCAAAACCTGGAGGTTGTTTGACGTACACCTCTTCTTTCAATTCACCATTTAGGAAGACACTCTTAACATCCATTTGGAATACTTTGAAGTCTTTGAAGGCAGCATACGCAAGAAATAGTCTTATTGCTTCAAGTCTTGCAACAGGGGCAAAGGTTTCATCATAATCAATACCTTCTTCTTGACAATACCCCTGAGCAACTAATCTTGCCTTGTTTATGATGATCAGCCCTTGTTCATCCATCTTGTTTCTGAACACCCACTTAGTGCCAATGATGGATTTGTCCTTTGGTCTTTGCACCAAAGTCCATACATTGTTTCTTGTGAATTCAGCCAATTCTTCTTGCATGACATTTATCCAGTGAGGATCAGTTAGAGCTTCATCTACCTTCTTGTTGGTCCCGAATGGATACTACAACAACAAATGTTTGTAGAAGGGGGTTGAATACAAACTTTAGCAAATTAAATTTTTAGAGACACACGGTTTACTTTTATATAATTCTTATTGACGTTAATCAAGAATTACATGAACTAGATGCGGAAAATCTAAGTTCAATAAAAGGTGGCAACTAATTTTTTCTAACACATAGACAATGTTAATCTTAAACAACTAATGTCTAAGACGTTCAACACATGAACAAGTTTGTTACACTGAAAGTAAAATGCTAACTCTTCTAATTCTCAACTTATGAGATTTCAGTGATTTTCAACGTATTCACTTCTTTTGCATGTTTCCATGCATGAGTATATATAAGCAAAGTGTGTCCGAGTTGATGAAGAGAGAAGGAGACAAAGGTACTTGGTTTAATAATATTATAATAGATAAAGTTAGTGCGTGAAAAAGGTAAGTTAACTTTATACACAAAGTGTGTAAAGTGAACTTACTTTTCAGTAATGAGTATACCCACTATCTATTATTATATTATTAAATTACTACCTTTATGTCTTGAGAAAGTAACCTTATCCTTCCATCCTTGTGCTTTAATCGACACCATGCTTTCTGAAGATTTGACTTTACCAAATATGGAGTTGCCAGCCATACTTAACATCATATCTTCGAGATCTTCTTTTCAAGAGTATCTTTCTTCTTTTCCAGGGGATAAAGATCTATCCTTTTTGTATCATTGTAGATCCAAAAAGTGCTAAGTACTTTTACAAAAGAAAGATCTAAGGCATAATAAGAACAACACATGTTCTGCCTTTGACTTTAAGAAAATATTACATAGAAAAGCTATTAACTGAGATATAAAATAAAGACTTAGTTAACAGACACTGAACTACAAATATAATTTTGCTCAGCTAAGGATAAGTGTGAAAGACTCAGCTGACTAGACTTGCTCAGCTGATCAAATTGCTCAGCTGATAATATAAATCGTAGTAGCAGCTAATAAACTGATTAACTCAACTGTCAGCTGTTCCCAAGGGCTCAGCTAATCATTTGAGTATAGTCAGCTCACAAAGAGAATATTGCATAAGTAAATACCTTATCTGACAGATGGAAGGCATCAGCTGATAACTGTGATTGAGTCAGCTGATCCTTGACTGCTCAGCTGATCTTGAAATCTTTATCAGCTGATGGTTCTAGGCCATCAGCTGATCCAGTGTGATTCCTCAACTGATACTCTTTGACTGATCTTTTCTTCTCAGCTGATCTTTCTGAAGCTGGTCCTTTGGCTGATACTCAGTGTTCAGCTGACACTATGATTCGTCAGCTGACATTTCTTACTTAGAAATTCTTTAAGTCTCAGATAGAAAAACAACACATGTTTTTCATCAATCTAAGTCCAAAACTGAATATATGGTTTTGTTAACATCACATCCTATTTTACTTAATAGATAGGTTTGATTAAGGTTTGATATTGCTATCTCACCAACACTTATTTGGTTCAATCATAGAAACAAAACCTGTATATAAATAGAAGTTACAAGTTTTTGATCTTGTTAGTATTGGTGCTTCTATGTTCCTGATCAATTGGATGATTTATGAGGTCCTTGTAGGCATTTTGGATTCTGGGAGTTGAAATTCTTTGGTTTGGATCAGCTGATGAGACTTCTGGTTGATCAGCTGACAGAATTTCTTGATTACAATCTGATGAGACTTCTACTGATGAGGGAATGTTTGATATGGAATTAGAGTCCATTGATGTTGAATCATGATTCCCTTCATTTAGTAAAAGGGTGGGTTGGTTTAGGATAGAATGTGCAGAGGTGTTTTGTACATTCGGAACAGGTTCATCTAATTCATCTATGTCAGCTGATGAGATTGGATCAGCTGATGGGAGTGGATCAGCTGATACTGGAGTGTTGTCTTCAGTACGCAGCAAATCATTAAATTCCTTACATGTAGATGGATTAGTAGAACAGGAAGCAACAAAGTCATTTTCATTAAAACTTACATTGATTGATTCTTCTATGACCTTTGTTCTGAGGTTATAGATTCTGTAAGCTTTGGAAATCACAGAATATCCAATGAACACACCTTCATCAGCTTTTGGTGCAAATTTTTGCAATTGATCTTTCTGGTTCAGAATGAAACACTGACACCCAAAGATGTGTAGAAAGCTGATGTTGGGCTTCCTTCCCTTGAGCACTTCATAAGGAGTCTTGTTGTGCCTCTTTATTATAAGGGATCTGTTCTGAGTAAAACATGCACAGCTGACAGCTTCAGCCCAGAAGTTGAATCCTAACCCACTCTCACACAGCATGGTTCTTGTAGCTTCAATCAAGGTTCTGTTTCTTCTTTCAGCTACACCGTTCTGTTGTGGAGTTCTTGGAGCAGAGAAGTTTTGAGATATTCCTTTCTCATCACAGAAACCTTCAAGAGTTTGATTTCTAAATTCAGTTCCATGAACACTTCTAAGCATCCTTACTAGATTGCCATTGAGTACTTCCATCTTTCTAATAAAGCTTATAATCTCTTCAGCAGCCTCACTCTTTGTTTTTAGGAAGATGACCCAGGTGTATCTTGAGAATTCATCAACCATCACCAATGCATACTTACTTCCACCAATACTAGAAGTAGCAACAGGACCAAATAGATCCATATGCAACATGTAGAAAGGTTCAATAATGGAGAAGGCTTGCTTAGATGGAAACGAAGTCTTGTGCTGCTTTCCCTTCTCACAGGCAGAGCAAGGTTTAGGCTTAACATACGTCAGTGAAGGTAGTCCTGACACTAGTTCACCCTTGCTCAACTTGTTAATGTTTTTGAAGTTTAAATGGGAAATCCTTTTGTGCCATAACCAGTTTGTGTCAGTTGCAGACTTGGTATACAAACAGGTTAACTTGGATGGATCACCAGAGGACATATCAAGAGTATATACATCCTAATTTCTCTTTGCACAAATTATTGTTTTACCTTCTTGATCTAAAATGGAACCACATGTCTTTATACTTAAGTCCTTTAACATATGATACCTTGGATAAGGTTAGGTTCCCATTATGAAGTTCTTAGCCTTTTGTTTGCCCACAATTGTTATCACCAAAGGTTACTCTTGGACCTTTTTCCTTCTTGTAGTTACTAAGCAAAGCTTTACAACCTGTCTGTCATGGTCCTTGAACATCCATTGTCAATATACCATGTGTTCAGACCCTGCATAGATGTGATTGAAGAAGGTTAGTGACATTTGGGCATCCACATTTAAGTGGACCCCTGTAGATTGCACCTAGCCATCCACTTTATATTAGGTTGTTTATGAATGAGAGAAACAGCTGTGTTATCATAATCAGTCCGCTGTCTTGAGTTACCTTCTAGAGAACAATTACCTGCCTTATGTTCTTTGCTCCCACATTTATAACATTTTTTATTTTTGGAGCTTTTAACATGTTTTGGTAATTGACTAAGAGATGTCTAACTGTTTTCTGATGACTATGGGTCATCAGCTGACAGATTTCACCATTCAGCTGTTGCAGCTGATTCTGTAAACTAATAAGGTCTTTGTTTACAGTCACCTTAGGTTGACCCCTTAGTTAAAATGAGTTTTTGATCAACTTTAGGTGTAGCAGACTTAGACTCTTTGTAAACAAAATGTCCTTTTCCCTTAGTTTCTCCTATTAGAAGAGTTTGAAGTGTATTTGATCAGCTAAACAAAACAGAAGAGGATCCATGCTCAGCTGACAGGCTATCAGACTAAGCAGTTATCATCTAATTTTCGATCAGCTGATGTAACATCATTAGCTAAAGAATTTTTAGTTAGCTGAGTTCCTAAATTTAATGTATCAGTTTTCAAGGTTTGACAACAGAATGTCTCTTTGGTATCAACAAATGATTCCATTCCTTTACTTACTTCCTTTACACTTAAATTTTCAGTGCTTTTGCTTTCTATTAAGACAATAGAACTTGAACCAACTTTTGAAGAGGTTGAGTCTTTCAGCTGAGTACTTTTACTTTTGACAAATCTGTTAGTGATAATACTTTTTTCTTTTACGATCTTTTGAAAAGGTAAGAGGTAAAATATCAGCTTTTTCTAAGATATTATGTTCTTGCTAAAATCAACACAGTTAGCAGCTTAGGAATAATTTCCACCATAATAGCTTGAACTTGTTTTGGAATCTGCTCATTGACACACTGAGTGGTCTTCTCAGCAGAAACACACCAAGATCTAACTACTTTTTGAAGGTCATTAAACTTTATTGTTGCTTCATTGGGTTTTCTTTTACCAAGATCTGATTAAGTATCTTTTGATTAGCTAAATCATCTTCCAGTTTTGTCATTTGTTTAAGTTTCTCATCTTTAAGACTTAATCTCTCTTTTAGTGATTCTATTTCTAATTTTAGCTTCTTTTCTCTTTGAAGATTTGACTGAAACTCAACACACAGATAATCAAACATAGTGTTCTTTTCATTATCTTCATAGTTAATAATTTTTCCAACCTAGTACATAGAAGAAGGATCCAGTCAGGAGAAATACAAGCTTTAGCAGCTTTCTTCATATCCTCATCAAAGGAACTTGTACTTGCTGTGTTGGCCATCAAACTGAACTGAGATGTGAGAACCTCATCTTCATCACTTGAGAGATCTTCCTCAGTCCAATCTTCTTCTTCAGCAACCAACACCCTGTTCTGAGCTTTCTTCTTCTTCTTGTCAAGGACAGCAGCAGAAGCTTCTTATATTTGGCTTCATAATCAATCTTGCTGTCTGAGCTTGAGAACCCTTGAAGCCTGTGTTTCCTTTGGACTTACATTCACTGGCATAGTGACCAGTCTTGCCACAAGAGAAACAACCTTCAGAAGCCTTTAGTTTTGACATGGCTCTTTCTCCTTTGAAGGGTTTCCTTTCAAACCTCTTGACACCCTTTCTTTTTAAGAAAGGTTTGAACCTTTTAACCAACATGGCAGCCTGCTCAACAGCAGCTTCAATGTTGTCCATGTTCTCGAGAACTTCATCCCCATCAGCCATTTGCTCTTCATCAGAAGTTTCCTCTTTATCTTCCTCATCACTTGATTCATCCACCACTGCTGCAAAACTCCTAGATCTTGTGTCCTTAGATACAAGGGCAGTAGTTGGAGCTGTAGACCGTGGGGGGGTTCGGGGGTTCTAAACTAAACTAAACACCCTAATGCTAGGACTGATCTAGGATGAGAAATAGCGCGGAATTCTATTTCCCAAACCTCCTAAGGATACTATGATCTGCTTAGGTGTCCGGCACACAGAAACACACACAGAAAGAGTAGAAGAACAAACACACAGTACTCACACAGAGATGCCTAGGCTGCCCTTGGTTTTCGTATTTATCACTTAGATTTCGTTTTTCGAGGGCTAGTTTGCGTTAATCGAGGCTTAAGGTCGTAAAGGTCGAGTTTCGTGGCTAACTCTTTTCGAATATGCGAATTAAGCACTATTTATAGGCCCAGACTAGTCACTACGTGCGAAGTGCTAGTCACTACGCACGTAGTGACCTCAATTCGCACGAGGTAGTATTGTTATTTAATCCATGTTGACCAACATCCTCACCACGTGCGAAGTGGTACTCACTACGCACGTAGTGAGGTCATTTCGTGCGTGGTGAACCTGATCACCAAGTGGTGATCTTTCCACGCAGACTTAAACTTCCAAACTCACACCAACACATGGTTAAGTACTTGTAAGCTTAAGTTAACCACATAGAATCACTAAGAATGTATAAACATGCAAACCATTAATCAAATCACATTTAATTAACACCACATGAATATACTTTATTGATACGAACTAGGGATTCATAAAATATGCACCAACATACTCCCCCAAGACCTAGTTCTATCAATAACCATTGCACTAAGCAAAAATTCCACAAAGTAAAATGCACAAAGCAAAATGCACACAGCAAAAATTTGCACAAAGCAAAATCATAACGAATACCTTTCGTCATGCCCTTACCTGCACTACGCACGATGTGAGCTGTAACTCGTGCTTAGTGGGGTTCCATCTCGCATGTAATGAGTTTCTCATCTGTGAACCTTAATTACTGTTAGTACTGCACTCAGCAATAAACGGTCAGTAACTTCCAAGATCACTTATAAACATTTAAGCAAAACACATCAAAGTGAGATGAAGGAAATGTAAACAGAACAAACTCCCCTAAACAAAACACTAAGAATGATTAAGAACATACTAGAACTCTTTTTGTATTTTTCTGATAATAAAGGAAAATAAATGCGAATGTAAACTATGAACTAATTAAATTCCTAAAGAACAGAATAACCAAAACAAAAGGAATTGCAAAAAATTAAATTACTGAAATTTAATCTTTTTGTGAGAAGGTTCCAAGATGGAATCAATACCAGCACATCTATACTTAGTATTCATTCATTTCAGAACTTTGGGCCTAAACATATTCTCTTAAACTCTGTCTGTCAACCTAACTTTTCTCAGATAATTGACAGATTTTGTTTCAACATTTTCAGATTATCTAGACTGGATACACGGTTAAGACTATCTCTTTCAAAGTCTCACAGTATTTTGATTCACTCAGTAGGTGCACAACTTGATTACCCAACCACCATGCTTATGTGCTTTGTGATTTTGTCAACCGCATTTTATGCTCTTTGACATGGAGGTCAATTTTTCACCTCTTCTGATAATTTAGTTGAGCCTTGTCACTGCATTTTATGCTCTTTGACAATTCAACACTAATAGATCAATATAGCTTTTGTCACTGCATTTTATGCTCTGTGACAATTCAACATTGATAGATCAATGTATCTATTTCTTTTGACATCTCAGATTGGGGTCAATTTTTCACCCTCTTTTACATTTTGCTCATTGTCATCTAAGCACATTTGGCATGGTAACAGGTGTGTGCATCAAACTAAGCTAGTCTCAACTGTTATTGACTTATAGACTTGAAATGTCTCGATAGCTTAAATCTATGATTGATTTTCACATGCATAACCATTTATCAGTCTAGACTTTCCTTATATGTCTTACACACTATCTGTTTCTTATTTGATTCAATTAGATTTTCAGACATTTTTCTCAAGAATATGTACATGCCTTCAGTCCTAATTTTACTATACTACTTTGTATTGAAAGCCAGTGTACCATCATTTTCCATTTGAGTTGGATCAACTTCTCATTTTTGTTTTCTGATTTTTTTTTTTTTGTATTTTCTAAGTTTTCTGATTTTTTTGTATTTTCTAAGTTTTCTGATTTTTTTGTATTTTCTAAGTTTTCTGAACTATCTCCCCCTAAAATACTAAAGAAACTAAAAACTAAGAAAATAGAAATGCAACGACACAGAAAATAAGCACAAAGAAAATAAAATGATAAAGACACACAGTCATAGAAACCTTAACCTGGACTATTTCGGTTGACACCCTTCACTTAGAAGAATGAGTTAGACAACATTAGGAACCCAAGCCCGGATGGTCATGGGTTTCCCGTCTTCTCCAACCACTGGAAGTTTCATCCATGTTCCAGTCTTGATGATCCTGTCACTTGATTCCTTGGACATTTGAACACACAGTTTGTTAGTCCACTTAGGAATCCTTTGATGCTGAACAGGAAGAGTTGAGTTTTGATGGTTTTTAAGAAACGTTTTATTTTCTTGTAAAATCTCAACTTTCTTGTTACAGCTTTGATGTGTCTTCTGATCACACTTGTAACTGAGGTGACCAGGTCTCCTGCACACATAGCAAACCCTTTCTGGGTATTGCTTCACAGAGCCTTTCGTTACCTTTTGAGGCCGATACCCTAACCCTTGATGTTTGGGTAGTTGTTTGACCTCTTGGTATGGACGGGTATCAGGAGACTTTACACCCTCCTTTTCAAATTTCCGAAGAGCATCGTGGATACGATGCATCAACGGACCTTTCACATTAGAACTAGCCAACAGTTCTCTTATGCCTGGTTCAGCCTTTTTGATTTTTTCTTGCTGAACCTCATTCTTCTGAGGCTTACCCACATCCTCATGTAACGTTAAATCCACATTTGAGGTTGATGCAGAAGATTCATCAACCTTTGTGAGTAGTGGGTCAGCTTCAGAATGGACATCATCATTCACAAGTTGATTTAACACCGGTGGTGGACATTTTGAATATACGTTTTTGTTCTTTTCTGAATCGGTACCTTGACCTCTCTGATCGATTATGTACTCAAATAAGTAAGAAGACGTGGAATAACTTTTGAGTTTTTGACTCAGAGTCTCATAATCGACCTTTGAGGTAGCAAGGTCCCGTTTCAGCTTATCGATTTCGTTTATGTAAAACACGATAGCATCTTGTTTATTTAACAGAGCCACACCTAGTTCATTAACCTGTTTACCTAGACTTTCATTCTTTTCTTTTAATTGATTTTCTCTTCCTTTGATCAACAGGTTATTATCTAACTTAGATGTGAGATCTGAAATAGTAGACTTTAAGAACACTATCTGTTTTACATATTCATCACACGAACCACAAGGTAATCCAAAGGTACATACCTGATCCGCAGACGGTTGACCACAGCTGCACACCTTTTGATTTGACACCTTGGCACGGACATTCACTGGTGTCTCTTCTGCAGCTGGTGTCGAGGCTGGTTCATCATCATTGCTGGCACTTGATTCTTCTTCACTTGAATAGCTTTCGGTCTCGGATGAAGAGTCTTCGTTCAACACATGAACGTTCGCCAAGTTGATGTCAGCATCAGCATTCCCGAACTGTACAGACCAATCCACTCCCTCATCTCTTTGAACAACCGCCATAGCCTTAGTCGGTGTTGGAGTTGCTTCAGATTTTATGGTTGTGGAGGTAGATGATCTGCTGCCAGAACCAGTTTTGAATGGATACATCGGTCCCGAATTCTTCGGCTTTTCACATTCACGCGCGAAGTGACCCTTTTCACCACAGTTATAGCAGGTCACAGCAGATTTATCAAAACCGAGTTTGGTATCCTTGGTTGCTGATATTGACTTTCCCGTTCTTCGCTCATAAGCTTTTGCCCTTCTCACTAAGTTGGCATTCGACCAGAGGATATCTTGTCTCTCCATCTCATCGTCGTCGATCTGGTCATAGTCCTCTTGAGTCATATGAGCATTACCAATCTTCCCCTTCAGTAGATCATCATAAGAGGAGACTAGTGCACTTAGCATGCTCATATGTGTCTTAACCTCATCTGTACTCCCATACTTGAAGTGTTCGACATTAAGTCCGGAGGAAGATGCAGTATAGGATGGCCCAGAGGATGAAGCATCAGAGGTAGATCTGCCCGATTCATTCACGTTGGTCACATAGGCAGACTGTAGGGGGGCATGTGACGAGGTGGACGACGAAACAGGTGTTCCGGAGTAGTAGAGTGAGGGGTTCTGTTGATAACTAGACATAGAATCCAGATTTAGTTCCTCCTGCTCCTGCTCCTTCAACTTGGTGATGAAGTCATTAAGGTCCATCCCGTCAAAACCGTTACCATTCTTCAGAATCATGATGAATGGCCTCCAACTCTTTGGCAAAGCTTTCGCCAAGATCTCTACTTGCTGCTTTTCTGGAACAGTGACACCCAGACTGTCCAGTTCACTAAGAAGGTGGTTGTATCTTGTAATAAGGGAAAGAATCTTCTCATCTCTTGTAGCCATGAAATGGTCTAATTCCTTCCGTAATTGACTTGCTTTTAGTTCCTTCAGAGCAGCGTTTCCCTCGTTCCTCTTCTCAAGGGCTCTCCATAGACTGTAAGAAGTTCGATATCTTCTAAACTGGTGAAAGATCTCGTTGGGAATCGCCTGAATTAGTTGAGCATAGGCCTTCTTTTCGGCATTGTAACTGGTCTGCTGTTCGACAGTCATCTTATCGTAAGGGGTTTCAATGTTTCCCTCCCCTTTCGGAACCATATACTCAACGTTCATGGCTCGTCGCAATCTACAGTCAACCCCATCTAGAAAGATTTCGAACCTGGGCTTCCACATAGGATAGTCCTCCATGGTTAGCAATTTCGGCACTTTGTTTATACTGCCCATTTCTGTTTCTAGTAAAAGGTTGTTTAAGGCAGTGGTTTGTTTAGAAGCCATTTAGATTGACTTTGAGAACCAAGGCAGCAAGCACACAGAGTAAAAAAAAATTTTTGAGAGACTACACAGAAAGCACGGATTAAAGTTTGATTAGAAAGATCACACAGGACAGCACAGAAATGCACAACGCGCGAAGACCGAAAAATAAAAAATAAAAAAAATTTATACTTTTTTTTTTTTTTTTTTTTGGGAAAATGAAGGTTCTAGACGCACACAGCAACTACGCACGCACCACAAGCACTTCGTGCGGACTGCGAGCACCACGCACGCAGTGAGGACACACCACGCACGGATTGGCGAACAGTCACTACGCACGCACGTATGGCAGTACGCGCGGACTACAGGACCACTTCGCACGAGGCACACAGACAGCAATCGAAGGATCTAGAACACACAGACAGTTCGTGCGAACTGGTCCCACTACGCACGGAGTGGAAGTCCACTTCGCACGGACGGAACTCAAAGAGCCTAAACGAAAAAATTGACCTTTTTAACGCAAAGAGGCCTATTTCCGACCTATTTTCGGTTAAAATCGACGCAAGAGGGCACACATAGGCCTAAAGGAACACCTAGATCGACAAATCCTAAGGAAAAGTGATCAATCAAAGCACAAGGCTCTGATACCACTTTGTAGGACCGTGGGGGGGTTCGGGGGTTCTAAACTAAACTAAAACACCCTAATGCTAGGACTGATCTAGGATGAGAAATAGCGCGGAATTCTATTTCCCAAACCTCCTAAGGATACTATGATCTGCTTAGGTGTCCGGCACACAGAAACACACACAGAAAGAGTAGAAGAACAAACACACAGTACTCACACAGAGATGCCTAGGCTGCCCTTGGTTTTCGTATTTATCACTTAGATTTCGGTTTTCGAGGGCTAGTTTGCGTTAATCGAGGCTTAAGGTCGTAAAGGTCGAGTTTCGTGGCTAACTCTTTTCGAATATGCGAATTAAGCACTATTTATAGGCCCAGACTAGTCACTACGTGCGAAGTGCTAGTCACTACGCACGTAGTGACCTCAATTCGCACGAGGTAGTATTGTTATTTAATCCATGTTGACCAACATCCTCACCACGTGCGAAGTGGTACTCACTACGCACGTAGTGAGGTCATTTCGTGCGTGGTGAACCTGATCACCAAAGTGGTGATCTTTCCACGCAGACTTAAACTTCCAAACTCACACCAACACATGGTTAAGTACTTGTAAGCTTAAGTTAACCACATAGAATCACTAAGAATGTATAAACATGCAAACCATTAATCAAATCACATTTAATTAACACCACATGAATATACTTTATTGATACGAACTAGGGATTCATAAAATATGCACCAACAGGAGCTTTTGCAGCCTCCTTCATATCCTTGGTAGAGAGTTTCCTTTGTTTCACTGATTGTTCATGATTCATAAGATTTCCATATAAACCAACCAGTGAAAGACCCTTGATTTTCTAACCATGTTTAAGCACAGTGATAAAATGATCCCAAGATTCTGGGAGAGAGTCTAGAAACTTGTTTACAAGTTCCTTATTGCTTTTGTGAACATCTGCCCTTCTTAAGTCATTAATGAGGCAGTTGAACCAGGTGTAAGTCTGAGTGAGACTTTCACCTTTATGAGCAAAGAAGAACTCATATTCTCTAACCAGAAGGAGTTTCTTGTTCTCCTGCACTTCTTCAGTGCCTTCATATGCAACAGTCAAAGTGCCTTCATTTCGTGGTTGTTCTGCCGCCATGTTTAGTAAACGTTCTCTTTGACGTTGGCGTTGAAGGCGTCGGCGTCGTCGAAACTCACGCTCCGGTTCTTGAAAAGGCTCAATTTGTTCAGAATAGAACAAACTGACAGAGGGTGCGAGAAAGAGGTAGAAAAAAACAAGTGACTACCTAATCAGGCACACCTAACTTAAGTAACAAGTAACAAGATCAAATCAACAATTAAACTATTTCTTAGAATTTCCTGTCCCCGGCAGCGGCGCCAAAAACTTGGTGTTGCTCAAGACTGCTGGTTTTTCTGGTTATAAAATCTTGGGACACAACCTCGTTTTAAATTTATAAAAACGATGTTACTAAGCAGATACTACACACGACTCAGGCAAGTATAACCTGGTCAATAGTAGTATAGACTCGGTAAGACCGGATGTCGTTCCACCAAGACAGGAAGCTACCAATACTTAAGTCTCATTGTTGTTTGATCAGCAGGATTAATATAAGCAAGTGACAGAATGAACTAAATTAATCAGGAAATACAGCAACTAAAACAGATTAACACTGAAGGCAAACAGACAGGATAACAGATTCACTCAGGCTTTCGAATCATCGAGACTAGTCATGGCAATGACACAATACAAAACATAATAGGAAGACTTGAATAGTTTAAGTGCATAGCATGCTGTTCTAATACTCACAAGACTACATTATCATACACAAATCTTCACTTGAGTTATCAAGACTCAGATTCAACGCTTAAACATAATTAAGCAAGTAACGGCATATTAGAATTCCACTACAGATCCACCGGATCGCGTCCAAATCAGACTACAATGACAAACATCTTTTCAAATGATTTGTCCAGTAGTCCTCAGAACCCAAAAAGGTGTCAAAGCAGTTAAATTAGTTAAAACAAGCAAAAACAGCACACTGGTGGTGAAAATGGCTCCTACGGCCGTAGTAAGTATCTACTACGGTCATAGCAGCCTGGACAGTCCTACGGCTGTAGGGATTTCTTCCTACGGCCGTAGGGACCCATCCGACAGAATATTCAAATCTAACATAAAGGCATTCAACAACAAATTACAATCTAGACTTTAATCTCAGATCATAAACACATGTAAACTGGTACAATGGGGTCATAAACTCATCTAAACTCAAACCTCACAATTAAGGGATTCTTAATGTTTAGTCACATGATTTCTAAAGATATGAACATGTTAAACCTACCATTTCTAGTATAGCCAACACTTCTTAAAACATGAATCATGTGATATGCACATTGAACACTAAGACAAGCATAACAAAGGCATACATGTGAGTTCATTTCACCATCTAAACATACCAACAAACATATTTGTGAATCCTTTAATCATTAGTAGCATGTTTAACCCATAAATACACCAAATAACAAGATTTTCATCTATAATCATAAGGCATGCATAAAACCAACATATGATTAACATAACCAATAATGGATGAACCTGAAATGATTCAAATCATATTCCAAAAATGACATCTAATGACAACCATGCAAGATGTATCATTTCTAATACAAACTTAACATGGAATTAGTAAAATAAACCATCATTCTTGAATATTCATATGTTAAAACATGAATGAGTTATCATATACACATTATCACACATGAACATGGTTAGATTAAACATACTAAGTTGATAAAACACATTTGTATTCAAGATTAAACATGCATATATGAATCAAGTCAACATAAAAGTCAAATATATTGCCATAACTAGCCAAGAATCATCTTGGCCCAAGTGAAATGAGTTTAGTTATCCATATACAATAATAGTAGCATTACAACATCTGGAACACATGGGTACATGATTGATATAATAAATGGAAAGAGTATACCCAAGCTAGCAATGATATAACTAATGAATCCAAGCTCCAAATGTTGTTCCAAGCCTTCCAGATCCAAGCTCTCCTCCTTAGAATCACCAAGAGAAGTCTCCTGGAGTGTTAGAATATTTAGAGAGGGTATATGGATGTGTTTTTCCGGAGTGGAGGTGAAAATTGTAACTCTTTGCAAAATGGCAGAATTCTGAATTTAATCTGCTGTAAGTGGGCTTCCTACGGCCGTAGGAATAAGCTACTACGGCCGTAGGAAATCATGACTGGATTTTCTACACACGCAACGTTAAACCATTTGTCCGGGACACGCAAGATCTGGCAGGCAATGATGGATTCTAGAAGATGGCTTCCTACGGCCGTAGGGATTATATCCTACGGCCGTAGGGATCATTTTTTCACTATTCTTCTATTTTCTTCAATTCTTTCCTTGTTTTGCCCATTTATCTTGCTTAAAGCTCTTTGTAACCTGCATGATGAATGTTAAACATATTAGATCCATATTAGAAGTATTCACCTTGTATTTGGGCTAAGTACGGGGTATTCTAACATGTAAAACATGTATAAAAACGCATATATCAAAGTCCCCATACTTAAGCTTTGCTTGTCCTCAAGCAAACTCTAATGCAATAGCTAAAACCAAAGAATTTCTAAAGGCAGCACATTAGTGCAAAAATGTATCATTCCGACATAGAAGAGATCTAAAAGCATGACAAACATTTTAAACGCAGAGTTAAGAGTTGCTTTCATGTATTGAGATAAAATAAAGCAGATTCAACACGCATACAATGAGTTATGACAAGTATCTGACTTTATACCTCACCGGATAAGTATATAAGTGCTCGTGTGCTAGATTGAAGCAAAGACTCGTATAAGCTTCATCACGTATCACATCTCCACCAATCAACATAATCATATGCAATTATCAAGAAGACTTTGTCGGGTTGTAAAGTGGTTAGGGCTAAGGGTAGGAATGGTAATATATAAAAGTGGCTAAAATAGAATCCAGAAATCAAGTTCAAAATCGTCAAAGCTGCTCTTATTGAAGGAATACAGAATATCACACTATTTCTGGCGAGAATACAGTTCATCAAGTAGAAATGGAATCAGAATTCTCTGAATGATGGCTAACAACCAGGTAATACCGACAAAAAACTACTACTCAATGTATGACAGGCTCAAAAATAGCCAAGGAAAGCATGTCAAGTAACTGAATTTCTCAATTTTCTCTTTTTCTAATTTTTTTGGATTTTCTCAGAAAACTCAGCTGTATGCAGTATAATCAGAACAAACCAAGGGATATATGTATTTTTTTTATCCCACTAATCGGTGCATGAACAACTGACGAACAAAATACAACGGAATTAAGCAGCGAGAAAACAGATCAACTGACTCTGGAAACATAAAAATAAAATAGACTAAAACAGGATAAACATGGGTAATGAAATGAAAGACTTAGGCTCAAAGTGGATAACTAGGGGTAAATATATAGAAATTGGCTAAAAATAAAAGTATATAGGCTGAATTGGGGTTTCCTAGTGCTTCTATCACTTAACTGCAACAGTTTAGTTCATGATCTCGACATGCATACTAGTAAGCAAGTTCTACAATCAAAGCAACAATCAGCATATAAGTGGGCAATTCCATGAGCTAATCATGTAAGAAATGAAGTGTAGTGGCTCAAATGCTCAGGAATGCATATCAGGTGTGGCTTGTGCAATTGAAGTCAAACACTTGTTAAAACTCAAGAATTCGCGCAAAATCGACTTCATAAAAGCTGAAATGTTACTTGTTTAAAGTCTATCATGCGAGAAGATCTAAACATGCCCAAAATGATATACTTTTGCGAAAAATTTACGCCTAAATCAATTCTACGGTTTAAAGCATAGTTAGCATACAAGAGTTTTCAACAGGACACATAATAGCAGGCATGTTATATTAATCCCTCCCCACACTTAAAATTGTACATTGTCCCCAATGTACTAATAATAAGCAATAAAGTGCGAGAAAAGAGCTTTAAGAACTCCCTGAACAGCAATTGTGTGTCTGCATTTATTAAACTCCGAAGGCGTTGGCTTCCTCCCCACACTTAAGCTGAGCTGCCAAGATATCACGAATATTCTTGCAAAACAACAACTCAACCAAAAGTGAAACATAGAGAGGGACAAAAACATCACAAGCTATGGCAAGCAAAAAGGAAACGAACTACAATAAATACATAGCCGAAATAATGTACAAGTGCTTTGATGTCATACAGATATGCAAAAGTAAGTACAGAACATCAAACACATCAAAAAGTGGCATGTACAACAAACAACCAAAAGCGTACAGCCAAGCTAATCTAGAAATACATACAAAGAAACCTACTACACAAACTATCCCCACAAAAATAACTACGGCGGAGGCGGCTGCGAAGGCCCGGCTCCATCAGTGAAGTCCCAGAGCCTCTGCGGATAAGCTAGCGGCTGTGGCAACTGCTGTGAAGATGTCATAGTGTCTGCCGCAATGAGCTGCATCATGCTGATCATATACTGTCGATGAGCCTCGGCATGTGCATACTCAGCTCGCTGGATCTCCCTGGACTCCCGCTGCATCTCGACCAGCTCAGAAACTGACCTCTCCAACCTCCCAATCCGAGCCCTATAATCTCTCGTGTAAACCTGGGCTGGCTGCTGTCGGAGAGGTGGTGTCGACCCAAAGAGATCCTCAATAGTAAACTCATGGTGTCCGTGCTCTGGGGCACCTCCAGCAGCTACTTCCTCTGCTCCTGCTCCTGCTCCTACTGCCTCTCCCCCACCTGCTGCCTCCTCCTCGACCACTCTAGGAGGCTCCCAAATTGACCCATCAGGGTTGATCAATCTCATACGGTTCTGGATCCTAGCAGCGACTTTCATACGCTGCAGGACCCCTAAATCTATCGGAGCGGCTCGAACGGAGCGAACGAGATCATCAGTAATCTCGGCAGTCAGGAGGCCCATAGCCTCTGCTAAAATAGTAACTTACCCCCTCCATAGATAGCCTGCGATACACGGGTGGTATGTACCTGGAATAGAAAACGGGCCAGGCACAGAGCGAGCTAGCAGGGCCTCTGGTGAACCATCGTATATAGATAAAACAAGTCAGTGAAAGTAACAGAACCAGAGGACGCGCTGCGAGCGGTCATGCTGTGGACGATCGCCCGATGCAGAATGCGGTGTAGATGATCCCGGAGCTTCGTGCTCTTCGGCACGATGGTGGTGTTGTAGGCGCCAGTGCCAACCTCATCCCAAAAAGAAATCCCGCTCACACCCTCGGGCCAATCAGCGATGCCCTCGGTAAACGCCGGAGTGTCCAACTACTCGTGTGTATATAAACCCATATAAACGGCAAACTGCCGCAACGAAAGCCGCATCTCCGCCCCTAGTAGGCGGAAGGTCAAGGTGTCTTCCCGCTCATAATCCATCAGCGGGGTAATCACGTGGATGGTGGAGAAGAACTCCAATGCAAGCTCATGGTAGACCGCCCCCTGAAGACTGAAAAGCCTCTGCCAATGAGGGCCACAAGTGGTCTGAGCGCGGCCTCTGATGTGAAGAGTGGCCAAATCATCCCAAACCAGATACCTGATGGGCTCGTATCCGTGACTATCAGCGCGCCCCATCAGGTTATCTCTGTCAGCACGATCCTTCTCACGGTCGAAGCGGAGAAAAGGAGGCAGCGCGGCATCAGCTGGCCGCTCGACCGGAACTCTGTCAGGGTCGACAAAACGTGGGAACTGACGAGGGTCTATCCGCGGCTCTGGTGAAGTCTGTCTGCGCACACGTCGAGGAGGCATAGCTGAAATGAACAGAAAGTAAGACGTGCGCACGATGGCTAGACATCCTATCGATCGATACGTGTTTGCTTTGGTATGTTGTGGGTCCCCGAGTATTGAAATTGTCCAAAGGATGAACAAATTTGGAAAATGGTTGAAAATGGGGTCCTATGGCCGTACAATTATGTTACTACGGTCGTAGCAAGCAAACCAAACAAAACCCTAAAAGATACATGGTACGGCCGTAGCCTAATCTTACTACGGCCGTATCAACCAGTTTATAGCAAAACCCTAAATTGAGTAACTACGGCCGTACCATATACATACTACGGCCGTAGGAGCGTTACGAACATCAGAAAACGGGCGGCTAGGGTTTTGTTCTATCGATCGAAATATGGGCAACTATAATGGAATCAATGCACTACATATTGAACGCAAGAGTGAGAGGAGCATTTTAATACCTTGTTTTTGAAAAATGGCCGGAAAATGAGCGAGATATGGACGGAGAGGCTTCGGTGGTCGTCGGGTGCGTTTTTTAGAGAGAGAGCGTAGGAGAGAGTGAGAAAGCGTGCGAATGAAATCTGGAATGGGGATTTTTATAGGAATGTTCCTACGGCCGTAGTAGGTATGCACTACGACCGCAGAGAGCTCAGAAAGGTCCTACGACCGTAGTAATTTTGCACTACGGCCGTAGAAGATGTATTTTGACAAAAACCCATTTTGCATCAGATTTTCAGTTTAAACAACTTTTTGGTATACGCTACTCTCTATAGGCCTCTGGAGAATGTACGGGGAACGTGCTAGTAGTACGGAATTGAAAGCACACAACTAGATTAGCGAAAATGCAAACGGAAAGGGAAACGAAAACCCGGAAAGTGGGCATCCGACAAAAAGACAATATGTATAAGTAACACACTATTAGTACGGTGTGTAAGCGAACACTTTAACGCGTTGAAATGCAGAGTGTTTTCCTGTCTCTCCAGACTGAATGAGAATTGAAATGAGAAAACATGAGGAGCTATACGACACGAACATAGGCATGACCTAGGGATTCTAATGGGGCTTAGGCTCGAGTTTGCTTAGTCGGTGACTCACCAACTCATCAATCATTGCACCAGCATTACTTTTAGGACGTAAGACCCCCTCGGCTTTTAGCTTAACGGGGTCTTCTCGAAGAGCACTGGCACACTCTGACTGAGATATCGTCGGCAAATTCCTACAAGCGCCCTCATGCAACAGAGCACCGCATTTCCAACATTTCCCTACATATTTGGCACGCCTTTTTGCCGCATAGATGGAAGTGCCTCGATGAAATTTGGCAAAGTTTTGGTCTCTCCTCACGTGTTTCTCATGTCTCATGACAATATCGCGCAGAATATCAGAGGGCAGTGATGAATGCAGAAAAAGGCAAGAAAGAAGGGAAAGAGAAGCGGAGGAAAGCATATCCAGTTCTTTAAGGTCTGCCGGTAAAAGACCCAACTCACCCCGCTAAGGTGCGGCGGGGTGAGGCCTTGGAATTGCTCTCGGATTAGGATCCGTGTTGCTCGGGAGACCACCCTGTGGTCTTTCAGATAAGAGTTTGGAAATCTGGCCTACTTGATTTTCAAGATTTTGGAGTGAGGCCTGGGGATTTCTTAAAGTGGCTTCCACCTGATTGAGTCTAACATCGGTTTGGTCGAATCGTTGCTCAGATCGTGTTAGAAATTGCTTCACAAGATCCTCCAGATAGGAAGGTCCTGAAGATGATGATGAAGATTGATTGGGAGGCGGTGGTTGAGTGTTATACTGACGTGGTTGCTCATATGGTTGCGGTTGTCGATTAAACTGTTGAGGCTGACGATCGAACTGCTGAGGCTGTCGTGGTCTCTGTGGGTATGGATTCCCTGGAGGGGGTTTAGTGGTTTGGTTATGATAACTGAAGTTCGCGTGATCCCTCCATACATGATTATAGTTGGTTGCATTGGGATTATACTGAGACCTCGGCTGATTAGTAATGAAATCGACCTCCTCGTGAGCAGGAGTTTCCTCCTGGCATTGATCACTAGGATGTGGCCCTGAGCAGAAATTACAAGTAGCCTGTTTAGGAGCACACATCTGATCCATTTTCTTTGTCAACTTCTCTACCTGAGCAGAAAGATCAGATAAAGCGTCTACATTGAACACTCCACCGTTCTTTGGCGGTTTCAGTCTCGTGGAGGGGTTCCATTGGTAGCTGTTGGTTGCCATATCTTCGATAAGATCATAGCACGCTTGTGGGTCTTTGCTACCCAATGCACCTCCTGCGTCAGCATCTATCATCTGCCGAGTGACAATGGATAAGCCATTATAAAATATGAAAATTTGATTCCATAGCTCATATCCGTGTGAAGGACATCTCCTCATGAGATCCTTGTATCTCTCCCAGGCATCATAAAGACCTTCCCCGTCAGTCTGCTGAAACGATGAGATATCATTACGCAGTTTGGCCGTTTTGGCCGGCGGGTAGTATTTAGCTAAGAATTTGGCAACAAGATCATTCCATGTAGTGATGGAATTTACCTAGAGAGAATTAAGCCACAGCTTGGCTTTGTCTTTTAAGGAAAACGGGAATAAACGCAAACGAATGGCGTCATCAGTAACACCATTGATTTTAAACGTATCGCAGATTTCGAGAAAACTGCGGATGTGAGCGTTAGCATCCTCGTCGAGTAATCCATGAAATTGAACAAAATTTTGAACTATTTGAATTACATTTTGTTTGATTTCAAAATTGTTCGCTGCCACCCTAGATTGAATGATGGTGTTCTGGATATTGTTAATATCCGGACGAACATAATCGTTAAGTGTTCTAGGTGGTGGTGGTTGTTCTTCCGCCATGTTTAGTAAACGTTCTCTTTGACGTTGGCGTTGAAGGCGTCGGCGTCGTCGAAACTCACGCTCCGGTTCTTGAAAAGGCTCAATTTGTTCAGAATAGAACAAACTGACAGAGGGTGCGAGAAAGAGGTAGAAAAAAACAAGTGACTACCTAATCAGGCACACCTAACTTAAGTAACAAGTAACAAGATCAAATCAACAATTAAACTATTTCTTAGAATTTCCTGTCCCCGGCAGCGGCGCCAAAAACTTGGTGTTGCTCAAGACTGCTGGTTTTTCTGGTTATAAAATCTTGGGACACAACCTCGTTTTAAATTTATATAAACGATGTTACTAAGCAGATACTACACACGACTCAGGCAAGTATAACCTGGTCAGTAGTATAGACTCGGTAAGACCGGATGTCGTTCCACCAAGACAGGAAGCTACCAATACTTAAGTCTCATTGTTGTTTGATCAGCAGGATTAATATAAGCAAGTGACAGAATGAACTAAATTAATCAGGAAATACAGCAACTAAAACAGATTAACACTGAAGGCAAACAGACAGGATAACAGATTCACTCAGGCTTTCGAATCATCGAGACTAGTCATGGCAATGACACAATACAAAACATAATAGGAAGACTTGAATAGTTTAAGTGCATAGCATGCTGTTCTAATACTCACAAGACTACATTATCATACACAAATCTTCACTCGAGTTATCAAGACTCAGATTCAACGCTTAAACATAATTAAGCAAGTAACGGCATATTAGAATTCCACTACAGATCCACCGGATCGCGTCCAAATCAGACTACAATGACAAACATCTTTTCAAATGATTTGTCCAGTAGTCCTCAGAACCCAAAAAGGTGTCAAAGCAGTTAAATTAGTTAAAACAAGCAAAAACAGCACACTGGTGGTGAAAATGGCTCCTACGGCCGTAGTAAGTATCTACTACGGTCATAGCAGCCTGGACAGTCCTACGGCTGTAGGGATTTCTTCCTACGGCCGTAGGGACCCATCCGACAGAATATTCAAATCTAACATAAAGGCATTCAACAACAAATTACAATCTAGACTTTAATCTCAGATCATAAACACATGTAAACTGGTACAATGGGGTCATAAACTCATCTAAACTCAAACCTCACAGTTAAGGGATTCTTAATGTTTAGTCACATGATTTCTAAAAATATGAACATGTTAAACCTACCATTTCTAGTATAGCCAACACTTCTTAAAACATGAATCATGTGATATGCACATTGAACACTAAGACAAGCATAACAAAGGCATACATGTGAGTTCATTTCACCATCTAAACATACCAACAAACATATTTGTGAATCCTTTAATCATTAGTAGCATGTTTAACCCATAAATACACCAAATAACAAGATTTTCATCTATAATCATAAGGCATGCATAAAACCAACATATGATTAACATAACCAATAATGGATGAACCTGAAATGATTCAAATCATATTCCAAAAATGACATCTAATGACAACCATGCAAGATGTATCATTTCTAATACAAACTTAACATGGAATTAGTAAAATAAACCATCATTCTTGAATATTCATATGTTAAAACATGAATGAGTTATCATATACACATTATCACACATGAACATGGTTAGATTAAACATACTAAGTTGATAAAACACATTTGTATTCAAGATTAAACATGCATATATGAATCAAGTCAACATAAAAGTCAAATATATTGCCATAACTAGCCAAGAATCATCTTGGCCCAAGTGAAATGAGTTTAGTTATCCATATACAATAATAGTAGCATTACAACATCTGGAACACATGGGTACATGATTGATATAATAAATGGAAAGAGTATACCCAAGCTAGCAATGATATAACTAATGAATCCAAGCTCCAAATGTTGTTCCAAGCCTTCAAGATCCAAGCTCTCCTCCTTAGAATCACCAAGAGAAGTCCCCTGGAGTGTTAGAATATTTAGAGAGGGTATATGGATGTGTTTTTCCGGAGTGGAGGTGAAAATTGTAACTCTTTGCAAAATGGCAGAATTCTGAATTTAATCTGCTGTAAGTGGGCTTCCTACGGCCGTAGGAATAAGCTACTACGGCCGTAGGAAATCATGACTGGATTTTCTACACACGCAACGTTAAACCATTTGTCCGGGACACGCAAGATCTGGCAGGCAATGATGGATTCTAGAAGATGGCTTCCTACGGCCGTAGGGATTATATCCTACGGCCGTAGGGATCATTTTTTCACTATTCTTCTATTTTCTTCAATTCTTTCCTTGTTTTGCCCATTTATCTTGCTTAAAGCTCTTTGTAACCTGCATGATGAATGTTAAACATATTAGATCCATATTAGAAGTATTCACCTTGTATTTGGGCTAAGTACGGGGTATTCTAACATGTAAAACATGTATAAAAACGCATATATCAGCCATACTTAACATCATATCTTCGAGATCTTCTTTTCTATAGTGTATTTCTCCTTTTCCAGGGGATAAAGATATATCCTTTTTGTATCTTTGCAGATCCAAAAAGTGCTAAGTACTTTTACAAAAGAAAGATCTAAGGCATAATAAGAATAACACATGTTCTGCCTTTGACTTTAAGAAAATGTTACATAGAAAAGCTATTAACTGAGATATATAATAAAGACTCAGTTAACAGACACTGAACTACAAATATAATTTTGCTCAGCTAAGGATAAGTGTGAAAGACACAGCTGACTAGATTTGCTCAGCTGATCAAATTGCTCAGCTGATAATACAAACCAACGTGCAGCTAGTAAACTGATCAAACTAAACTGTCAGCTGTTCCCAAGGGCTCAGCTAGTCATTTTAAGTAGTGTCAGCTTATGAGGAAAAGATTGGATAAGTAATAAATACCTTATCTGACAAATGGGAGGCATCAACTGATAACTGTGATTGTGTCAGCTGATCCTTGACTGCTCAGCTGATCTTGAAATATTCATCAGCTGATGGTTCTAGGCCATCAGCTGATCCAGTGTGATTCCTCAGCTGATGCTCTTTGACTGATCTTTTCTTCTCAGCTGATCTTTCTGAAGCTGGTCCTTTGGCTGATACTCAGTGTTCAGCTGACACTATGATTCGTCAGCTGACGTTTCTTACTTAGAAATTCTTTAAGTCTTAGATAGAAAAACAACACATGTTTTTCATCAATCTAAGTCCAAAACTGAATATATGGTTTTGTTAACATCAAATCCTATTTTACTTAATAGATAGGTTTGATTAAGGTTTGATATTGCTATCTCACCAACAGTATCTACACACGTAACTTGGAAATTGAATAACACATTCAAGTTACAACAATGCACATAAAGACTTATTTATAAAGATTCATGTCCTGGCCGGTATTAGTTAAATTCTGGTCAGGACCGACATGCACATGGATCACACCAGTTTTTTCGTCCTTATCATCAACGTTGACCAACTTCAGCACCAAGGTCACCAGTGCCGACCCTTCGTCGCTTCTACATTTCAACTGCTTTGGCTTTTTGCAAAGCCTTCAGCAATGTTGCTAAACAGATGTCTCAGCTCCCTAAAAAGAAATTCCTGGATCCCCATTGCTAAGTTTTTTTTGCAAAGTTAATAGTAGTTTGTATCCATTTAATAATTAACAATTTATCATTCTTTCCCTCTTTTCTTTATAGCGACAAAATTATGGTCGTAATTTCAATATATATCCTCATTAATTAGAGCATCTCCAACCCAATACTCTATAATCGACTCTCTATCTCTATATTTTGTGGGTTCATTCACTCTAAATAATCTCTCAACTCCAACCCAACTCTCTATTCAATACTTTAAAAGTGGGACCCATCTATATTGTTATATTCTATTAAATAATCACTAAAATTAAATACATTAATAGATAGAAGAAAGGAAATTAAATAGAAAGTAAATTAATTGACTGGGTCCCATGGATGAAGTGTTGAATTCCACACTTCAAATATGAAGAATATTTTCACACACTTCAAATATGAAGTGTTGGATGAAGTATGATTGAAATGCTATAATACTTAAAAATGAAGAGACAGTGTGGGTTGGAGATGCTGTTAGATCCTTGTCACATATAGTGAGGTGTCATATATAATATTCCTTAACAATCAATTGTGATATCATGACGTACTTACGCAACTGTTCATTAGTATATGTTCCCATCACGTCATTAATTTACACATTTGATATATATATATATATATATATATATATATATATGAAAAAGTTCATGCGAGAACCATTCTTAGTGCGAGAACCGCGAGAACAAATCTGAGCCTTCCAATTCCCCATCCTTCAATGTCATTGTCTACCCATGAATTCCTCACATGCACCCTGCCACACTCTATCCCTCCACGCTCACCATCCATGAAACTTCCCATATCCATGGAACGGCTAAGATTGGTTTCCGCGGTTCTCGCACTAGAGAGAGAGAGAGAAGTTCATGCGAAAACCGTTGTTAGCGCGAGAACCACGAGAACTAATCTGAGTCGTCCAATTTCCCCTCCTTCAATGTCATTGCCAACCCATGAATTCCTTACATGCACCCTGTCACACTCTATCCCTCTACGTTCTCCATCCATGAAACTTTCAATATCCAAGAAACGGTTGAGATTGGTTCTCGCACTTACAACAGTTCTCGAATGAACCCTCCCATATATATATATATATATATATATATATATATATATATATATATATATATATATATATATATATATATATATATATATATGAGAACCAATCTCAGCCGTTCCGTGGATATGGGAAGTTCATGGATGGAGAGCATGGAGGGGATCAAGTGTGGCAGGGTGCATGTGAGAAATTCATGGGTGGGCAATGACATTAAAGGAGGGGGAATTGGACTGCTTAGATTGGAACTCACGGTTCTCGTACGAAAAACAGTTCTCGTTTGAACTTTTGCCTATATATATATATATATATATATATATATATATATATATATATATATATATATATATATATATATATATATATATATATATATATATATATATATATATATATATATATATATATATATATATATATATATGGTTGTAGTTAACACGTACGTACAAACGGGCCGGTTGGTAATTCCTTGATCGAACCTTGAACATATTGTCGTCCGAAATGTTCAAAAAGTTAAAACACAGAAAGCCGTACGTACACATTTGGATAGGATCTCAATTACGTGCGCTTAATTACTTAATTATGGTTACGAAAGAAATAGATAATTAATTAAATCCAGCATGACTTAATTGACCTGACCATCAACTCATCAAGAACCGTATATATAAACTACCACCTGTAAAATTAAACGGCCTGACTTTTTTTTTTTTTTTTTTTTTTTGAAAAGCACGGCCTGACTTAACTAAGGTTTGGTACATATCCATCACACGATTAGATCGAGCCATCAAATCATACCATCTCGGCCAGATCGAAGTCAAATGCTGGATCGATCGATGGATCTTGAGTAGTAGTAACAATTAGGCCGACACAAGTTGTTTGCTTAGGATCACGAGTGTTAGCCGCGTGCTTGATCGGTCCTACAAAAACTAAGGGGTTGATTAATGAATAGGTTACTCGTTTTCAAGTAAGAAAAAGAATTGACATGTGAGTTGGTAAGGGTTGTACATACATGTTTGCAACTTCCTTTATTCTGGTGATCATGCGCGCGTAATATTTATATTTATATATATATATATATAAATAACGAAATCAAATTGTTGACTTAAACTGAATATATTATTGGCTGAGAGTGATATAACGATGTGGAAGAATGAATAAAAATAAGGCACTAAGAGAATGATGCCTACTTTTACGGTGGCCATCATTTATTAAATACTTATAATATTATATATATCCAAATTCCAAAATGGTAATCATGCAAACACCACACCATTAATTTCATCCATCTTTTTTATTAATTGATTTTTAAATAAAATAAGTACATAAATAAATATAGAAATCATATTCATTGTTATATTGAGCTAATTAGCTAGTACGGTCGACTGACCAATTCCTACACGATTCATGGAGACCTTTACAAATCTCAAACATTTTCCTACTTATATGTTTTTATTATGAGTCATGTGTTGTAAAAATAATGTCACACTTGGCACTTAAAATCAAGGTTCTAATTAAATAGCATGGGTTTGGTGTGACAGAATTGTTATGATGAAGTCATAATGTTTTCCAAGACATGAATAAAGACAGTAATAGTTTACATACACACAAAAGCGTGAGCACACACAAACTATATAACTTTTAGATTTATATCATAATTCATATATATCTTTAAAAGACACGCATATACAGAATGGGCTATATTTATACTTCTTCATATTCGATCTGTCCAATTATCGTACGTCATGACTAAATAACCAATTATCCAGCCCATATAACCTGACATGTAAATGGCCTAGGGGTGCACCAAGCCGGCAAGCTTAATACACCTGTCTTAGACCTTTTCATGACGATATGATCAAGTCTTGCATCTTAGTCGAATCTTGACAATGTCTTCATACGTATTTACCTATTATTACAAAAATAGCAAACAAATTATCCTATTATTAAATTCTATAATGAATTATAGTTACACTTACATATATACAACAAGTGAAATATAGTTACACTTACATATTTTTACTCTTCGTACGTATTTACCTATTCAATTTTATAACTTTTTTTACAACTCTTCATGAATGGGTTTGATGTATTAACATCAAAATTATTTTTCAATAGTTTTGCTTTCTTTTAATTACGTTAATTATGTCATTTTTATACAACAATTATTATAAAATTAAAAGTTAGAAGTAATTATCGCGGGTACCGGCCCAAGCAATGTGCAGTCCGTGCACAGGCCCAGGGCAGCAAAAGGGCTGGGGCATCATAATTTCAGTCTAGTAATCCACAATGCAAATTAATGTTCACTTATTAAAAAAATATTGAATAGGGCTTAAGGTGGAACTGTGGACTTGTGGAGTACCGATATGGCGTCCCATAGACTCCCCAATGCTGATGGCCATATACAAAGACCTCTCAACTCTCCAATGGAAATTGGTCCTGCAATTCACTAATCGACAATCCATTTGCAACAATTTCGAGTTTCAGGCTTCTCACTTACACAGAAGCCGATTGACGATTGATTACACAGAAGTCGGAAACCTCAGAAATCGAAAATTTGATTATGGATTTCGGAGACTGTAACGACGGAAAGACGCCAGAGATAAGGGCTGATGGTGAGTCAGCGAGTTTTGGTTAATCGAAACAACTCAAATGCTCAACCGAAATCACAAGATGAGAAGAAGTCGTACGGTTGATTGCAGAACAGATTTCCATTGGATTGTCAGTTGTAAGCAAGGTTCTAAAAAACGTGAGGCGTGGCGTGGCGGCGAGGTCAAGCCTCAAGTTTTAGAAGTCATGGCGAGCCATGACGTTTTTTAAGGCGGCACCTAAGGCGTCAATTTTGTATATATTTCATAAATATTTATATCCAATTTATCATTATTAATATACAAATTACACAAAGTTACACAAATTAGGGGCAAAGTAACATATATAAATTACAAAATACAAATTTATAAAAGTTCAAAACACGCGACCGCAAAATGTAAATAAAAAAAGACAATTTTTTAAAAAAAAATGTTTTTGGGGCGCCACGCCTTAAAAAGCTCGCCATATGGCGCGTAAAGGCGCGCCTTATGCCGCCTTGTCTTACGCCACGCCTAACCTCGCCGCCAAGGGCTATTTCTTAACGGCGGAGTCGCGCCTCACACCTTGGCGCCGCCATGGCGCGGTTTTTAGAACCCTGGTTGTAAGTGAGAAGCCTGAAACTCGAAATTGTTGCAAATGGATTGTCGATTAGTGGATTGCAAGACGAATTTCCATTGGGTGGTTGAGAGGTCTTTGTATATGGCCACCGCCATTGGGGGGTCTATTGGACGCCATATCGGTACTCCACAGTTCCACCTTCAGCTAAGGCTGGCAATTTGGGTCGGGTTCGTGTTATTGGGTTAGTGTCGTTAGGGTTCGGGTCAGTTTCATGTCGACCCAATTTCGACCCTTTTATTTTCGTGTCGGGTTCGAGTCGTGTCACTTTTTTTCGTGTCGGGTTCGGGTCGTGTTTCATGTCAACCCATTTCGGTCTAAAGTTTTTTTTTTACTTTCGATTATGGTTTTCGAATACGGGTTTCGGGTACGGTCTTCAATTACGGTTTTCGATTATGGGTTTCAAATAAGGTTTTCGATTACGGTTTTCAAATTCGGTTTTCGAGTACGGTTTTCGTCATAAAATTTTCGAATTCCTTGTCTATTTCCAATTTTCTCTACTAACTAGGATTAAAATATCGAATATCAATACAATTTAATAGCTTTAATACAAAAGTGGTAACTAGTGAACAAACCATGAACTAAAATAACCTAAAGGAAATTATCCAATTTCAAAAAGTAAGTCGTTTTTCTTCTTTACCGTTGTATTCTTAGAAGGAATATAGAGTTTGGTGGGTTCCAAAAGGTCTTGATTTAAATCATCATCACTATGATATTGTTTATGTCTAAATCTTACCAAGTTGACAAACGTCAAAGTACCAAAAGTCTAAAACAATATAGTTAAAATAACAAATAGCAAAATGATGTAATATTGTTTAGGTTTAAATCTTTTATTGCTTATTTAAGTTTTTAGCTTTTCAAGGTTTTGTATTTTTGTTTATTGAATTTTATTGCCTAAGATGTCATTCCCTCATTTGAATTCACAATCTCCTTTTTGAAATTTTAATTTTAAGTGTTAAAGAAAATTTTATACTTTTTACTTTGACCCTTATACGGGTCACTTTCGGGTTGTCGGGTTGACCCTAACCCAACCCATTTATTTTCGTGTCAACTTCGTGTCGACCTAGTTTTGACCCATTTCGGGTTCGTGTCACTTTTTTCGTGTTAGGTTCGGATCGTGTTTCGTGTCGGGTCAGGAATTGTCAGTCTTACCTTTAGCCTTATTCAATAATTTTTTAATAAATGAACATTAATTTGCATTGTGGATAACTAGACTGAAATTATGATGCCCCAGCCCGGCCTTTTGATGTCCTGGGCCTGTGCACGGGCTGCACAGTGCTTGCGCCAGCCTTGGAAATGAAACATGTTAAGAGTTGATAACATCTAACATAACAAGACTTAAGACCCATGGCACGGTGTCTAATAAATAAAATATGAGATCATTTGCCACTAACTAAAAATGCAATGTGATTATTTAAAAGCAGTTGGTGATGTGGAAAGTCTGAACTTACCAATTAAAAACCAACTTAATTTCAAGGTGGTTGCTTAAGTGGGGAAAAGAAGGTACCCAAATGTAATGATTTGAGGATAGATTTTGAAAATTGTATGTGATCATTCTGTAGGTTAGTCAAAAAGGCGTGGATCGAGTGGTTTCGATCCCTTGGCCAAAACGTGCACACGATCAATCGATGTTTAGAAACATATATATATATATATATATATATATATATATATATATATATATATATATATATATATATATATATATATATATATATATATATATATATATATATATATATATATATATATATATATATATATATATCCAGGATCCCACAAACCTAATTAATAAATGAATTTACTTGAGTAGACACCTTGACCATGTGCACTATATATATGCATATAATATAAGTTTTAGTGCACAATTATTTTATTTTATTATGGTAAAATAAAGTGCACAAATATTGTTTTATGAAATACAGAAAAAGCGAGTTTTATATATGGATTTATGGGTTATCGATTAGGTAACATCTTTATGCTTTTTCACGAAACAGTGATCGAATGTGTTATTTAATTAGTTTTTGTTGTCTTTATATTAATTTTACAACAATTGACACTTGGATCTCCAAGTTATAAGTCAAATTAAGCATGATCTCCAAGTTAGGTTTTATCTTAATTACTATTAATTAGTTCTTTACAAGAACTTGGGCGGATGAATCATTACATCAACTTTTATAAAACTTCTTTTCATAACAAAAATAACGCAATCAACGTTCCAAAGAATAAAAGATTCAGTGTGGTGTGGAGATCACTACTTATACAGTAATAACCAAACATTGCTAGTATAATTACAATTACAATTTCCATGTCACTTTTCCTACACCATTAGTTCATCATTCTAAAGAAATAACCATACCATGCTTATCCACTTTATTTATTCATTACTTATATATATATATATATATATATATATATATATATATATATATATATATATATATATATATATATGTTGAATCTCTAGGCAATGTTACGCACAACCCATGAAATTATCTCCTATAATAAAAACCCGTGGCCTCCTATGGAACTGTGCCACGGGTCGGTTCATGGGTCGGTTCTCGGGTCGGTTTCAAAACCCTCATATTTATATTAACATCTTAAGCACAAACATATAATCTTGTGAAATATTTACGTATAATAATCATTTACCTAATTAAATTTCAAAATTGTTGAACATTAAAATTATCATACCTAGTAGACGATTAATATACGTATTTTTTATGCTTGTTATGTTTTTATTGCTTCATAAACGCTACTCATAATTGGTCGATCACTTTTCTATCATAATTACACCTAAATACATAATGAATGCCAAACTACATAACTACTATACTATATATGATATGATTAACACACTCTTAATGTGTTTCATCCTTAACGAATAGAGGCAATAAGTTTATACAATCAATACCCGAAGACGCATTAACATGAAATCGTGATTCAAGGTGTAGGTAGGGATGAGCTTTTTGAACAAAATATCAAACCGTAACCGAAATATCGGAACCTTCAAGCAACGAATCTCTAACATATCATTGGCCCTTGATGTGGGTTTCAATATTGTTGAGTGTATTCCTGCATCTATAAATGAAAGACATCTGACACCCATGTCTACTTATACTTAATATTTTGAGTATTCAAAAATTATGTGCTTACATTAATAAAAATAAAGAAATATGTATAACAACATCGTTTCCATCATCTTTCTTTCTAATCACTATCAACTTCAGCTTAACGTTGTGCATGCATGAGTTATAATTCATACAACATTAGAGATACGTCTCGTTGTGACAAAAAACAACATAATCAAGAATAAGTGCAGTCATTTAAAGAATGAGAATCCTAATTATCAGTAGGATAATTTAGCGACTAATAATCAAGAAACTTTAGTAACGAACCAACATAGTTTTAGGCTTAAAAAAATTTATATGCAGTAGATTAGGTACATGTGAAAGTGTTGTCTTGTAATGGTACGGTTTTTGCTCTGTTAACTCTTTGCTTGTAAGTTGTTTGCCTATTTGTTTTTTATATTTTTGTTGGAATGATGATCAACAGTAGGTATAATTTCTATACATATCGACATTTCAACAAGTAACGTTGTTCCTATGAAACCAAGCATTACATTATTTACACAGGTGAGGATAATCCCTACAACACGTATGTAGTGTCGCTTTAAAATTAATAAAATCCAAAGCATTACACATGCAAACCATTCAAATTTCATAATTAAATTTAATGTAAACACCCTAGGTCAGTTTAAGTCAATGGTACCTCGATTACTTACTAAAGATCCACTAATCTTGCAAAAAAAGTAAATCCTTGTGCAAGAAAGTAAATCCTCGATTACGTGGCAGGAGTTGTGAAGGTGGAGACAAACTGAGACTGGGTTGCGGGGGGTTGGCTTTTCAGTGTAGAGAGCTAGGAAGCCCTGGGGAGAAATCTAAGATTTGGTTTGTAGGTGAAATAGTTTGACACTATTTTGAGTGACAAGTGTTGATTGAAGAGGTGGTGGGTTGTTTATATATATATATATATATATATATATATATATATATATATATATATATATATATATATATATATATATATATATATATATATAGGTAGATATAGGGGAATTTTCAAATGAGAATGATAAATTAATTGAGAATGGGAGACTAAATCTCAGCCGTTGATTTTGTAAGTGGAATTCATGGATGGAAAGCGTGGAGGAATCGAGTGTGGCAGGGTGCATGTTAAAAAATTGGACAAATTGCGCAAAAATACAACAAACTATGTCAATATTGCCATTGTATACAACCAACTATATTTTTTACCTAAAAATACAAAAAACTTACACTTTTGATTCATTGTATACTTTTAACCTGTGATACCAGGTTACCAACCGGTTTCTCCCTTATTTTTTTTTATTTTTAAATTAATGTAATTAAAAAATAGTTATTGTTCTTCAACTTGAATTGTTCTTCTTTCAGATTCAATCAAAAAACCCAAAGAATGGTTTTCACATTCAAACTCCTCTTCGGATGTAACCCTGTTCTCAATCATGTAAGAAACAACCTCATTAGCCTTATCAGCCATCCCATTCTTGCAAAAATCCGATAAAGCCGGTCTCGATCTAGGGTTTTCTGGTCCTTTTCCGCCGGCGCAAGGACCAGATCTGTTGATGTTGAAGATGAAAAGAAGAACCCAGATCTGATGGTGATGAAGATGAAAGGTCTGTTGATGATGAAGATGAAAAGAAGAACCTAGATCTAGATTGCTTATGCCGATCTGGATTGTTTTTCGCAAGGTCGGCGGTGCGACTGCGAGAAGGAGGCGGGGTGCGACGGCAAGAAACAAAACCCTAATCACAATGCGGCGGTGTTGTTTAAAGACGACACAAAAACCCTAATCACAAGGCCGCGGCAGCGATTTTGATGGTTTAAAGCGGCGGCTGAAAGTTTAGGGTTCAGATCTAAACTAGTTGTTGGTGGATTTTGAAGCTGAAGGCGACAAAGGAGACGACATCTTTTGTGATTCTGAAAAAGAATGAAGCAGTAGCGGTGGTCGGCTCATATCTTTCCGATTGTAGTTCGAGATTTAGGGTACGTATCTTTTTTATTCTGGTTCGATTGGGGTTGATTCTTGGTTTAAACTTTTATTGTCTATCATGTATTGTATATTTGTGTATCCATTGTAAAGCGAGTTCTTCACATCGATTGTAAATCCAGATTTGTTTCTGGTTGTATATTTATGTTCACATGATGATGGTTGATGAAGATCTTGAAGATCACCAAGAATATATGAATATCTTAATTAAAAAAATTAAAAAATAAAAGAAATTATCAGTAACCTGATAATCAGGTTATCAGTTGTATACAATGACTAATTAAATGAAACTTGTTTGTATTTTTAGGTAAAAAATGAAGTTGGTTGTATACAATAGCAATTTCGACATAGTTTGTTGTATTTTCGCGCAATTTGCCCGTGAGAAATTCATATGTAGGCAATGACATATAAAGAGAGTAAATTGGATGGCTGAGATTGAGTCTCCCATTCTCATTTAATTTAAGGTTCTCATTTGAACCTTCCAATATATATATATATATATATATATATATATATATATATATATATATATATAGGGGAGGGTTCATGCGAGAACCGTTGTTAGTGCGAGAACCGCGAGAACCAATCTTAGTCATTCCTTGGATATGGGAAGTATCATGGATGGAGAGTGTGGAGGGATAGGGTGTGGTGGGGTGCATGTGAGGAATTCATGGGTGGGCAATGACATTGAAGGAGGGGGAATTGGACGGCTTAGATTGGTTCTCGCGGTTCTCACGCTAACAACGGTTCTCGTATGAACTTTTGTCTATATATATATATATTAAATATTAATTACTTTTTATAAAATAAAATAAACACTAAGAAGGTTTTCTCCAATGATTTCCTTAATCATTAATGAGAGAATAAATAGAATACAAAATAAAGTCATGGGCCTAACTATACAACACCTAAATGGCCTTACAAGAAATACACAGAATACATACATACATACATACATACATATATATATATATATATATATATATATATATATATATATATATACACACACGTTAATATGCCCCGCGGTTTGAACGCGAGTCGATGGTCAGACGTTTAAACTTGAACAAAAATCCGCACAATATAGATCAATTTCAAAATGTTTAGTATGTTGATGCTAAACTGGATTGGAGGAGAGGTATACGACCCTAATGTTGTCAAAATATACTAATATGGCCTTAGATAGAGGTGATTGTAACTATGTGAACAGATAGCAAAGCCATAGTTTCATCGAGGGTGTTGGCGACAGCCCGATATTAGGCTTCAGCGCTTGAACGAGATATTGTAGGCTGTCGCTTAGAAGACCAGAAAATGTATCGCCCAAAAAAACACAACAGCCACATGTGGACCGACGGTTAGAGGGACAACCACCCTAATCAACGTCAAAATATGTAATAAGTCGATCTGTGGTTGAGTGATAAATCTGCAAACCTTGAGATAAAGTACTTAGCACATACCGAAGTATACACTTAAGTGTGGTGAATTGTGCCTCACAAGGGTCGTGCATGAAGAGACATACATGCTGAACTGCAATAAGTTAAATCAGGCCTTGTAAAGGTGATATTAAAGTGCCTTGGCCAGGCTGCGATATAAAGTAGGTTCAGCAATAGAAGTACCATGTGGAGCCAGTTTAGATTGAGTGTCAACTTGAGTAATACACGGTTTGCAATTTATGATTGTTTACGATGTGTTCTTTAAATGATTGTTTACGATGTGTTCTTTAAATCGAGCGCGGTCGAGGATTGCCCCAACATATTTAGATTGACTTGATTAAATGATTATTTACGTTATGTTCTTTAAATACTTAACAATGTTATATGATTGTCTTTTATGATGTTTATGATGTATATAGATAACAATGATTATTTTATGATGATATGATGACTTGGGTTGGGGCGAGACATACTTCTAAGATATAAAGACCTGTTTGGTTTTCGGGTTTTCTAGACAACCTTGTAAACACATGGTGTACTTCTACACTGACGTGTTGTTTGACCGACCATGATGAGGTCAACGAGCATAACACCACTATGGTGGAAAGAGGTCCTAACAATGGGGGCTCCGTATGTACTTTCACCTGAACGACTTATGTCAGAGTAGCTATAGCGGACGGATCATGGGGGTTTAAGTATGAGTGGGATTAGCGCCCCACTTGGTACCAAACTTTTCGAGTACGCATAGTGAACTTATATATGCCAGTGCGTACGGACTCGGGACTCAGTAGGTTCCAGGTACTCATGTGATGCTGGTGCAAATGGACCTTGGAACCCTTGTAGCCGAGCACATATATACTATTGGGTAGCGATGACAAATGGTGTATGATGATATACCCAAGTTAAGAGCAATGGAAACAATGATAATTAACGATGAAAGATGCACAAGATGTTAATGAAGATGAAAGCGATGCTTAATAATGTAAAAGATGATAAAGATTTTTACCGATGATAATGATGTTATGTGATGTATTTAAAGATGTTTAGTGAAGATACTTGACCATGTGGGAAATACGATGCAAAGATGGTGGGTCAAGGTGCGGGTTAGGAATTCTTACATTTAAACTGTTTTAAGATTGTTTTAAAAGTATGATTTTGTTTACTTATTGCTGACTCACAAGGCGTAAGCTTACACTTGTTTCTTGAAATGTGTTTTATACTCGTGCAGGTAGCATAGAAGTGTGAGGCGTGGTGAGCGTGGGTGCTGTTGGGTAGATGATTTAGCTATGATGTCATTTTTAACCAACTTGTGGTTGGAATTATAAATTATTGTTAGAATTTACTAATGACAGTTTGACTGTGTGGTAACGTAGTGGTTTTATTTAATGATGATAATTTGTTAACGGATTAAATGTTAGCAATAAATGATTTTAATATTTTCATAGCGATGTTTTCGGAAAAAAGTGTGTATATTCAATAATGCAATTATCCTGTAGTCAAAAATGATATAAAAGAGAAGAATTTAAAACCCTAAAACAATCTCAGAGTGAATGAATAGATTTATATAGAATTTGAAAACCTAAACAACTGTAAGTTCACTATTCAACGTTTTTTTATATTTTACTTTTTTGTATATTTTTGAATTTTAAGAAACCCATTTTTTAGTTTTACCCTGGTCTCCGAAAATATTTGAGACAGCCCTGAAAGTAACTACTATATCGATGACGATGTGCATATTTCATCTCAGTTCCCGTCAATTACTGGTGGCGGTGAGTCGGTTACTGGATGGTGATTTGGACACACAACTGGCAGGTGTTGACTTGAAGGGTAAGGGGTAAAGCCGTAAAGGTATTTATGTTTTTTTCTTCTTAAATTTTAATAATTATTATCAATATGTAGAATAATTTAAAATTACGAAAACATGAATAATAAAGATGTAAGAGTATTTTTCCTTTTAAATGTTAGAGGGATTAACATGTATATAAAAGTTAGAGCATACGAACTATCACTATAATTTTTAAGTATAAGGACGAAATTTGAGATTTTGAATCATGTAATTAACTCCAAGATTAATAAATACGTGAATGCATAAATATCAATATCTTTAAATATTTAATGAAAATGAGAACTATTGATAACTTTATGTATCTCATCAAATACCTAAAAAGTAATCATTGCCATAAACATTATTTAGCAATGCAAAACTATTATGAAGAATTTAATTCTATATTAAATAAATAATTCTTTTAAAGGCAACTAAATAATTCTTATATTTGCAAGCACACAACCTTACATCTTTATGACTAACAAACCTTACTAAGGCCAGAACAAATACATGTTAAGTACTAATATAACTGACTGATGACATTACTAGATATGATATATATCAAAAAAGGTGACGGTTTAAACGAGAACTATTTTTCGTACGAGAACTGCGAGAACCAATCTTAGTCGTTGATTTGATAAAGTGGAACTCATGGATGTGGAGCGTGGGGGGATCAAGTGTGGCGGGGTGCATGTGATGAATTCATGGGTGGGCAATGACATTGAAGGAGGGGGAATTAGACGGCTCATATTGGTTTTCGCGGTTCTCGTACGAAAAACAATTCTCGTTTGAACTTCTGCCCGAAGAATAAATTAGTTTTAACCAAAATATTAAATCTGGCCTATTTGACTTGTGTGTGTCGTTTGGTTTTCAATCACATAGCAATTTATGGCTTTATGCGCACACGAAAAACAACTAAGATTGGTTCTCATAGTTCTCGTACGAAAAACAGTTCTCGTTTAAACAACAATTATAAACTTATATAAGAATTCTTATGCATGTTGTTTGATCAGATAAACATTTTATAACAGCGCTCTCTTCAAGACATAACTTCTTTTATGTCCACATAGTTACAAAGACGAAAATTACTTTAAATGAGAGAGTGTATATCGATTCATAGCGTCTAACATGTGGATATTTATGGGTTGCTTGGAGCGTGTGTAACCATTTGGCCAATCACGGGAAAACCTGGATCTGATTGTGACTCAAAAGCAATTGACAATAAATGGAATAACCCAATACCCTTATTAAGCATATTACGAAGTCATCCTTATCTGATATAAAACAGTATGTAACAATCTATGAAGATATAAAAAGGATAGTTTAGTGAACTAAAACTGAAGTGAGAAGCAAAAGCGAATTCGGGTTGGAATTCCTGTAGATTTTATATATCTATTTACAAGTCTTAAAGGAATTAAAATTCGACTACCTTGTGCGTGCAAAACCCAAAATCAACGGGCCTATTTGACTATTACAAGACATTAAGACTATATGTATATGACGGTCATGTCATGTATATGTGGACTTGGGCCTTAGTACTAGTTTCAAAAGTCTAATCCGGTCCATTATTATATTTCTAATCAATTTTTGTTGAACTGGTCCAAGTTTCGACCAAAGGTATGTCTTAGAGATGGGCTTTTAGGACCGACCGGACCGGTCCAAGAAAGGCCGCCCAAACCGAACCGGTCCAAGACCGAAAATGACGTAAGCGGTCCAAACCGGTCCAGAATCCGAACCGGTCCAAGAACCGGTCCAGAATCCGAACCGGTCCAAGAACCGGTCCAGACTGAACCGGTCCAAACCGGTCCAAGACCGGTCCAAGCCCAACGGTCCAATTTCAAATTCTAACGGCTAGTTTTTCGGTCCAAACCGGTCCGAACCGGTCCCAACGGCTAGTTTCCGATTTTTTTTTTCAATTCCTCCTATAAATACCTCCCATTTGGTTGCCATTTTCTACTACATCTTCTCTCAACCTCTCATTCTCTCATTCTTTCTTTCTCTCAAGAAAAAATTACAAGTTTTTGATTTGTTTATAATTTGCTTCAAGAATCAAGGATTTGCTTATAATTTTTTGATTTGCTTCAAGAATCAAGATTATAAAAAATGGCGGATGAAGGATTTAACAATTTGAACGCGGGTCGAAGTGATTTCAATGTAAGTCTCCCATACGAAGAAGTTCCAAAAACAAATCAACATGCGGAAATTTGGAACGATTTTGTACAACTCAAACAAAATAAAAAAAATATGCGAAGTGTATGCATTGTGGAGGAATCTTATCCGGCTCTAATTCTTCTATCGCTCGGCATTTAGTAAGTATTCTTTTTTATATTTAAGTTTAGTTTATTTAAATACTAGTTTTTATATCTTTAAGTTTAGTTTATTTAAATACTAGTTTTTATACATTTAAGTTTAGTTTATTTAATACTAGTTTTTTTATATTTAAGTTTAGTTTATTTAATACTAGTTTTTTTATATTTAACTTTAGTTTATTTAATACTAGTTTTTTTATATTTATGTTTAGTTTATGCAAAACTAGGTTTTTTATATTTATGGTTAGGGTATGTAATTCTAGTTATTCATAACTTAGTTATTTATTCTAATCGTAATACTAGTAGATATAACCCGGAGAATGGTGTCTAGAATAATCACGATCGGCTTGTGGTTGTTGGATTTTCCTAAAGGTTTTAAACCGAAAGGATCGTGTCCCCCGACTGACCTGCCTGGCCACTCTTTGCTTGGTAGTCAAACGTATTACTTTAGAATCAATAACTATAGTTTAATACTTGAATTAAATACATGAACTTGGTTAAATATAGTTTAGTACTTGAATTAAATGCATGACCTTAGTTAAATATAGTTTAGTACTTGAATTAAATACAAGAACTTAGTTAAATATAGTTTAGTACTTGAATTAAATACATGACCTTAGTTAAATATAGTTTACATTACTTGAACTTAGTTTATTCTAATATAAACTTTAAAAAATTAGACTAAATGCTTGGCGCGACAAGCCGCTGCGGTTGAGAGTCAAACTCAAGTTGATGGTCAAACATGGCGTTTCGATGCCGCAGTCCAACTCAAGCAACAATACAAACGCTATGGGACGATTGAAACGAGTTTTAAACCCTATATGTGACAGGGAATTTTTACATGTACGTTGTTGTTGTCATATTTTCAACCTCGCGGTCCAAAAAGGTTTGGAGTCTATGGAATCTTGTCTTTTGAAATTTAGAAGATTAAATGAGACAATTTTTAAAAGCGGACCCATCGCGTTCGAAAAATATGAGCATTTTTGTAAAACAAAAAGAAGAAGATGTTTGAGACCTCTCATAGATATGCCCGTGAGATGGAACTCGACTTATAGAATGATAGGCGTTTGATACAAAGTAAGGATTTACTTACCGAATATCATCGAGAACACCTGCCCCAATTATATGAAGTACTTACGGAAACTGATTGGAATATTTTTGAAGAATTACACATCGATTTGGGAGTTTTGTATCAAGCCACAATGATGTTATCACAAACATATTTTCTATCATCTCACTCCGCTATGATAGGTGTTTGTGAAATTTTGAGAACATTAAAGGCTTTTGGTTCTGTGGATCAAAGGTAGGATATGATTACCAACGAAATGTGTGAAATTCTTATAAAATATTTTAAAGAGTTTCCAACAATTTTTTTGATTGTTTCGGCATTAAACCCTCTTGTTAATTTTAAGGGTGTAACGGAATCTTTAACTTCAATCGGGGAAGCATTGGGTCAATCTCCAGATGAGATTACGACAAGTATATCAAAATTTGAAAATTGTGTTAAACACTTATATACTATTTATGATAATGAATGTACACCACGGGGAGAAGTTGCTTCCACCCCGAGGTCTTCGACTTCACAAACATCGGCTACTCGGCCAAACAATACTTTTAGCATTGGATCGTCTTGGTTTAATAATATATCTCAATCGAAACGTACACGAGTTTAATCGTCTTTAGACGAACTTTCCATATATAAAGAAACTGATTACACTAATTATATTGGCACCGAAGATTTTACAAAATTTGATGTATTAAAATGGTGGCAAGAAAGAGAAAACGTTGGTCAATTTAAGATCCTAGCCCGTATGGCTAGGGACGTACTAACCGTCCAAGCTAGTAGCGTAGCTTCAGAATGTTGTTTTTCTCTTAGTGGCAGGATTTTAAGCGCACGACGATGTATGTTGAAGGTCGAGTCGGTGCAAATGGCCGTGATGCTTAAGGATTACTATGATTCTATGGAAAGATGTCAAAACGTTGCGGATCTCGAAGAAGGCATAACTAATTTGGAGGAAGCGATTATAGAAGACGATTACAATAGAGACTTCCAATCGGGGACATCAAACACTAACACCGAAGTTGAAACTGAAGAACTCGATACGTTGACGACACTCAAAATAGAATGAACGCAAGTTCATCATCCAACGTCCACTCAAACGAAGTCGCCTATTATGGGCATGGGCCATATACCGACGATAGTTACAACTATTGGAATATCAATTCCGACTATCCATTTTAGTAGTTGTCTCTTTATATTTTGTGTCGTTATTTCTTTCGAACAATATGTATTTTTCGGGTCTCTAACTTGGGGTGATGGCCATGCCGAAGCTTCATTGCTAGAGTTCCCTTTTCTTATTAAAAAAATAATTCAAGTTTCAACAAGATGTAATTTTATTTCGTAATTGTATCGCAATGTTATTTATATGTTTTTATTAACTTGCAATTATATATGTTTATACTTTATATTTTATAACTTGCAAATTTTTTTTAAATTTACAAGTCACTTTTTTTTTCAAACAAAAAAACAAACCGAAAACCGGAAAATTTTAAACCGAAACTAAAAAAACCCGGAAATGTCTAAACCGAACCGGAAATACCCGACCGAAAAACGGACCGGTCCAGGACCGAAGTCGGACTGGTCCGGACTTGGACCGGTCCGGAAGTGGTCTAGGACCGCCCGAAGACCGAATTTATCGAAATGGTCTTACGCGAAGACCGGTCCGCCGAGGACCGGACCGGCCAGGGACCGACTAGGACCGGACCGGCCAGGGACCGACTAGGTCCGGACCGGACCGGACCGGCAGTGGTCCAGGACCGGTCCAGAACCGTTTTTGCCCATGTCACTATGTCCTACTTTGTTTGAGTTAGTAAAGTATAAAATATAAATAAGCTAACCTTGTTAACATAAAATTAAAGAAAACAAGCTACCTAGTAGATTAATTGGTTAAAAAACATACACAAATTAAGACACATATGAACAAAAATAAGACATTTGATTAAAATCTTATAATCGCTAGCTCTTAATTTCGATCTATCATAATCTAATAAAAAATTGAAATGATCTTTGATAAGAGTATAGGCTATATATAAGCCTCTTTAATGATCGAACTCTCCTAGCTAAAAGCTTAATTATTGGATCAACAAGAAGTTATAATATGTGTTTTTTTACAGATATGATATGAATATTAATTTATGATAGAACTTGTACATACGATGTAATTAAAAGAGTAGGTAGTATTAACTATTCACTCATTTGCATTTAGATTGACAACATCTTGAAGTTGGTATTCGTTATAACTAAAACCAACACGTGGCTTGCCCATGCTAAAGTTGAGGACCCTCGCATTCATGTTGTATTGTATGTGTCCTTCATAAAGAAGCTTTCTTATGTAGTGCTCTACGTCTGAACCAATGAGCCTTAGAGTATACTCCGTCAATGGTGCTCCCTGCATATATATATATATATATATATATATATATATATATATATATATATATATATATATATATATATATATATATGTTTCAACAACAAACTAATTACATATGTTTCTTTCAAACAAATCATTTCATACCCAAACTCATACTACACAATAACATTATCTACACAATAACATTATGTTCAGCATACCAATGATCTCTTAGCCTAGTGGTTAAGAGTGAGGGGGAGGCAAAGCCTCCTAGAAGTTCCAGGGTTCAAACCTTGACAATGGAGTTTATTTCTAACTTGGGGTTTACTAACTTACTAACAACTAACTTTGCCGTTCAAAAAAAAAACGTTATGTTCGGCATGTTTATATATCCTAAGTAACTATACAAGGTCTAGCCTTTTAAATCTAAATATTTGAGTTTAGAATACGAAGGTTCGGTCCAATTGTATATATAGATTAAGGGAAGGGTTATTGTTTGAATAGATATTTAAGTGAGCATTGGAGATCAAATTTTAGTTATCGATTAAATGTTGATCTTCTAGATATAATTGTCTCAATTCACACATTGCAATTCATGATTGTCGTAATTCATTGTTGGGTAATTAATAAAGTAAAAAGTCAAATATAGATCATCTGATTAAATAAAATGAAGAGTCAAGAATAAGTCTCCCATTTTCACCAACATAATTCTCATTTGAATCTCTCGCTATAGATTAAAGTTCATTTGACTCTTTTTAATAAAGTTTCTCACATATATCATTTACTCTTTAAATAGAGATTAATATAACGAATAATATCTACGGAATTTTCGCTATTATACATGCTCGGAGTGAGCATAAAAATCAAAAAACTAAACCCAAACTATTAAAACCGGCAAAACCAAAACATAAATTACCGAAACCATATAAAAACGCCTCATTAATAAACCACCCCTCCAAATATTCAAATGCATTCTATATTTTTTTATGAAAGTATCATTAATGTATGTATTTTATTAATTTATTAACTATTAATGAAAGTAAACTAGATGTTCGACCCAATATTACTCTATATCTCAAAATCCACCCGATCTTGGTTATAACTTAATTGGATTTGGATTTGTTTGTAGATACATAGAAATATTTAATCGTTTTATGGTTATATATATATAGAAATTTAATCAATAAAGAACCATGTGTTAAACAAAGAACCTAAAGAACCAATCTGGACCTTTAGATCATTAATATCAATGGATGAGATTGATCGATGGCAAAACTGTAATTATTATGAATTAATTTAGGAAGAATAGGGCAAAAATGTAATTATCCCCCCAACACCCACGATTTTAAAAAAAAACCCCAAAAACTTTAAATTGCCATAACTTTTTAAGTTTTGTGAATTTAATCAAAAAAATTATACCATTCTTTTAGTTTTTTAATCATCTTTCAAACATCACTCTTCCTATACTTTTCTAAAAAAATTTTGAAAATGATTTTTTTTTTTTTTTTGCATTTTGGCGCTGTACAGGAAAACACCCCTTTTTTTGCATTTTGGCAGCTCGTCGCTAATGAGCTGAATGTTGTCGCTAATGAGCTGAATGTCGTCGCAAAAGGTTCGTCTCAGATCAGAAATTAGCGACGATGAAGTTAAATATGTCATCGCAGATAAGCAAAGTCGTCGCTAATGACATTGCAGTCGTCGCAAATGGTTCGTCTCAGATCATAAATTTTGTGTTTTTCGTTTTTTGCATTTTGCATGTTTATACGGATTTACGTTCTGCATTCTACATGTTTTTTGCAATCTGCATTCTGCATTTTGTTTGCATTCTGCATGTTTTTTGCTTTCTTCATTCTTCATTCTACATGTTTTTTGCATTTTGCATTCTTCTTGTTTTTTGCATTTCTGCATTCTGCATGTGTTTTGCATTTTGCATTCTTTCATTCTGCATGTTTTTTGCATTCTGCATTCTTCATTCTGCATGTTTTTTGCATTTTGCATTCTGCATTCTTCATTCTGCATGTTCTGTACAGATTTTGCATTTTGCATTTAAGTTTGAATGAACCCAGCTCAAAATGCAAATTACAGATTTTGCATTTTGCATTTAGGCTTGAATGAATCAAGCATCTAAGAATTTTGCATTTTGGGCTTGAATGAACCCAGCTCAAAATGCAAACTACGGATTTTGCATTTTGAGTTTGAATGAACCCAGCTCAAAATGCAAACTTAGCATTTGAAAAAAAAAAGTTTCAGAAATATATCAAGTCCGGTCTTGTTTGAAAGAGGACGAAAAACTGAATCTAATGGTATAATTTTTTTTATAATTGTTAAAAACGAACGAGTTATGATCATTTAAAGTAATTGGGGTTTTTTTTTTAAGTTTGTTGGGGAGGATTTGCTTGGGGCTGTAGGCGCCGATTTTTTTTTTTTTTTAATTTCCCTTTTTGCCCCTAGACTATGTGACACATGTCATCATCAGGGGGGTTCTTTAGGTTATTTGTTTAAGGGAGATTCTTTGTTTAACCTTACCTTATATATATATATATATATATATATATATATATATATATATATATATATATATATATATATATATATATATATATAAAATTGAGTTCAAGTAAAAAGAGAGTTAGGGTAAAAAATGTAGGAAGAAATCTGGGCCTTACATGTGGCACATATTATAAAAGGGTAGGATAGGAACTTTGAATAAATATAAAAGTTTCTCTCACCTACCCCATATTCAAACCCACGTTCAGATCTCTTATTCCCGTCCCATCCTCTCACGAAAACCCTAACCCGTCCCCTCCCCTCACGACGCCGTCGCTGCCCTCCGCAGTCGCTGTCCTCCGCCGTCGCAACTATGTGTGCATTTCTATACCGCCTCTGTGAAGTCGCCGAGATCCCGTCGCTGGTTTTTCTACGCCGCCGCCGTACGCCTGTAAAATATTCGAGACCCCGTTTGATGCACAACGGTTGTCTGTTCTCCGATGATTTCGTCTTTCTCTTTTCCCCATATCTGAAAGGTCGTTGATGCACACAGTCGCCTAGGGTTACGATCAGTTTTCAAAACCGCCACCTCTGTGATGTTGCCGACGACAACCGCTCACGAAACCCACATCTGATGATCTGAAATGGTTGTTGTGTGCATCTGATGATCTGGAATGGTTGTTGTGTGCATCTGTCACCGGTGCACCTCTCTTTCTTTGTATGTGGTCAAGGTGCATCGCCGACCACCACCGCCGGTGCACCACCACCGCTGCCCTTTTCATGTCTTGTATCAGGTTGCTAAAGTATGTATGTTTTTATTCCGTGCATTAAATGGTTGTACCTTGTGTATTAAATGTATAATGTGAATCAATAGTTTATGTTGTGCATCAAATGGTTGCACTTTGTGCAGTAAATGGTTGTATTTTTGCATCTGAGAGTTGGTAGACGGGAATAGGATTTGAAGTTGACGTGGCCACGTTTTTCTCCAGGCTTTCTTGTGTGTTTTTGAAATTACCATATTAACCTTTTTAATTTTTTTTAATTCCGAAAATGTGGGTAGAAAAATGACTTTTTTTATTTGACTTTTTAAATAGATCTGTGGTCCAGATTTCACCTTATATTTAGTACCTTAATTTTATTTGTAGCAGATCCTATATATATATATATATATATATATATATATATAATTAAGATCAAGAGAGATGTGAGTTAAGGAGAGATGAGAGAGAGGGATTAGGAGTTTGACATGTGGCTTAGTTTGTTGGAGGATGCTTTTGACAATTTGCATTTATTCTCTCTCTTCCCCATTTTTGTCGTCCACCACTTCAGGATGGGTTATGAACCATTTAACCCTAAAATGCCTCTGCGCAATGTAATTTTTATAGCCGCAGATGAATAAATAATGGTTGTGCATCAGTTTTTGGTAGACTTGTGAATAAATAATGGCCGTGCATCAATTTTTGGGTAGTATTTGTGAATCAATTTTGAAATAAATTTAGGTATAAGTATTCGTAAATGTATTTGTTTTGCTTCAATTTGTTCTTTTTGCTGGTGATTAAAATATATAATTTAAAATGTGTTCTTGATGTCTATGTTTATGGGTTAATACGATAGGTGCATCAAAAACGTGTTCTTTATCTATAATTCACTTTTTTCTTTTTGATGATTCACGTTTGTGATTCAAAAATATATTCATTCGTTCCTCCTGGCTTTTTAACTTGTGCATAAAAGTTCTGTTAGTTTGGATTTGTAGGATGCAAAACGTGATTTAAGGAGTTATGCAAATAATTAAATTACGATCATACTCATGACTACAAGTTTTTAATTAAATATTTAAAAAAAGTATTTATTTTAACTACCACCCTCCAACAAACTAAGTCACATGTCAAACTTCTAATCCCTCTCTCCCATCTCTTCTTAACTCACATCTTTATATATATATATATATATATATATATATATATATATATATATATATATATATATATATATATATATATATATATATATATATATATATATCTATGGTAATGTTACATATAAAACATCTCTTAAATATAAAACTTAAAAAACCACTTCTAGTGATGACACGTGGCATGGTGGCTAGGGGCAAAAATAAAAAATAACAATAAAAAAAGTCACGCAGCCCCCTCCAGCACAAACCCTTTTTAAAAAAAAAAAACAAAACCCCGCAATCCTTAAATGATTATAACTTATTCGTTTTTAAGAATTTTAACAAAAAAAAAAGTATATCATTAGATTCGGTTTTTCGTCATTATTCAAACAAGACCAGGCTTGATATATTTCTGAAACTTTTTTTTTGTAAATGCAAAGTTTGCATTTTGAGCTGGGTTTCATTCTAAAATGCAAAATGCAAAAAATCAAAAAATGCAAAATATAAACATGCAGGTCATGGAAATGCTTCCGAAAATGCAAAATATGAAAATGCAAGATTCAAACTCAAAATGATTCAATGAAAATACAGCCCAAAATGCAAACAAAATTTACATTTTCAAAAAAAATCAGAAAAATATGGGAAGAGTGGTCTTGATTGAAAGAGGATTAAAAAACTAAAAAGATTGATATAATTTTTTGTTTAAATTCACAAAATTTAAAAAGTTATGACAATTTAAAGTTTTGGATTTTTTTTTTAAAACGTTGGTTTGTTGGGGGATTTTTCATGTTTTGCCCTTTTACATGTTAATTAATGCATTATAATTACAAGTATGCTATTTTAAATCTCATCAATTGATTTTGATGATCCAATGGTCCAGATTATTTCTTTAGGTTCTATATTAATCATATATATATATATATATAGGGGAGGGTTCATGCGAAAACCGTTGTTAGTGCGAGAACCGCGAGAACCAATCTCAGTCGTTCCTTGGATATGGGAAGTATCATGGATGGAGAGCGTGAAGGGATAGGATATGGCAGGGTGCATGTGAGGAATTCATGGGTGGACAATGACATTGAAGGAGGGGTAATTGGACGACTTAGATCGGTTCTTGCGGTTCTCGCGCTAACAACGGTTCTCGCATGAACTTTTGTTTTTATATATATATATATATATATATATATATATATATATATATATATATATATATATATATATATATATATATCATATAATGCTTCTTTGAAAGCCAGTTTCCTATTTATCATTTTACGGATGTTTCCTTTATTAAACTTGAAATTATTCATTTATTTTAAGTTTCTTAATGAACTATTGGAACTGGTTCCTCAAAACAATTTGTGGATAAATCGAAGTTTTGTGTTATTTAAATATATAGTGTAACAACCCAAAACTAAAAGTATGATATTGTCCATTTTGTCTTACAGGCTCACGGTTTTGTTTCTGGTATGGAACATTTGTTTCACCCAAAAGCTCTCATTCTAAGAGAGGTATCCACACCCTTATAATACATTTAGTTTCCTTCTCCAAACGACGTTAGAGAGATTGTAGAAATCTTCTCCCCTTCATAAACAATGTTCTCGTTGTGCACATCGATCTGGGGTTTGACTTTAATACCATCTATAATAACCCAAACTCTGTTGCACGATATTGTTCGCTTTACCCCACTGCTATAACAACTCAAACTCTGTAGCACGATATTGCCCGCTTTGCCCCTCTTCAACGGGTGTGAGGCGGATTTTACATATAGTTAATTAATAAATTCGATGATTTTGTGGTGGTTAATGGTTTTGGCATATTGATTATTTTGTATCTAATATAGTATTATGAATTAATGAACTTGGTGATCTTGTGGTCATGTGTCATATGTGACTAATGGTAAGTCTTTCATGTCTTTTTTTGACAAATTGCTTATTTGATTTTATGGGACCCGAACGAGTTAACCTGATGTTTATTTAGTTGGATTGGTTTGACTTAGTATACTTTTTGTTGGATTATGGCTGGTTAATTTTTTTTTTAAATCTATTTAAGTCAAACCGAATTAATCCATAAAACCGATAAGCTACCGATTAAACACCCCTAACTTTCCTAGATACAAATTATATTAGAAATGAAGTTAAAGCTTGTTGACTGTTAAAATGATTTACCTCGTAGTGATCAACGAGCTCTTGGAAGTAAGAATAAACCATGTTACAAGTTTCCTTTGTCCATACGAACTCATCAGTGGGATCAAGTATAAGTGTTAACTTATCCATCTGCGTTTGATCAAAAGCACAAGTCTCTGGGTCGATATACGCCGCAAATATCCTCACATGTCTTGTTGTGCTACTCAACCATTGCCCGCCATACTCTCGGCCCATGTTCTTACTCTCTACGTTCACTTGTGGCTCAACGGGCCTTGGCTGGGTTGGACCCTTTACGGGTGGTATTGCTTCTTTCTCTTCTTCTTGTTGTAGTGAAGTTGATTCTTGAACTTCTTGTTGAGCAAACACTTGGAAGCTTCCATAGTTGGTTCTTTTTGGGGATGTAAAGATTTCTGATTTGGTCATGGGTTTCCAATTCCCCACCATGGAAGCCATTGATGGTAAGGATGATGCCATTGTTGGGTGTTTGTTTTCTGGTTTGAAAGTTTGCGTTGATAATTATTATGTATGGTTAAATCTACATGTTTGAAGGTGTGGATAAGTTTTTTGTGTTTTTCTGATTGATGAGTATGCGAAGGAGTGGGCTACAAAGAGTTTGTGGTTGGTTTCTGTATATCCCTTTTAAAAGGTTTTTACATTTTCTTTTATTTCCTTTATATATATATAAATAGTAAGTATTGACTCGTCTTGTAAAAAGTAGATATCTGTGACTCGACATTTGAAAATAATATTAAAGAAGACTAAAATATTAAAATTTATATCTAATTAACCACAAAATAACTATATAGAACGGAGAAAAAATTATAAAATTAAGATTGGAGACTAGGATGAGGTTTAATTTTCTTTCCATTTTAAAAGAAATGATATTCTAATATTATATATAAAAGACTAATTAGAAAAAAAAATTATTAGATAATCTTGACCTTTCATTTAGTTAAATATTTAATCTTAACCGTTCATTCATTTAATTCTAATATTTTAATTTTGACTTTTTTAGAATCAAACTAATATAACCATTAATATAAGATAAATAATATATCCAAAAATATAATCCAAATTCAAATCTAATATGAGATAAGATAGATAAATAAAGTATTATTAAAATTCAAAAAAAATTTATTAATTTATATTCAAAATCACTATGCGTAGGACTTAGTTTATAAATTAAAATATATATCTCGTGGGTTAAAAAATAATATTTAATAAAATTACATTTTGATCTTTAATTAAAATTAGTAATTCAGTCTAATTATAACTTTCACAAGTCAATGTTATTTGATTTGAATCATTATTATTATAAATAATTTCATATATACCCTTATTAAACCTTAAAAATTATATTTTACCGCCCTAATTTATATATATTATATCTACTCTTATAAACTTTTAAAATATCATATTTATCCAAATTCTTAGTTTTATTATTTTAAAATATTTTAGAGCCATCTTAAACTTTTTTTAAGTATAACAAATAAAAATTTCACTTTATTGTTAATAATTGTAACGATTTTAATCGTTGACTTGTACAAAAAATAAAATCACATCTTTTCGTACTATAATACCATGTTTTTATCATCGTGTATGCTTTCTTGTGTCGATACATCCATAGCCGATTTTGGTGTTGACGTCTTTTGTCATCATTTTTTTAACTCTCAAATCTTTCGCTTCTTATAATTATTTAACATTATGTTTAACATTTATTATTTTTAAACAAACCCGTGTATCATACGGATATTTAACCTAGTTATACTTATATAGGTGTAATGGCCGGCCTATAGATTTATAAAATCAAATACTTACATAATTTTTCAAGTTGTGAGGTGCGTTTGATATAAATAGTATGTAGTTGAATTTTAAAGTTGTAATTCAAACTATTATCCATAGACTAAGAAAAGACACAATTTAATTAGTCCAATTAATGCAAAGTTTTATTAGTGAAATGTCTTTTTAACCTGACATTTAACTCATTGTTGAATCGTAACCTGAGATTGGTTCTCGCAGTTCTCGTACGAAAAAACAGTTCTAATTTGAACCCTCCGCTATATATATATATATATATATATATATATATATATATATATATATATATATATATATATATATATATATATATATATATATATATATATATATATATATATAGATAAATAAAAGTTTAAACGAAAACTGTTTTTTGTACGAGAACTGCGGAGACTGTTTTTAACGTCATTAATGACTCATTAATAGGTGTATTTTGGTAATTTATATATTTACCCAACCGTGAATAACGTCCGATTAAGCCGTCATTAGTTTGCGAGGCTTGATTTTTCCGAAATAACCCTCATTAATACATCATTAATGAGTCATCAACGAAACATTAATAAGCCGCAAAAATCTTAGCCATTGCTTAATTTTAATCAAGAGAAAAACAGTCCTCGTTTGAATCCACCTCATCCCTATATATATATATATATATATATATATATATATATATATATATATATATATATATATATATATATATATAACTTTAAATAATTATTAATATGAAATACATATGAAATTTCCATTACTCTAAGAATCTAAATATAAAGTAACCACAAATAGTTAGAATGAACATGAAGTTTGAAGGGGCGATCTATAGTAAGATTATAAATTAACGAGATGTAAATGTTACATTTTTTTTAGGGAAAAGAATATACAATATGTCTATAAAAATATCAATGCATATCTATTAACAAATTTATATATATCAAAAAAACAATTCTTTCATGCCTTTAAAAATAATTTTCTACTTTATATTACATTCTAATTCATTGTTCAGTCATTCATAGATTAATTATATATTATCTTGACAAATTTATAAGAGTTGTTGATTTTTTAGCTAGTAAATGATGTTTCTCTTTTCTTTATTAATTATTTGAGAAGAATAAAATAATAAGAAATCAGGATAACAAAGAAATGAAAACTTCATAGATAAACGTAGAAGAATAATAATAGAAAAAAAGGAGTGAAACACATAAAAAATATCTAATATATAGTATTTAAACGACGTATCCATTACAAAACAGTATTAGACACAAATAACTTTGTACAAATTGTATATATGTTATAAATTATAAAATGTGTTTAAAAAATACAAATAAAAAATATCATATTGAAGGACAAAAAATTTTAGAATACTTTTTATCAATAAATTGGAAGCACGTAATTGAAAAAAAAAAGAAAACTAAAATAACATAATAACAAATTTTGTATAACATGATGATAAAGGAACTTAAAAGAAAAAAAGATGGATAGATAAAGGCAAAAAAGAGGTCAAGGGGTTTAGAACCTTGACCTTAAGTATATAAAACAAATGACTTATCAACTCATCTATGAGTTTGTTGAACTGTTTCCAACAATAGTGATTTAAAATTGTTAGAGGCGTAAATTAGGAAAAACTATTCACGAGCAGCAAATCCGGCGCACAATAAGGTCTTGCCAAATATTTATTTATAATTATTAGTATATTACCCACATAATGTGACGGCGTCAACTAATTTCTACTCAGTAACGTGCTTGTTTTCGGTATTTATCAATACAGTGATAACAAATAATTTTCCTTTGGTAAGTGGCAACATGTCTATTTTCTTTATTTTTTTCCATTTTCTTTATTATTATTCTATTCTCAATCAACTCTTTTATTATTTTAAAATAAATTTTGAGAACAATTAAATAAGAAAAACGATCTCTACTTATAAAGTAGGTTAAATTACATGGAAAAACAGAATGTAAGTTCGTAATTTGAAACTATTAAAAATTAAGAGATTAAGATTATAGAATAAATTAATTTGAAACTATTAGTTATATGAGCTATTTTAAAAAACTAAAATATATGTTTATAAATTCTAATTATATGTTATTCACATTTATAAGCTCTACTTAATTATACATATTTTTTTGATAAATAAGTTAAAATGTTTATAACATAATTAAATATTTATTATTTGATTTTTTTTAAGTATGGAAGTTTAGTTATTAAAATGGAATATAAGAATCTTATTAAATGCATCTAGTAGTTACTTTATATAATAGTTTCCATTTATTTATATGAAGGGTAATTTAGTATATTCAACTTACTTAAAAATTAAGAGTTTTTAGATTGTAAATTCTTTATATAGGAGTAAGATAATTATAATAATCCGTCAAGGCCTCAAGGGTCAAGTATTGCTATTGGGCTTCTAATATTTGTTAACTAGGCTTGGTTTTGAAACCAAACTTCCATCCTCACTATTCCTCAGGCAGGCTGACTAATTTGACCAGGCCCATATTCATCCCTACCCGGGCTTTAGAATAAGAACGTATCCTTTTTCATTTCCATTGAACCGATCATCCTTTTTCCAATGTCTTACCAATTTGTTATAGTCAACTGATATATATGTTAGGTTAGCTAAAGCTACGAGGTTCAATGTTTTCATATATATTTAAACAATAATGCACCTAAATATGCGAAAATACTTTAACCATTTCACTTTTAAATCATAGCTAACATACAACTCTAAAATAATTATATCTTTCATAAATACCTTAAGACACATAAACTATAGCTTTCATTCCTACCTTAAAACATATATACGGTAAAACTAGTACATACGATTAAACATTCCATATCTTAACACATAATCTTTTTACAGAACACCAAATTTTAACCTCTTACTAAATATCGAAGTGTTCCCTTATTATTGAACCATTAGGTTCACCATGTCCGAAGATAGAAATGTTTCATTTTTATTTTATTGGAATCCAAGTTTTTTTTTAATTTTCGAAAACAAAAAGTCTTATATCTTATTTCATGTCTTTAAGAGAATATATGGTTTAGAAGGTTTTAAGTCTAAGAATGTTTGCGAAAAAAAGATGTAGTTTTTAGCTTATAAAAATAAGCAAAAATAAGACAGAATAAGGTCTTATGTCTGCTAAAAAACAAACAAACTTATTAAAAATATATGCACGCCCGCGGACATTACTTTAATATTAAAACATTATTTTATAAAACAAACAACACTTATCTTTCACTAAACAGCCAAAATGTTTGTTTTTTCCTTGTTTTCTTTTACCCAACACCGAGTTTCTATCTTTTCATGAACATAATAATGTTCCATTTTCAATTGAACAATCAAATATACATTCTAACACCCATATACATAACATTTAAGCTTTCACATCTATGAGCAAAACATAAAAACTTTACTTTTAACTATGATTATTATACATCAAACAATTGACCGAACAACTAATTTCACATATAAACATGCATGTAAAAACATTAACCTTCCATGCATGTTAGAACTTTGAACAATTAACATTAAGGACATGCGTTGTATCTTACCTGCAACTTCCCCTTATCCAATGTCACATCAGCGTCACATCATTCTTTTTTTTCCTACCCAAATTACATGTTATACCTCTCCTTCAAACTATCCCTATTTTTTTATTTTTATATTAATAAATAAAAGAGGTGTAAGTGTGTGATTGGTTGAGAGGGTAGGGGGTGAGGGTTTTCGGTTTCTTCATCGAGTCCACATACCCGATAGCCATACTCTCTACCCATACTCGATTTTGTGTTTTGATGTACCTGGCCATATCCGAGCTCACCCGATAGCTCCGGGTCAACCACAACTTGCAGCCTAACATAGTATATGCATGCATCCTAATTTGAAATATCTCAATAAAAACTTATCATGAAACTTGTTATATTGAAACATTCTTTATACCTTGTAACCTTGACCTACAATCACATTAATCCTACTTGTACCCATATGTGCTTAACCAAAGAATTAAAACATGAATTGTTTTAATAAATAATTCAATTAATAACCCCGCCATTTATTTAATTAAATTAATGCGTATATAAGTAACATATATGCTTGTTAATGGATTTTAGTCAAGGCCACATGGCTTACATCACATGGCACTTAGCCCCCAAGCCCAACTCAAGCCCACTTTGTTTCCTTCACCCAGCGTTTTCTTCTTCTTCAATTCCTCGTAGTTTTAGTAGTGCATAATTAAAAAGAACACATGTCCTTTTCGTCTGTTAACATATACTTTCAGCTTTTAAATTCTTTATTATTAATTCATAAACCATCTAAAATACATTTAACCTTTATCTCTATCTTAGAGGTCAATGAAACACATTTTCTTTTAACCATCCCTCTATCATGTTATAGAAAATAATTAATAAGCAACCAGAAGACATATAGTGTTTATTAAGGTTATAAACTTTAGATCTTGAGTTCAAATCTATGCAACCTGAAAATAAGTTTGTTTCTTTTCTTCTTTCTTTTTTCTTTTTTGTTTTTTGAACAGCAGTGACTTTTTTTCTATTATACAAATTTAGGCCTTTCGTTCAATATTATATATATGCCTATAATGAGTTTTTTTGAAGAAAAAAGAAAGTTACAATTCCTTGTATATACAATTTGTTTCTTAATTTGGAATATACAGTTAATTTTATCTTATTCTCCGTCTTTCATTCCTTAATTTTTTATTACGTACGAGTTACGAAAAATCTATAATAAATTTTTTAGCTCTTTTTGTTTGTTATTTTTGTTATCTTTTTGCTTGTTTTCCTTATTGTTATTATTAATATTATTCAACAAAGATGTAATTATAGATTAATTATATATTTTATTATGATAACATAAATTAAATTAAAAAAAAAAAAAGCTTGTTACAACACACGAGAAACTAGATTTAGTTATTTAGCAAACGACAAGAGGTTTATGTCTTATTATGTAATAGGTCTTGCCTTACTTTGATTTCGATTTGGTCAGTTTATTAGTTTACACTTGGTTTTATACTTTTATTCGGGTAAAATACGAGTTATCTTATTAACTTACATAAAATACTTGATAACCGAATTACCCATTGATCAAAAATCAATCAATGTATTTAGGTACGGTTTTTTTCATCACTCCTAGCTGAAATGCTTCTTAGCTAGATAATCAGCTTATACGTTTTTCATCTTTGAGTGATTTACTAAATTAAATTGTCGTCTAGAAAATAAAATTTTATTTAGCTATGTATTTTTTTTTAAACATCAAGCATGCGCGTATGCAATAACTTACTCCTAAATTTATACTTTTTTGTTTATAGCAGGACTTGGACATATGATCATAAGTCATTTGAAATACATTTTCGACACCTTGGTACCGTTCACCTACAAATCCTTTAGAAACTATACACTTAGAATAAATAAAAGATTTTATTAAAGGATTACGTGAGTTTGAAAATGGCAAACTAGAAGATTAACTAGGTTTGATTTCGTTTTCACAAGTTAAGTGAAAGGGGAAAGATTAACAACTATAAATTGAGGGTAAAGTGTCGTTTTGGCATTCCAAACGCCACCTTTTATAACCACCAAATCATCATATTGACTTTACACCTTAATCCTTGTGTACGTAATATATCATCATGTCATTACTTCCTTTTTCTCTTGATCGGTTAATTAATAATTATTCAACTATTGTTTGTTAGAGTATGATTTTGGAATTATGTCGGATTGAATGGAGTTAGGACTCGACCTGAAAAAGTGAAAAGAAACTATGAAAGGTAAAAATCAATAAGATAATTGTTTTAATGCATTATTTTAAAATAATATTATAATAGAATGTATCGGCAGATGCATGGCATACTATATATATATATATATATATATATATATAGGAAGGTTCGTTAGAGAACCGTTGTTAGTGCGAGAACCAATCTCAGCCGTTCCATTGATATGAGAAATTTCATGGATGGTGAGCGTGGAGGATAAAGTGTGGCAGGGTGCATGTGAGGAATGGGTGGGCAATGACATTGAAGGAGGGGAATTGGATGGCTCAGATTGGTTCTCGCGGTTCTCGCACTAAAAATGGTTCTCACACGAACTTTTTCCTATATATATATATATATATAGGGGAGGGTTCAAAGGAGAAATGTTTTTCGTACGAGAACTGCGAGAACCAATCTTAGTCGTAGATTTGATAAAGTGGAACTTATGGATGTGGAGTGTGGGGGGATCAACTGTGGCAGGGTGCATGTGATGAATTCATGGGTGTGCAATGACATTAAAGAAGGGAGAATTTGACGGCTCAGATTGGTTCTCGCGGTTCTCGTATAAAAAACAGTTCTCGTTTGAACTTTTGCCTATATATATATGGGACAGTTTAAACTAGAACAGTTTTTTGTACGAGAACCAATATTAGCTATTGATTTGATAAGTGAAATTAATGGATGTAGAGTGTGGGAGGAGCAAGTGTGGCAGGGTGCATCAGGCATGTGATGAAATCATGGGTGGGTGATGACATTGAAGGAGGGTGAATTGGACGGCTCAAATTGGTTCTCCCAATTTTCGTACGAAAAACAGTTCTCGTTTAAACTTTTGCATATATATAGGGGAGGGTTCATGCGATGCGAGAACCGTTGTTAGTGCGAGAACCAATCTCAGTCGTTCTTTGGATATGGGAAGTATCATGGATGAAGAGCGTGGAGGGATAAAGTGTGGCAGGGTATATGTGAGGAATTCATGGGTGGGCAATAACATTGAAGGAGGGGGAATTGGACGGCTTAGATTGGTTCTCGCGCTAACAACGGTTCTCGCATGAACTTATATATATAATATATATATATATATATATATATATATGAAGAAGTTCCATTGAGAACCATTTAGTGGATTCTTTATCCGAATTTATATGTTTATCATATGATTTGGAAATAGTTGATAAAGTTCCTCTTATTTGGTTGAATTTTAATGAGAATAATAAAAAGAGTTAAGTACACAAATGGTCCATGTGGTTTGCCAAATGTCTCATGGGCAGTTCTTAAACTTCAAAAATTACACCTATAATCCTCATGGTTATCATTTTGTCCCATCCGTAGTTCAAAACTAACAGAGCAGTCCAAATGGAAGTTAACTCCTAAATTTATGGGGGTATTATTGTCTTTTTACCCCCTTAAAAAATTAAAAATTATTATAAAAATGATGGGCCCTACACACATAAAACAATACACACACACTTCTCTCTCTCTCTTCCTAAACACACACATTAACACAGTCAACTCTCTCTCCATCTCTCTCTCCCCCTCTCTCCTCTCTCTCTTCGCCGAATATGAACCGCCACCATCTTCAACAATGCACACAGAACCACCACCGTCCTCCTCAACACCGCCACCATCTTCAACACCGCCCACAGAACCACCACCGTCCTCCTCAATACTGCCACCATCTTCAACACCGCCACCATCTTCAAACCCGCCACCATCTTCTTCCTGGACTCTCCCTCACCTCTCTCTCACTCTCACTCTCACTTCTGTCTCTCTCACAGAACGTCAGCACCGTTACCACCACATAACCACCGTCCTCTTAAGAAACGAGAGTTTAGGGTTTTCTAGGGAGGAAATCGTTTAGGGTTTTCTTGGGAAGAAAGTTTGGGAGAAGATTCTTCAAACGGGATCACTAACACTATCACCGGGAAATGAAGCCCCAAATCGAACCTTAAACTTAATCACCCAAAACCTCCAGTGATGGTGACGATGGAGTCCCAAATCGAGTTTCATGATGGTTTAGGGTTTTCTGGTTTTCAGATTCAATTAGATATGTGATAGTGAGTGTTGGCAGCGGCGGACGTGGGTGGTGGCACGAAGAGAGAGAGGGAGAGGGGGGGGGGGTTTGGAGTTCTTGGCAGCGGCGGAGGTGGGCGGTGGGGATAGCAGAGTGGAGGTGGGCGGTGGCACGAAGAGAGAGAGAGAGAGAGGTTTACAGGAGATGTGGTGGTCCGGCGATGGTTGCGGCGGTGGTGGCGACCTGAACTTCAACGGAGGATGTGGTGGTGGTGGCCTGAACTCCATCTTTGATTAGTGTGTAGAGAGAGGAGAGAGAGGGGGAAAGGTAGAGAGAGAGAGTGTTTGATGTGAGTTTGAGTTTGAGTGTGTGTGTCAGTGTAGAGATGAGAGAGAGTTAGTTGACTGACAATAAAGTAATTTAAAATGATATAAAAATTAAAAAAAAAAGAGTAAAAAGACTATAATACCCCTTCAAAAAATAGGGGTTAACGTCCAATTTAGACGGCTCAATTAAAAATGGACTATATTAAGACAAATTGACAACCACGGGGACTAACATTAGGGCAAAATGACAACTATGGAATTATAGGTGTAATTTTTGAAGTTTAGAGACTGCCATGAAACATTTAGTAAATCTCATGGACCATTTGTGTAATTAACTCTAATAAAAATAGTGATTGTAATAATAATGATTTCCCGCCGAACAACTAAGAATTCGTTTTTTATGATACCTAAAACCAGACTCTAACAATGTGTCTCCTTTGCAATCTTATGATAATCATATTTAATATAAGTAACTATATTTTTCAAAAGAGGGTTTTTTTCATGCTTTAGCAAGCTTACGGAATGCGGCTACTTTATATATATATATATATATATATATATATATATATATATATATATATATAGGGAAGAGATAATGTAAAAAGAGTTTTATTGTAAAAAGGGTAAGGAGAAATCTCAACAAATCATTTTCATCAAAAGTCAAATAAATCCCAGTCAAACATGGGGATTCGTAACTGCCAAAGAGTTGCCGTTCAGGGGCAGTTTCGGAATAGGAAAATTTTAATCAGTTAAGTAATTCCCGTTTTTTCAATAATTAATAAAACTATAAATTGTTCTTGAATTCTTTTACACTAATATGATGCACAATCCTTCATTTTCAACATGTGATGCACAATCCTTCATTTTCAACTGTAATTTATTAGAAGCTGATGAATACAATACCAAAACTGATGAACAAAGTAAACAAACAACCAGATTCACAAAGTTAATAGATAACACAACCATGAATCTAAATTGATTTTAACAACAGAAGCACCAAGGACTTGATGCACAAAAAGTCGATGTTACAGTAGTTCGAAAATGAAATCAAATGGTACACAAAAAATCGATGTTACAGTAGGTCAAAAAGGAAATCAATCTTACATTAGGTCACCGGACCCTGTATACGAGGAAGAAACAAGGGAGACGGCAGCAAATGTTCTTTAGCGAGGACGACAAAGGCTCTATGGTGCACGAGGATGTCTTCGTGGTGCACGACGGTTAAAATCTGGTACAAAGCCATTTTCCGTGGTTAGATGCACGATATGTTATTAAAATCTGGTACAAAGTCATTTTCCGTGGTTAGATGCACCATATGTTATTAAAATCAGTAGAAACCATTTTCCGTCATCAGATGCACCATCGACTTCAAGTCTTTTGCAACGATTCAGATCAACGGCAGATGCACCATCCACTGATGACCGGCCGACGAACGAATAGGAGGCAATTGCGTAGTCGACACTAACGATTGCAGAACGGGACCGATGGATGTGAAGCTCTAGATTTGCGCGGCGGCAGTGGCGATTGAAGATCATCCAAACCCTAGATCTGTGCAGAGCGCGGCGATCTGGAAGAGTGGATCCACAGAAGGCGACTACAACAAGGCGATGGAAAAGAAACCATGAAGTGCGTATGGATGGGGCGGCGGAAAAAGAAGCGACAGTCTAAGCGATTAGGGTTTTCAGCATGGATGGGGGCGGCATATCAAATATCACGAGTTGTTGTGGTGGCTGGAGAATGAAGCGTTGGCTGGAGAAGGAAGCTACGACAGTGGTGATGCGGCTACAGGGGATGAGGCGTAGTTCAGATATAGGGTTATCTCGATGGTGGTGGGGGAATATAGATCTTAAATGAACGTTGGAGAGATATTTTGGGGGTAGAGAAAATATATTATTTTCCTAATTTACCCTTTTGTTAGTTATAACTTGTTATGCCACGTGTCAGGCTCACTTTCTCCTTACTCTTTTAACCATAAAACTCTTTTTATTTGATCCTGATTATATATATATATATATATATATATATATATATATATATATATATATATATATATATATATATATATATATATATATATATATATATATATATATATATATATATATATATGGGGAGGGTTCTAATGAGAACCGATTTTAGTGCGAGAACCGCGAGAACCAATCTTAGCCGTTAATTTAATAAGTGGAATTCATGGATGGAGAGCGTGGGGAGATCAAGTATGGCAGGGTGTATGTGAGTAATTTATGGGTGGACAATGATATTAAAAGAGGAGGAATTGGACGGCTCAGATTGATTCTCTCGCTTCTCGCACTAAAAATGATTTTCAATGAAACTTATTAGTATATGATATAACTATTTTCGTGATTAATTTCTATACTTTTCTGGTTATCTAATATGTACGTTTAAATAAAAATGGTGGAATACATATATATTTAGAATTTCCAACATCAACTACAGTGAAAGGCTTATGACATATATATAGCTAGGCAGGAGATGGACATGTGATCGGTATTTGACTTTAGAGCTCCTACACTACACGCAATCTAGCATGATATATATTGGCATGCATCATATATATCATCTTTAATATGGTATGATTGTTGCCTCTTAACTTAATTTATATATTAGTTTGAATAGTTGCGACCCCTTTTTAGGACCAACTTTAGTTTTCCAACTTGCTCAAAACGTATATTTATCTATACTAAGAGCATGAGTAATACTAGCTTAAATCTTTCTTAACACCAATATTACATTAGTTATCATATTATTTTTTTTAATTTTCTTTCACTTATCTGAAACTCAATTAGCAAATAATCCAAACACATCCAATATTTTTTCTCTCTCTTTACATTCTTTTATACACTCACATAAAAGAAAAAAAGGATCACGGGAATGGTTGGGTGGGAGAATCCGGAGCTCAACTCGAAAAGAGGGGTGGGGGATATTGGTGTAAACCGAGCAAGCCGAAGCTCACCCGATCCCCTTCGGCTCTCCCCGTACACGTGGCCTGATATAAAATATTTATTCATCTTTCTTAAAAATCTTAATTTTTTAAATTTAAAAATAGTTTGAAACTGCTAATTAATCTCTTTATTTAAATCTAATAGAAAATATTATATACGTATGGTTAGAACTCATAAACTTGATACACGTAACCCGAATTATATACTCTAATATTTACAAGGAATGATATGACTGAACAGTAATTTTTTATCTCTATATTAAATATATTATATATGTTGCAACCTTAACATCAAATGCCTTTATAGCGCAGTGATTTAGTCGGTAATTAGAAATCTTGGCCACCGGACGGTTTAATTTTCTAACCATCAAATATCTTTGTAGTTTATATTATTTTTCCTCTCCGTGAGTTAGCACGTGGGTCGCAGCCCACTATTCCAATTATATTAGATTTAAGATTTCACTGTTCCACAACGAAAAGTTATGTTTTTAATTTCATATTTACTCTATTATTAAATTATATAACCAGGTCATCCATAACTTCAACCTAATATCTTATATTATCTTATCGATAGAATTAAATTTAATTTTAGCTTTTGTTTTTCAATGGTAAACATACACATTCTAATCTGTATCTATATTCTCAAATTCACCTGAATCTACGACTTCAAAAAGAGGGGATATTTTGACACGATAGATTAAAGACTTTTAAGTTATTTTTTTAAAGGCAAATACGATACCATTCCATACCAAAACAAACAACTACAGAGTTTCATTGCTTTTGTAAGATACAAAAGCATTACAAAGCCGCAACTAAAAACAAACATTCTATTTGTGATCTAACCCGCTAAACTACTACTATCCAACATCGAACTAACCACGATCCACATACCACACGACTAACCAGGATCTAAAACAGTAACAAAGATCTAAAACACGAACTAACCAAGAACCCACGAACCACAAAACCACGAACTAACCACGACAACGAGATCTGAAGCACGAACTAACCTCGAACCAACCACAAGATCTGAACTTGATCTGAACACTCGACCAAAGCAAACGAACTGTAATCACGAACTGAACTTGAAGGGACAACGAACCACACGAACCAATAACAGCACACGAACCACTAACCACGAACCAACGAACCACACCGAACTTGAAAGAAACAACGAACCACATTGAACTTGATCTGAACCATCCCTGAAAGAACAGCTTGATCTGAACCAACAACAGTACACGAAACCACGAACCACACAACCAACCTTCCGATCTAAAATCTCGAACTGAAAACTCGACCAAAAACCCAAACTTGTACACACTCCGATCTGTACTGGAAGGGGCAACGACACACGAACCACAAATCTTTTGAATCTAAACCACGATCTGAACAAAACCGAAACCAAGATTTGAATCTGAACCACGATCTGAACCAAGATTTGTAAAGACTTTAAGTTAATATTTATTTTTCTCTTACAACCTTTAATATGTTTTGTTCTTTGTAAGGATGAATATATATTACGTTCTTATTTTTATTTTTATATCGGTAATTCAATTAAAACACGAGGATTAAAAATGTAATTTTAAATCAAGTAAACCACATCAACTAAAAATGTAATTTATATAAGGGTTTAGTTCAACAAAATGTAATCAACTTATCACGTTTTGTTTTTGTGTGTACCGAAACTTTAAAAGTTTCCATTACGTGTATCACACTTTTAATTTATTGCTATTATATGTATTTTTGGATACATAAAAAAGAAAAAATATATAAGTTTAGTACATACAATAAAAAATTTAATACACACAATAGCGACAAATTAAATGTTCGATACATATAATAGAAAAGTGTAAAGTCCAATACACACAATAGCAAAACTTGACAAGTTTGATACACTTTAATAAACTAAACCCTTTATTTAACTCATAAAAATACATATAAAATATATAACTAATTTTATTTGCTTTGACTGAATAGAAAACATGATTTTTTATTTCATAAGTTTAAGAGTTTTTTCCCTTTTTTCTGTTGTAATTGTTATTTCTTAATCATTTATTTTTAATGATTAAATTATATGTTATTGATGAAAATTTAGAATAGTTTTATTATAGTTTTCTTTTTTTTTTCGGTGAGAATCTCCTTTCAAATATAAAGAATAATAATAATGCTAATTTGTGTCGGATATAATATAAAAAATATAAAATCTGACTCGATTTAAAAATGAACTACATAACATAAACAAATAAGATTCTATAAAATAAAATGTCTCCACATTTCTAATGCCAAACATTCTAGTTTTTATCAACTTTATTATAAACATTTGTGTTCTGATATTAGTATTTGTATTTTTACCGTATTTTGTGCGTAGCATATAACTCGTTTATAAACATTTACATATTTTTATAAATGGCTCATATAATTAAATAAAACTTTAATTTATAATATAGTTATCAATTTATCATTCTCTCTTATACTTTACTTATAAACTCTTGAAATTCAAATAATGGAACTTGACTAATGTACACTTAAATATTGTTACATTTTTTACGAAAACACAAACAAACAATAGACTCTATTATAACAACATAATTCTCCATCCACATTAAAACAATTCGTAAAGTCATGATATGGTTTCATCATCTTATTTTATATAGAGATTTTTTATCTTATTTTATTATTTTTCAAAAGTTATTAAAATTTTAATAAAAAGAGTTGATAGATCAAAAAATAAAGAAAAAGGGAAAAGGAAAAAAATGTGTATGTTGCGAATGCAAATTATTTAATGTTATTATAGTGTGTAAATGCTATACACATACGTTATCAAGAAAGAATATGCATTGTCGTTACATTACGCGGGTACCATACTAATATTATTAATGTTCAATTGGACAATCTTTTCTCATTTTTATTTATTGTTCCGTTTATATATATATATATATATATATATATATATATATATATATATATATATATATATATATATATATATATATATATATATATATATATATATATATATATATATATATATATATATATATGAACATTTAATTTTGTACGTATAACTTTACGAAGGTACCTGCTGCCGTTTTTGTGAAAGTCTGTTCTTAAGAGGCTATATCTGGTGGTTTTATGGTGTATCATCTCTCCAACATATTGCTTTACAACGAAGTATTTATGGTTGTAACAAGATTTCACAAAATAAATAAAGAGGTAATTAACTTATAAATTATAATTCTCGTGTAATTTAATCACTAATCAACGCCTAAAGAATATAGATAAAAACTGAACAAGTTTTACGGGTAAAAGCAACCCATTTTGACCTATTGAAAATATCAGTGAAAAAATTTCTATTTGGTTATTTTTGGTCAAAACATCTACCTTAGGTACCATTGTTTTGTTATCAAACTCATCTTACCTAGTTAAGGACCATCAACAAACTTGCACAGAATAATCCACCTGTAGCATCAGCACACCCTAGGCTTGTTTACGAGGAGGGGCAAGTATAGTAGTGTTAATTTTGTGAACCTTTGGTGGGTGAATACCCAGTTTAACTGTCCGAAACCGAACCACGTCTTGTGAGGATCCGAATGCAAACCGAAAAAGTGTAGATACCATCCGTTTGGTTCATGGTTATTCATAATCTAACATGTATTTTGATGTTGCTAAAATATTAGAAAATGAAGTTCAATCGGAAAAAGATGTCGATTATCCATATTGTTTCTATCAGGAAAATTAAATCAAGCGTAGAAAAATTGTGCTTTTACAAATATTTATCAAATGCCTACATTTAAAATTGTGAAAATTGTAGTAAAAATTCAATTTATTAGCGTGAACAAATTTACTAGATTTTCATACTGTAAGCGTGAAATATTTAAAAATAATTATAAAATTACAAAATTTCACGCTTTTAAAGGTGAACTCTAATTTTCTATTGATTATTAAATTTACATATCTAAAAGTGTGATCTTTTAAAATTAAATCTACACATTTATAAATGTAGATTTTTTCTAACAGTATGCATATTAAGACTATTTTTCATAATTATATGTGTGATTTCTTATATGCTTTAACCATAAGAAAATGACACGTTTGTCGCACTACAAAAAAGTCATTTAGTGACATACAAAAAGGATCACAATAAACCTAAAATGCCACTAAAACCCCATCTGAGAATCTCTAACACACAATAAAAAAAAGTAGAACTAAAAACGTTACTACTAGCAGCGGTAACGATATGATTGTGGTCTAAAAGAAACATTTGGGAGAAAACTCATAGTTGTCTTGTGTGGGTGAACTAACCATTAATAGCGGCAACCAGTGGCGGATCTAGAAATTTTTATTAGGGTAAGCACTTTCTTTTCGATTTATATATTAAGCAATTATTCAAGTCAAACAAAAAACTTAGTTTCTCGGTTCGGGTTTCCGGTTCGGGTTCCGGTTCGGGTTTTTAGCTTATATAAACAACTAAAGCAAATAAGTCAAATTAACCAAGTAGTAAAATAATAATATTTATATAATTTCATATTTTTAATTCTACTCGTTGATCCTTGAGTTTTTAGCTATATAATTTTAAATTATAATTCCTAATTAATAAACTATAAAAGCCAATAATTCTTGAATAATACAACAAAAATGGGTACTCGCTTGTCATTTTCTCTACTAATTCTAGGTTGCTGATTCACAAGAATTAAGAAAACAACAAATATATTTAAACTCTTTTTTTCCCTCTAGTTTTGTAGCTTAGATATCATATATGGTTTTGAGTGAGTCTTGTTTTGATTTTTGATTAAATCAGTTTATGTGTCATCTTCAAAGGGTGTGCCCTGATTTTTCAAAGGGTGTGCACTTTATGTAAATAAAACATTAAAAAAAATTTGTAAATATTTTTTAACACTAAGTTTGCTTTGTGAGAGGGTATGCACTTGCATACCCTTAATGTTTAACAGATCCGCCTCTGGCGGCAACCATTAATAGCGGCAACGGTTCTTTGCTTAATTAATTTATAACCATCAACAATGGTTGTTCTTTGCTTTACGAATAATCAGCAAAAAAAGAGAATCAGATGTTCGGTGTGGAGATAGGCAGGGATGTGTGAAGCATTTAAAAGAAGTTAGAAATGTCGATCTAGATTAGGGGTAAAGGTGAAATATTTTGGGAGAATAGCCAACATTATTCTATATGCAAAGCATTTGAAAAATATTAACTTTTAATATAGTTAAACATATTAATAAGTGTGTCATTCCTTTAAATAGATAATCTGTTGTAGACGTCTTAATTCTGAAAATAAATCTATATATATATATATATATATATATATATATATATATATATATATATAATATCATAATTTAATTAAGTTGTTGTGACTCAAATATTTTTCAATGTCTTATGAGCCTTAAAATTCTTAAGAGCTAAAGCTTTACCAGCTTTATCTTTTATACACCCTTGAATATTTTATAATATAAACTAAATAATTTCAGTTAGTTACTAATTTCTACACATGGCTACGATAAAATACTAATGTCCCATTTGTTTCGTAGATTTCGAAGTAATTGAATTGATTTAAATTCATCCAGTCACCTATGGAATGAACTTTCCACCATTTTAGGGAACGTAAACGTTCAAAAGAATAAGGGGGTGTTTAGTTCAAGTATTGGTTTTGGGAGAATTTGCATTTGGAGGGATTTACAATCCATTCTTATGTTTGTTTCATATTTCTTAGGTGGAATTTCCACCACCACTAAGCCACCACTAATCCACCACTAAGCCACCAGATCTGCTCCCATCATGGCACCGGCGACGAAGGCTAGGGCTTTCGAACGTTGATGGCGACGAAGGGTTTGATGATGGAAGGGGTTTCTAAACGACGAACGACGTAGAATTTCTGAATGACGGCTAGGGCTCCAAGAAACGGCGAACGACGCAGGGTTTCTGAACGACGAAGGGGTTTATGTCGAAGGGGTTTCTATCGAAGGGCGAAACGACGAAGGCGACGGCTACGGTTTTTGAAGGCAACGAAGGCGGAAACTAGGGTTTTCGAAGGCGACGGTTAGGGTTTTGATGGTGACGACGACTGCGACAATGACGGGTACGGTGATAGTTCGATGGAAGGATGACGGTGACGTAGTGGTTCGCCGGAAATTTAGACGGAGGTCCGCCGGAGCAAATGCCTCACCTGTGGGTTTTTCAAAATACAAGGGGGTGGGAGGATTTCTAGATTCCTCATTCATGGGATTTTAAGGATTCCCAAGAATTTGAATCCTCCTTCACATTTGCGAACCAAACACATCATTTGAAAGGATTTGAAAAATCTCATTCCCATGAAATCCCCCAGATACCACCAACCAAACACCCCCTAAGAAATTCATTGAAAAACAAATTTACCAAACACACTATAACACGAAATTTGATTTCAGTTCCATTTCATTTTTTCGAATTTTGTGAAACAGACGTTACCTAAATTATTATTATTATTTTTTTTGAACGGCAAAACAAAACGAGCAAGACAGGAGCTTCGGCAATGCCATCACCCCCGCCAACCCGCCGGAAATTATATATATATAAACTAGCGAGAAGCTAGAGCAATACAAATAAACGATAGATATGTACGAGTACTTTGCGAAGATGTGTGTCAACTTATTCATGTGGAGAAATTAAATGCTTAATACGAAGAGGTAGCAATTAATATCACATAATTGCATGTAGTCAGTCAGTCATCTTGTTGATCTGCAAATGTCTATTTATTAACTATGATGATGTACACATTTATAATCCAATGCGAGGCTTGATGCTTGCGTGTTAATTTAATTATTTTTGTATCTTTATTTAAATCATTCCTTTTTAATACTATCCTAGTCTACTCATCTTCTCAAAAGTTTTCTTCTTCATATGCATCTTCATTGGATGAGGAGACACTTAATTATTGATTGAAGTTTATGAAATGATAAGGCTGGAAAAAGAAACTAAAAGTAAAAAATTCGATACATCCTTACGTAGTGTTATCGGGTTATTTTTTGAAAGGAAAAGAAGGTAAAAGAAGTAAACCATTAAGGTTGTATTTTTTTTTTTAAAAGCCACCATTAAGGTTGTATGTTTTCAAGTTATCTTTATAGAGATTAAGGAAGGGAGAAAAAGCGGCTGTTTGACTCAAATGTTATCATCTCAAATATGAGATGATTCGGAAGAAAATGGACTCTTTTATATTTCTTTCCTTTTCCTTCCAATTCAAGAATATAACTTATTCACTTTTTTTCTTTTCCTTTCTTTCACTTCTCTTTCCTTCGTTAAAAAACTCGAGAATAGAGCTTAACGCACTTTGAACTATATCTAGAGAGATTATGAAGGTGTGAACGTAGGTCTCATATACGGCTATTTTAGTGACAACTGAATTTATTCGGTTGAATTGTTTAAGATTGTGGATGCACAGAGAACTAGTTTTCTTAATAGTTTATTTTATCTCTAATTTTAGGAGGTTCAGTTCACAAGTACTTCAAACATTTTAAATATTCCTATTGTTGGGGGTAAATTTTGGTTTAGCATGTAGCAAAAAATTCATATGTGTCATCCGTCAAATTGTCAATAGGTATACGTACGAAATTGCTCCAGACACTTTTGATTAGCAAATCCTCCTTCTAATTTTTGAATAATTAAAACCCCGTAAGTAAAATATATTACAATAACAACTATATATAAAATATAAGCGTAAGGTATAGAAACCCTAATATAAACCTTAATAGACTCAAGTTCAACTATGCTAAACCCTAAATTACATTTTCACTAATACTAATAAGTAATGTTTCATGTTTGTCGAACATTTGCAGAGAAATGTGAAATACGTATTTGCAAAAGAAAGGAATTTAACGTAAAAACACATACCAACTTTCAACATAATCTTTGTCAAACTTATTTGATCCACAACTTCTGATTATGTAACTTTTTTTTTAAAATAAGTTAAATAGAATACAATGATTTTATTTTGACAATTTCGTTTTATTTTATAAATGTAATCCTTTTATTTGTTTTAAATGCAATCTATTTATAAAAAATGAAATTCAAAAATCGTGGCGTCACAGAATCCGTGTGATGGTGGTATGATCGAACTATAAAACGAAGATTGATTGTTTTATGTGGTTATTTATCCATCTTACGTCACCATATAAAAACGTGGTTTGGTATGATAACAATGTACTGTGGCTAATTGTTTAATGTGATTACTATCTTCGTCCCATTTTTATTATCTATTTTTGATTTTTAAATTTTTTTTTTCAATTTTGATTTTAAATTTTTTTGTTTATGTTATAAAATACTTGATAAAATTTATATTAATAAAAATATATTTAAAACACAATGCATTCATATATTTTGTATGAAATATTCTATAACACACAAAAATATGTAAGGTCAAAGTAAAAAAAAGAATTTAAAAAGATAAAACTGGACAATAAAAATAGAACGGTGAAGTAATTTATTATTGCATCGATCTTACATTTTGAGTTAGTGGGATTACTTCATCACTATCATATTATTTCGCTATCTTTTAACTCGTACTACTAGTAGACATTCACCAACTAAAATTAAAAAAAAAAGAAAGAGAAAGAGAGATAGGTGGTTCCCACCCTCTCCTCCACCACACCGTCATCCCGTCTTCCTCTCCATACGTGCCAAACCTCCATGCCATTGCGGAGTATGTAGCTTTGTTGATCACGATGTGTTAAAAAATTCGACATTGCGTATACATATATAAATTCAGTTATTATATTGAGATCATTCAATGTTGTGCTCAAACATGACCATTATCTCATAAATATAAGAGTGAGACATGCAAAGAAACTCATTTTTAAACAACAACACATCCTTTGCAAGATGCAAAAGCACACCCCAACAATAAACCGTAACTAAGCTAGAAGTAAGAAAATCACATTATCTATGCGATAAAAAACAAACCACAAACATAAAAACTAAGTTTAAAACCAAATAGAGGACACATCAACACCATTCGAGGTCATATAGCAGCATCAATTGAGATCCTACAGACAATAATCTTGACGTCAAATCTAGAAAAGTCATCCAATCTCTCCAGTTAAATCTTCGAGGCTTGCATCTAATTGCTACCCATGAGAAACTTTGGAATTGGCAATTTGAATACATTTCCATCGCCTTTAGAAACCAACTGATTTTGATCACACCATATTAGATACAAACACATCCAAGTCATAGCCTGCCATAGAAGATTGTTACCACTGAATAAATCTTCTACCAAGTTACCAACATCCAATCTTTAATTCCACCGTCAAGAAAATCGTCTTTCACAACGCTTGCACTTCTATGCAATCCTAAAGGGCATGAGCAATTGTTTCCGGACCAGCTCCACATTTGGACACAGATACGAATAAAGATCCACTCCCACTTCCCTAAAGATTCTCTAACCAGAATCCTTTTGAGCCTCAATCACCACATAAAATTGTTCACTTTTTTTGGAACTAATTTACATCACTTTGTTTCAATTCGGTTTTTAGGGTTCAAATACATTAATTAAACATCTAGAGCAGAAAATTGCTATTGGAATGCTAACGAAGAATTGACTGCTACTGCACCTCCGTAAACCGTGTTGCTAGACTGCATGAGAAAGTCACCAAACCTTCAAATCTTGAAACTTGAAACCAAAGTGTGTTTGTGTGTGTGTGTTGTTCGTCGATCACAAAACCTAAAGGGTGTTTTTGTGTTGTGCTGCTGAAATGAAAGAGAGGAGATGGAGAGGGTTTTAGTGTTTCTTTTGTAATATGTTTAAAACTATATTTGTTATCTATTTAAACCTTTAACAAAATCTAAAGCCCAAGTTTAAACCGACTAATAGATCCCTCATATTTAAGTAACTACATATTACTCCGAAGTAAAGTTATTAACTAATCAATATATAATTATTTAACTAATATTTAATCTGGTTTACTCTTAAATAATAAATAACTAATATTATTTATTTCTCCCATTAATTAATTTAGCTAATCAGTTATTTTCACACAGTAATTGGTGGTATCCAATAATGGCTCTAATTAAGTGTGTAGTAGTGTGACCCTTTAATGTCTTATAACATTGGAATTCTAATAAAGCAAATAGGTTCTCCTAACTCTTTTAATTTCTTAACCAATAACACCTCATCTTTGGACAACCACTACTTTCTTTTGTCTCTAATATTTTCATCTAATTTAACTTCTCTTAACATATTATGAAATTCTTCTAATTCACTCTGTTGGAACCCTTAAAATATTGTAATAGAATAGGAGTTTTAATATTGTATTGGGGGCTTATTGTAAATATACCCAAGGGGTATATATACCTTATGCTAAGAGTAATAGTATAAGGATTTCCACATTACAAAGAAATAAACTATGTGTTTTTCATGGTGTAAATGAGATTCTCTCTCTACCTTACATAGTTTCATATGCAATCCTTCAATCTACCACTTGTTATAGACCAACAAGTGGTATCAGAGCCAATGGAGTGAAGATTGGATCGAATTCATCATCAACAAATCAAAATTTTGAAGATCAAAGGGCTGAGATCGAGAATCACTGTAGTAAAATCGATGTTACTGTAACGAGTTTGACAGCACTGTTCATCGAGTTTTACATGTTGTTCGATAGTATATGAAGCAATTCCAGATCAGATTCTGTTTTTAAGAAGTGGAATTACTCAAGAATAGGAAGAACATTGTAGATCTGAGTTTTAGATCTTCAAAAGTGGAAAACACCATCTATTTGGTGTTTGTGTGTGGAAAATGGTTAGAATCGAAGTGGTTAGGTGAAAAAGTCCAGTTCGATCGAGATTTTTGTTCTTCGGTGCGATCAAAGGTGAAAAGTTCAATGACCGAGAAAGTAACTATGTAGTTCGATTGGAATTGCATTCGATTCAAGTTACAAATTTCTAATCGCATTCGATTCTAGTGACAACTTCCTATTCAATTGAATTGGTTCTGATTGTGTTCGATTGAAGATTAAAAATTCTTGTTCGATTAAAGACATTCTGAAGGGTTACTAATCGCATTCGATTGAAATTAACAATCCATGTTCGATTGAAGTAATACTGATCGCATTGAACTAGATCGCATTCAAGTCCTATCACACAGAACTAATCGCATTCGATTGAAATCAACTCCTGTTCGATTGGTGATTCTAATCGCATTCTATTCAAGTCAAAGTTCTATTCGATTGAAGTATTTCTAATCGCATTCGATTCTAGTGACAACTTCCTGTTCGATTGAATTGGTTCTGATTGTGTTCGATTGAAGATTAAAAATTTTGGTTTAATTAAAGACATTCTGAAGTGATACTAATTGCATTCGATTGAAGTCAACTTATTATAGTTCGATCGAAGTGTTTCTAATCGCATTCGATTCAAGTCAAAGTTCTATTCGATTGAAGTAATTCTGATCACATTCGATTCAAGTTACAACTCCTGTTCAAGACAAATCGCATTCGATTCGAAGTGATGTTTACCGACAAATAGCACTGCGATTGAACTTAATTGCACTGCGATTGAGATCGCATTCGATCATATTCATGCGCATTCGATCATATTCATTCGCATTCGATCGACTATCAGTAAACAGAATTGAATCGCATTCGATTCAAATTAATTGCAATCGATCCAGATTGAACACTACTGAACAGAACAGAGTCATCGAACATGCATTTTTCACTAAAAATTTCAAATTTTTCATCCGAAATGCATTTTCTAATATAGCAATATTCTTCATTTTCAAAAAATTTCAAGCTGACCTGGCAGCTCGACCCCGCCAGGGGTTGCCACCCCTTGGACCCCGCTATGAAGGGCGCTGCCCCCGAACCTCCGTCGTCATTGTGACTGATTTATCTTGTCACCTTGATTCCTAAGTCAAGTGTTTGGATTTTTTTGACTATGTCGGGAGTTCTCAAAGTTTTAGTTATCATTCTGATGGTTCTAGATTTGGGTTATTTTTGGGTCATTGCTACCATATCTTTAATTCCTAATACCATATGTCTAGACATCCTGTCTTTTCTTAACTGATTTTTGGTTCTTCTTTATTAGTGTCTCAAATTTTTGGTCTCAAAACCAGATTTTGGCCATCCATTCCTTGTTTCTTTCGAATCTTGGTTATCTTTTTCAGTCATTTCTGAATTCTCATATTTCATTCCTATCTTTCAAAATTCAAGTCTTTATCATTCACTGTGTTGACCATCATCCGGTTACACGAGTTTTTTTTTGGATTTAAAAAAAATCATTTGTATGCTTTCAAATGAGGATGTATCCGACTCCCTGTTCACGTTATGCGTTCAAAGTCACATTTTCTATAGTTGTACATAATGCTTATTTCACACTATAGAATCATTTTGTGTCCCAAGTTTGTTGGCATCCTTATGTCTTTTAGGATCTTTTTCACTTGTTGTGATTTGGATGAGGTTGATAATTCTTGTCTGAGACATCGGGGATATTTAATTTAGTTGATGTATTCATCTGATCTACACCACTCCTTAAAGATCCGTCTTGGCTCACAAGTGGTAGAAACAATTGATTGGTATCTTTCAACTGAATTAGTTTGCATGATGGTCATTGATGATTATGGACATCATGAGGGGGAGATAAGGTTTATTCAGTTGATGTTTACTGTAACGAGATACATTTTACGAGGTATTCAGTCTAGGGGGAGATGTACTCAGATTCAAGAATAATTTATTCTCGCCCCGAATTTGTTAACAAGGATCGAGAGCAACATTGTAGGGGGAGAGTTTCCCCGTTCATGATTCTTGGGGGAGTGAACAATATATTCTCTCATGTTGATGAATCCTTATGTGCTTCCGCTGATTGCTCAAATGCTCAAGAGATCCAAAAGCTGAAAACCTCTATATGCTAAACTGCTAATATAACTGAAGGCGATCAATACCTTAGGTTACCGGAGCGATACAAAACAATAAGCACAAGACCCTCAAAAAGCTGAAGAGATCAAGACTCCTGTTCAGATTTTTCTACAACTCCTATTCCATTCCAAAGGGGGAGATTGTTAGAACACCCAAAATATTGTAATAGAATAGGAGTTCTAATATAGTGTGAGGGGGCTTATTGTAAATATACCCAAGGGGTATATATACATTATGCTTAGTGTAAAAGTGTAAGGATTGCCACATTACAAAGAAATAAATTATGTGTTTTTCATGGTGTAAATGAGATTCTCTCTTTACCTTACATAGTTTCATATGCAGTCCTTCAATCTACCACTTGTTAGGTCCTAACACACTCACCTTATGACCTCTTGGAAGCCTTCTCCAATCCTGTTCCTAAACCCAAGAACCATCTCTCCAAGCACCTCTATATTCCACCTTCACTTTTTTAGTATTTTTCAAAGCTAATATGTTAGATTATGCCCGCTGACACACATGAGTTGGTATCATTGTTGATGAAATATTGAACTATTGGGCCACACGTCAAGTATTTGTTCTGGCATCACCACTGGCCAAAAAGAGATAGAAAACTAGAAAATGGTTCTTGTGGGCCTGGAACGACCGTGCCTAATGTCGTGCCCAGTGGCGAGACACGAGCCCAAGTTAGGAATGAATTTGGTGTGCCCGTTTGGGCCTAGATCGAGGCACGGTCGTGCCTACGCTATAACAGCCAACTTAATTAGTATTTTAAGACTACATTAAGGAGGGATTAATGTGTAACTGGTCTCACCTTTATTATGCATGACTTTGAACTGTTATTTGGAGTTCTATAAGAGACATATGAAGCTAGTTGGCTTTGGTTACACAATTGATAAAAACTAGTGACATAGAACTCTCTCTCAAACGCATACACTTCGAGTTACCTGGCTTGTAGTCTCAAGGTGCATATTGATGGTGGTGCTTTGGTTGAGTAACCTTCACACTAGCAAGTGGCTAACACTCATTTCAGGTCTTACACCTTCCAAGGCAAAAACCAAGTTCAAGAAGGGAATTTGTTTGAGGGGTACAACTCTACTTCTTCTTGTTCTATTATGTTGCCTAGTCATGATTTAGATTTTGGTCCATTGGGCATGTGTTGGTGATTAAATTGAAAAGAAAAATTCTAAACCTTTTGCTTTCATTGTGTTTTCTAAGAATCACCAATACCCAACAGAACGATCTACAAATCTGTCTTTTAAGTTTACTATTGCCCACCCACTTATCTTCCAAAAATGTAATGGTAGCACCATTCTCAAACACCCACCCAAACGACTCACAAAAGTTTAGACCTTATTTTATCCAAAAGTCCACCCATTTTTTAATATTTCCCCACACCGAGCTTATTCTTATGAGAGAATTAAGATTACAAGTTAACACCCTTCCCCGCCTCATATAAATGTTTATAACTCATAACCCAAAGAGATCCAGTTTCATTAAAGAACATCCTCTACCATTTGTAAATAAGACCTAAACTGGTAGCATGAATACTACCAATTTCAAGCCCCCCAAAAGTGGAAGTTATCTAAAGTTTGATTCCAAGTAAACCAATAAATCAGTTTTTCACTCCCCAAACACTCCCTTTTCCTCAAAGAAATTCGAACGAGTAATCTCAACCTCATTCAACAGTCTCTTCGGGGATTAAAATAAGGTCAAGAAATGCAATGGTAAGCTACCAAGAATTGATTTTACCTAAGTACAATGCTCTCCATAAGACATAGTTTTTGATCTCCAAATAAAGAGACAGTTTCACTTTTTCCATAATGCAACTCCAATTTTCAAGACGGCTCATTTTTGCTCTAACAGGTAGATAGAAGTAGTACTAAACGTAAAAGACTCATCCTATTAGCTTGATCTTTCTCAAGTTTATCTTTAGGACATCCTATTATCTTTTTAAAACATTTTAAGATAAGCATGGCATTTTAAATATTTACCAAACTCCTTAAAAAACAGTCACATTATTTGCGTATTGAAGGTGGGACACCATACCCAGTTGCTATGACCATAGAAATCCTTTCAAACTTCTCTCAATGGCTTCTAACATCAACACATTAAAGTTTTCTGCTGCAATTAAAGCTTTCTCAATGGCTTTACTATCATGTTTTTAAAGAATGCGACTTATCATGTTTGAGCACAACACAACTGTACCTCAATCCCGTTAATTAACTAAAGAGCTAGCTAGAAAACAATATGGTCTTTAAATAATCAACCTAGATCTTTTACTGCTAGTACTAACATTAAAGAGTGTCGGTGAGAACTCAATTGAGAATAAGAGCAAGAAATTAACAAATAGAAGAACCAATAGAATAATTGGGTTGATGGAATGACGTCGGATAAAAAAACGAACAGAGGCATGCATGTGATAAAGTAAATGTGGTGGGACTGACTATATATGATCGATGCTGAAACCCACGTGTGTGTCGGCAACTATTACGCATGTGATGTGACCCCGACCATATATATATATATATATATATATATATATATATATATATATATGTATGGGAAAAAGTTCATGCGAGAACCATTCTTAGTGCGAGAATCGCGAGAATCAATCTGAGCCGTCCAATTCCCCCTCCTTCAATGTCATTGCCCACCCATGAATTCCTCACATGCACCCTGCCACACCCTATCCCTCCACGCTCTCCATCCATGATAATTCCCATATCCAAGGAACGGCCGAGATTGGTTCTCGCGGTTCTCGCACTAACAACGGTTCTCGCATGAACCCTCCCCTATATGTATGTATGTATGTTCTTTTTGGTAATTAACGGCAATCATTGGTCGGAAATTGGTTCCTAAATTAATTTCACATGCATTCGTATCTTAGAAGATCGATCGCTAGCCTTTTCTTTTCTTTTTTCTTTCTTTAAGAAGCTTGGAAAAAGGTGGAATGAAGCCTTGATACTTTTAATTGGATCGGGGTAATGTATAAAGGAACTCAGTACGTTAAGTTTGCCTACCAAATTAATTACATGATGTACATAACTTTTCGATTATCCATTGATTAATTTGTAAATGTGGATCTGATTAACTTAGCCGACCACTTAATTAACATAAGACAGATGGACATAAAATCTCTAATACCAAATTAAGTTATACATAAGCTGTGGAATATATATGTCTTCAAATAATTATATTTCAAAGTCAAGGGGTCTTTCTTGTCATTATGCCAAACTTCAATTTAATTAATTGTGTATATATACACATGTTGGCAGACTATCACGATAAGCACCAAAAACAAAATTTCAAGATTGACTTCATCTTCTTCTATCGCATGCGACGTACGGCAGAAACAAAAATTAGGGTTTAATCCCCAATCACTTTTCACCATTAAAGCTTTGTAATTTTTTCTCCTTTCAAGCTTGTAAGAACTGCAGTATCATAGTGGATTGATTATCGGCCTCCTCCGCCCGTGGTTTTTTCCCGTTTTGGGTTTTCCACGTAAATCTTGGTGTCTCTTGCTTTTCTTATTTCATTACTTTATTGTTTGTGGTTGATTATTATTATTGGTTGGTTGATCCTATTCCGTTAAAACTGATATTAGTTGGGTAACTTGGATCCTTGGAGGTTTTGATATTATCCTATTTTTAACCCTAGTCGTATAAAATAGATTAGGGGAGAAATTAGTGCCATCAATTGTATCTCCGGTTTTTACTACATAAGCTAACTAGGGATCGGGATGGGATGAAATTAGAAAAGCATTAATTAATTAATTAGGATCCATGAGAAAATTAATTCGATCAGTTGAGCAAATTAAGTGATCGAGCGAACCCCTCTCAACAGTAGCCATGCAGCCAACTCCGGCCTCCAAATTGAAGGAATTAAGTTGGATTTAGAAGATAGTTCTTTCAAAATATACCCTACTTTATTTTCAACCTATACCTCACTTTATTAGTTTTTTTAATTACTCCTTATGATTTCTTTTAGGAAATTATCTTGTTATATTGGAAAAATGGCATTGATACCGGTAAGCATTTTCTTAAAAAAATGTTGCTTATACACAAAAGCTAGGCTAGGTGTCAGTTTTTTATTTTAACAACTTAGAAAAACGCCCTTCAAGTAAGGCTTTAAATTTTTTATCCGACACGAGACACGATCAAAACCCGATATGATAAAAGTGTCATGATCCTGAAATAGGTTAAAAAGCGGGTCGGCACGAAAATAAACGGGTCCGGATATGGTCATTCCGACAACCCGAAAATTACCCATATAAGGGGTAGAACTATATAATTATAATACTTTCTTTCCAACAACTTAAAAATTGGAACTTTAAGTGGAAATAAAAGGTGAATTAAAAAAATGGTTCAGATTAAGTCCAACAGCTTTAGATTACTTTGGCTTGTACTATATGGCTTGAACTAAATGGCTTAAATGAATGGCTTGACTGAATGACTTGAGTGGAATGACTTGAATAGATGGCTTTAATTAACTGGCTTGATGAAAGGCTTGAACTAAATGGCTTTAAGAAGAAAAGACAAATGGCTTGAAGATGTCGACCCTGTATTTCAATCGTGTGATCTCGATGCTTAACCAAAAGGGTTTAGTTCATAAAAGTGTATCCAACTTTACACCTTTTGCTATTGTATGTACTGAACTTTCAAACTTACCATTTGATGTATCAAACTTTTTGAAAGTTACCATTAAGTGTATTTAACCTAGTATAGCAGGTAACATGGTGACTTAGAACCGGTTTTAATGACGTGGCAATGACATGGAGGTGAGTTGGCAGCTTATGTGTTATTTCCTTCTTAAAAACAATTCAAATAATAATAATAATAATAATAATAATAATAATAATAATAATAATAAATAAAATAATTCAAATATAACACAAGATTCATCTGTAGATTTCAATTTCCTCTTCCACAATTTCATCTTCCACGACCAAATGGTTTGCGATTTAGGGTTCCGGTTTCGCCGCCGCCGCCATTGAAGGAGGTTTCCGGCACCACCGATTTCCGGGTTCGTATATGGATTTCATCTTCAGATCTGGTGGGTTTATTTCTGGGTTCGTATATCGATTTGGTTTAGGGTTCCGGCCATTGAAGGAGGTTTTCGGCCATTAAAGGAGGTTTCCGGCACCGCCGCCATTGAAGGAGGTTTCCGGCACCATCGATGCTTCATTTCAGCGAAGGGTTTGGGTTTCGATTGTTTTTCTTCAACCTGCTACATCTCAGATCTGCCATCGAGGGTTTCTTCAAGTTCATCTCGATTGTGTTGCTTCATCGATTAGGCTTGTTCTTCATCGATTAGGGTTTCGATTAGGCTTGTTCTTCGATTCAAGCTTCAGATTAGGGTTCATCATCGGGGTTGTTTTGCATCTGGGTATCGACTTCAAGTCATCTGTTCTTGATTTTAGGTTTTGTTTATAGATTTGTAGTTCAGATCGACATATGATTCACGAGTTGAGATTTAGGTTTTGTTTTCATTTTGAGGTTTCCTTTTGTTCTTGATTCACGAGGATGAGATTTAGGTTTTGTTTGATGATATCTTGTTTGGATTATATTCATCTGCTAGAACATATTCATGTTCTTCATTCATGTTCTTCATCTTTTTCTTCAAGAATTAAGAACTGGTGATGTGGCTTTAACTTAAATGACAAGGCAATAAAAAAACAAAAATATTAAATAATTACCGGTTACCTGAAGAATAGGTAACCGGATACATAAAATTGTAAGTTTTTGAAACTTGGATACATTAAATAGTAAGTTTGAAAGTTCAGTACATACAATAGCAAAATGTGTAAAGTTGGATACACTTTTATGAACTAGACTCTAACCAAAACGGATAATTTCAACCCCAAACCTGAAATGAACACCAAACTAAACAACCCTAATGATCGATTTGAATTAAACACTCAAAAACAAAAATAAAAAATAAAAATTACGGTTTTTCGTACGGTCTACAAAAATTATAAGCAGACTAGTAAGTAGGAGAATAAATTAAAGCAAACAAGCAAACAAGAGAAATAATCGAAGTAGCAAGCACGTGATTTAATTCAACCAAACTAGGGGTGTTTATTTCGGATATCCGAATTTCGGATATCCGAATTTCGGATATCTGAAATTTTTGGATAGTGGATTTCGGTATCCGAATCCGAATCCGAAATTTCGGATTCGGATATGCGAAATATCTGATAATTTCAAAAAATATATTTTTTATATAATTTTTAAAAAAATTATATAATTACAAAATAAACATATTTTAAAATTTAATCATAAAAAATGACTCAAGTATGTTTCAAAATAAAAAAATAAATGACTAAAAAACTATGTATGTTTAGAAAACTAAATAAATAAGCAATATAAAAATATAAAAAAAATATATTTTCGGATATCGGATATCCGAATATCCGAAACTTCCAAATTCACTATCCGAATCCGAATCAGAAAATTCAGATATCCGAATTTCGGGTATCCGAAATTTCGGATATCCGAATTTTCGGATAATTTCGGATCGGATTTTCGGATAATTGATTCGAATGTTCGAATTCGGATTATTTTGAACACCCCTAAACCAAGCAAGCAACCAGGTGAATAATTCAAATTTCTTTTTCGAGGACACATACGGCAAAAAAGATTTCGATCTTTTTTGTTTTCAATATTCTAATTAAAACTCACATTTTGCTTAACTCTTTGGCTTTGATACCAATTATAGGACTCGTAGTATTAAGTATTAATCAATAAACGAAACAATCAACAATGATTATGACGAGCTCTTTGTATCTATGTAAGAGTCATATGAGAGAAACAAGAGCACCAATAATATACGTATGAATTGGTTAATGAATTAAGGCGTACAAACTTGTATTTATATCTTTTGAATATTTATAATAGCTATCTTAAACTATGACTAATGTCATGTATAAGTTAAACTTTAGGAAAATATAATCAACACAATAAAAAGAATTGTATCATAGATCACCTGTATGAGGAAAATTCATTACTAAAGCCGTAAGTCTATTTTCATTTGTATTATTGCTAAATCACTAGATATTTATGTTTGAATATGCATAGATCACTCATATGTTGAAAAATCCTTATTAAAGCAATCGAATTATTAAAGTTATATTCAGGAAAAGTCATGCATCAATTCATTTTTTTACACAAATTCCGGAAAAAGATGTTAGAATTTATAAAATTTCAGAATACCGTAAATTTCAAACGTTTTATTATAGCGAGAGGTGTAAATGATAATAATTCGCATAAAATAACCACACTTACCTTATTCGGTTATTCAAGTTGGGAGGAAAAGTATAATTAAACACATTTCCCTTATAATCAATTTACAAACAAAAACACTATTCATTTCAATTTATATTTTACCCCCTAACAATTTGATATCCACCCCCCCCCCCCTCCCCTTTAATTTATATATACTATATTTGACCTTCAAGTTTTGATTTTATTCCATAAATATATTTTTATTTCATCTTCTAACCACCCCCCCCCCCCCCCCTTAATTTATATATACTATATTTGACCTTCAAGTTTTGATTTTCTTCCATAAATATATTTTTATTTCATCTTCTAACTTATAAAAAAGTACATTTTACCTCATAACATAATTTATAGTTTCATTATTATTTTTTTGTTATTACTACAACTATTAAATATACTTTTGACTACTTTTCAACTTTATAGTTTTTTAACATGTCTCTTACATGATTCTAAAATAAATTATATATTATTTATTTATAATATTAATAATAACGTCATATTATCACAGTTGATGACATATTTACAAACAAAAACACTATTCATTTCAATTTATATTTTACCCCCTAACAATTTGATATCCCACCCCCCCCCCCCTTTAATTTATATATACTATATTTGACCTTCAAGTTTTGATTTTCTTCCATAAATATATTTTTATTTCATCTTCTAACTTATAAAAAAGTATATTTGACCTCATAACATAATTTATAGTTTCATTATTATTTTTTTGTTATTACTACAACTATTAAATATACTTTTGACTACATTTCAACTTTATAGTTTTTTAACATGTCTCTTACATGATTCTAAAATAAATTATATATTATTTATTTATAATATTAATAATAACGTCATATTATCACAGTTGATGACATAGTACACAAACAAGTCTTCGAAAAAATGTAGACATGTTGATATGTCAAATGAAGTGGTCTTCAACTTTAAAAACAAACAAGAGAGAGTAATAATCCAAGGTTAAAAATATTGATAAATGAAATGAGATACACAATCTCAAAAGTACACACTTCTTATGATATTTTATTACAGCTTCGATCTTATTTAAGAAACAATTGCGCCTCCAATAAGTTCCGACAACTCATTTTAGTTTAGTTAACTACTTGAGATATTACAATTTGCAATAAAAAAACAACTCTGTTTTTTATCTTCATAGATCACATTTTCAAACAAATATATAATATGTATGTATACCACTTTCGAACAACCATCTTATCTATTAAACTGTATATAAATTAATATTGTATAAATGTGACCAAAATTTGTATTTTTTATATTTTTTTAGATGACGATTATCAATCTAAATAATATATAAGTATATCCTTTGAACAATAACCTATAATACTATATATAAATTAAATTATCATGTATATGATTATTTAAATACTAACCCGGGCATTATACATCTTGTTTTTCTCATTTCTTTTTGTATCCCAAACTTTTTAGATTTTTTTTATCTTTTATTTAATACTGAAAATGGACAGTGGGTGTAGAACCCACAACTTGCAGCTTAAAGCCCTCACCTTCACCAGACCCCCAAATAAACCACAAATTTGCTAATCCATCGCTAGATTTCCTCAATCCAAGACGACAACCCAATGTTCTTCAACAAAATTAGCCGTATAATACCTCAAAATCTGTAGACAACATCAGTAACTGTCAAACTCCGGTGAGAATGACTCAATCGGAGCTCGCCGGAGAGGTCAAAGACGGGAGTGTTACCGGAGGTCGAACGATAGTCGTCGGAGTGAAGTTTGATGCCGAAAGCAGGGAGCTACTCACTTGGGCTTTGGTCAAAGCTGCTCATCCTGGTGATCGAGTTATCGCTCTTCATGTTCTAACCAATAATAGTAAGAATATTGTTTTTTTTTTTTTAATACGATAATGTATCTGATTAGTTCATATGGTTTACGTTTAAATTGGGGTTTTTTTTGTTTGCGTGAAGAAACCGTGGATCATGATGGGAAATCTTCACTGCTATCTCTTGTGAAGGCTTTTGACTCCGTTCTCGCAGTTTACGAAGGATTTTGTAACCTCAAACAGGTCAATTCTGAGTTCTTTTAGGTGTAAGTAATCTCATTCAATGGAATAATGATCAAATTAAATTAGGTTTCGTTGATTTGCAGGTGGATCTTAAGTTAAAAATTTGCAGAGGTACTTCAATTCGAAAAATTCTTGTACGAGAAGCAAAATCTTACAGTGCCAATGAGGTTATAGTTGGAACTGCAAAAACACATCATGCAATTAAATCATCATCTTCTGTAGCAAAATACTGTGCTAAGAAACTTTTTAAGAATTGTTCAATAATTGCTGTTAATAATGGCAAAATTGTGTTTCATCGTGACTCCCCTTCATCACCATCAAATGTCGGTGCAAAAGGTAAAAAACCCACCGACCCATATACTATTTCTGGTTAATTATTGCTTTTTAATTTATTATCTTCTGGGTATTTTCAAGAACACTCAAACTGATTTTAATCGGATTCTTTTTTTTTTTACTTGTGGGTATTTTACAGGGAGTTCAGATCATCATAAAAACCGAATATTGAGCTTGATTCATAGATCATTAAGTTTGAATCCCAAATTACTGAAAAGTGGAAACGAGGAAGATAAATGCAACCAAATTGATTGCAAGAAATTGGAGTTAGCTTTAGTCAAAACTGAACGTAATTGTACTGAAAATAATTTCAAATACAGTTGTTCTATTTGTTCACCGGATTCAGTTCTTCCAAGCACTGCTTGTGTCCTTGAAGAACACGGTGATGGTGATGATGAAAATCTCATGGCTTTAGTGACTGTACAAACACCTGGTTGGCCATTACTTCGTCGAGCAATTTCTTCAAATCGACTTTCTTCAGATCGATCACCTGCTCGTCAAATCTCTGTGGTTCAATGGGCTATGAAGCTGCCCGTTAGAAACCAATTACTGATTACAAATTCAGATTCTAGTGATGATTCAGTTGATAATAGAAAAGAGAGATCCTTAGACGGTGAAAATGGAGCAATTGTTCTTGTTCATGGTGATGAGTACCAATCTGATTCCGGTTCTTTGGTGAATACTGATTCAGTAAGTTTACCAGAAGAATTGGAAGGTCTTCATGCGAAATACTCTAGCTGTTGTAGATTGTTTAATTTTCAAGAACTTGTAGCAGCAACAATGAACTTCAAGCCTGGTTTGTTCCTTTCGTTGTTCCCATTGTGTTATGTTATATTAATATATTAGTTTTATAGTACATGAGTTGTCTGGTTTTCTAATGCAATGATTTGATTGTATATCCAGAGAATATGATTGGTAAAGGAGGGAACAGTCAGGTGTACAGAGGTTGTCTTCCTGATGGAAAAGAACTCGCTGTTAAAATTTTGAAGACCTCTGAAGATGTACTGAAAGAATTCGTGTTAGAAATTGAAATCATCACTGCTTTACATCACGAAAACATCATTTCACTTTTCGGGTTCTGTTTTGATGACAACAAACTCATTTTAGTTTATGATCTTCTATCAAGAGGAAGTCTTGAGGATAATTTGCACGGTATGCTACTTTTTTTAATATCCACTTGTGATTATTCTATTTCCGTGTTACATTTTTCACGCCAATTTTTTGTTAAATCAGGGAACAAGAAGGATGCAGTATTTGGGTGGAGTGAACGATTTAAGGTTGCTGTGGGTGTAGCCGAGGCACTCGTTTATCTACATAGTAAATGCGATAAACCCGTGATCCATAGGGATGTTAAGTCATCAAACATCTTATTAGCTGATGATTTTGAACCACAGGTGTTTTATCTAGACATATATATACTACATAAATAATGTGTTTGGCTGTGTGTCTGATTTTTGAAAATAAGTATTTGATACTGAATAATCAGAATAAGATAATCTCAGTGCTTAATAAATTCTGAATTTTAAGGAATACTTTGTTAAAGGGCTTATATAACCTTCACTGATGTTGTTTATTTCAGCTCTCTGACTTTGGTCTTGCAAAATGGGCTACACCAACTGGGCTTCATATAACCGCTACTGATGTTGCTGGCACATTTGGGTTTGTATCTTCAACTTCAAATTTCAGTTTTTGCATTAAAAATTCTAGTAAAAGACTGAAATAACCTTGTTTGATGCAGTTATTTGGCTCCAGAGTATTTTACGCATGGAAAGGTAACAGAAAGAATCGATGTCTATGCATTTGGTGTTGTGCTGCTTGAGCTTCTTACGGGAAGGAAACCGATAAGCAATGGATATCCAAAGGGTGAAGAGAGCTTGGTTATGTGGGTATGTCGATTCTAACCCAATTAGAAATAAACAGAAACAGAAAAAAGAAAAATAATGTTTTTACTTACTTTTTATTGGTTTTTTTTATGTAATAAAAGAGACAACTTTGTGGTGTTTAGGCAAAGCCGATTCTGAGTAGTGGGAAGTTTGCACAATTATTAGATCCAAACTTGGGTGTTGAGTATGATGTTGAGCAAATGGAGAGGATGGCTCTTGCTTCTATGCTTTGTATTCGACGTGTACCTCGAGCTCGCCCCCAAATGTCCACTGTAAGTCTCTTCTTCTTCTCAAATAATTTGCAACCTTACCTATAGTTTAAGGGCAAATGTCCTGAAATATCAACATACTTTGGTCAATCATCTGTTTTAGAGATTATATTTTCGTTTGTCTTGTTATGGTAATTATACATTGTGTTGATGTGCTAATTTGGTAAGATGGTTGTCTATCTCCTTTGTCCGGTATTTAAGTATAACATGACCTGTGGTTGGTTACACATGGCAGGTGGCAGATTTATATTCATGCCATGTCATGCAATTCTTATTAATCAACCGGTCATTTTGTACTTAAAATGACCATATTAACGATCACATTAACAATTGTTACCTGATAGTTCTTGTCCCATGGGGGTTTCATTAAGGGATGGTTGTAGACTTGTAGTAAGGAAATAGCTAGGGTAGCGGTTAAGCCACGTAAATCTGAGCAAAAGCTCAATCCCCGGGACAAGCCCTAAATGGGAAAAACTCATTTTCTAAAAAATAAATTAAGTTAGCACATGAACACAAAATATAGTTACCAAAGGGGGTAGAAAAAGTACAATTATATTAAAAAAAAAAAAAAAAAAAAACTATAACAAAAATATATATCGTTAATATGACATTTGCTTAAAGCTTAATGTCAAAGGATCACATATTTGAGTATTGACATCACGTCCCATTGATTTGTAAGATGTGAATTGACATATAAATCCTATATAGTTTGTTACTTTAGGCTTCTCTTGAGTTGAGGTTTTTGGTGAAATATATTATAATAACAATTGTGTCTTTTAAGGAGTTTATATCAACACCTTCAAGATTTAAATATTGGATAGAATTTAATTTTCTAGATAGACTCGATGAGGAATAGAGGTGGGAAAATGGGTGGGGGGGTTGGGTAATGGATCATAGTTGGTTAGGCTCAATATGGGTAGCTTTTAATGGTTGTTGGATTGGTCTGGCCTACTAACACCAACTTGTCTTTTTTTCTAAAAAAATTATACCAGTTTAGATAAGAAAAACATGCTAGCTAGCTAGATCATGAAGATAACGTTTTAACTTTTGAAAAAAGAGAGTAAAAAACTTGAAGTTTGCATGCATCATTTAGCAGCACGATTTGGTACAAGTGAAATCGGATGCATACTTGAGTGACATTAATTAGTTTTGTTAATATAATTCACTACAAAAACTATGTTCAATAGTATAGGTTTTTTTAATAATATGATTTAGGAGTTTGTATGTATTAAAACTATACTTAGGGGTGCCTTTGGATCCATTTGGTTTTTGGATGGATAATTTCTTTCTTTCATTATAAATCACGAATTTGAGATAAAACATGCTCAAATCAACTCTTAGATAAGTAAGTAGAGGGATGATAACTGATTTGGATGATCCAGATTCTAAAACTGCTTCAAGGTGATGTGGAGGTCAGAAACTGGGCTCGGTTAGAACTCGATTCAACAGGGGGTTCGGATGCAAGGCTACATATTATAAGCAACATACCAGAAGAAACAGAAGGGTTGGAAGAAGGGTTTTCTGAATCAAAACTAAGATCGCATCTTAACCTTGCATTGCTTGATATCGAAGACTCGTCTCTTTCCATGAGTAGCATTGAGGAAAGCATCTCCATTGAGGACTACCTTAGAGGAAGATGGAGCAGATCACCGAGTTTTGACTAATTTGTGAATAAATGAACTTTTTTGTTTTGTTTTGTTGGTGGGGAAAGTAAGTAAATTACTAATTAGGGTGTTGAGCCACTGGATTGTGGATGTTGGATGGATGAGAGGTTGTTTGGTGGTTTGTTAGACCTCCTCCTTGTTACATCTCAGTTAAAATCAAGAACTGAACCTCAATCACAGTGAGCTTTTTCTTTTTCTTTTTCTTGTTTATTATATTATGGGTGGATGATCAAGTGTGAGCAAACATGCTTCTTTCTTAGCTAATAATATCATATTCTGTTTGAAAAGTTTGCTTTTTAATTCATGGACATAAACTGTTTCTTGATAAATGGTATCACTTTTTTATTCTTGTATGTGACTTTTAAAAACTGGATGAATAGGATGAATCTGGAGAGCCTTTTTGTGTAATCTGTTCGAGTTTATTTTGTATTTTATTAAAGGGAGTTTAGTTATAAGAAGGATTGTGTTCCGTTTATAAATAAATCAATTAAAAAAATAAAGAAAAAGAGGAAAAGAAAGAAAAGGACGTTTCGTCACATTTATTTATTTATGAAATAACTAATAATGTAGAATAGCAAAAAGGGTCCAATCATGGATAGGTAGGAGCATGGTTGAACATGGCTACTTTTGGCGCAAATGCTTGGCTTCGTTATTCCCTTTGACAATTCAATTTAAATTACAATACAAAGAATATAGAAAAGTAATACGACAAATAAAATATAGTTGTGTTTCACTATTTACTTAGGCATTATTAAAGAAAAATAATCATTAATATCAACCGTATTGTGTATTTCTAGTTCACTTAAAGTTCATAATAATTTTACCTATATCTTATAAATTACAAAAAGTTAAAAAAATTAGAGAGCACATATAAAGTATGATTTTGTTGTTTTATGTACACATTTTCCTTTTAATTAGTTACATTATATTTATCATTTACACTTCATATATTATATATATAAAATTGATTTTTTCAAACGAAAAGTATATTCGTTTAAGGTAAATAAGACCATCATCATTTAACCTTCACTTATCCTCTCTAATCCACTGACACGTCAGCATCCACATCATCTTCCACTTTTAACATTTTCTAACTCACAAACCCCCACATTCAACCCTCTTTAACCACATCAAATATTAATAAAATTTTTATATTAATTAAGAAGAGAAAGAGAGATGAAAAGAAAAAAAAGGAACCTGCAGCTAGTCATCAAACCAATCACGGTTGAAAGGGTCTTGAACCAGCATGGCAGAGATGGTGCTGGTTGAGAACCAGCTTGAAGCCGCTGGAACTAGCGCATCGGGCTGGCCACCAATGTGGGTGGTCTAAATGCTTCATTAGCTTATAAATCAACTTCAAGAGTGTTGTATCATATGTGGTATGATCAATTGCTTTGGAGGAAAAATCATCTTCCAATTATATGTATGTATGATTATAAGAAATGGATCGCTATACCCTCTAGAAATATCATCTCATAGTAGGGGTGAGCGGAATAACAAAAAAAAAAGAAAACGGACAAATGGTTGTGTTTTTCAAAATTTCAAAAACCGAAATTTCTGGTTTTAGGTTTTAAAACCAACCAAAAAACCTATTTTCTACACAACACATATATTAAAAAATCTACTTTCTAATTCCCCTCTAGGGAATCATAGTTCTGCTTTTACCCTTCCCCAAAATTTTCTAGGTTTAGTTGTTCTCTTTAACACTTCATCCCCTACGACTTCGCCGCCATTCGCCACCACACCTTCGACTATGACTTCAAGGAGCACATCCCAACCATCCCATATTCCTACCCACATCCGGTTTTCACGATTTCACATCTTACTTTTGAAATGAAGCACTCACGAATGGAAATAGAATGGCTATCAAAGAGAGTCAATTTCACATATTTATAGATTAACTGTCAAGTGTCTGCTATTATAAGAATTCACTGTAGTGTGGTGGCTATCAAAGGAGCCAATGTCTCCTTAAGTCGAATTTACATATGTGAAAAAGGCAACCAAAATTGGCAAATGAGCTTATAGATCTAACAAAATACAATGAACATAATTTAAGAGATTTAACAAAAGTTTTGGAGCATTGGGCTCCGTAACTTGTTTTAATTTTTTTGTGTATTAACATTTATCTAAACATCTGATACTTAAGATGTATTAAACTTTGATGATGAATAATATTTTTGCCGTTTAATATAAGTAATTTTAAGTTTATGAAGTCAAATGAGAATATAATTTAAATTTATGAAATAAGATGTGACATATAACTGAATATATAAACTAAAAAAATTGGATTTTTTCCAAATGAAAACTCTATTTCTTCCCATTATAAACTTACACTTCATTATTCTACTTACTCAAATATAACATATGAAATCAATTATTATCTTTTCTTGCCTATTTTATTGGTTTTAATAATTGTCTTGATTTATAAGTAGAAGGATAAATATAAATATATATTATAAATATATATAATCTTTCTGATCCAAATATCCCCTTAAAATACAAAAAAAGAAAGATATCGTTCTACTTATCATAAAATAAAAATAATACAATAAATGAAATATCATCAAAAACTTTTAATCTTTTTTTACTTCTAACACGTGCAATGGCAACATATAATTGACTATGTGTAAACACATGTTTTCTGAGGAATAAACCGACTTCTGAAAATGGTTGTACCTCACTTTTGTTAATCGTCATAGCAAAACACAACATCAGAGGAAATTATCCTCTTTGAAACTTAACCGAAAGTTTTGCATCTAATGAAATCATTTTCATTTTAGGAATACACATTACTATTAATGGATAACAAAAAATTAAAAATATATACTAATTTTTAAAAAGTGTCATTTTACAATAAAATTTACACCAATACGTAAATAAAAATGAAACGGTCGTAAATATATAATTACTTTTTATCTAAACAAATTATATCACAAGCTATTATACATAATTTATAAACAGCCAATTATTTATTACATTAATTTACAACTTTTATAAAAACCTCTCATATTTTCTTAAAAGTCCCTCACATGTTTTATAAATCCCCCTCACAATTTTCATCAAAGCCCCTTCAATTGATTTAAAAGTTGAATCGATCAATTTTGCAATTGATTTAAAATTCCGAATCTTGCCATAATTGTTTTTGATAATGGATTAATTTTGCAATTGAGGGTTTCTATTGGTTGATTAAGATTGATTTAATAATTATTTTTAAAAAATTTGCATGTCTTTTATATATAGATATAGATAGATTATAAACGTACACTTCATTATTCTACTTACTCAAAGATAACATATGAAATCCAATTATTATCTTTTCTTGCCTATTTTATTGGTTTTAATAATTGTCTTGATTTATAAGTAGAAGGATAAATATGAATATATATTATAAGGATATAGAATTTTTCATCTAAATATCCCATTAAAATACAAAAAAAGAAAGATAGTAGTTCTACTTATATCACAAAATAATAGTTAAAAGAAAGAGTAGACTATCACTAGTTGATTTGTTTGTGAAACTCTCCACAAACATTGCATTCTCAATACATGTATGGCTCTAACGTACACATGACTAGCAAACAACCTAAAAAAAACTGGCAGCTACATTGAACACTTGAAACACAAAACAGCAGCTACATTTTAACTATAATATATAAAATCTACCTATTTTTCAACTTTTTAATTAAATTTTTGAGGCTTGTGTTATCTTGGAATCACTCTCAAACGCAATAATGGCAACAAAATCTAAAGTCTATCTTCCAACTACCAACAACTCCAGCCTAAAAAATTGTCAAAGTGCACCCACGCGGTTCGCCATCCCAAATTTAATCAATCATTAATTACGTCAAACCGTTTCATGACTTCCATCTTCTACTTGTATAATTCTAATCCCTCTTCTCAATCCCTGTTTTTCTTTATTTTTTTAGTCATCACTAGTAACTTTATTTGAAAAATGGTTGCTTCAATGGCTATGCTTTTTTCCCTCTTTCTTGTTTGGCAGCCATGGAATACCGTCACCGGCGATATTCTTGCTCCGCTTCTCTCCCCGATCTTTGGTTTGTTTCCCTATTCACAGCCTTAATTTGTTCTTGGTTAATTTTCAGGACATTTGTTCATTCTATGTAGTAATCTCATATTGGATATGTTTTAACCCTAAAACCACAAATGAGTAGTTACCAAATTGGATACATATATCTGTACTATTATGAATGATATATTCAAGATTGGTGTCCATGTTTTGACTGACAAAAATTTCTCATGTTTTTGGTTGTAAATTGTGCAGAAGATGTGTGCAATAATGTGAAATGTGGTGAGGGCATTTGCAAGCCATCAAATAATATTAGTATTCCATATGAATGTGAATGCTCACCTGGGTGGAAGCAGTTAGCTACTTCTGTTGATAATCAGTTGAAATTTCTGCCTTGTGTCATCCCCAATTGTAAGTTCAAAACTTGTTGAATTGTGCTCATTTATAGTCATTTTTAAGTATGTATTATCAAGACTTTGAAAACATGGGTGGATAGGAATCTAAGATTGTTCTTTTACCATTATGATAACAGAAGTTTAATAAAAAATTATGAAAGTATAAAAGAGTAGAAGGAAAGATCTTTCTAGGTTTATTGCTTGCAGCAACAAATCTAGTGTTTAAATATATTGTAAAAAATGAGTATCTGTTTTGCTATCATATATTATATACCCTTGGATGCTTATAGTCCGTTGGACTAATGGGCTAACTTGGACCTATATGACTATACAACTAGTAAACAACTAATTTTATGTACTAGGAGATATTCTGCGAGTTTGCCCTTTTTATTCAATATACAAGTGCTTTCGGTGGAAGATTGATTAGTATGGGTATAATATTATCTTACTTTGATTTTGTAGTATTGTTAATAGGCTTAGTTAAAGGGGAGTGAGTGAGTGGCATATGGACAACTGGTTCTGAAAGACCATGTCATATCATTAATCTTTTAATTTACTAACCTTATATATAGAATATGGTTATCAAGATTTCAAGTAATTAATTTTAAAAGCAGATTTTGCTTCCATTTGTCTTGAATTCTATATACTTACAGAAATGGTGACCGGGTATTTGGTAGGTATATTATATGTGGCTTTTTGGAGAACTTCAAAGCTAAACCTACTTATATATATTGATCATTGTTATCTGCCAAAGTTATTAATGATGTTTTATTATAATACATACGGTTCCCCTTATTTTGTCATGATATAAGGGTATGCTAGACATTTGACTAATACTAGTTATATTTAAGCTATTGTTAAGTCAAATGTTGTACTATATAAAAGACAGAGGAAATATATACATATATAATTTTAACACATAAAAAGCCTAATGTGATCTTTCTTTGTTGGTAAAGATCATTGAGCATGAATTAAACACTAATTTGTTATATATACTACTATGTTAGTCCCAGAATAGTCAATTTCTGTTTTATGATATCAAGTTTTATTATAGCATTTTATTTATGGCAGAATTCTAAGTAAACTACCCACATGCTAAATACCATTTTTAGGAATTATTGATTATTATTGCTTTACGTCCATGGACTTCCTCTGTGTTTTTTTGGTGCTCTAGAAATTTAACAAATAATCAAGCACTCGTAAAAATTTATATGGTTGGTAATATAGTTACCATCATAAATATACTCTAGAAATATTTTTCAGGTATTTTTACTCCAATGTTAAAGATTCCAACTGTTTTATAGATGCTACTGGTTATATTTATTGCAGGCACACTCAATTATTCATGTGCAGAAGGGCCATCCCCTGTGCAAGAGAAAGAGAAGAAAGGGAATGAATCAATCTTTGATGGTACATAAGCTTCAAACACCATCAATTTAGTGTACTTGTTTTTTCTATTTCTTTCTTGTTATGGACTGCATATGTGTATATGGTGCTTCATGGCTGCTTTTTAGTGTGTCGATGGACTGACTGTGGTGGAGGAAAATGCGAGTCTACGTCTCTCTTCACCCACACATGTGAATGTAGTGAGGGTTATCAGAACCTTCTCAACTTAACCTTTTCTCCATGCTTTAAGGAATGTAAGTCCACAAACTTTGCTTTATGCCAAATGTTCATTTAGAAGATAATCAAACACATGGTGTAACTCATCTCTGAGAGAAACTTTAGTTGTGATGTTATTTAATAATTTCTAACTTATAAGAAAAGTACCTTATAAAGAAATGGTTGGACAAAATCTTGAAATTCAAAACTGTACTAGAATAACTAAATTTAGACCAGTAAGATATCGTGTGATTAAAGGAAATGCCCACCTACTAACAATGAAAAAGAAATCATTGTTTTAAAACCAAAAAAGAGAAAAGAAAAGAAATTAGGTCGAACTGATTCTGATTGGAGTTTTGGTCTTCAATGTTAGGTTCCCTTGGATTAGACTGTAAGGATCTTGGCATTGGTTTTATGAACAAAACAACTCCTTCTCCGCCTACGATTTCATCTACAGACCAGTCAAACCATGGTAAGACTCTATCCTTGGCAAAGAGATTGATTGTTACAATACGTCTCTACATAGTTTCCATTGAAAAATATATCTGATATATGGCAAATCTTTAAAATTTCAAGGACGGTTTTAATTTTTCCATTTGTGATTGTCTAGTTTTTATTTGGTTTACAATATTCCTTTACACACTTATTCTTGGTAAATACTCTTTTTGTCCAAAAATTATTGTCTGCTATACTGTTTTATTTTGTCCCAAATAAAAAGACTGTTATTAATCGTCGACAGTTACCTATAAGTAATTACATGATTGCATCTTTTTAGTTTAATCTTTTGCGACTTGTTTGTTTTTCAGCTTCTTTTAGAGTGGGAGGCAGCTTCGAGTGGTCGATGTTGGCTTTAGCCTTATTGGCCTTTTAATGTGTTGCTACGTACTATTGTGGCTGGTCATATCCAAATGGTTAGAGGTTGTTTTGGGTGATCTATAGGGGTTTTGAGTTTTGTTAGATAGTGAATATTATATTTGATGCATTAACGAACACCGGTTTCATAGGATCGGGTAATTAGGGTACTTGTGCTTTATTAAAACCGTGGTTTATTGAACTTAATTAACTAACTACAACTTTTTATTAACAGGTGGTTAATTTTCATGTTTATTTCCACGCTCTCATCTATGAATTATTTACAGAAAACTGTTGTACATTGGCCATAATTCTGACTTACATTTCCATCTTTAAGGAGTGAAAGGGGCTAATTGTTTAAAAATTGTGCAAATATGTTCAAGCATTTTAGTTTTAAAAGACCGGAAATTCTGTTTTTGACGTAAATAAACATGTAACGAGGGATATCCTCGGTTTGAAAATTTTACCGCATTTGGTGATAAATTTTTACACAATGTTTTGGCCGCATAAAAAGTAACTGTTTGAATCATTAAATTCTTGAATTTGTGGATAAGAATAATAAAATGTTAGTTTAGTGCAGGAATTAAAGTTTTGATTGTTATGTATAGCAAAACGCTGTGTACAAATCACATAAAATAAGCCAAGGATGACAATATCGGGGTCGATACGAAACCCGATCTGAACCTAATACGGAAAAAGTAACTAAAACCCGAAACGGGTTAAAAGCAGTTCTACACGAAAATAAATAAGTCATGTTTGGAAAACTGACTCGTTCAATGTAGAAGTGCAACATTATAAATTTTTCTTTAATACTAAAAAGAAATTTAAAAGAAATAGTTTAGTCACCTAAGAAATAGAATATAGAGGTATAACTATTGGGGAATGACCAATTAAGTAGAAATATAAAATAAGAAAGAAAAAGTGAAATGATTCATATGAATATAAGGTTTCTATTATTACCAGTGGTAAAATGGATAAGAGATATTACATCTTTTCTAATTAAAGGACCCATATTGAGGGATAACACACCTGCACACATACTTGAAGTGTGTGTGTGTGTGTGTGTGTGTTTGCGTGGGGTAAAGAGAGTAGAGTGAGAAGGAGCTAAATTGGAAGAGATAATTAAGGAAATTGGTGTGCATGTGAAGATCATAGTGTAAACTACAAGTATCAAGCTTGAATCAAGTGTTCAATTCTACAGATTAAGGTAATTAATTTATAATTTCTGGTGTTCTTGAATGTTAGAGTGAGAAAAAAAAGTATTGCTCAAATTAGATTAAGCTTTGCATGATAAAAGTAATGGTTAAATTGATGAGTTTATGCTAAAGACAACTATATAAGTTGTTACAAGTGTTGGATTACACTAGTAGAAACATGAAATTCGGATTTGGATTACGACTGGTCTACGTGTTAACTCTATGTCTTTTTCAATACCCCTTTCATTCGTGTTTTATTATTACTTAATATCTTTTTTATTATGTTAAATATTTTTTTAAAACCAACTCGCGTATAATACGTGTGTGTAATCGTTGGTCTTTGTTCTTCGCTATAACACGCGGGTCCCGTCTAACTCGTTAAGATGAAGATAAAGATGCATCATCCATGTAGGTAAGACTTGATGCAATTTGTGTAAACCAAGTAACCGACTATAAAATGGATTGGATCGATCATAGATGTAAACTTATCGAACTTCAAGTAACCGACTATATATATATATAATATAACTTGAGAATATAATAATAAAGGGTTTAAATAGAATTAATTAAAGTTGGTAGGTGCATCTTTAAATCTATCAAAACCATTTTTTATTTGTCTTTATATATTAATACCAAGCTAAGCTAAATAAATTTCTTTTACCTGCAGCAATCAATCGTTTAGGTAGGAAGAATATATGACATTTCTAGTCACTTACGAGAGAAAAATTTGAAGAATTAACTATTTAGAAATTTATATTACTATATATAGTAAAATCAAAATATCAACTAAATATAAAATATAAAGTAGGTGCTTTGAATATTCAAAATGAAGTCAGAAATTCAAAATATATTTAAATGTTTAAAACAAGCATTTCATTATATAGAAATAATATAAAGTGAAAGTACGTTGTGTTTAAATCAACATTAGCGTAAATTTTCAAAACCAGACAATGCTTGTTGATATATTATATATATATAAACTATAAATGTTTATAGTCTAGCGTTTGAGTGGTCATATATTGTACTCTTTTTGTTTTCTCTGATAGTTCCTGTGTTTTATTCATGATTTTTATCCTTTTCATCTGTAAATTAAAGTCAATAGTATTAAAAAGATAATAATAATGATAATATTATATGAGAAACCTAAATATTAGGTATGAAATAGGAAAGTATAATAGGACATATGGGTGAAGGTGGATCCTTCAAAATTAATAATTTGATTCTCATAAACATGTAATGTATGTACATTCCGCAATACAAATTGTACATTTAACTCTCCCTGCCCTTCCTTTCCTTTCCTTTCCAGCCCCTTCTTTGCTATACATTTCCACATTCTCTGTCGCTTTCCACTTTTACACACCCACACACACACACCCCTTTCGGTTTTCCTTCCTTCGCCCATAAACAATAAAACCATCATCCAACTTTCGGTTTGTCACTGAAAAACCCTCGCTATTTCCAGGTAATCATCCACATCTCTCCTTTTCTTTTTCTTGACTTATGATCGTGATTCTGTATATATGACTGTTATCTGCTAATAAAGGCGATTGTTTGTGGCTAGATTAAATGTGCTTTTATGTATTTGGCAATCCAAACTATATTCCCTCTATCATCCATCTTCTGATTATCGGTTGTTGATTAACTATTTGTTTGTTTTTGAGATTTGAGGCGTCACCAGTTCACTGTTCGTCGTTTCTCTTCATTTATCTTCCTTCAGTGGTTTATGAATTGGAGTTTTTGTTTAGGCTTTTTTTTTTGTGTGTGTCTTTGTTCGTCTTCAATCAATTGTAATGTTTTTATAAATTAGTAAATTTTGTATATCCTGTAGTTGACATTTTTCGCCCAAAATGCCCTCTGTTTAATGAAATGGTAGTATAGTTTACAAGAAGAATCTATGGAATAAGTATCTCTACCAGATTAATTTGTAAGCTAAACTCCCCTGTTGATGAGTATTTTAATGTTGATTTGCTAAAGCAGATAAAAACGTTAATGGATTTATTAATGTTTCTCGTTGACTTTCAGATTTTGACTTTTTTTGTGTGTGTGTTGACCAAGAAGAGCAATGCAGCTGTATCATCACCCATATTCATTAGAAAGCCAAAAGGTTAGGCTGGCTTTGGAAGAAAGGAACATTGATTACACATCATACCATGTTAACCCTGTTACTGCCAAGAACATGGATCCTTCTTTCTTTAGGATGAATCCAACCGCCAAACTTCCTGTTTTCCAAAATGGTTCTCATGTTCTCTTCAATACTATAGAGATCATTCAGTAAGTTTTCCCTCTATCTTTACGACAATATATGAAGAGAATAATTTGTATCATATTTATGGTCTTGTCTTGTTGTTGGACATGGAACTAGATCAGGTCAATTTGTGTCACTCAAATGCCTTGAAATCAATAGCATCAACAACAAGTTATAATGCATAAGCAAGTAATTTTAACTGTGAAATGTTGAGAAAGCGCAATGTTTGAACTGTTTTTCATGACAAATAACACAGGTACATAGAGAGAATCGCGCTTGTGTCCTCAGGCAGTGGCATTATAACACAAAGTAGCAAGAAAGTTGTGGAATGGATGAGCAGGATACAAGAATGGAACCCAAAGTTTTTCACCCTTTCCCACATCCCTGAAAATTATTACATTGTTGTATCCAAATTCATACGACGTGTGATAATTGCCCGAATGTCCAAGAATCCTGAGCTTGCCCCTGCATACCACACCAAACTTAAAGAAGCGTATGTAACCGAGGAGAATTTACATGACCCTCAAGTGCTACACACGAGTGAACAACATCTTGTCAAACTTCTGGATGAAATTGAAGCACAGCTTGAAGAGACTTTGTACTTAGCCGGTGATGAATTCACATTGGCTGATGTTATGTTGGTTCCTATATTGGCTCGGTTAGTCCTTTTGGGTTTGGAGGAGGAGTATATAAGTGGTCGAACAAAGCTAGCCGAGTACTGGAGATTGGTGCAACAAAGGCCGAGTTACAAGAATGTGATAGGGAAGTATTTTGGTGGGTGGAGAAGACGTAAAACGTTGTTGAAAACATGGTGTATTGTTCGTATGAGATGCATGCTTAAACAGTATTGATGGAGTGGAGGTACTTGGTAAGTAAATGTATGTGTTGAAGCCAATTGTAGTATTATAATTATAATTTTAATTGATGTCGGATTTCAGGGTTTTGTAAATGTGCTATAACTTGGCTTCAACTATCCGAATGTAATTCAAGGAAAATGGTACACACCATTTCCCATATAAAATTGTAAATTTAAGTAAAATTATAATGAAGACTTTTAACAAAAACCAATTCCTAGAAGCTCCGAACCAAGTTCTTCTCTTTATTAAAATTTTTATTATTTTGATTTTAACTTGAATACAAAAGGGTAAATAGTCGATTAAATTTTAAATTAATTTTCTTATTCCACCACCAATGCCCCAACTGAAATCACACATCCTTGCCGCAGCTGATCACTTTCGAATATCACTTTTATAAAAGACATCACTATTTCCAGTGACAAAATATTGTTCAAAAGTTGCATATATGCGTTTAATAATCTATTTTGTTGCACAGGTGCAATATTTCACTAGACGATCACAAGTATTAGGTCACACAATTTAAACTTTCAGCAGAAGAACACCTATATTTATTTAGAAATATATATATATATATATATATATATATATATATATATATATATATATATATATATATATATATATATATATATATATATAGTATATATGTTTCAAATTTAAGAGAAAAAAACCTCGTTAATTTATATATTCTTTATAATTTAAAACTTTGATGTTTTAGCTAGTTTTGAAAAAAAAATAAACCCTAGTTAGATAGAGAGAGAGAGAGAGATTAATAAAATAAATACACACATCCACGTATACAGAACTTAAAAACATATACACACATATGTGCACTTTGCAACGATGAAATTGAGGACGAATATCATTTGTTTTTAAAATGTAAAGTCACGAAGTTGATATTTTTAGAGTTGTGTAATTGGTAACTGTTTGTAACCGTTTGTACTTCTCTCGCTAGCTTCTTGCTAGTGTTTTTGAGTAATATATTACCCTTTTGCCGTTCATAAAAAAATATATGCACACTCATTCAGAGATCTATATATAAGTTTAGGAAATCAAAATTGCATTTCACGATATGAGGAATTCAAAATCCCAAAAAAATCAAGAGAATTCAATTCCTAATCTAATGACATACTTCCACTTCTCATCTATCTGCGACAACGGAAACAGATATCAAAACTTCCACCATGGCTAACGACTCCAGGAGGGTTCGACATCATTTTCTTGAATCTTCACCGTCATTGAATCTTCAACGGTTTGGTTCATCAACATCATCATCTTCTTTCAAATAGTTTTCATCATCGTCATTGAATCTTCATTCTCAAATCGATTTTATCATTTCGACTTCGTCATGTTCGATTTAGGGTAGTCTTGTTCAGGCATTGATCGTGGGCTTCAAATTACTTTTTTTCACGTATAACTCAAATGTTATTGAAATGTTATATGCTCACGATTATATTGAATTTGTAGATGTATTATTCTTTTTATGAATTACCTTTACATAACAAGGAATTGTTTTCATCCGACTAGTCTTAGAGCATATGCACTCATAACATGAATCACTAAATATCAAGTTAGATAGTTAGTATTTTTAACTTGATAATAATGAACCATAGCCATAAGTCCATAACACACATCACTGTCATCACTGGAATAATATACGTTTTTTAATGAGAAAACAAAATAAATTAGTTAAAATAGATTTTAATTAACCGACCTTTAAGGGACAAATTAGGAATAAAGAAACTAGTCCATGGGATTAGTTAATGTCTAATTTGGCTACTCTCTAAAGTTCAAAAAATTGATGCACAATACTTGTTTATAACATGAAGTAATTGGTGCACAAATTGGATTTTGATGAAAAAATAGATGTTACAACTCAACTGATCAACATATGTTCAGGTTTGATGAACACAAACCACTGATACACAAACACATGAAAGAAACAACAGACATTCAAGCAAAATTGAATTCACAAACAAATCAATATATGTTAAGATTTGATGTACACAAACCACTGATACACAAACACTCTGCATCGACAATCAACGATTGTGCATCGGCAAGCTTGTGTGCGGCGGGCAGCGGTATAGACGGCCGGCAAAGTGCCGGAGAGTGTCGTAGATTGACCAACACCTTCGACCACCGTAGATCGACCATCTTATCACATATCCAATATCACTATCGACCATCTTATCACATATTCAATATCACCATCGACCACAGTAGATCAACCAAGACCTTCGGCAGTAGATCTGTATCTTACATTCGATTATTAAAAATTCCCGACAACACCTTTAGCGGCAGACCTAGAGTGGTGAACGGAGATGCAGATGCACAACCCTAAATTGAATGGTGTGGTGGTGGTGGTCATAACCCTAAATCGAAGGACCAACGGCGGTGGCTTCTAAAAAATCAAAAGACATGTTTCAGGGGTGGCTCAATACAAATACAAGATGCGAAAGAGATAGGCGATGTAGATGCTTTCGGCGCCAGGAGTGCATCGCCATAGGGGAGGGCGGCGATCTCATGGGAGGCCTGATGAGAGAAAACAATGGGTTTAGGGTCACAGCTAATGTGAAAGAGAGAGGATGACTTGGGAACAATGAGAGAGAAACTAAAGTTACATAAAATTAGAAGAGAAAAATGCAAATATTTTTCCCCAAAATACCCTTCTACCTAAAAATACACATGACAGTCTAATATTCCTTCGTATATATATATATATATATATATATATATATATATATATATATATATATATATATATATATATATATATATATATATATATATGGGACGGTTTAAACGAGAACTGCGATAATCAATCTTAGCCGTTGATTTGATAAGTGAAATTCATGGATGTAGAGTATGGAGGATCAAGTGTGGCAGAGTGCATGTGATAAATTAATGGGTGTATGATGACATTGAAGGATTGGGAATTGAACGACTCAGATTGTTTTTCACGATTCTCGTACAAAAACAGTATATATTAACTTTTATTGGGTAAAAAATAAACAAATAATGAGTTGATAAACTCGATCGTTACCATCACCCCATACAGACCGTAAGAGCATGGGGAGTACACGCCAAGAAGCATTCCATGCTTCGCGCCACGTCTGCGCCACATCACTAATGTTTTACTCATGCTTAACCCCCCGTACTATCCATGTTTCAGCGCTTCAAATTTTTTTATTTAAAAAAATTACCCCCTCTCCACTTTTCTCTCTCCTCTCTCCTCTTTTCTCTCTTTCTCTCACCTCACTTTCTCAGCGTCCTCGGCATCCTTCCACCGAAGAAGCATCCATTTTTTCGGTACCAAAGAGAGGGGGTGGTGTTCCCCTCGGTACCGATTGCCACATAGGCAATACCGAGCCCATGCTTCTAGTACTCCCCATGCTCTAACAAGCAAATAACAAAAATTCGGTAATGGGTATAGCAATCTTATAATTAAAGAGCTCATTACAGATGCTATTGATTACATATTATAAATTGAAATACACAGAAATATCTCGGAATAACCTTTGACTAGACCTTTCGAATAGATCAAATGCTTATAATCAAAAAGCTCTTTGATCTAGAATGATTTGATTGTTTGGATATAAATTTCATTATAGAATGCTTTTGTGCCACCAACGTACGCATATATCCTTTGACTAGACATTTCGTATTATACCAACGTCCACCCTAGTTTTTTATTTTTCTTTTTTCTTTTACGGCGTCATATATCCTTGGAGAATTATATAGTCAAACCTTGACACCTATAATAAAAACTATCAATTTAGGGTTATAACCGGCCGGCTAGGTGAATTGAAGTGCAAGTGTCGATCGCCAACTTTGAAAATGGGAGGGAGGAAGGAAAATAGAGTCAATATATTGACCAAATGGTAAAAGAAATATGAGTCTATCTAGCTAGATAGGGTTAATTAACATACCAATTACATAATATCTATTATATATTATATATCATTAACCGCTCATTAATAAACCATTATTATTAATAATTATTGATTTATTTAAATTAAGAGTTAAGATTATTTCTTGTTATTCTCGTATGAAAAACAGTTCTTATTTGAATCCTCTCCCACCTCTCTCTCTCCCTTTATTTAATATAATATATATATATATATATATATATATATATGTTAATTTATGAACCATTTTTAATACGTGTATCGCGAGTACATTTGTAATCACCATTAATTTTTCACTAATACTCATTAACAAAGGTATTTTGGAATTTTATATATTTTCTCAATCGTGAATTGCGTCCGGATGGACGGTCATTAAAGAACGAGGCTTAATATTTCCAAAATAAATCTCATTAATGCACATTAATGAGCCGTCATTTTTATTGTCTATTGATTTATTTTAATTAAGTGTCAAGATTGGTTTTCGTGTTACCCATATTAAGAATGTTCTCAAGACCCTCATATATATAGGGAACGGTTCAAACGGAAAAGGTTTTTCATACGACAACTGCGAGAACCATTTATGGCCAATCATTAAATTTTCTGTCTTTTTTATTTAATTTAAATAGAAAACGGTAGTAAGGAAATTTGTACACTACCTCCACTTTTTGAGAACTAATATATTAATCGAACGAAAAGGTGTTAAATTTTGAAAAATATACCAAATTAACGTAGAAAATTATGCTCTTTAATATGAATCCGATTTTGATATATTTTTTTGGAAAAAAAGTCGTGTATGATGGGTTTTTTTCAATACAACTCGACATGAGCACATGTGCAAACTTTACAGATGTGCATATCTAAATTTGTGTTGAAAAAAAACTAGGAGAATCTATGCATATGCACATGTGCACATTCTGAGCTGTCTTTTTTAAAAAATAAAATTTAATAGCATAATTTTCTCGTTAATTAATTTGGTATAATTTTCGTAATTTAACATCTTTCAATCTGATGTATATATTAGTTTAAACAATGTGATAGTAATGTAAAAATGTCTAAATCGCCCTTACTTAATTAATTATAAGTTTGATTAATTTAAGTTTATCCATTAACAGCTATTTAATTTGAACAATCTATTTTTTTATCAATTGATATAATTGGTTCTCACAATTTTCATACGAAAAATGATTATAACTATAACTATTTTTATAAATTATGAAAGGGAAAGCAAACTGAGTATTATTCTCTCCATTCTGGAAGGCTATTTTCTAAGAAGGGTAATTAGAAGTTAAAATTTCTTCAACCGACTTTATTTCTCTTTTTTTTTTTGTTTTTTTAAACGGCAAAAGAATGATTATAATAGCAAGTAGCTAGTAGAAGCAAAAAACATTACATAAATGATTCTTGTTTTTCTTTTTTTTTTTTCTCTTTTTTCTTGTTATTGTTGTTTCACGAAACGCCTAGCTTGTGACTTTCTTGTCACATTTCTCGTGAAATTCTTTCACATGGTGACATGGCCATGTGGAATCCTTGTTGTATTCCGGCCAACACTAAATTAAAACTCTCATATAAAGGTAAGCGTAGCTCCAATGATCCATGTGAATTGATGTTTTTTTAAATATGTCAATATATAATAGATGATTTGATATGTAGCTAACAATACACGTTGCTTAGATGTTGCGAAGACATATAGTTAACAATACTCATAAATTACCTTCCTGCTAAAATCCAAATTAAAAAAGGCAAAATATGCCATCAATGCAGAAAAGTTTGACACGACCCCTCACAAACTTTTATGACTTCTAATGTATATATGGATAAACAGGAACCCCTTATAAATCCCTACTTCCCCTAACCGTTTCAGTTTTAGACATTTAGTCAAGGTCAAACATCGATTGACAAAAGGGTATTTTGTATATGGCACCCTCTTAAAGTCTATTTGGCCTCCTATGATGTGATGTTTGTAAGGGAAAAAGGTGTATTGATAAATGTGTGTGAGTAATTTGACATATATGTATGTGAGGGGAGTGTTAGAACTGCATTATTGTAATAGAATAGGAGTTCAACAATAGTTGAGGGTGCTTATTGTAAATATACCTTATAGGTATATAAGCCTTGTGCTAGACAAGGAAATGTAAGGATTGCACACAACTCATGAAATAAACTATGTGTGTTTTAAGGTGAAATGAGATTCTCTCTCAACCTATCATAGTTACATATTGCAATCCTTCATTCTACCGCTTGTTTATTCTTAACAGGGAGGGGGGCTAAATAGTATCACCTTTGACAAAAAACTCATCTACTTTAAATATAAAACAGATTGAGATTTTTTCTCTCTCAAATATTTAATTACGTCCAACTTTTAACTAAGATGTTCATGATTCAACTTGTATATTATCATAGCCATTACTAGAGCTAGAATATCCAAATAATATCACATGAAATAATTAGTCTCGTAAATATGTATAACGAAATTTCGTATTCCCGCACTTCGTAATAAGATGAAGTTTTTTTAAGCTGCTATCAGTTTTTTATAAAAAAATGTAAACGGTTCTATAAATAATCTAAAATACCTTAGGATTTAAACTCAACTTTCATCACTAATGCTAATACGCATACATAACCATATATCTAGCTAAAAAAGTTTTTACATAAGTTATTAGTGATGTCATATTCCTTAAGCCCTTTTCCTTTGGGTGCAGATCCTAATTACTTCAAACAGGTTATCCGCAATTTTAGTCGGATACACTCATTCATAAGCTTAATTTTCAGCGAAAATCCTAATTTCACAAAAAGATGTGGCTGTCATATGGAAGTATAGCCCTTTTGTTTCTTGATCTTCCAATTTCATCTTTGATAATTCTTGATTTTGTTATTCTCTATTCATGTAGCTGAATTTAGACATATACCACTTTTGTTGTTAGGTTTGTCGATTTTTATCTTTTGGGGAGGTTTTTTATTCTCTTTTTATGAAAATGATTCAAATTTTATAAGTCAAATATTCTAATAGAAATGGAACTATTCAATTGTTCTTTTCAATTTACACAATTTTTTGTTTTCTTAATTAATGATTTTTCTCCAAAATGTGTTTATTTGTATTAGTTTATTAACTATATAGAATGCACAGTTGTGTTTTTAATTTTTAACATGTACAAAATATTTATCTTGGTTTGTGATCAGATAAGGTTTCTATATTTTAGTTTGTTTCATTTACATATTTGATATTGGTTGACAGTATAACTTGATTTGAGATTTGTTTTGTTTAGACCATATTCATAGTGACACACCGTCATGTCAATTTGTTCTTTAACAACTTAACCTACCACTTGGTTCGTAGTTACCAGTTTTCACCACATAAAATTTCAGGACATACCTAATACCCATATTACCAATCAAACATTAACTAAAGAATAAAGGGAAAGAGATTATATTTTCCCCACCGAAACGAAGCACGCGACCTTTATGGCTTTGTAATATATAACCACCATGGCACCATCTACTCCCACCACGACGAGGCTGTGGGAGGTTTCCTTCTACGACATAGTAAAGTCTCACCACGGGGATATCTGCTTCCCACTCTGACCTCTTTCACAAAAAGTAACATATTAAACTTAAATTCATTCTCTTTGGTTTTTTCTCCTCTCTTGATTTCTTTTCTTCCCATTGATGTGTTAAGCCTAGATGTTGAGTACTGTCCAATGTCGGACAAGTGTGAATTTTATAAGATGTTTTATAAGGGTCCTAAGTTACTCCATTCATAAATAGTTGGTTTTGAGTTGGAACCTCAGAAATTACATAGTCCACCTATAGTTGGCCAAACACACTCGATCATCAAAATCCATAATATACACGTCTTAGGTGCAAAAAACCTCACACTTAACGAGGCGTGTTGGATTGTCTCACGTCAGGCAAGTGTGACTTTGTAAATGTGTTGAGTATCCCCTTGACCTTTCGTTGTTCTTCGTAGTGAGTGGGTCAATATTGTGCCGATCGAACGACCACAACTTCCTTTTTTCTTTTGGTTTCACAAGTATCACATGAGCATGGTGCAAATAGTTAGGCGAGGTAGGGTAGGTGGTGGTAATGTACGACGTTAGTGGTTGTGGTGTTCGTGATATGGTTGTGATGGAAAGGTGTTTGGCTGGTAAAAATGGACGTTGAGGTAAAGTCGCTAGAGGTGTGTTAGACATCATGAAAAAGGTCGTAAAAGTTGGTTATTTAACCGAGTTCATAGGTTTCATTTCAACAAAATAAGAACTTCAAATAAAATTTAACTTAAATAATTTTAGTGATTAAATGATTAATTAAAAAAAAGTTAGGAGTAAAATGGTCATGCAATAAACATTAAAGTTAGGAGTAAGATGTTCAATAAACGTTTAGGAGTTAATCCTTAAGATGTATATAACTTACAAGTTAGAAAATATTTAAGCCTCTATAATTAAGGTTAATTATACGATATATCGATTGAGATTCTCCATCATCATATTAACACTTCAATTTCCAATCAAATATTAAGGCTCTCTTTATCTACATAAAAATTAGCATAAACTAAATAGATCGAGAAAGTGATTTTATATTATGGAGTTATAAAGGTGTTCCTTCTCTAAAAGATTGATGGTTCAACTTCTAGCGTACACATAGAAGTTACTAGCGTAAATAAGATGAAAACATGTTTAATTAATTGTTCAAGATGTTTTAGAGAGGAAAATGAAATGGACCAAAGGATAATGGAAGGAGTCTAGGGTTAGGAAATGAAGTGGTATGCTGCAAAGCACAGGAACTAGTTATAAGATTAAATGAATTGATAAGTACAAAAGATAATATGGAGCTCATGTGTTGGGCACTTCAAAGCCCCATAAACAAACACTCTTGCTCACCCTTTTGGAAAGTCTCTTGTCCTCCAGCCATTATTAGAAATCCCTCTAATTCTACAATTCTACTAATTATTAACTTTTGTTGCAAGCAGGCTTCCATCATTAAATACATACATATAGGAACTCCATTGTTATTTAATTAGAGCTGAGCTAGCTTCAATTCCTGATCGAAAGCAGTTTGAAAGAGAGAGAGAATATGGGGAGAGGAAAGATAGAGATAAAGAGGATAGAAAACACAAGTAACAGGCAAGTCACCTACTCAAAAAGAAAAAATGGAATCATCAAGAAAGCAAAGGAAATTACAGTTCTTTGTGATGCAAATGTGTCTCTTGTTATCTACGGCTCTTCTGGCAAGATGTATGAGTACTGCAGCCCCAAAACCAAGTATATATATATATGCATCTCTCTCTTGAATTTCACTATTTATTTTTAGGGTTAATTTTCTATCTTAATTTGATTATGTTTAATTATAAGAAACTTTTGTGGGTTGATGCTTATAAATTAATTATACTTATTTTTTCTTGGATTACTTTAAAAATGAAAGCTTGATCGACATGCTTGATCGATATCAACGACTTTCTGGAAATAAGTTGTGGGATGCTAAACATGAGGTATATTATATAGCTCTCTCTCTCTCTCTCTCTCTCTCTCTCTCTCTCTCTCTCTTATGTGTGTGTGAGTGTGAGTCATGTGTGTGTGTGTGTGTTTAATTGTACCCTTTTGCCTCTTGTATTTGTTAGCAAGATCTGGATGTGGTTGTTTGGGTTTGTGAAGTGGATTTGAAAAGGGTTTTTCAATTTGTATGCTAAAAAGATGTCAAGTAACTTGAAATATGAATTCTACGGCCAGATCTACATATAGGAAGCATATATCCACCACTTTCTCTCACTAAGTAAGACTATGTATGATATGTTACATCCATGAACAGATCCGGAAGTAACTGGTTCTCTTCTCTCTCTACCCATTACTTGCAAAAACCTAGCTACCTAGGTATGTAGGAGATCTGGTTAATTAGGCTTTATATGTGTATATATATACATATTATATATATATATATAGCTTTGAACTGAAATATATATATAGGTTTTGAAGTGAAACATCTAATTAGACAAGACTTCGTTTTGTATACATATACATATACATGGTATTGATTAATCACTGATCATTTCTTGAATGATATATATATGATGATTGATGTGTTCGATGATCTGTTGATTTTACGGGAAAATCCCCTCCCGTCAATAGAATCTGCAGAATGAAATTGATAGAATCAAGAAAGAGAATGAAAGCATGCAAATTGAGCTCAGGTACCCTTCTTTATTCGCTCTTTCTCTCTACTCTCTCTCTCTCTCTCAAGTATTTCTGTTGGTGAACAATTAATTAAATGGAAAAAATATATTATCTATATACATATATATATATATATATATATATATATATATATATATATATATATATATATATATATATATATCTGTGTGTGTATGTATATGAATTTACTTCATCTTCATCATCAGGCACTTGAAAGGGGAAGATATAACATCTTTGAATTACGAAGAACTGATTGCTTATGAAGATGCTCTTGAAAATGGACTTACCAACATTCGTGAGAAAAAGGCAAGCTAGCTTAATTACTCATTATCCCTGGAAACACACACACACACACACATATATATATATACACTTTGATTAATCAAGATTTATCAATATGTACATACACATAAATTTTGCGAGAGAGAAATTAGACATGATGATTGATGAGTAGGATTAGAGAGTTTACATATATGCATGTGCTCTGCTGTTAAAAGAAAATAAAAATATACACATAAAAATTGTGTCTTTCTCTCTACTTTTAATGACTTGTGTTTTGGAATTTCCAACAGGATGAAATCCCCAAAATCATGAGGAAGCATGTAAGTTTCCATCCATCTGTGGCCTTTAATAAACTAATTCATGACTACATAATAATAATGATAATATATGTATGCTGAATTACGTACGTCTATTATGTGTATGAATTAGGAGCAAGTTCTGGAGGAGGAGAATAAGCACCTCATGTATTTGGTGGTAAGTTCATCATGTATCTAATCTAAGATCTCGTACGTCGACTTTTAATTCTGTGTGACTATATATATATATATGCAAAAGTTCAAACGAGAACTGTTTTTTGTACGAGAACTGCGAGAACCAATCTGAGCCGTCCAATTCCCCCTTTTTAATGTCATTGCTCACCCATGAATTCCTCACATGCACCCTGCCACACTTGATCCCCTCCACGCTCTCCATCCATAAACTTTCTATATCCAAGGAACGGCCGAGATTGGTTCTCGCAGTTCTCGTACGAAAAACAGTTCTCGTTTGAACTTTTGCCTTTATATATATATATATATATATATATATATATATATATATATATATATATATATATATATATATATATATATATATATATATATACTAGACTAGTTATTAGACATAAATGAGATTATGATTTAGTATAGAATGAATGTGGTTATTGTACTAAATGGCTAGCTAGGTTTTCTATATGTGAGAATCCTAAGGGCTCGATCTAGCTAGCTTATTAACTATAAAGTTAAGTTGATGATCGAGATTCGAGATATCATATACAAAACACTAATTAATTAATTAATTAATCTCTTTTGATTATCTCGAATATAGAAATTTGTATGTTCTCGTAATAATATGTAATACTAGCTAGTTGAATGTTTATGCAGCAACAAAGTGAAATGGCAGCCATGGGAGATTACCAAGCTCATGAGCCCTTTTCCTTTCGTGTCCAACCAATGCAGCCTAACTTGCATGAGAGGATATGATCGATCCTTGATGTAATGTATGCATGGTATTTGCTTAATTGTATGTGGAGTCTTTAACTTCAATGGTTGATGGAGCTTGTAACTCCTTTATTCCTAAGATTAAGGTAATTTGCTGTATGTCAGTTTGCAATCAATACATTAATTAGTATGGTACTGATTTAAAAGTAGTACGTGTTCTAAATAAGGATTTGCTCATGAGATCGATCTATCATGCATGGGACTATATGTTAATTTATGTGCTCATTTAAGATCGATCTATCATGAATCTCATGATGATGATCATTAATTAATGATGATCGATCTATGGCTTACAGATCGAATTTAACTTTGGTTATATTGAAATGTGGCCATTGATATCGAGTTTTTTGTAAAAATGGGGTAGTTTTTAAAAGTTTTTGTAGAAATAGGGTTGTTTTAAAAAGCTTTGTAAAAATAGGGGAGTTTAGTTGAGGACCCACCAAGTAAGATAGTCTACGGTTTTTTTTGTCTTGTCTTCAATGTGAATCATTTCCAATTTACAAAATAGACCTTCTAAAAGTACAAACAAACAGTATAAAGACAACAATCAAAATAAATGTCAATAAATATCAAGTCTCTTCATCATTTAAACAAACTGAATTCTTTCCACTTAACTAACTTAAAATTCTCCTAGTTTTCTAACGTCTGTTCTTTCATCCTTCCATCATCCATTACAAGGTATGTTTTTTTTATATCTAATATATGTAGCAAGATTTTGTTATGTTTTTTTTATATCTAATATAATTAGGAAGAAACATCATATCTAGCATACTAATTTTATATATTTTTTATCTTATGGTTTATAATCAAGAACAAATAATGCTGCCTACAACTACTAGTTTTGTAGATCTTCTTCGTAATGTTGATTATCCATTTGAGTCAGAAAATTACTTTGGATTTGATGAACCCAACTCACAATATAGTAAAGATACTACTAGTGAGTCAATATGTAGTGTTGGGGGAGATTCTGATGAAGTGTGTGAAACCCCAGTTGTAAACTTTATGAATGATATTGGAGATGTAGAAAATGTACGAGAAATGGAAGACAACTGTCATATAGATGTTTGGAAGGAATCGGAAAACAAAATAACTTTAGGAATGCAATTTGAGAGTAAGCAACAGGTAAAAAAGGTTGTAACACTCTGGTCGATCTCCCAAAATAGAGAGTTTAAAGTGTACGAAAGTAAAAACAACTCATGGGTAGCAAAGTGTAAGACTCTAGGAGATGAAGCAGAAAGTTCTAATATTGTACATCATAGACCACGTTGTGCATGGTATGTTCGTGCAATTAAGAAGAAAAATCATCACATGTGGAAGATTACACGTTGGGTAGATGCACACAATTGTTTTGGATCAAGCATAGGCAATAATAACGTAAATTTGAACTCTACAACTATTGCCTCGTACATCCTCTACTCTGTTGAAAAGGATGTTGCTTATCCGGTGAAACAAATACAAGCAGATATTAAAAATAGTCTGAATGTAAATGTTTCTTACTGGAAGGCATGGCATGGTAGAAGAAAATCCATAGAGACTATTTATGGAACTTGGGAGAGTAACTTTGCCGAGTTACCTAAGTACATTGCAGCTTTGCAGGCTTCAAACCCTAATACGATTATGAAATGGTTTCATGATCCAAATAGTGAATCACATGTGGCAACATTCAAATATGTTTTTTGGGCTTTTGGACCCGCTATTGATGCATTTCGTCTATGTTGACCTGTTATTTCTGTTGATGCCTGTCATTTGAAGGGTTCATATAAGGGGAAAATGCTTGTTGCTGTCACAAAAGATGCTAATAATAGTATATTACCCATTGATTATGCTATTGTTGACGAAGAGACTTCACATAGTTGGTGTTGGTTCTTTTACCATCTTAGGCATTTTGTTGTTCAAGATAGACAATTATGCGTTATTTCAGACAGACACCAAGGAATAATTCACGCAATGGCAAATCTACCGGAAATGAAAGAGCCACTAGCATACCATCGGTTTTGACTTCGACACGTCAGAAGTAATCTCATGAAAAGGTACAATAACTTGAGTCTTAAAACATTTTGTTGGGCTCGTGCCCTTGCATAAATCTACATAATTGTCACAAAGTTACGCATAAATGAAACTGGAGGAAATACACACACAGTCCATTATTTTCAACATACATGCACATGTGGTAAGTGTCAAATGGAAAGGTTTCCGTGTTCTCATGCCCTTGCAGTTTGTCGGCATAGAGGGGATAACCCTCTTTCCATTGTATACGAGATGTACACTACTATGACGTATAAACAACAATATAATTCTGCTTTTGCACCACTTTCTCACGTTGATTACTGGGTGGAGCCAAATTGGAAAATTGAAGCAAATTACTCAAAACTTTCTGTTCATCGAGGCCGGAGGCGTGTAAACCGATTTCATAACGAGATGGACATTCGTCATCCTGACGAACCTCGCAGATGCGGACTATGCCACCAACCGGGTCATAATAGAACAAGTTGTCCAAATTCTCAACCAAGATTCAACGTGTGAAGTATGTGTTTTTTATTTGTTCCATTTTAATTTCTCTTATAATGTCGTATTTTTTTATCTAGTAAATTCGTATTTTATTTCTCATGTAATTTCGTGAAAATTTTATATTGTCATGTCTAGTTGATCTTGTAATTTCATATTTCATTTGATATTTATTTAAAATATATGATGAGGGTAAAAACTGAAACATTTAAAAGTAAAAGATGTAAAGAATATATAAAAAATAAGTGGAAGGGCTGATTATGAAAAATATAGAAGGTTTAGAATGAAAATTAGAATAAAATACAGTTGAATATCTTAAAAATATGGACCCCTCAACTAAACTCCCCTATTTTTACAAACCTTTTTCAAACACTCCTATTTGTAAAAATTAAATATTTAAGAATGTGTATAAAAAGGTCACGTTTGAAGAAGTTTTAAAAAAATTTAACATTTTACACATAAAAATACGTGGATAAATTTCTTTTATATATTTTATTATAAAGTAACAAATAGAAGCGTGAACTACGTAAATTAAGTGTAAATCTCGAAAAATAATTTTAACATAAAAAGGCGTGAATAATTTATGTAGAAACCATGGACATCCTTTTGTCCTTAAAAAACTACATATATAAAAATATATGTTTAATTATACATAAAGAACCGTGGATATCCTTTTGTCCTCATCTGGTGAAATCAATTAAAACCCCTAATCGTCAACAGCTCGATCTTTCAAATTGAAGAACTATTCGCCCTCTACGCTGTTTTAGAATCAACGCTCGATCTTCAAATTCAACACCTCGATTTTTCACATCTTCAACAACTCGAACAATTAGCTGTTTCAGAACAATTAGTTGTTTCAAAATCAAAGACGCCCTCGATATCTCGATCTTCATTTGAACACTCACCCTCGATATCTTGATAAAATTGATACATGTTTGTTGCTTTGTATTGAGTTTCTAAATCAATGAGGTAATTAGCTTCCTTCCATTCGATTAGCATTAGCTACTTCCTACCCTAATCCGCTGAATGTCATGTGTTTTGAATGAATTAGCTGCTCGAAATTGCTTGTAGGAATTCGCTGCTCAGAAATAGCCCCCTCCCTCTCGTGTGAGCTGCCCTAATCTGGTGATTATACTCCTCCTGTGACCTACTGAAGGTTTGTTGTCAATTATGTGCTTCAAATTTATTATAACTGAAATTGCTTGCTTCTGGTAACAAAAATAAACAAATCATAGATATTCGTGTTTACATGACAATGTATGTTGAGTATCAATTTACAAAACCTATTTTTTGTATTACTCAAATGTATATATTTTGCAGGCTTTAACAGGAGCATCTGTTGTTTTAAAATTTAAAAGGACGATCTTGAAGATGGTCTTAGGAGGGTTGAAGATATAGTTCCACATACAATAAGTAGTCAGTTATTATAAGCTACTTGTTTGTTGATCCTTTTTATAGTCATCTTTAGACCCATAATTGAACAATTCTTTAGCACCGACTACTACACCACACCAGAATTTGTTCTAATTGAAATTGCTTCTAGTAATTTGCATTTTATATGAATCATAACCTTAGCATATTCAAACATAATAAATGTGTACAGTATGGTCGCTCCAGTTGTTTATTTATGTGTTCTATAATTTCTATAACTGGCTAAAACGTGTATTGTATAAACATCATAGTAACTGAAATACCTCGTTATAATTGCTAATTGTTTCTGCATGCTGGTATTTGAAAACCAAGAGATGAACAAATATATAAATTTGACACTATTTTAGTGTGAACTATTTTAAATTTTGATAAACATATATAAACATACACTTTTTATAAAAATTTTGTCCATGCAATTTCTCCACGGTTGATGCAGCCGTGGACTATATAATTGTACACGCTTTTAGTTGTTACGATATGATAAAAAATGTGTGTATTATTACATCCTTTTTTTGTAGAACCTTATCTATTTTGTCTTATTTTTACTTATTTTGAAAAGCTAAAAACTATATTTTTTTCGCAGACCTTTTCAGACTTAAAACCTTTTAAACCAAATCTTCTCCTGAAAACATGAAATAAGACATATGACATTTATGTTTTTGAAAAAAATAACACCTAAGATTGGTACGTATAGTTATGTGTTAGTTGGTGGTTAAAAGTCAGTTTACTACAGACTAATTAAGGAAGTTTGTGTCGATTAACACCCAATGGGTATGTTGGTTCTAGTAGCACGTAGTGTTCGAGATATATGTGTAAAGTGTTTGTATATTATTAATCTGTTGTGTTCTTCATTGAAGAACACATCACAAGAATTGAATGTGTGTTTTTCTCTGATATGTTGCTTCCGCTGCCAACGACATATATATTGTTCCATGCCACGTAAAATCCTTCCATCTACCTATGAAATTGAGATTCCATCTACTCACCTATTTCACTCCCTCTCATCACCATCAAATCAACCCACATATTCCATTCTTGACTAGCGATGCTGGCGGAGGTGGTGACCGGTGACGGCAACGAAGGTGGTATCCTGACAGTGGCGGCGATTAATTAGGGCTTCCAATTCCTTCATATTTTGTTCGTCTCAACCAGTGATGGTGATTAGGGTTTCTAATTCCTTCCTCTTCTATTCGTCCTAACCAGCGATGCGATTAGGACTTCCACTTCCTTCGTTTTCTATTTGTCTCGGCGATTCGGGCCTCAAAGGTAGGTGATGATGATTATGGCTTTAGTGGTAGAGAGGTGATGTCAATTAGGGTTCCATCTTGTTGAGGAGGTAGCGGTGGTGGTGGGGCAGCGAAGGTGATATTGTCAGTGATGGTGGGCGGTGGTTTTAAGGGCAACAGGTGGTGGTGGTGAGTAGTGACAAGTGGTGGTATATCAAGAATCATACATTATATAACCAAACACAAAAGTGTAAGGAATTACATTCCAAATTTAATTCATATACACTTCAAATCCATTTCATATTCCAATTCTAATAAAAAACAATATGAAAACCAAACGTAACCGTTTGTATGTTTTCACTAAGTTGTTATGCAATGAAAACTAAATTAATAGGAATGTGGAATAATCAACAACTTTAGAAGAGTACGTAGAATCCAATCAATCCCAATAGTATAGTTTAGTATGTGTTTAATATATGATCGATAGGATTTAATTACCCATAAATGTAATCCGTCGATCATAAATATGAAAGAAATAATAATAAAGAAGAGACGAAGATTTATATGAAAAACTTTAATTTAAATAATCCACGAGCATATAAAGCTGATAGCCAAATCTCCATCAACTTGACTATTAACAAAACTTACTAAAGAGTGTTTTGGTACCATGAATTAAACCATAAGAGAAAAATACCAAACAATTGTATGACATGAGGCTAATCCGCTTAATAAGAAAATTTAAGTTCTTACTTGATTTAACAAGACACTATAAAGTATGTTACATTTGACTAATTTTTATCATATGTTTAAATGTATTATTGTTTAAACAAAATCTTTTGTTGTATATGACAAATTTTTATCATACTTAAATTATATCAAATTAAAAAAGCAAGTAGAATATATTTTTTCTTAAAGCAAATTATATTAATATAAAAAAAGATCCCAAAAATTGAGAGCAAAGTACATAATTTTTACAATATGTACCCAATATTGTAACTGACCTCTAAGTTATAATAATTATATAAAAAAATAGGATAATACTAACCATAATCCTTAAAGCTATAAATAAAAATAAAAAAAAGTAATATTAGCTTTTAATAACGGTAATCACTACTTATATCATTATAAAAAAATTTCAACTTCATACAACAAGATTACCATTTTAAAAACTACAAATAACATATATTTTAATTTTATCTACAGTCCTTAATTAGCATTTTAAAAAAATTATTATATTAAACAATAATCAATAATGACAATTGTGTTAATTATAAACATACTAAAAATTGTTTCGTAAATAAGTCATTTGTGAAGAAAATAAAGTAATGTTTCATCGTTATTTGGGGAAAGAAAAAACAAAGTGAAGTAAAGAAACAATTTACGGTTTCATCTAGACTATAATCCAACAGATTCTAAAATCCCAAAAACGTTATCTTAAACCCCGGCGAGCCGCCATGAGCGCCACCCTGTTCCTCCTCACGCCACCACCGCTTCGCAGTTTCCCATCTGTATCTCCAATTTCCTCTCTACAACCCATCCGCACTCTCCGCCTCTCCTCCTTATTCCTTAAACCAGCTCTAAAACTACCCAGAAGAGACTTCAGGTTGTTCTCTGATGACGGAGACGCCGGCGGAGACCCTGATGGAGGCGGAGATGGAGATGCCGACCCTGGGGCTGAAGCAGACAACGACGATATGGATGAAGAAGAAGTAGACGAGGGTGACAATAAGAGAGATTACGACGTTGAGTATGAGGACGCAATTGTGGCCGCCTCGCGCGGCGGCGTTGGTGATGATGGGATTGCGATGGTGCATAGTAAGAGCTTTGTGTCTACTCAAGGGTGGAATTCGGAGGTGGTTGTTGATTATAGAATTAACGAAGACGAATTTCATAAAATCAGTTTGATGGATTGTGATTTTTTCATCCGAAAGCCACCTGATCCTGATAACGATGTCTACGATTTCCGAGAGGTATAACTGCATTAACGAATTGAACTACTCATACATCTGCATCTGTGTTACTTGTTGATTATTGAGTAGGAAAATTATCCTTATTTCTGTTCATCTCCAAAAGAGAAGAATGTGAATGCCTACACTCCCTCATTTTCCAAAATTTGACCTAGTGTTTATTTAATCCATTTGAAACTCTACTACTAGAGCTGATCCCACTTTGGGTCGGGGCTTCTTTTTTTCGGGCATATAACCGAAGTTAAAGATTTGAGTCCAGTCTCGGGTTAAGTTGGTTTCTGCTCATAATTCAGTTTGGTTTGCTAAATTTTTGGGCTTTGCCTAACAGACTTGTATTTCTTTATTTTGCATTCATTATATGGGGATTTAGACCGATCAAAAGCAATCATGAACCTTGTTTTAGATTTGTAAAGTAGTGAGTTAGTGGATAATGTGGGTGTCTCCTATCTATCAAATAACCTACCAAAATGCTAAATTATAAAAATATATTGAACGTATATGAGAAAAGGATGTGTGCAACTAGAAGCACTTATGATAGGTGTTTACGCACTCACAAACACTTAAATGAGTAATAGATGAAATGACTAACATACCCCTCATTTTGAAGTGTTTGCGAGTGTGAAAGTTGAGTAAATACATATAAATTTATGTTTCTACTCACTTTAGGAGGTTATTGGTATTGACTTACTTTTTATTTATATTATGTGTTTATAAAGAACATTCTTTAAGCATTTTTGTTTGGTGTTGCAGATGTATGTGACAGAACCAGATACTGATATCTATGCGATTCCAAGAGTTCTTGCGCCTATGCCTGAAAAGGTTCGTTTTCATTACTATTTGTTTGTACACACAATTCGTTTTTAATTTTCGGAATTACAAGTTTGGTTCTGTTCGCGTTGCAGTACATTAGATGTGCAAAGAGTGATTGGGGTACTTATAATGTCACGGAACCACCTATTGACGCACTTAGGGATCCCATGTACAAATCAGAGTGGGAGGTTATGAAGGTGAGGAGACCGTGCTTTCTTTTATTTTAAAATTTGTAATTTGGTATGTATTTAGTTTAAAATTTGGATGAAATCATGAAAATGATAGAAGGTAACATATCATGTTAATCTTTACGCAAATTTGTTTTGCATAATTAATTGTGTAAAGTAATATGCTCGGGTATAGAGGTGGTGAAATGGTTGGGTATCAGATAATGGGTTTAAATGGGCAATCATATTGTAGTTCAGAAGACGATGTTGGACCAATCCGCAGACAAATTCTAGTCCATTTTGTTTAATTATTAATGTGCACAAGGTGATGATAGAAATGATATTACTACAGAAATAATCTCACTTCCTATAATGGTGTGATTTTGGAGGCTTTTATGTGTTTGAGAACAAGTCATTTGAACCGCTTCTTATCAGCTAAAATCATCTAGCTTAACACATATGACTCATTTCAGATAAAGAAAATTACCCAAATCGACCTATTTATAGATAAATGGTTAGAAATTACCACCCATATGCTAGACATGTTGTTCCTTTGACTAATGCAATAAGAGATCTGTTGTTGATGATTTGATATTAATATATTATTCATTTATTTTATGGGATCTAAAGATGTATGGACGATTAGCTAACGCACCTCTCATTCTTCTTAGTTATGGGAGGATCATCCAACAGGTTGGGTTGGTTGGGATGATTCACATACATCTTGTTTGGAGAAAAATATATTCATGTTCTAGCTATCTGAGACTAATATATTAACATGGCCGGATAAGAATAATGTAAGTTTTGTAAGGAGCGTATAAAACTAGAAAGTTTTTCCCCCTAGATGCACAATTTATACCTGTATTTTAAATAATTTATCCACAAACTATGCATCTATTTCACTTTCATCTGCGATATAATAATTTAATGTTCTTGATGAAGGTGTTTCTAACGAAGCACTACAGGAATCGACGTTTGGATGATCCTGATTTTGTGCTTGACTTCGAAGAGATTTATGTTATTGATTCCAAAACAAAATCAATAACTCGGGCTAAAGTTTTGGTAAGCCAAATCATATACACGGATTCTGTTATTATTATTATTTATTGCATTAAGCCAATTTTGGTTCTTTTCTTTTATCATATTGATTTGGAGCTTGCATATATTAAAAATATACTTTAAATTACTTTTGACCCATTGGACCTGCAGTTTTACCCCTTCAACCTGCTTATGTGATTGATGTTTGACCAAATTATTACTATGATCCATTACAGGTGACCGTTGCGGAAGGAAGAAATAGGGATAGAAAGAATGACTTTCTTGTTATTAGAGATAATGCAACTTCATTTAAGATAATTCCCTCGGTAACGAACGATTTTGTATAATCTATTAGTTGTTTTTCATATGTGGTGGTTGTTTTTCATATATTACGATAATACTTGTTGCAGGAAGAGAGAGATGATCCGACGACAGTAGTACATAGGGAAGAGTGGGACAAGGATAGAAAGGACATGGAAAGACATCTAAGCAAGCTGCGAGATTTTAACGTTTCAAACTGGTTCTAGTTTATGTTGCTTCACAGCCGATAAATTTTGTTTACTATGGGCCTTGCGATAAATCCTGTTAGTGGTCATTTTCGCCGAATTTTTATTGAGGAAGCAGTATTTTGACTAGGAAGAATATTATCTTGACAATTTGGTAACAGAGCTTGTGTTCCTTCTTAAGTTCTGAAAACCAAAAGTAAAGTTGCAGAGAGGCCCTGTATTTGAAGTGAGAAGCCCCAACTGAGATGTAGTTTGATGAAGAAGAAGAAGACAAGAAAACACCAGTTAAAATAAATCCAAACATCATTTCTTTAAACAAAGACTTAAACTGTCAATGAATTTTTCTTTTATAAATAATCAAAGTGTCATATCAAGACGACATAAATGACGAATCGTCCTATACTTTACTCAAAATAATCTAGTTGGCACGTGGTAATTATAATAAATAATCGGATTTATTATTGCTTTATTATTTTGGTATAAACAATCAAACAAACGGGGTTGTTGCTAGTTTTAATACTTGATAAATTCATTTGTTCATATCAATATATATTTCAATTATCGAATTTTGATTGTTAATCTGAAAATATTTGTACACCAAGACCAACGCCCTCATAAATCGAGGATTTGAGGTCTATTTTACTTTTTTGTCAAACTTGACCAAACCTAAAATTCATTGTATTCATACTTCCAAATGTGAAAATTGATGGTATTATGACTCTCATGAGTCATGAGTCATGACTGAATGAAGTCAGTGATGTTATCAAAATCATAATTATGAGTGGTACATAGAGGTGCACAAAAAAACCGAATATCCGATTTATACGAAAAAATATCCGAAACCGGATTTTGTAGAAACCGGTTTTTTTTTATCCGGATCGGATTTTCCAAAACCGGATAGTATAACCGGTTATAAAGATTTTGGGCCGACCGGATTTTTTACCGGATAAAAAACCGGTTTTTTTGAAACCGGTTTTTATCCGGTTTTTTATCCGGTTTTTTACTACTAGCCGTTAGGTTCAAAAAGTAGCCGTTTTCTAGCCGTTTGGGGTGTTTCTTGAACGTTTTTTTCTTATTTTTTTACCATTTTGCCACTCAAAACACTTATATATAGTGTGGGTATGTTGTGGGATTAAATCACAACTTACATCTTCCAAATTCTCTCCAAATTCTCTACTTTTATTCACCAAAGCTCACTTTCATTCACTTTCTTGAGATTGATATCATGGCCGGTAGTAGTAACATGCCGAATACGGGAGCATCTTCCGTAGGAGGAAACCCCGATGTGGTGAGGATTCTCGAGCATAATAGAAATAAAGAAATTTGGGAACATTTCGACTTGTGCGAGATGTCCAACGGTTCAAAAAGGGCTCGGTGCAAACTTTGTCACGAGTTTCTAGCACCCGAAGACAACTCTACTTTGAGGGCTCATATTTCCAAGTCATGCAAGGCGCTAAGAGCAACATCCGATGCAACTCAAGCCAACATGACGAATCAAGGTGGTGTTTTCATTTACGACAACGACAAATTACGAGACGCTTTTACGAGGTTCGTGATTACAAAAGCTTTGCCGTTTGACCACTTTGATGATAAAGATTTCACCGAAACCATCCAAACACTAATGCAACCGCGTTACACCGCTGTAAGTCGTACTACCCTTAGGCGTGATGCAATAAAAATGTGGCGTGAGGCTAGAGAAAAAGTGATTTTAGGATTCCAAGAACACCGTTATGGTGTGTCACTTACATGTGACGTTTGGAGTTCTCCACATAACACCGGACATTCTTTTCTAGCCTTCACGGCACATTGGCTAGACCAAGATAGTTGGCAAATGATGAAACGTACAATCGCGTTTGAGTTATTTGGTGAACCACACACCGGCGCAAATTTATTTGCGCTTTTAAAAAGGGTGATTTGTGTTTATAACATACAAAACAAAGTTTATTCTATGTCGTTTGATAATGCGTCAAATAACACAAACGCGGTTCCACGATTAAAAATACTACTTTCACCAATTTTAGACGGTGTGTTTTTTCACACTCGTTGTGTTGCACACATCATCAATCTTTCCGTTCAAGCCGGTTTGGAGGTTATTGACTCCAAAAGAAAAGATTTCAAAGAAATGATAAAATCGATTTTTTGCTCCAACAACAAACGGTTGAATAATTATAAACGTTTTTGCAAGTCGGTTAATTGTAAAGCTTTGGGTCCAAATTTGGATTGTCCAACTCGTTGGAACTCCACTTGGATGATGATGCACTCCGCCTTAAGGCAAAGAGATACGTTGCAAACTTTTCACAAAACTTCTACGGTAGCTTCGGAATCTGCTTTTTCTGTGAGTGGCAGGGTCGTATCCGCAAGAAGATCACGGTTGAGTCCCGAATCTGTGGAAGTGTGTATTTGTTTAAAAGATTACTTGGATGGTGCGGCTAGAAGACAACACGTGACCACACTATAAGACCCAATTGACGTCGACTTGGAATCAAACATACACAATGAAGAAGTGGAACTTGGAATATCGTCTCCCGATGAAGATGGCGAAGAAGAAGATGCGTGAACGGGTTTCTATGTAGTAGGGGTGATGGCGATGCCGAAGCTCCTCCCTAGTTTCCCTCTTTTAATTCGAAGTTTGAATGGTTTTAAGTATTTTTATTAGAATGTTTAGACGTTTGTAATTTGAATATGTTTAATTAGGAAATTGTTATTTTAATATTGTACTTTTTAAGTATTTAAATTAATCAAAATTTGAGTTTTCTTTCACATGTATGTTTTTTTATAGTATATATTATAGGAAATGTATTTAAAAACAAAAAACAAAAAAAATTAAAAAAAAAAAAAACAGTGGGCTCTATCGGAGATCGGTTTTTTTGGGAAGAAAAAAAAACCGGTTTTTAAAAAAAACCGGTTATAGTAATATTCGTGTCCTGTTTTTATAGTATAATATGTTGGGGCCATAACCGGTTTTTATCCGACCGGTTTTAACCGAAACCGGTTTTTTTTTTTTATAAAAAATCCGATCCGGATAATACTATAACCGGTTATAGTATTATCCGGTCAATGTGCACGTCTAGTGGTACCACTACAGGCACACTTGAAAAATTCAAAAGCAGTTAGAATTTAGAGTTAATTACACAAATGGTCCATGTGGTTTACCAAATGTTTCATGTCAGTCCCTAAACTTTAAAAATTACACCTATAATCCCCATGGTTGTCATTTTGTCCCATGGGCAGTCCATTTTTAACAGATCCTTCCAAATGGACATTAACTCTGTTATTTTGAAGGGTAAGAAGACTTATATACCCCTAATTTAATTTAAATTAATTAAAAAAAACCCCACCCACCCCACCTGCCACTAGGGATGTTCATTTTCGGATATCCGGATTTTCGGATATCCGAAATTTTCGGATAGTACATTTCTCTATCCAATATCCGTATCCGAATTTCGGATATCCGAAAATTCGGATACGGATATCGGATAATCCAAAGTATCCGAATCAACTAAACAAAACACACATCATTCTTCTTACTTGTGCAATCAGCCACGCATAAAGAACTGTTAATTGAAGTCATATCTTATAGCAAAATATCAAAATGTGTCTTTTCCTTTTAAACTTATAGCAAATTGACAAAGCAGGTTCACAAATCAAAGATAAAAATGCAAGCTTCTAACAAAATTGGAACTTAAATAACTTACAAATTTTAAGGTTTATACAAAGAAGGATTTGAAGTTCAACCTTTTTGTGTGTGCGTGGGAATTGTAATCGTTAACTACTCAACCGCAGTCCACATAAAATAGAATAGAAGTTCTAGAATACTGAGGGTTGACCGATCGAACTCGCTGTTGCTGCGGCGATGGACTCGACGGCTGTCGTTGTCAAAGAAGGAATCAAAGTTCAACTTGGCTGCTGTCGCTGAGAGCTTGAGGGCTGACCGATCGAACGAACCCGCTGCTGCAGTGTACGTCGGAGTGTCAGAAATTAAGGGTTGTGCCGTTGTGGATTCCCGTCTTGCCGTAGAAGTCTGGAACATTTGACGAAGATGAAGGAACGATTGAATGAAGATGGAGGAACGATTGAATAAACATGGAGGCGGCGTAAGACTTATTAATATTAGGGTTATAAGTTATTTTTAGTATTAAAATAATATATATAATTTTTATTTTTTTAAAATATTTTGGATATTTCGGATATCCGAATATCCGAAATTTGAGACAAATGCTATCCGAATCCGAATTCGAAAATTCGGATATCCGATTTTCGGATATCCGAAAATCCGGATATCCGAATTTTCGGATAATTTCGGATCGGATACGGATATTTTTTAACACCCCTACCTGCCACCAACAGACACACCCAACCCCCTCTCTCTCTCTTCTCTCTCATCTCTCTCTCTCTCAACAAAACCGCAGACCACCATCACCATCAGACCACCACAGTCGACCAACAAAACCGCCGACCAACAAAACCGCCGGCTGCTGTTCCACTACCATTGCCGGAACGCCACTCCACCACTGACACAGAAAACCCTACCATCGACAATCTACCACCACTCCACCACCGACAGAGAACACCCTATCTACCAACATAGAAAACCCTAGCCACCACCACATAAAACCCCACCACCGACACCATAATAAACCCCTAACCATCATTGGCACCTCTGTGAAACACACAAGCACTAGATCTATAGTAAATCGTGTGAAAAACCTACATCTGTACCCAATCATGTGAAAATCCTAGATTTGTTTGAAGAAGAGGTGGCGGTGGTGGTGCTTTCACCGTGAGAGAGAGAAAGAGAGAGGTGATGAGGTAGTGTGGTTAAACTGTGACAGAAGCAGAGATAAATGAGAGAGAAGTCGATGCCACCATGAGAAGAGAGAGAGTTGTGGCAGTGGTGGTGGTTGTTGCTTGCGATAGGGGGCCATGGCGTTATTGGTGGTGGTGGTAGTCATTGTTGTACAAAGAGAGAGTGTATTTTTTAGAACAAGATGAAGTGAAAATGAAGGGACTTGCGAGGGTTCTGGGCAAAGGAGGGTGGTGATGGCGTTCAAGGTGGAGGAGGGTGGGGGCGGTGGTTCTAGACGAAGGAGGTTGGGTGAGCCAGTGGCTTAGTGAGAGAAAGGGGGAGAGAGAGTGTGAGAGTGAAAGTGAGAGTGAGATGAGAGAGAGAGTGTGAGAGTTAGAGAAACTAAAAGAGAGAGAGAGAGTTTGACTTAGATATTTTATATGATTTAAAAATAAATAAGGGTATAAAAGTCTTTTTACCCTTCAAAATAACAGAGTTAACGTCCATTTGGACTGCTCTGTTAAAAATGGACTGCCCATGAGACAAAATGACAACCATGGGGATTATAGGTGTAATTTTTGAAGTTTAGAGACTGTCCATGAGACATTTGGTAAACCACAGGAACCATTTGTGTAATTAACTCTAGAAATTAAGTTTCAAAAGTACTTGTCTTCTTGTATCAAACAAACACAAATATCTTACTCTTTGCATTATTCAGGCTAATTAACAAATATCATTTTCTTCATTCTCTCTACCTTCCTTTCTTAAACCCGCACCACATTAACAAATATGTCAACTTGCATATTCAACGGCTAAATTCTCTCTCTCTCTCTCTCTCTCTCTCTCTCTCTCTCTCTCTCTCTCTCTCTCTCTCTCTCTCTCTCTCTCTCTCTCTCTCTCTCTCTCTCTTCTTTTCACCCATATAGTTCCCATAACTTCTGAAGCTTTCATCGATTACATCATGCATCGAAAGCAAGAGACCGGAGAAGGAAAACTTTGGTTGGTGGTTGGCTATCATTGGCGAAAGAAATACGTTTGGAAACGGCATTAGTTAAAATAGATGATTTGAATGATAAAGCTTGAATCAAAACAAAACAAGTTAAGTAGTAGATCTTCTATTCTTCTGTATTAGCAAAGGACAGTTGATGGACGTACGGGTGCTTGCCAGTGGCGGACCCAGGATTTCTGGGGACCGGTAGCACCATATAATGCGAGAATAAAATTAAATAAGTTTGAGGGTCTGGTTCGGGTTTTTTTTCGGGTTTCCGGTTAATCGGGTCGGATTAACGAGGTTTCGGCTGTTTTTCTGGTATTTTAAGGCCAAATTTTAAAACAAAACACAATTTATATGAAGACCTGTTAACTAAAATGTTATTTTAAAGGTAAATTAAAGTATTTTAAAGGTATAAACTGAAAGATTAAACTATTTCTTATCATTTTTTTTTTAAAGTTTCTTTTTTCCTTTGATTTTGGTGGCATCACTGGTGCAACCCGAAAATTTACCGGTAGCATCGTCTCAAAAAGTCAAAAATTAACACTGCGAACCGTCAAAGGACCGGTGGCGCTTGACCCCCCCCCCCCCACAAAGGGCAGGTCCGCCCCTGGTGCTTGCTACGAGAGAGAGAGAGAGAGAGAGAGAGAGAGTTGGTTGTTGACTATGGTGTTAGGGGATGGAGCTGAGATAGATAGACAAGTTTGTTGCGACTAGAGGTGAGTGTGGGTACCGAAATACCGAACCCGAACCAGTACCGAGTTAGATTAATTGGTGCAGTACTTGGTACTTAAAATATTGCTAAATTGAATTTGATATTCAGGACTAGTATCAAACCTATTAGGTAAAATAGGTACTCGGTACCAGTACCATATATTAATACTCGTAAAGGTATTCGGTTGCGCATTTGGACCAAATTCGGTTGTACCGGTACGGGTCGGTACACGTCTGACCCATGTTCACCCCTAGTTGCGATGATAAAGCAGAAGGAATGATGGGTGTTTATTTACGGAATTTCTAATTTTGTTTAATTTTGATCTGCTGACCAAATCAAAGAACAATTCCTAAAACTTGTTCCCGTAAATAACCTAAAAGGAGTTGAAAAACCCCCCAATAGAATATTAAAAATAGCACGATGAAAGACTAGTGGTTTTAGGTAAGGAAAAAGTCTCTAAAAGAATATTTGATTGTCTTTTCTCTGTTTTTTTATGGATTATTCCATTTCAAACAGAATGGTTATAACAAAGATAATTACAATATAAGTATTTTCTTTAATTATAGATAAACTTAATTTTATCTTCTTCATTTGTGTTCTTTTTTGGTTCTAGTTATAAATTCACTTGACATTATTATTTTTTAAGATGGCTAAATTAAACTTAATATATTAAACCAAGAAACTTTTATAGTTATAATTTCTAAATAGATAATAACTACCTTTGTTGAGTATTTTGTTTGATTGTAGTTTTAGTTTTCTAGTATATCGATATTGTTAGTGTTAGGGTGATTATTTGGGTTTAATTTTGGGCTTCTGTTTTGAATTCCGGTTTTGAGTTTGATGGTGGGTTACTGGGTTAAGACGTTTATGTGATTATATAACCGTGATAAATGTATTTTTTTTAATATTTGTTTGTACTTATGATTGAACTTCAGTATTACAATTAGATTAAATGTCTGTGTGATATATAGTTGATTTAAAAGATAATAGATATTAAACATTTATAAAAACGTATTCAATAATAATAAAACGGGAATTATATGAGAATTACAAAAATGACGACGTATGACATCAACACTCTAACCAGCGGTGGAAACATCGACACGAGTGGGAGGACAGACTTAGTGGTATCATGATATGAATAAACGTGATTTTATTTTTTATATAAGTCATCAATCATTATTGTTATTATTAAGGGTAATAAAGTTACACGTTATTGGTTATAATTAAAAAGGAATTTAAAATGATTATAAAATACTTTGGAACAATAAAATTAATAATTAGGTTAAATATGATATTTTGAAATATTATAAAGGGTAAATATGATATTTATAAATTAAGGTGAATAAATATGATTTTATATGATTTAATAAGGGCATATATATATGAAGTTTTCTCTAATAATTTTGACTCTAAAAAGTCAAATTGTTTTTTGATCTTAAGTAAATTAATGGTTAAGATTAAATATTTTTGTAAACGAATGATTTAGATCGTTTAATAAATTTTATTAAATTAGTCTTTTATTATATTAGATTAGATAGGTTATTTTTTAAAATTGATGAAAGTAATATATAATCATTTTACAAGAGTATTTAAACTACAATGGTTTTTATCATCTTTAATTAGTGTTAGATGATAAATTAAGATTTGCTAAAGTTATCGAATGAAAAAAAGAAAGAAAGTGTGGGTTGATTTATTCTATGGAAGAAGGGTTTCAATAATTTTATATTAATATCCTTTAATTTAATCAGCAGCAGGCAAACAAAACTCTTGTCACCAACAAACGAAAATGACCAAATAGAGCACGAACGCTATCTTACCACTTTGACTTTGATTTCATAATGTTTGACCAATTACTCATTCTGGAATTTTGAGAGGTAAAACTTCTTTTTTTAACGCTAAACATATATATTTTCTAATTTAAATTTTAAATCTATATTATTTTTGTTTACAAAAAGTCTTGAACTCACAAGCCGACGAGACACTAAACATCATATATTCATATGCCATTAGATTATAAACCATAAGGACGCTCCACATATTGTGATCGAGTGTAAATTAATGCCATATATAATTTCTATATTGTACAAACATATACATACATATGCAAAAATAAAGTCGATATAGTTACATATGTTTTTTTATTGATAATATATATACTACGTAGTTAATTAACATGTAGGAAACAGGTATTAAGTATCATTCAATAATCGAAGCAATAATTAACTCTAGCTTGATGTATGATATACGACAGAGAAACAAGAGCAACAAGATATGTATGAATGAAATTGTTTATTGTATTGATTTAGGGTTTATAAATTTGTATTTACGATATTCGCACAAAATACCGTAAACTATAACTAATATATTAAACACAACTTAGAGAAATAACATAGCCCACCTACCTTGTCTAATAACACACTTATTATATCGTGTATCGTGTATATATAATATAATATAATTAAATTAAATACGCTAGCTGCAAAAAGATGGATCGAAATTTTTCTTAATTTCACATTTGAGATAAGAATGTGGCCATGTTCTCACGAGGTTGACACTTGGCCACCAAAGGTGTAGCTCTTGGCATAGTCAGTCCCTTTCCTTCCGTCATGTCAATCATCTCCTCCCCGATTCTTTCCCAGTCGAAGCATTGAATCAGCGTACCCATCGCCAACCCCACCATTCGAATCGCCAAGTTTTCTGCTGGACACCTCCTCCTTCCCGACCCAAATGGCATTAGCCTATACCCATCTCTCCAACCTTCCAACCCTACGAATCTCTCCGGCTTAAACTTCTTCGGTTCTTCCCAGTTGTTTGGGTCGTTTTGCATCGCCCATAAGTTCATTAATAGCATCGTCCCACTTGGGACATGGAACCCTCCGACTGTGCAATCCTTGGAAGACTCGTGAAACACGAGGGGACCTGGTGGGTACATTCGCATAGTCTCGTTTATTATGGATCGTAGATAAGGAAGATGTGGTATGTCGGATTCGTTAATGAGACGATCTTCGCCTACGTAACTATATATCTCGGCTTGTGCTTTCTTTAGAGTTTCAGGATTGTTTAACAAAAGTGATAACATCCATTCCATTGTTCCACTTGATGTATCAGTCCCTGCTGACAATAGTACCTAACACAAGAAAGTTTCCAACGTAACTATAAAAATAGAAAAATTAAACCATAACATTAATTAATATTAAAAATTTAATAATATATATACCTGCATTAACCCTTTGATGATTTCATCCTTATAATATTCATCTTCTGTTTCTTGCAACTTCAGCAAAACTTCGATCAAGGTCTTGTGTTCCTTCTCTCTGCCGCCACCGTACTCCGCCCCTGCCGCCGCCGCCATCTTTAATCTGTGCTCTTCTAGCAAACCTTGCATAAACTCGTCTCTTTTGTCCTTCAACGCCATCATTCTCTTCTCCAACCGTCGTCCTCCCATCCACTTCCACCAGGGCAAATAATCCGACACATTCGTGGTCTCCATCAACAGAAAAGACTCCTTAACAATCTCTTTAAACCGGTGTCCCTCCTCCACATCCACCACGGAATCATCATAATACCTCTTCCCGGCGATCATCATCATCATCACGTTCAACATGAGTTCAAAAAACATAGACTTCATCTCCACCACCCCATCACTCACCGCTCTTCGGTACACCTTTTTAGCCAACAGCAGCACCTCCTCCGCACGAACCGAGTTAAGGGTTTGTAAACGGTGAGTAGAGAAAAGCTCAAGGGAAGCAATACGGCGGAGATTACGCCAGTGATCGCCGTAGCTTGACCAAGAAAGGGTGGTGTAGTTATAGCCAAGGTGCTTTCCTGCAAGCAAAAGAGGACGGTTGGCAAAGACGACGTCGTTTGTGGTGAGACATTCCTCGACGGCCGCAGGGGAGGAAACCAGTAAAGCCCGGCGGGTTCCGAAGTGGAGCATGAGAATAGGGCCATGGCGGTGCGAGAGTCTGGCTAAGGCTCGGTAAAGAGGGCTCTTGACCAAGTAAAGATGACCGATTATGGGTAAGGATGGGAAGGGGATTGGTGGTAGATTTCTCTTCTTGGCGAGGATAATTTTGGCAATCCATATTGCGGTAATTATGATGGAGAGAATCGCATAAAACATCTTCATTTTGTTCTTTTGATTTGGTTGGATATATCAATGGATAACAACGCGCGTATTAATTTATAGAGGAAGGTTCAATTCGGCGATCGAGTATAGCTAATTGGTTCTACGTGTTGACTTATATACGAAAGTAATGAATCTTAATTAATTAAAGAGCATTTTGATGTCTTGCATGTGGCCACTATACATCTTAATTACGCTATATATAATATTCATACTTTAATTCTATGTCAACTATTTCATCACTGATACCTTTTCTGAATCCTTTCTATTTTTTCATACTATTTTAAGCTATTATATTATATTATCATAAATAACAAACCCTTTATTTTTTATATGAATAAGTACAAATATTTGTTGAATTATAATATTATTATTTGAAGAAAAGATGTGCGATGTAATTTTATAGTATTATATTTTTCACAACTAGCTTTTAAAGAATAAGTTTTATTTGGAAAAAAACTTGTTTGGTTTCAAAACCTTGGGGACTTTTTTTTTTTAAAGAGCTTTAGTATAGAAAGCTAATTCAAATAGTTTTTTAAAAGCCACTTAGGTTGTAGTCTAGTGGTAAGCACTAATTATTTTAGTGTGATGCCCTATTAACCAAAGGTCAGGGGTTCAAGTGGGCAAAAAGGTGTAGATTTAGAAGCTTTTATAAAATTGTTATCAAAAGTTAATTGTAATTTTTAACAACACAAATTAGATAAATAATCTTCGGTTATATTTATTTCTTATTTAAAGTTTTTTTTCACTCTTTTATATCATTTTACTTTTTTAAAGTATAGCTATTTTGACAAACATAATCTTGTACATATAAAAACTCCAGCTTAAGCAAGAGATCCAATTACAACTTCAACGAGTAGCTAGTTACGTCAAATTATATATTTTTTATCTAAATTTTGTATTAAAATTGATAAAACAAAAAATTGGTACCCAACCATATTGATAGTTTACCCTTGATATCATTGACCATTTTATACACAATATTCCTTATTTACACAGTTATACTAGTACTGTTACTTGAGCGATGAGGCAAGGTAAATTATGTTTAGAGTTAATTACAAAGATGGTCCCTGTGCTTTGCGTAAAATTTCACATTCACTCCTTTAAAATCGAAAATTACACTGGCGGTCCTTATGGTTGACGTTTTGTTTCACTTTTGGTCCTTTAGACTAACTGGTGTTATCTTTGACCGTTAGTCAAAGGGCATTTTTGTCTTTTCATATATTATTCTTGTTTCCAAACACAATTTACCTATTAAAATCAGATCCAAACATTCTTTTCCTTATACCTTGTTACCAAACACTTTCCTCCTTATATAACCCCCCCTCTCTTCTATCTTCTCTCCAGTTTCTCTCTAACAAAGAACATCACCACCGCCATCTTTATATTGCCGGCCAACACCAGCGCCACCCTAGGGCCGCCGGTCACCACCATTGTAAAACTACCACCTCACGTCTTCGATCACCACCTCACTGTTTCACGCTCTGAACCTAACATTTTACACACCGCTGACCAAGAAACAAACAACGCCGGTACAAGTCGTGGAACCTTCCGATTTTTCCCGCTCACGCCGGCTTAGAAAACCCTAGTTCCAGATCTACACCGCCACATAGTTCCAGATCTAATCCAGTCTTTGGTAGTCTTCTTAAAAGGTTATTCATGACGGCGAACTACAAACAGATTAGGGTTTTCAACTTTTGATTTCGCATGTTCAGATTAGGGTTTTCATCTTCTTTTACTCTTTTTTTCTTTTTCAGATTAGGGTTTTCTTTTTTCAGATTAGGGCTTTCTTTTTACCATCTTCTTGTTCAGATTCGTGATAGATAGTGGTGGCAGACAGTGGTGTAGGTGGTGCCAGGGTTTTAATTCGTGATTGTGGAGATGTTCAAATCTGGTTTAGATTCGTGGGTTGGATTTTTTTCAGATTCGTGGTTTGTTCTTAATGGTGGTTTTAGACTACGGTGTGGGTGGTGGCAGATAGTGGTGGCAGACAGTGGTGTAGGTGGTGGCAGACGGTTGTGTGGTGGTGGTTTTAGGTGATCGGTGGTGGTGGTTTTAAGTGGTCGGTGGTGGTGATTAATCAAGTGTTGGTGATGAACCAAATATGTAATTTTTTCTTATTATTAACATTTGTTATATTATTTTAATATTAATTAATAATATTTAAATAAATAAAAATCAAATAATGAAAATAGGTGTTTGGTAAAAGGATAAGATGGAAAAAGACGAAAATACCCTTCATCTACCCTTTGACTAACAGTCAACTTTAACACCAGTTAGTCTAAAGGACTAAAAGTGAAACAAAACGTCAACCATAAGGACCGTCAGTGTAATTTTCGATTTTAAAGGACTGAATGTGAAATTTTGCGCAAACCACAGGGACCATCTTTGTAATTAACTCTTATGTTTATTTATGTAAAATGTCAATTTATATATCGCTTGTTAACCGGCTTAAAGTTATAAGATGTGGTTATTAATAACATGTGAACTTTATATAAATTTAAAAGTAATTGAGCATGTAAGATTGAAAAATGAAATCAAGTTTTTTTATATGATTAAATTTTTGTTTCTTAATAAGTTTAGTTTGCTAATTAATAAACCATACAACATTTTCTCTCATCATAAATTTAAGACTTCTTAATTTTTAATCAATACTACATCCTAATCATCGATTTTATCTAGATTAATCACATCCATCCAATTATTAACCTTTTAAACATGATTGATATTATCTAATATATGAGGCTAATAATTCATTTAATTTCATGCTTTAAAAACATATTAAATTTTATAACTTTTTAATACTTTTAAACTAAATTATCATCTTAGAGAATCAAGATAAGAATTACTAAAGACGATTTATATAAGTTTTTGTTAAGATTAGATATACAACACCAATTTTAATGTAAACATATAATGTGGTTCTTTATTCTATGTTTGTCGGAGGCAGAGAGGGGATCGAGGTAGTGACGATGGTGGTTGTATTACGATGATCTCGGAAGACGGTGATATAGTCGTTGGGTTTAATAGGAAAGAGTTGGTATTATTTTATTATTTTTATTTATTTAATACTAACTAATAATCGATAATTAACAATTAAAACTCAAAATAGAAGAATAAACTAAAGAAAATGGTAGTTTGGTCTTCTCAAGTGACAGGAAATCATATATGAAACAAAATACAGATAATAGGGATTCCAGTGTATAAATGAAGTTCAAGACTAAGAATGTAAATGTGACAAAACGAAGGGACTAAACAAGTATTTACCTAAGTTTTTAAGAGCAACCCTTTTTAATCTTCAAATTTCAAACATCTAAAATCGTTTTATTTGTACGATCTCATATTGCTTTAAAGTAATATGTATAAATAATAGTACTACACGATTAAATTTAAAACGTGATGAATGGTCCCACATTTATTACTTCAAATTCATTGTAACATTATTTATTACTTCAAATTCATTGTAACATTATTTATTACAGTCAGACACCATTTATAACTGTCATTATCTCATCCGTGGTATCCATTGCTAGCCGCAACAAAAAATCGCGACCATACAATCTTACTCTCTTCTTAAATGTCGCCGCATTGCGTAGGCACCCTACTAGTAGTTAGAATTAGAGGTGAATAGAAAAACCGGAATCGGACTAAAAACCAGCACTACAAAAAAGATATTGATTATCCGCACTTTTTTATCAATATTAATACACTTAAACCGTGTAAATTTACGATCAAGCGTGGAAAATTTGGGTATTACTAATTTCTACCAAATGTTTACATTTGAAAGTGTAAAAATTAAAGTAATAAACAACATTTATTAGTGCGAACAAATTATCTATATTTTCACATTTCTAAGCGTGAAAATTTTTAAATAAATAATTCTAGAGTTACAGAATTTCACGCTTTTAAGTGTGAACTTCTGTATTTATCTACTTATTACAAAATTCATACATTTAAAATCGTGAACTTAAAAAATCACATGTACACGTCTATAAATGTTGAGTTTTTTTTCTTTTTCTAACAATATTTATTTTTAAACTATTTCTCACAATTATAAGTGTGCTAACACTTAAAAAATTTACATGTTTTTTTATAAAGCGTGGGTAAATGACATATTTTTTTGTAGTGCAAAAAACCGAAAAAAAAAGCAAACCTCAATATATCAACCGACGGTTTTGGTTTTCATAATTTCAAAAACTGACTTTTTCTATTTGGTTTTCGTTTTTTAAATTCCAAAGACTAAAAAAACCAAACCGAAATGGTTCCAAGGGGCAATATTGTAAATACATGTTCAAAAAATCAAATACTCTATGACTTTCCCATTTATAAAGTTGTCCCCCATTTACATTAGGGTTCCACCAAAGAGGCCTCACACTGATTAGATCTTCTTTGCAGTTGTGGCTTTGTTTGGTCCTCGGACTACTCAATTGAGTTCACCAACATCACTTTATTTTGAGTTGACGAGTTTACGTCTTCTCGATTTATCCATTACCAACTTAATTTAGAAATCCATTTACAGTTGTTTATCTCGATTTTCAAGTCCTAGTTTTCTGAGTTGTATGCACTTCATTTGGAGTTAATTGTTCATCTTATTTTCAGTTATGATAATATGTTATTTATCTATTTGATTTGAGTTTTTATTTGTTTCAACTGTTGGCTATTTGAATTGCAAAGTGTATAGCTTCAGTTAGGTTGCACGCATCTTGATTTTTATAGAACTTCAATCATGTTTAATTTCATAGCTTCACAATGATGGTTGTATAGCTTTAAATCTTGACGGTTAAAATAGAAAAACTGTAAAACCAAACCATTCTAAAACCGAAAATTTTGGTTTGTTTTCGGTTTTATACAAATACCAAACGCTACTCACTGCTAGTTAGAATGTTAACTCATTACTTTTTTTAACCTTAATCTCAAATTGTCATGTCAAGGTGACACAATCAAATTTTTTAACCTATTGTTTTAACTAGAAAATACACATCTTAAGTTTTTTTTCTCCATCTCATATTTTAAATATTAGATAATTAGTGTGAGATTGTGAGTGTTTGTCAGTTATATATATATATATATATATATACACACACACACACTAGCAATGCACCCGTGCAATGTTACGGCGACAATAGTTTCTGTTTTCTAACATCTCGTTTTCAAGAATGTAATAATATATTATTCGCGCGATTTAATGTCACAAAAAAGTTTTCACCGAGCATGTTCATTTTTTTCAAATTTTCTTATATTTATATAAACTGTTTTATTAATTTTAAAAATAATTTCTTAAAAACATTAAAATAAGAAAAAAGATTTATATTTACGAAATAAGGGGAGAGAAGTTAATAAGATTTTGAAAATTATGTTGATGTGGGTGTATAATTGTGTTTGTGTAAGAGAATATGTTAGTGAAAGAGTATATTTTAAATAAATAAAGTTAAAGTAATTTAGGAGAGTGAAATAGTTAAATATTGAGTGGATGTGATTAATTTAGATAAAAAGAAATAAGGAGATCTAGTCTTAATAATTGAAGGTTGTATATTATGCATAATTGTTTGAACTACTTAAATTTAAGTAGTCTTAATAATTTGAGAAGAGAGAAATATAAATACATTATATCAAGGTTCTAAAAAACGTAAGGCGTGGCGTGGCGGCGAGGTCAAGCCTCAAGCTTTACGAGCTATGGCCAAGCCATGGCGTTTTTAAGGCGTCACTTAAGGCGGCAATTTTGTATATATTTTATAATAATATATGTCCACTCTATCATTATTAATATACAATTTACACAAATTTACACATATGAGGAGCAAAGTAACTTATACAAATTAAAAACTACAAATTTATAGAAGTTCAATACACGCGATCGTAAAATGTATATAAAAAAAACATTTTAAAAAATAATAATAATTTCTGCGCGCCACGCTTTAAAAAACTCGCCATTTGGCGCGCCTTATCGCTCCTTATCCCGCCTTGTCGTACGCCACGCCTAACCCCGCCGCCAAGGGCTGTTTCTTAACGGCGGCCTCGCGCCTCGGCGCGTTTTTTAGAACCTTGCATTATATAGTAGTAAAGATAAATATATATATATATATATATATATATATATATATATATATATATATATATATATATATATATATTTATAATATATATATATAGAGAGAGAGAGAAGAGATCGGGTATCACAACTTCTAGAGGAAAGTTTTCACTAGTTAAGGGAGAAGGGCAATATTTATTTCATTATTTTACAAATAGCTAATTATAAAAAAAAAGTATGTTTTACACTTTACAGGATAGTTTAAATTGATCAAAGATCATTTTCTAGATATACCAAATACAAATTTTCTAGAAAAGGCTGATGAATTGATTTGGTCATTTCCTTAAGGAAATTAAACCATAATCTCCATTATACATTCTTGCTATATCATATACACCTTTTCATATATTCATAAAAAAATCCTAAGATACAATAAACTTTGATAGAAAAGGCGTCATTTTGGAAAGGAACAGGAGTAAAAGTAAAACGACCAAGACCCATGAATTGCTTCTTCACAAGTTGTTTTGGAAAGAAACTTAAGTGGCCGGTTTCTTCCTAGCTTACCTCCTTTAACATTTCTCATTTCCAATGAAATTTCGTCTTCTTCTACTACTCATTAAGTCATTATATTTATATAAACTCTTTTCATAACTTTACCCAAATTCAAACCAAATGACTTATAAGTTAGCGCTATCTAATGTACTATGATTCTTACAAAATTATCGATTCAAATGCCGTTGTGTACAAAAAGTGTAGATATTGGATTAGGTTTATAAATTGTACGTATGTCTTAAGCCGTTCAAAGAAAAACGTTATCCGAATTCATAATTTATTTTATTAAAACTAACTATACGATTTTAGATTAATTGCTATTATAAATTAACGACTAAAATTCTATATGTTAATAATAAATATCTATAATCTATATACAACTTTTGGCTTTTCTACTTGCTAAACAGTTTCTACATACAAATGTATTTATGTATTTAAGTTTTATTCTTTGCGTGTACGACTTCACTAACAAAATTCGAAGAAAATAAACAACTTATGACTTCAAACCTAGCATTGCCATTTTTTTCCCAAAACTATGTATACATTGCTATCATTTCATTTTGGCTCTTTATTCTAATATACCTGATCACTATTAAAACTATAATTAAGCCATTTGCTTACTAGGTAAAATAACTAACATGCCAAATCATTACAGGGAAAAAGGCTCTCATTATATTGAATGGTCGCGGAAAGCGCGTAAGGGAAACTTTTTACCCAGAACATATCGTCGCGGAAAGGTTACCATCATTTACCAACGATAGGTTTTGCCAAAAAATCGTTTTTCAAATAAATCAAAAATAATTTAAATACTTTTTAGCAACGACATTGTTGTAGTGAAAACCTCCTTTATTGATCTTTAAATCTTATTTGATATTGTTTTAGCGACAGCAATGTCGTCACGAAAATGTTTATTAACTTCTTTTAAATTTTTATATAAATTCTACCTGTTGTTTATAGAAAACATAAAAACTAAAATTGTTTGTGTACCAGTTTTTTAAAAAAGAACCTACTTACTTACACTAACATAGTCTTACACAAAAGAATAATATATTTTTTAGAAACTATTTTAAACTAAATAAATAACAAAATATAAATAATATCCATCCGAGTCTTCTCATCCATATCATCATCGTCTTCGGTTACGTTCATTGGAGACACTACTAGAAAATTTTCAATTACCAACGGGGAAAAGCGTCGGAAAAAAGTCGGTAACGGGCATTTCTCACGAATTTCCGACCAAAAAGTTTTGTTTGAAATTTCCCCGTCGCTAATTTTTCCGACAGTTCTTACCGACGATTTTTCACATGTTACCGACAAACTATTTGTCACTATATCGTCGGAAATCAAATATTAGAATATTTACTAATTATAACTAATAATAGTTATTAAAAATATTTAAAATACAAAAAATTGCTACCGACGTAATTGCGACAATGATTAGCGACGATATACTAACGAAACTTATTTTTTAATAAAATTACAGATTATATGTATTGACGAATTACCGACGATATATACCGACAAAATTCCGACACAATGTTTCCGAAAAACTACCGACGTAACGTTACCGACGAGTTACCGACGTAACGTTACCGACGAAGTACCGACGTAACGTTACCGACGAGTTACAGACAATATTTATTTTTATAATTTTAATAAAATTAATTTAACGACGACGTTATACCGACGAATTACCAACGAGCAATTTTACCTACGAATTACCTGCGCAATTTTACCGACAAAATACCGACACAATCAATACAATTACCGACAATTTACTAATACTTTGTATTATTATTATTTATTTAAAATAAAATTTACCAACCGTTTATCAACGATTTTTCGACAAAACATAATTATTATTTTTTATTTTAAATTAACTTTATCAACGATTTACCAACCGTATATCCAATTCAATATATAATTTTTAATATAAAATATATTCCATTCACAAATTAAAGCATGCAATTGTAAATTTTATAAAATATAAAACATCAATACCATAATGTATTTCACTCACAAAGTCCTAAATAAAATGTAATAATATGTCTCAAATAGGAGGTTAATGGTCACGGGAAAGGAAACGGCGTTCGAATGCTGCTAACCTATCTTCCATTTCCTTTGTTGCCGCTTCTTGACTCAATTTGAAAGCTTCTTGGGTTGCTCGTAACTTTGCTTCACGTTCTTCATCCCGTTTACGCATCTCAGCTTCACGTTCTTCATCCCGTTTACGCATCTCAATTTCACGTTCTTCATTTCGTTTACGAAGCTCCTCTATTTCTTTTCGAAGCACGTCTTCTCGTGCTTTAGCATCTTGCCGTTCTTCATCAATTTGTTCTTTCAACAAATGCACCTACATATTATGAAAGCATATCACAACCAAATATGATTTATAAGCAAATACAACTCATTAGAATGACAAATAAGAAAACCAGGAAGACTTAATATATGTTATTAATTTTTAGACTATAGAGTTTATTACAACAAGTTTCACAAACCATTATTTAAGTACATTTCATTTAATAAAGATATAAAGGATTTCTTGATACCACATAAAGTATTTGACTATGATTTTTATTTTGACGACATCCTACTCTATATAATGTGTTGTAAACCATATTATCTAATAAAAGTGAAATAAACACATAATGATCTAACACATATTTGCAAATTCTTGGAAATAATTAATTGAAAGTTATATATAGATGTGGCAAGTGATAAACATTAATTTTACACAAATAAATTATAAAAAATATGCACACTAACCTCATTAGCAGATGCTGCACCTGATGGTACAAGAGATGACGCTGAACGAGTACTTGATTGACCCGTCACCACGTAAACAGGATCTGAAACCCCCCCAACACCAATGAATCCCCTTGTGTTTGACTTTTTTGCAACTTGTCCCCAAACATCAAAATCTCCAATTGGATGAGATGTATTATCTGACCCATACTTATCAGCCATACCCTTAAGATATTCATCCTATTAATTAAATATATAACATATATCAGATGATTAATATAATCAACTGACAAGAACTACAATATTTAACATAACAAATTTTACCAATACTCGTTTCGACTTAGAGCTAACAAATTGTGGTTCTCCTTTCCCTGCAGCTACCCCTTCGCGCGAGCTTTTTGTTATATGAAAATTCATAAAATGGTTACTCCAAGGCAACGCTTGACCTGCTTCTTTTTCCTACCATTAATGTATAAAAATGGTCGTTAAAAATATATAAGTTCCAAGACATTGTAAAAGTGACTCATATTTAAAAATTTAAAGATAGAATAATATATTACCCGTCTCAGCTTAGTAACAAGAAAGCTCACAGATCCTGTGGTATGCTTACCGATTGACCCATCCACCAATGCCTCTTTGTTTTTTGCATTAACTCGTGAGAGTTTTTTCCACTTATCGTTGTTCCACTATATTAAAAGTCAAAACAAAAATTTTAAATACTCCTAATTAGGATAAAATTAATTAGATACATAATAAATTAAGACAAGTTAAATTGACTAACCATTTATCAGCATTACATACCTTCTGAATCATTTGGATCCAATGTTCCTCCTTTATCCATGTTGGACAATATATCCGCCTCAACATCAAAGCCTGCTTCTTTTGCCTTTGTAATTGCTTTTTTTCTTTCTCTGTGTATTTGATCCTTTACTCGTGCTTTCATTATTTCTTCCCATGCTTTTAAAACACTAGCATCTGCTTCAATGTCCCATTAAAAATGTTGTTATACATACAAACATTTAACTGTTAGTGCATTGCTAGATAAAATTATGTGTTGGTATGTTAACTTATAATTTAAAACCTTGAAACGATCAAAAAGTTTCTTGCGAGAATCGTGTGGTATGTGTTTCCATGAAGTCCACGGACCCTCAAACATGGTATGCAATATGCGAGTAATTTCTCTAGGAGGGTTGATGCTAACGAACCTACATAATTAAACAATTTAACACAATTAGTATTTTTCCTATCTAATATTTTTATAGAAGAAAATTTCATTATATATGCGTACTGATTTGCTTGAACTTCAATCCACTCCCTGTTTGGTGGAAGAATTGGGGTCTGCTCGATGACATTCGAAACATTAATAGCTTGTGGTGACTGCGGTCTCTGTGGTGACTCTATGCCAAAGTCATAAGCATCATCATCACCAGAATCAATATCGTACTCGAGAAACCGTGGAACAGAAGTACTAGGCATTGATACTCCACCAGATATGTGTGCATTGTAGGTACCTCTACCTGCACCATGAGTCCCTCTACCTGCACCATGATTCCCTCTACCTGCACCCACGGTACCCCTCCCTATACTCTGAGTACCTCTTCCTGCACCCTCGGTACCTCTACCTAAACTATGGGTACCTCTACCTGTACCCTCAGGACCTCTCAGAATTTCACCTCCTCTACCTCTACTACGTACCATGATAACTAAAAAAAATGTGATTAGTAAGAAGTATGCTCTTAAAACAAGATCCATATACAAATTACAATAAATAAACATGTATTGAGTCTACGAGTAGAATCATAAAAGTAGCACCTGCACCTATAGGCGAGTAGTCACCTGCATAACAAAAAAAGTAAGAATTAATTAGTTAAAGATATATATCATTATAGTATTTTTTTTGATTTATTTCATATCTTAAATTAAAAATTATAAATTCAAAATTCAAAACTAATTACATTTCATCTGAAGAATGATCAGACAAATTCAATTCAGATTCTTCATTTGTATCCTCATCGTCATCTACATCTTCAAACTCTTCTTCTTCATCACTATCATAAATAGAAGCATCCTCTACATATGCATTTTCACCAACTTCTTGCATTTCATCTTGTGAGACAAGACCTACAGGATGCACCATCATACCTGGTTGTGTTCGATGATCATAGTGCCAAGTCATCTCTTTAGCCGTTTTTTTTTTACATGAAAAGCCTTTGAAGTCTTTGTGTAATTGGCATGTACGTCAAGACCAAGTTAGGGGTCTTTCGCCCAGCATTCTTGTAACGCGATTCCCCGCACACGAAACAGTTGCTCAAACCATCATGTTCCTTGTAGAACAATATGCAATGGTTTTTGCAAGCATGGATCTTAATACTTGGTAGACGGAGTTTCTTCAAACTCTTTTTTGTCTCATAGAAGTTCACAGATAGTTTATCATCATCGGGTAACATATCTTTAAATATGGAAAGTATTTTATTATATGTCGTCTCAGGTACATTACATTCAGACTTCCAGCTCAAGAGTCTCGATGCGGCTTCTAACTTTGACCACTTTTGACATCCAACATATAAAGGTTCATCGGCATCTTGTAACATGTCATAAAATCCCTTTGCATCTGGATTTGGGTCTTGTTCCTCCCAAGTATTATCGTGACTAGTGTAATTAAAGTCACTAGGACCCATTGCATCTATTACCATTTGAGTGCAACCATCAACCTCATCGTCATAATCTCCCCCATGATTAAGAGATTGACCCACATGTTGAATATGGTTGCTAGTTTCACCATGGTTATACCAAGTTGTATAACTAGGCATAAAACCTTTTGACATCACATGAGTTCTAACATCATCCCTAGTTCTGTAATGAGTATTTCGACATATGGAGCAAGGACATTTGATACATAGTTCTAAGACACCTTGAACATGTCTTTTATCAACAAATCTCGTGTTGGAATAAGCAAAATCTAAGAACTCATCTAATTTGTGGCAGAAATCAAGAGAAAGGAATCCACTGGAATCGGTCATCTTATACATCCATCCTCTATTGTTATTCATCGCCATATTTAGTGTTCTTTCTGCACTCTACAAATAATATTGGGTTTAGAAATTAAATTTAGGTTTGTTGATTAAATCCAATTTTCTACGTCTTTCTTTGAATTTAGCAGTAAGATTTTATATCTATATGAGAAGGGTTTTAATGCAAATAAGATTACAAGGACCAAGTATATTGATTGTTAAATAGTTGAAATGTATTTTTGGACTTTAATCAGTGATATATATATAAGGTTTTGAAAATGATTATGAATTGTTAATAGGCTGTCAAGAAAGGGGGCAACAGCTAAAATGTTGGCTCTTAAGTTATCGATGGGTATAAGTATAATAAACATGTACATGTAATGTAGTTTTGAGAAATGATGGCTATCATTCATGAATTAAGAGGTGAAAGTGATTCAATGTAAAAAAATCATGTTAGGAAACATGACCCAACTTCTACTTGTTTTCATATAAATGTGTGAATTCGGGTTATAAAATTTAATGGCTCAAGGTCATAAAATGCTAAGAAGTTAGCGGTGCAGTAGGAGAACTTGAGAAGGTTGTTTAGTATTTCTAATAGCCCTTTTTATATTCAAGTTTGAGATGGATGTATTACAATAAATTAACTTTAGCATTCTTCTGTTCGTATTTATATGATATAGTTTTATCTTTCAAAATCTTAAACTTTATATTTGTATGTTCCTCAATAGCCAAAATGCAGCTCTTTCACTTTGAGTTAAAGCCTTTTGTTTTTTATTAAAATCTAAAGTCCAAGTGGGTTGCGGGTTTGCTTTTGCCAAGATATTAATACTATCTTTTTTCATTTGTTATGTGATTCTGTGTATAATTTCTGAACATGTAAAAAGTTTTATATATCACAGAGGTACTGATTTTGACCATAAAAAAGGTTATACTAGTAAACCTTCTTTAGCACTACATACAATAGACATCATTTATTCATCATTTATTTTGAAGAGAACAGTACACATAATCATTTTTGTAGTCATATTATATAATTCAATTGAGTTTAGCTTGATTGATTTATAATCAGGTCAACATAGACTTTATGGTGATAACAGGAAGACTTTAATAGTTTAATTATAGGAGCGTAAGTACTTACAAGGTTACGTAACAATGACAGTTTATTGATACTACCAAGTGATGGGTATATTGATTTTATGCATGATTATTTACTCTCCTCCTATGAATTAAAGAACTAAAGATTACCTGTATAATGAAACTATTTTGTCATAACAAACTAGATCGATAAAGAAGGTAAAATACAATACCTGTGAAGCAAGTAATTGAAGTATACGGAGACGATCAGTGAAACAGGGCTCGAGTGGCACGGTGCTCTACCAGCCGCTGTATATTACGGCAACCGAAGGCTCCGAGATGGTGAACGGCGGAACAGCAGAGCTAGGGCTTTAATCGGTAACTACGGAGCGGTTTCTGGGATTAGTCGATTAGTTAGGGAAACAAAATATGATATAAAAAAACTGGGATTATGGATAAAACATTGGAGGGAAACCAAATTTTGGGGGGGAATTAAATAGCGTCGGAAACCCGACTAAATACCCACCGTAATTCTTGTATATTTCATGTAATATATAGTGATTTATTGTTTTTACAATTAAAATATTAAGAAATCTCTAAAATATATTTAAGAATTTAATATCGTATAATAATATTAAAACTTTCATCAAATAATGTTATCTTAAAATATATTTTGCAAGATATTTAGTAATTCATTTTCAATATTTTATACATTAAGTATATATCTTTTTAAGAAAAATACAATTAATTTGAAAAAAGTATATACAGTTTCGGTATCTAGTTTTACTACCTGATATAACACTTACGAAATACTATAAATGAAATTAAGAGTGTGGAGGAATGTCACCACTTTTTGATAAGTAAGTAGTAAGGGCTTATTGGAATTATCGATTGCTGATGTGATATCATAATGGTTTGATGAAGGTTTTCAAAGAAAGAGAATAACATCTATTACGGTGAGGCTGAATGAAGAAAACACGGTATGAGATTGAGATTTTCTTAAAATTAGTATTTTTTTTCATTACAAAACATTAATTCAAATATATTATTCATAATAAAATAAATTTATATGGGGTAGGGCGGGTACCTTCGTGTAGTCGCACATGTAGAGAACGTGACTCGACCCGCTACTCAGCTTGTATCCTTACTTTTGGATTTTTTTGGGTCATGGGTTGCTCTGGTATCTGTTTTTTCGGTTTTAAGTCATCTTCAGTTCTTTGGTTTTTTGGTTTTTCTTATCACCCTAGTCTTACTTGGCTGGGCATAATGTAAAGGTTATAAGATACATACATACATAAATACACACACATACATACATACATATATACATACATACATACACACATACATACATGCACACATACATACATACATACATACATACATACATACATATATACATACACATACATACATACATACATACATACATACATACATACATACATACATACATGCATACATGCATACATTACATTACATACATACATACATACATACATAAGCAAATTAGGTAATTATAAATGATACATTAAGTCTATGAACTATCTCAGTCACGTTAAACATATTATTTTAAATGATTGAAGTATCTTTATAAGTTGTAATATCTATTTTCCTAAATTGTTTTATAAAAGCGTCGATATTTCATTGTAAATTCTGACGTATTCCGACGAAAATCTTAATAAATTACAAAATAACATTGACAGATGTATATAATTGTTTTACTAAACTATTTTATACAAATCGTCAGAATTTTATTAAAAATTCAGATGATTTAAATATTAAATTATTTAAATTAGTATCTTAATTGCCTTTTTATAAAGTATCGTTATACGATCGAAATTTCCTTCTACTTTCTAACATAAATTGTAATACATGATAATAAATAAGGTATTGCATTAATATAATTCTTTTTTAAATTACATTTAGATAAAGTGTCGCTATCTAATGAAATTTCTGACGATTTTCTAACTAAAACTATAATACGTAATAAAATATAAAGTATTTCATTTATTTAATTGCTTTCTAAACTACATTTAGACAAAACGTCGATATATTGTCGGAATTTCCAACAATTTTCCAATGGTAACTATTTAATTGTTTTTTTAACTATTTTATAAAAATCGTCGGTATTTCGTTGAAAATGCTGACAATTTTCCGATGAATTCATATTTGGTTATTAAGTATCAAATATTAGATTTAATAAACTAGTTTATGAGTTACCTTTTTATAAAGCGTCGCTATATGGTCGGAAATTCCGATGATTTTCTAACGAAAATTGTAAAACATTATAAAATATAAAGCATTAAATTCATTTAATTATTTTCTAAATTACATTTAGATAAAACGTCGATATTTCGTTGGAAATTCCGACATTTTTCCAACATTATTCATATATAATTATTAAATATCAAATATTAAATTTATTAAATTGGTGTCTCAGTTACGGTTATACAAAGTGTCACTATGTGGTTGGAATTTTCGACGATTTTCTAACGAAAATTATAATACATTATATAATATAAACTGTTGAAGTTATTTAATTGTTTTCTATATTATATTCTGACATTTTGTCGATATATCGTCGGAATTTTTCACGATTTTCTGACGAAAACTTAAATAAATAATTAAATATTAATTATTGAATTTAATTAATTATTTTCGAAAATATTTTATATTAAACGTCGCTATATCGTAGGAATTTTCGATGATTTTCCGACGAAAATGATAGTAATTATTTAATTTATCACGTTTAATGTTTCAGTCGGTATTGTGTTGGTAAATTGTAAATAAATAGCTACGATTTTATAACAAATCTAATAGTGTAGCAATAATGTTGCAAAAGAGTTACTAAAAGGTCGGTAGTGGTATTGCTGGTTTTAAGTTATTTCTGTCGGAATAGTGTCGCAAATTAGTCGTAATTTCCGACGGTTTTGTGTAGTCGGAAATTTTTGGTCGGAAATAAACAATATTCTAGTAGTGAGAAGAAATCGGTTGACAGTCGGGAATATCGATGTTAGCTCGTTTTAGTGCATCAAAAAATATTCCAAAAGTAGCATTGTTTCTGGCATCATGATGACGCGTCATTTCATCCACTTCACTTTGTGTATAAACTCTCTTTTTCAGTGGTTGGTAACTTGGAATAGATGCAATAGCGGTTAACCTTCTGCCCCGTCCACGATTATGCCCCCCGACGTTCACCTAAAACTTGTGAAAGTATTTGCTCCTCCGTCATGGGATTTGAACTTCTGGCTTAACTTTGCCGAAGTTGCTCCATTTGTTCTTGTGTAATTATAAAAGTTCAAATTGTTATCATTGGTAACGTGTTATATATGATATAAAGTTTCAATACCATAACGATTGTAAAATGGATAATCCATAATTTTATCTGTGTTTAAAATTCACATATGATATTTAGTCAACTGCATGGGTTTAGAATATTAAAGACATAAATATAACAATAATCATAAACTAAATAATTTTCTAAACATGCTTTTTTTCATTACTAATATAAAAGGAAAACCATACCTAAAATATGGTTTTGAGAGTCGGGAATTTCGCCGCACCATAACTAATAAAAACGACAATGTTATCTATAAAATAATCAAACAAACACTAATTTATGTTAAAACACTAACCTTTATATGTTGATTTCGACTGGAATTCAAGAGCTCGCTAGAAATAATGGAGTTCTCGCCGGAATAATGACCTTGTTGACAAGCAAAGCAAAGATGGTAACCCACAAGCCTTAGTTGTGTAACGGACGTGGTTTTTAAAAATTGAGATTTACAAAAAAAAAAAACTTTTCTCTCAATCAAATTTATCGCAACGGAAGACTTTAAAACATCTTAATAAAACAGTTTAATCATTTTAACTATACATCAAATCAAAAACCACCGTTACTTCAAAATCACATCTTTGTTTAGGAGAGACCAAACCATTACACAACTACAAGTCGGTTTCATAATCATCATAAATATAAATAAACTACCCATTGGCACCCATCTCACAAGGTCACACACCTAAGCAACCTACACGAGCACAAGTCATATTTCAAAGAAACAAGTGTCAGTTTTCGCTTCGTGAGTCAGCTTAGTTAACACCATAAAATCATCATACTAAAACATTCATAAAACTTGTTCAGGTTTAAGATAATAAATCTCAACCCACAACTTGACCCACCTGCATACATCATAAATCCCCGCATGGTCAACTAATTAACATCGCAAGCTTCGATAAATACATCATAAAACATCATTTTCATCTTTTACATCATTATCATCTCATGCATCATTGTAACACCGCTATTTTTTAGATGAATTTACTGCGGAAGCATTTATAATATATGTACAAACATGTTTACATAAGTGTTATAAATACATAATAAACATACAATCATCAAAAGATCAGTGTCTCAAAACAATGTTACATAGTTATACAAATGGCTCTTCGGTTCAAATATATTGGAGTGGCGGTCAAACAATCCCAAAACGATCACCAACTCCTAGCTCAACAGCTGAACTTACTACAACCTGCAAAATGGAGTTTAAGGTGAGGGATTAACTCAAAGCTAAGTGAATAGAAGTTTAACCAACGAATAGCACCAGCTATAACAATAATGATATAACAACATCAAATAAACAAGCAACACAGCAAAGGTTTACCGATAGCCTATTCGTTAAATTCACAAAGTAATACCCTTATGTTGCAACGAATGCATCACATGCTCTAATACTGATTAGCCGATAGCAAATAAGCCTAGCCCTTAGTCAATTTTCAGTCTAAGCTTTTTTCTTGGAGAGCTTCCGCTCTTTTAGTAGCTGGGAGAATGGTTCTCTGCAAATCTGTTCTTGGGACTAAAGGCACTTACCTTTTTATATTATATAAGGCTCTTGAAACAGTTTTGTCTAAATTTGAAAGTTTGAGATGTAGTTTCTTTTGGGATGGCTCGTTTAACTCCCAAGTGATTGATCATCTTGATTGTAAAAAGAGCAGGATGTGGCATTTTGCTAATATTAGTAAATCAACTCAATGTGCAAATATTGACTTGAGGTCTCTATTTGTTAATAGGCGATACGGTTCTCATACCATGGTCTTGGAAGTTAAATTTCTCGGGTATTTTTTCAGTAAGTTCTTTAATACATTTGATTGATGATTCCTTTTGGCTAACTCATGAGGTTTACAAACGGTTTGGCTCAAGTCCTTGTTGCGTCTTTTGTGGATTTGGGCAAGAATTTCAGGACCACTTATTTTTTGGTGTCCATTGGCGTCTCTACTTTTAAAGAAAATCAATAATTGGTGGAGTTTAAGCTCTTCTTGTCCAAGGTCAATTAATAGTCTGTTGCAATGGGGATTTACCGCTGAGCTCAAAGGTAAGCAGATTCAGGGAGGTTCAATATAGTTCTTTTCACCTTTTGTTGGATTATTTGAGACTATAAGAATAATAAAGTTTACAATTCGAAACTGATGTCCTTTGTTTTTCTCTACAACCAATTGCGAAATCTATCCTTCTTTTGACTTAATGTAAGGAGAAAGTTGGGAGGAAATTAGTTTGGATTAATTGGTGCTGTAATCAAAGGTTGGAGTGTCTTTTATAATTTTCTTTTTCTGTTTTTGTTTTATTTTCTAGCTTCTTCCTAAAAAATTTAATAAGATATCTTCTTTAGTTAAAAAATAAATCTACCTCTTAACATCTCTAGGTAACAAGATGAAGTGGTAAAAAGGAAGTAGAAATCCTTTTTACCATTTAACCCATTTTTTCGGATAGCATGATTACTTTTTGACAGCAATTTAGAAGGGGCATTAATGGAGCACTTTCTGATATTTGACTAATTATATCATAAAATTGAATTGAAAAATGAGATCCAAGACAGTATTAATATCTAAAATTAACATTTGATTTTTTAAACGATTTTTAAATCTATTTTAAATTTATACATAGTGGCTGGTAGGTTTTGAATCTATAATCTTAGACTATGAGACAAACCAAACCTAAAATTAACATGCAAATTAAAATACATTCAAATTCAATACAAAGTATAAGAATATTGAATTAATTAAACTAGAAGGCCAATTAAGTTTCCGCATGAAAAATCAGTATATAACGTACGATTTGGTTTTACGACCCAAATTAGTAACCACTCAATATATAAATCGGTCTTGTTAAATAAAATAAAATATTCAATAATTAATTAAGGGTCTCTTCTTTCCTTCTTTCCTTCTTTCCTTGTTATTGTTTGTTATAATTATATAAAAATGAAAGTGAATAATTTGATTTTAATTTAATTTTCTGGGGAAATGAAGAAGTAGAATAATATAAAATATAATATATTATAGATGCAGCCGTCAAGCAAGACTGTTTGGTGGCCAGGGGATATCAATTGGACCGACGACGACGAATTCCGAAATGCCAATCAACTTCATTTCAACACCATAAACCTGTCAATACGTAACCCACAAGTCTTTTCAACTGATCGATCGACCGAGGAAATATACTAATTTAATTATATTGTATGCATATCTTTAATATATATTAAAAGAAAATGGTTTCTCTCTCTTCCAAAAAAATCTCCACCAATCACAACTCTTGATTTTAAAAAAAAAATTAAAAAAATCGAGATGATGATGGCCAAAAATCCTTAAGTCTTGAAAGGGGGGCATTGTGAAAATTCTAAGGGGGTTTTATAAAATATGTTAAGGGTTTTTATGAAAATGTGAGGGTGTTTTATAAAAATTGTATATTAATATAATTAATTATAGGTTGGTTATAAAATATGTTTAATAAATTATTATATAATTTGTTTAGAGAAATAATAATTATATATTTGCGACCGTCTCATTTTTATTTACGTTCTGGTATAAATTTTATTGTAATATGACACTTTTTTTAAAGTAGTATATTTTTAATTGTTTGTTATCCATTAATAGTAGTGGGTAAGTTATTCATAAAACAATTTATATCTTTTTTATATTTATTCTATCTACGTATAATAGTCGATATAATAACTGATTCCTCGGTCTTTCGATAAAAATTAATAATTTTTTTTAAGTTTTGTTTTATTTATGATAAATTTATATAAAAATAGTTAACATTTAAAACAAACAAAGGTGCATCAATCAATATAAAAAATTAAAGAATCATATATATAATCAACTATTAAAAATAAAACTATTAAAAAAAAGGGTTACTTACATCATCAACTCTTTCCCTAAAAAATCTCCACCAATCATAGCCCTTGATTAAAAAAAATTAAAGAAAATTAAAAATGTATTAGTTATTACGTCACATTCCATCAAATCTCTTAAGGGAAATTTTATATAACAAACTTCATGTGTTTGTTAATCTTGGATAAGATAACAATATATATTTGAATTAATCGTGGATAACATAATAATATATATATTTAAATTTGAATTGAATACATATTTCTAATTGACGTGTATTTAATTGGTTTAAAATTACTCCACTTTGTTAGGTAAAGAAGTTACTTTTAGAATTAGATTTAAAAAATTTTAAAATGTGATTTAAATGGAATAATAATTGATAGATTAAGTTTGAAAATATAAACAAAAAGGAAAAGGAAGTAGACGATGAGATATACTTGGATAATATAACAACCATTTGAATATGAATTTAATTGAAAATTCAACCATTTGAACTATAACAAAATTCATCCCTTTTAATTGTTCCTATTATTAAGTAAATTTGTTAAGTTTAAAGGATAAAGAAATTATTTAAAAATTGTATGTTGTAATGGTGGGAAAATATTTTTTTAATTTTTAAAAAAAATAGATGATGATATAAATAGGTGATCTTTAATAATATGCCCTAAGTTTTAAAATAAAATTTTCAATGCTCAATTATGTTACTAAACAGGAAAGAAAGAAAAATTAGTAGATCATTTCGTAAGCTCCATTATAATTCCACTATTCTAACACATCTCATTTGTCTGATTCATGAAAATTCTGTGATTGAATTACCTAAAAGCTAGATTAAGAAACGAAAATTATATATGAGTTTGAAGATTCATAATTTGTTCTTTTTTATCTCTAATTTCCTACTCTGCCTTAGTAAAATTCGTTGATTTTGTGTGCAATTCATTTAGTAAACGCGAGGTAGTGAGTTCACAAATCAACTGTAAAAGATATCTTCGATATCTTATGATATCAAAAAAAGAAAAATCAACATTCGGTAGATTAAAAAAAATCGTGAATTAGGGCAACAATTATAAAAGTATGAAAAATACCCAAGTTAGATATGCCATTAGCCAATTTCAAATTAAATAGCTTAGTTTGTGTGTGCGTTAAATTACTAATAAAACCATGAATGTTGTTTATAAAGAGTATCTACAGAAAGTATTATGATAATCTTATATATATCAAACTTCTGTAATGTTTATCATTTCTTACGATATTTTATATTCATATATATGTTTTCTAATTTTTTAACGTGTTAATATTTTTAAAACTATATAAATTTAAAATTGTCTTATATCATTCCCGTGTTGATACACGGGTCGCTTATAAACAACATCAACAATAATATTATAGTTATGGTTTTACAATATCGGGATAAAGCTCCATCACGAGAAACACATTAATATTATACTAAAACTTTTAGACGTCTAATGTAACTTTATATTTCTTAAAAAGAGTATTTATAAGAAGTACTAAAAAGACACGTTTTCACTCATGGACAGTTATATGTGACAGTTTCTTGAGTAAAGAGTAAAGAGAGGTTAAAAGTTTTAATTTGCGATAATTAAGAAAACCCTACTAATAAAACTATGAATGTTGTTTATACAGAGGTTTTAAAGAAAATCTAATGATAATCTTATGTATGAATTTCAAAATTCTGTAATGATTATTCATTTCTTACGAGATTTTATAATACTCTTTAAAACTATATATATTTTAAATTGACTTATATCAGCCCGTGTTAATACACTGGTCGTTTAGCTAGTAATATATAATATAAATATATTAATATGTTTGACGGATTCAGAAAGTATACATTTATTGGGTTTGCCAAGTTATACATGAATGTCTATTTATGAATTCTATCTATGTATGGTGACAGGTGAGTGTAACCATCATCAAGCAACTTTCATTCTCAGCCGTTAGATCATGACCACTTTTAATCTCAGCCAGAGGCGGACCTTTATAGGTCCCGGAGATGCCCGTGCTACCCCTTAATTTATGTCGCGAAGGGTAAAAAAATTTATCGAATTTTCGTTTACGTATACGTGCTACCCTTAAAAATATTTGGGCTACTCTTCTACTAGAAAACATTGGGCTATTTGAGTTTATGTTTTAATCTAACTTAAAATTAATAGGCCCATAACACAAGCTCATTACTTGTTACATACAATGATACAAACAAAAAAAAAAGGAAAACTTAAAAAAAAATTGAAAAAAAATCCAAACCCTCGTTCCTGCCCTCCTCCCTCCTGCCGTCGACGTCAGTCCTCATTCCCCTCCTGCTGTCGTCGATTCCCTTTCCAGTCAGCATTCCGGCCGGCGAGATTCCGGCGTCTGCATCATCAATTCATCGATTCCCCTCCTGCCGTCATCCAACCTACATTCCTAAATCCTAATTTCCTACTCTCTTTTTTCTCTCATAATGAAACAAGTAAGTTTATGCCTTTATGGTGAAATAGTTAATGTTTTTATTAGGTTATAAACTTATAATGTTATATTATTGTCTTTTCATTTTAGGGTTCCATTGGCAATTATTATTTGAAGAGGTTGTTAAGGTACTCGACTTTGTTGGAAAAGATGGATCTAGTGCATCTAATCGTAATCAAGCAAACGGTATTTTGGCATATTTCAAGACACTTGATTTTGTGTTTGTTTTACACTTGATGTTTGAAATTCTAGGCCTCACTGATACCTTGTCAAAGCATCTTCAAAGAAAAGATCAAGATATTTTAGAAGCGGCTTCATTGATAAAAGGGACAAAGCAAGCATTGTTAGCATTGAGAAAAGATGGGTTTTCACAACTTTTTGAGAAGGTGTCTTCTTTTTGTCAAAAACATGGTATTGGAATTGTGGAATTGTCGGAATATTATGTTACCCCACGAAACCGTACGACAAAGGTGACAAATCAATATCATTTTGAAGTTGGGATTTTTAACACAATATTGGATATGCAAATTCAAGAATATGGGGATCGGTTTAGTGAAGTGACCACCGAATTGGTAGAAAGCATGGGAGCTTTGAGTCCTTGTAATTCATTTTCAAGGTTTGATAAATCAAAGTTGTTGAGGTTAAGCGAGATATACAAAAATGATTTTGATGATTCGGAAAGGGCGCATCTTAGTAGTCAACTTGATGTATATTATCACTCTTTGTTACATGATGAAAAATTTGCCAACTTGAAAGGAATTTCGGACCTCTCTCGCTTAATGGTGGAAACGGGATAACATCTTTCTTTTCCGTTGGTTTATAGGCTATTAAAGTTAGCTTTGATTTTGCCCGTCGCAACCTCAACAGTTGAACGATGTTTTTCGGCAATGAAGTTAGTGAAGACGGATTTGCGTAATAAAATAGGCGACGATTTTTTGAATGGGCCTTTGATTTGCACGGTAGAGAAGGAAGCACTTATGGCGGTTACGGATGAAAATGTAATTGCTCGTTTTTTTAAATTGGGCGAACGAAAAGGAAAACTTTGAAAGGTAATCTCTACATTCCTACTTTATTTTTTGATTTTAATCTTATTATATAGTACGCGAAAAAAAATTGTGCTACCCCTAAACTTTGCTTCTGGCTCCGCCCCTGATCTCAGTAGTAAAAAGTCTTGAATTTATCCGGCCGTTGGATCAAACTTTTTTATGCGATCTAAACCATTGATTTATTTAATAAAACTTCTTTTAACCACTAAAAAAATCTAAATAAAACTGTCACTAACCACTAAAAAACGTGGTTAGCAGTTACACAAAGTACCTGATAAACATCGGAGGTCATCAAGTAGTTGAATATAGTTACAGATCCAAAATACCTTAATAAATATACATGTTCATCACAATCGCCATCATCAGAATAGGATCCTAGAACACTCTCATTTTCATAACCATTACCCAACTCAGTATAACTTCTCGCAGGTTGTAGATTTCATCTTAGGATCGCTCTATAGGCGACGAAGAAGAAGCGGCCTATGCGGAGGAGACGAAGCCGGAATGGTTGGGTGTGGTTGACGACGTTTGACTCTTCAAGTTCTGGTATGAAATTTAGATTGAGCCGCAACACACATACACACGCACACCTCCGGCCACCCCTCAGATCTCTCTCCATTCTTTTTTTCCTCTGAATATTTCTCCTTTCTCTCTCAGATCCTTTCGATAAAGCAAATAGTCGTGGTGTAGTGGAAGTCGACGGTCATGGTGTGATGGAGGCCGACTGTGGTGGGATGAATGCCAAAGACCTCTTAGATCGAAACAAAGAAGACAAAACAGAGATGAGATGATGGGTGAATCACCGATTCTAGGGTTCCCCAAAGGGGGAGGGGACGACGACGACGGAAACGGTGACATCGGGATGAATTGCAGAGATAGAGAATCAAGAGAGGATGAGCAGACGATGATTGTGCCGATGTCGGCGGTGGCGGATGCCGAAGCGACCGCCGGAGGACGAGACCTGGTGGTGGAGGCCGGCGGCTGTGACAAGGGAGAAGTGGGGAGTGGGATTTAAGAGAATTTAAGGGTGCGATTGGTTGCGGAAAATTGTTTTCAGTTTTTTTAGAAAAATTTTCTAGAAAATGGATGGAGTTTTAATTTTCAATTTTCTATAAAAAATTTAAAAAACGCGTTTGGTAAAAATGATGGAGTTTTCATTTTCTGTTTTAGAAAATTAGAAAACAGATTTAGAAAAAAGTGGAAAAGAGAGGATATGGACTTTTCCAATTTTTCAGGAAATTAGAAAAGTGAAAACTCCTTCTTTTCTGAAAAATTTTAAAAAAATATATTAACCAAACAAGTTTTCATGATTTTTTATTTTCTTAGAAAATTTTTTTAGAAAAATAGAGCATTTTTCTACAACCAAACAGAACTTAAGGTTTTGTAAATAACACAAAGGGAAGGGAACGTCACATGGTCACAAACACCTATTTTTTTTTTTTTTTTTTTTGTTTGGGATTATCATATGGGCTTATGGCAGAATTTCATGTGTTTATTATTTTCCTATTATTTCATACACTTTCCTAACTTTGTAATTTGTAAAAATGGAAACAATTATAGAAATTGCACATAATCAATGGTGTATGAAGTTATGGGATAATACTATTATAGGAAACTCAAAAACGTGAGTTTATTTTTAATTTTTATTTCTTCTTTTTTATATTAAATATGTATAAAATCTGTTTTCCAAAATAAAAAAGAGTGTATAATTGAATATTAGTTTTTGTGAATTGTAACATTCAATAATTTATAATTATTATCTTTTATTATTATTTATCCCATATTTTTATTTAAATTATTCATAATTGCTAATTTTGTAATTCTAATTATTTGTATCCTATATTTTTGTTTTTTTATTTATATTATTGCATATATACAATTGCCGTGGAACATCATCGTTGTAATATGCAAATATCTACAGTTCACGTCTATATATGTTGGTATCTCTATTCCTTTAACAATCTATTAATCTAACCATAACTTAGTTGGTTATTTTCCTGGGCTTTGAGATATGACCCGGTTTCTATCCCAATCGTTTTAATTCTTATTATTTTAAATTTTATGGCTAACTTTTGTATGAATTAATCAACTATCCACTATTTTTAACACTCTAGGGCGTTTTTCTTCCTTCTACATCTTGCTTATCTCTTCGTTTTCTTTTTCTTCTGTTTTCTAAAGTATTATGTCCTTCTTTGGATTTTAAACCTTAAATTCCGATATGCAAATAATCATTTTTCTTATAATTATCTTTTCTTATTTTTATACGTAGTTATTTACATACATAGAAGATCAAATTTTAATTGATTTTATTTATAGAATATTTATTATGTGATCTTTATGGTTTTGTTGTTTTACATTTTTTTATTTTTATATATCGCTTGTGTTTCTTGTATTACTTAAACCTTATATTTATTATATACTTTTTATATGGTTATCACAATTACAACCCGGACACCGTCCGGGTATTACACTAGTATATATGGTGCCAGGTGAGTCAACCGCCAGCCTATAACTTTTAATCTGAATCGTTAGATCATATCAGCTTTTAATCTTAACCGTATAAAGTCCCTATTTTACATATTCGTTGGATAAATTTTATATTTCATCTCATCCGTAGATGATTTATAACAGATAGAAACTACTTTTTGACAATACCAAATCAGTTTTCCAGAGGAGCCACGAAACCGTTTTGTAACTTCTCAAAAATAGTTTAATCTACTACTTCCTGATTTATAGCAAGCGACACCCTTCAATCCTACCACATACCACATACCAGTATCTTAGGTCTTCAAAAAATGTAGAACCACAACCATCAACAGCTTGAACTTCACAAAACAAACGTCGAACACCGCCACCGCCTGTAAATCTAGATTTACACACACTCACACACACATAATCGAGGAACTCGATATAGATAGAGTATAGGGGTGGGACGCAGGTGGAGGCTGGAGAAGTTTTTCAAAATCAAACCCACAAATCCGATAGGTCGGCACTGGTGGAGGACAGTGATGACGAGATCTATGTTGGTAGAGGTCAGCGGCGATGAGATCTCAAATCTCTACTGGTGGAGGTTCGTGGCGACAGATCTTTGTTGGTAGAGGCCGACGGAGACCGGATCGCTATTGTGGAGGGCGGCGGTGAAGTGCAAGAAATAGGAGGGTGGAGGCAAGCAACGATGGGATTTCTACTCGAGGGTGGCGGAGACGAGACCCAGGTGGTGGAGGCTGTCGGAGACGAAGCCCCTGGTGATGGAAGCCGTCGGCGATGAGACCTTCGTGGTGGAGGTCGGCGGCGAGAAGAGCCTGGTGGTGGAGGCCGTCAGCATCGGAGTGCCTGGTGGTGGAGGCCGGTGGCGGCGACGGTGGTTTGGGAGAAAAAGGGGGCGGAGCTTGTTGTCTGAGAGATTTGATGAGATTTATTGTTTTTGTAAAATATAAGAGTGGTGGGAGTCGTTACCTCCCACCACATCCACCACACCACCACGTCAGCTTTTCACTCCTACCACTCAGCCTACCACACAAGTCCGTAATGGTCATCACTTACCACATCAAATTCTAGGACCCACCTTATTTATTAATTTTAAATATAATTCAATAACACTCAATAAAATAAAATAAAACTTATTAAATTATAAAATAAAATTTTGTTTAATAAATACATAATGATCTGTATGTCCTCATGTCTAAATTTAATATGATTTTTTAAAATTAAGAAGTGAATACATGTAAAAACAGTAAATAGACAATTGTTCAACTTGGAATGAGGTGTCATCATATAAATGGAGAAGAATAAAAAGAAGAAAACTGAAGAGAGAAACCACAAAAACCAAAACAATTTACAAGAAAACCATGCCAGAGAAAACCATTCAACCTCCATAACTATTAATGGCAGCAAACCATTGAAGTTTTATCATGGCAGAAAACCAAAAAGAAAACGCTACAGATTTTTTCGTCGTCGCATCTTGTCCACGGAAGAAAAGCAAAAAGAAACAAAAATAGTCGGTCCTCCGTCCACGCCGGTATCGCGCCAGCAGTGCAGACCACGCCAGCCCTTCACCACGCCGCCATGGTGTGGCAGCAACTCCGACCACGGCGCGGTGGAGCTTCATCCACGCAAATTTCACCACCCACTCCGTTCTCTCTTTGTGACTTTGTTTTTTTATATATTTTTTTATATTGTTAATTAAATTTTATATTTATTATATTTTACTTATGTAGTTATCACGGCTACACCCGGACACTGTTCGGGTATTACACTAGTTGGCTAGGTTACGGCCTTGCGGGGCGGTTTAATTTTATTTTTAGAACCAGTTAATTGGCATTAACTAATTAATTACATAATCTAATAATTTTATTAAAAGAAAATGATATATGACATTATTATTTTTATTCATTACAACCTTCTATTTTATAAAATTTTAAAATAACCATTGATAATTACCAATAACAACATTCTACTTTTAATATATTTACTTTCCTCATATTAAGTGTGATTATTTAAATTTTCAAATTGTCTATATTTCTAGGTGATTATTATTGATAAATATCTAAAAATAAAAACAATACATGTTTATTATCCTACAATATATACCTAAATAGTGAACTAAGTTAAAAATATTACAATTATTTTCAGTTGATTTATATGGTGATTTATATTTTTAAAGCTGATATGCTATAGTGAAAAACGAGATATATTCACGTTCCAAAAAAAACATAAAAGGGAATCCGATCACTGTATCATCAAAATAAAAGTAATTCTCATGTTAAATACCTTATTTAATGACAATTAAATAAATTCATCTAGCCTTAAGATGATCTTCATGGATGAATAGGCAATCTTTAATATCTAGTATAAATCACATACATACACACACACACACACACACACACACACACATATATATATATATATATATATATAATTTGCCCATATTTCATAATGTCTATTTTTAATTAGTTGTCTAAATATTAATTTTCAACAGGGTTTACAAAATACCTGCTACAACTAAAAAAATGTTACTAACAACGTTCGAGTGTCAATTAGAAGAAGATTTTAATATAATTATAAATTTCAGGGTTGCATCGTAATCTTCTAAACCAAAATTGGTTGATCATGTGGTGAAGATTAACTTCTTTCAAAACATATTGTTGAAACCATTGATGATTTTTCAAGTCCTGATATGATTCAATTTTGTCTGTTAAATACATTATATATTTTATTTATGTTTGACCGTTTTATTTTTTATACATGTTAATACTCTAAAAAATTTTAAAAAGTTTAAAAGTAACTTTAATCATTTCCGTGTTTATACACGTTGCATTAAGCTAGTAAGTAATTAAAAAACAAAGTAAAGTACGTATCAATAAATTAAGGATTTAATTATTTAAAATGTATTAAGCTATATCCTACATGTTAATGTATGTATCCACCTTTTAAAAATATTATTGTGTGTATCAAACTTTCAAAAAATGTGTTATTGTGTGTACTATACTTGATTTTTTTTGTTATTTTATGTAATCAAAATACGTACAATAACAACAAATATAAAGTTCAATGCATACAATAATATTTTTGGAAGATGAATATACATATAAACATTTGGAGTATAGTTTAATACATTTTGGAGAAGTAAACCCATAAATTAATTGAAAGAAAAAAAATGAATTACATTATATATATATATATATATATATATATATATATATATATATATATAAATAGATATTTAGTTGGTAAATGCTAGCTAGGTACATCATCAATAAATAAAAACAAAGAAAAAAGGATAATATATACATATATATATATATACACACACACACACACACACACACACATATATATATATATATATATATATATATATATATATATATATATATATATATATATATATATATATATATATAAGAGGATTCATACGGGAACTGTTTTTTGTAAGAGAATTACGAGAACCACTCTTAGCCCTTGATAAAATTAATCAACGGCTAAGATTTTTTGGTGGCTCGTTAATGATTCATTAAAGAATGTTTCATAAGTGGCTCATTAATGACACATTAATAAGGGTTATTTCGGAGAAGTCAAGTATTGCAAATTAATGACGATTCATACGGACACAATTCATGGTTGGGTAAATATATAAATTACCCAAATACCCCTATTAATGAGGTATTAATGTCGTTAAAAACAGTTCTCGTATGAAAAACAGTTCTCGTTTAACTTTTGCATATATATATATATACTAGCAGCGTACCCGAACAATGCGGCGGCGGTAATAGTTTCTGTATTACAACATGTCATTGTCAAGTATGTAATGATAAGTTATTCGCGTGATTCATTGTCACGAAAAAGTTTTCATGTCCGTTTTTTCAAATTCTCTTATATTTGTATCAACTATTTTATTAATTTTAAAAATAAATTCTAAAAACATTAACTAAGAAAAAAGATTTCTATTTATGAAATACGGAGAGAGAAGTTAATAAGATTTTGAAAATTACGTTGATGTAGGTGGATAATTATGTTTGTATGAGAGAGTGTGTTAATAGAAGAGTGAAATAGTTAAATATTGAGTGGATAAGATTAAAAAAAGGGTGAGGATTAATAGTCTTAATAATTTAAAGGTTGTACATAGTGTATAATTGTTTGGACTACTTAAATTTAAGTAGTCTTAATAATTTGAGGAAAGAGAAACACATAAATGTATTATATAGTAGTAAGATAAGATAAGATATAGAGGAGAGTTCAAACGAGAGCTGTTTTTCGTACGAGAATTGCGAGAACCAATCTTAGCCGTTGATTTGATAAAGTGGAATTCATAGATGTGGAGCGTGGGGAGGATCAAGTGTGGCAGGGTGCATGTGAGGAATTCATGGGTGAGTGATGACATTGAATGAGGGGGAATTGGACGGCTCAGATTAGTTCTCGCGGTTCTCGTACGAAAAACAGTTCTCGTTTGAACTTTTGCCGATATATATATGAAGAAGTTCATTTGAGAACCATTTTTATTGCGAGAACCAATTTAAGCCGTCCAATTTTTTCTCCTTCAATGTTATCACCCACCCATAAATTCATCACATGCACTCTGCCACACTTGATCCCCCCACGCTCTATATCAGTGAATTCACTACAACAAATATGTTGATTTATCACACTTTTTTAGTAATATTTTCACACTTTAAAATGTAATGAATCATAAACAAGTGTGAAAAGATATGGTGTGACAATTTTTTTAGTAAATTTCACATGTAAAAATGTCATAAATATAGATAAAGTATCGTATTTATTAATGTGAACAAATGATTAAATTTTTCACATGTTTAAGTGGGAAATTATTAAAAACATCTCTATGTTATAAAAGTTAAGCATTAACTTTCTCAATTTCTGTTAATTAATAGTTTTACACATTTAAAAGTGTGAAAATTTTCAAATCAATATTAATTATTTAAAAGTGTGAGCCTTTTTATTGTTGTTTTTACCTACATTTTGTTTAAACTCTTTTACGCACCTTTAAGTGGGTATTGTTTTAAAATTCTACACGTTTTAAAAGCGTGAGGAAAACTCATATATGTTGTAGTGATTCCACTTATCAAATATACGGCTAAGATTGGTTCTCACGGTACTCACACTAAAATCGGTTCTCAAATGAACCTTCTCATATATATATATATATATATATATATATATATATATATATATATAATTAGGGTCAAATAAAAAGAGAATTAAGGTAAAAAGGGTAAAGTTAAATCTGGAAGTGACACGTGTCCTTTTAAACCAAAATTAATTGAGGGGCACTTATGACATTTTACACTCATTCTCTCTCGCCTACCTTGATATTCGGTCCCCTCCCAGGCTCCCACGTTTACATTCAACGGAACCTCACAAAAACCATAAGACATAGATGCACAAGCCGTCCCCCTCATCTCTCTCTCCGATCCAATACCCATCTCGCCGGTTTCATATGATTTTCCGTTTAACGGCGTTGTTGATAACACCGCAGATCCTTCTCTTCGTGTCCTCGCCAACGCATACAGACCACCACCATCTCTCCATTTTTTCCGATCTAGGGTTTTGATGTGTGTTCGATCACTGCCGCCACACATCAGGGCTTCGCCGCACCACAACCGCAACCACAACAGATTTGGGCTTCGCATGCCTTTTTAAGTCACCGCCGTGTGAAGGAGACAGAAAAGTGAATCGCTGCGTGTGAACCCACCGGAGGTCACCGCCTGTGAACCTTGACCCAGGCCGCCTGTCGCCGTTGCACATTGTCTCTCGCTGGTCTCCACTCGCAGTTCGCACCTCGACGGTCTTCGCTCCCATTTGAAGTCGCCGCCCCTGTAGCCGATGTTATGCACGCCGGCGTTGATATTTAGACCACCGGAATCGTGTCGCCTCTGCTCGCCATCGCTGTTATGACGCCTTGTTGCTCACTGTTATCCCCTTGCTGGTCGTAGATGCACATTATCAGACTTAAGGGTTAGGCTTTGCTGTGATTTTGTTCATCTTTCTTACTGAACTCAGATTTATTCATCTTTTTTCATTTTTTTCTGGTTGTAGATGCAGATTCTTAGATCTAAAGGGTTAGGGTTTGCTTCTGTTATCCCCTTGCTGGTCTTAGTGTACTGTCTATCATAATTTTGTGAATATTTTTCATCAATTTCTTGGTTTATCAAATTATTTTGTTTCAAATATATGTATCAACTTTAAAATTGTTCATCCGTTATTTGTTGTTTGTTGAAGTGTGCATCAATTTTTAATGACTGATTATTGGTTGTGTATAATATTTTCTTATTATGAGTTTTGTTGTGCACCATCAATGGCTGAATGTGAAAATTGTTCTATCAGTTATCAATCTGTTTTTGGTTTGATTAAAAGGGCCATACTGAAAATCCCGTGAAAGTAGCAACCTTTTTAATTTCATTTTCCAAATTTGCCCTCTAACAGTTAAAAATCGCCCAGCAACTGCATTTTCTATTAGACTTTTTTGTGTTGACTTTTGATTAGATCCTATGGCTGAGATCTCTCCTTACTCTTTGTAGAATAAGATTCTTTTTAGTGGATCCCCTCCCTCTATATATATATATATATATATATATATATATATATATATATATATGTAAAATTTCAAACAAGAACTGTTTTTCGTACGAGAACCGCGAGAACTAATCTGAACCGTTCAATTCCCCCTTCTTCAATGTCATTGCCCACCCATGAATTCATCACATGCACCCGCCACACTTGATCCCCCCACGCTCCACATCCATGTGTTTCACTTTATCAAATCAACGGCTAAGATTGGTTCTCGTACGAAAAACAGTTCTCGTTTGAACCATCCCCTATATATATATATATACACACACACACACTTTCTTATAATGCATTTAACATTCTCTCTCTTAAAAAATTTAAGACAACTTAATTTTAAGTAGTACATATTTTTATGCAAATAATACAAATTCTTAAAGCAATAACTCAATCAATTAGCTCAATTAATTTATGGTAATTACTTTTATTAACTCATCAAACATACATGACACCAATAATTTATTAATCTAATTTTAGTTAAATCACTAACATTAACAAAAATTTTAAAACAAGAATATTTTTCTATCTAATTGTTAAAAAATAATATATATATATATATTTTTTATATTTTATTGGTTTTTAAAAAGTAGTAAAAGAGTTAATGGAAAAAGGAGAAATAAAGATAATAAAACAATGACGAAAAAAGAAAATATTATGATTCATTAAATCGACATGCTATCAAACATAAATTATTCACCACTGCTGCATTGCGCAGGTACAATGCTTATATATATATATATATATAAATATATATATATATATATATATGTATGTATGTATAGGGGAGGGTTCATGCGAGAACCGCGAGAACCAATCTCGGCCGTTCCTTAGATATGAGAAGTTTCATGGATAGTGAGCGTGAGGGATAGAGTATGGCAGAGTGCATGTGAGGAATTCATGGGTGGGCAATGACATTGAAGGAGAGGGAATTAGATGGCTCAGATTGATTCTCGCACTAAAAATGGTTCTCGCAAGAACTTTTTCATATATATATATATATATATATATATATATATATATATATATATATATATATTTATTTATTTAATCCACAATGTATTAAATCAAAAGATTTTGTTCTTGGTTTAAACTTTATATTAGGATTAAACGGACCTATTACAATAACACGTAATGTTGTAACACTTAGTAAACAACTATACAGCTTCTCAACATATCGCTATATTAATACATCAGAGTTTGCACGAAAGCGTGGTGCACAAGGTAATTTAGAATTTTTAAAACACCAAAATCAAAACCATAAATCCTATATAGAAAACGAAACGGTTAAATTACTTACAGATTTCTTAACACACGAATTAGAAAAAGGAAAAGATATTACAAAAAGCCAAAATTATCCTATAATTTTACATTTAGAAAAAATAGGATTGATAGGAGAAGATATTAAAAAATCAAAGGTTAGATATATATGTAAATTTAAAATAAAAAATCCAGATATTAAAACTAGAACAGCTAATATAGAATACAGTCCTTTAGACAAAAAAAAATTTAGAAAACAAATAACAGAAATGTTAGAACAAGGATTAATTAGAAAATCAGAAAACCCTTACACATCAGCAGCATTTATAGTAAGAAATCATAGTGAAATTAAAAGAGAAAATGCTAGAATAGTTTACAATTACAAATGTTTAAACGATAATACAGAAGATGATGATTACAATATCTCAAATAAAGATAACTTACTAAATCTTATACAAAAGAAAAAGGTATTTTCAAAATTTGATTTAAAGTCAAGATATAATCAGTTACAACTTGAAGAAAGTTTTAAACCTTGGACAACATTTACATGTTCAGAAGGACAGTATGAATGGAACGTTCTTAGCTTTGGGTTAAAGAATGCACCATCAATATTTCAAAGATTTATGGATAATATATTTCTTAAATACGATTTTTGCTTAGTATATATTGATGACATTTTAGTTGCCAGTGAAACAGTGCAGGAACACGAGAAATATTTACAGACGATATTTGAAGAAATTAAAAAGAACGGTATAGTAGTTTTTAAAAGAAAAATGGAATTGTTTAAAAGAAAATTTTCTTTTCTTGGTCTTGAAATAGGCAATGGGAAAATAGAATTACAAGCACATATTTCTACAAAAATTTTAGAATTTCCAGAAAAATTTGAAAACTTAAAACAAATACAAGCATTTTTTGGATTAATTAATTACGCTCGAAAATTTATACCCAATCTTTCAAAGTTAGTTGGACCATTATATAGTAAAACGACAAAAAATGGGCAAAGACATTTTAATACGGAAGATATAAAGTTAGTAAAAACTATAAAAGAAGCAGTTAAAAATATTAAGACATTAGAATTACCATTAATTACAGATTATATAATTATTGAAGTAGATGGTTGTAAAGAAGGATGGGGAGCAGCCTTACTTTGTAAACCAGATAAATACAGTCCTAAAGATACTGAGAAAATATGTTCATATGCAAGTGGAAATTTTAACAAAGCAGGAACAAACTGGACAAGTTTGGATATAAAATAAACTTTGAGCACATCAAAGTAAAAAGGTAAATAGAACTAGGTGGGTACATTTACAAAATGTCATACAAGGCAGTGGATATAAAATAAACTTTGAGCATATCAAAGGGAAAAATAATGGTATAGCACATATGTTTTCTACAAACATTAACAAATTATTTGTTGCAGATAGCTAGCAAAGATAAAGGAAAGAAGAAACTTATATATCCTACACAGTTTAAGAAAGGATCATCTTCAGCAGTAGAAGAATCCAAAGTTCAAACTCTTTCTCAACAGACTTCTGAACAAGGACTTGAAGACATTACACAAACACAGTTACTACAAACATACAGTTCTTCAATAAGACCACGATTGGAGATGAATAAAATTCGTCCTTCCAATCTCTATGTTTTACAACATGGTAACAAAAAATATACAAAATACACAATAAACTACTAGTTCGGTTATTATATTTGGAAATTATGCTTTACAAGTATGCCATGATGAGGCCAAAAATTTTCGACCCATCATAGGTATGCAACTAAATGAAAAACAACAGTGTCTATTAGACAATCTTTGGCATGTGCAAACTATGCCACAAGCTTCGTCTTTCAAAGCACAAGTTTTAAACGCTTTAAGTATCTATTTTGTTGAACAAAGTCAAAAGGTCCCTGAAATAAAGAAACAAAAATTTTCTCATTATGTAATTTTTAGGGAAACAAAAATTGTTATTTTCAATAAATGGGAGACAGTTGCAAAATATATACAATGTCCTAGTCTCATTTACAAAGGATTTTATAATTTTTCAGAAACCATGCAAGTCGCAAGACAACACTTTGGGGTAACTAATTTTTATATAGAACCTGAAAAAGTAAAAACATTTTCAGACATGGCAAAAATGAATTTTGAACAATTAATAAAATCTCAAGAGGAAATAATAGTCAATTTACAAAAACAATTGATGCAATCTGGAAAAGATACACAGTATATACAAACCCAGATTGAAAACAGTATGTTAAAACAAAAGGTAGCACTTCTCGAAGCAAAAAATACACAGCTTCAAAAAGATATCGAGAAGAAAGAGAAGAAAACGAACACAGTTATACAAAGAAACTATGATAGCTTCAAGGAAAGGATCTTAGATCTTCCTTGGAGACAAACTCTAGAACCCGTTATACGATAGTTCAAAGAGTTTGAACAAATTGTTTCAGAAAAAATTTGTACAGAATTCCCTATTATTTTACACAACTTACAACAAAAAATCGTGGACATTGCTTTTCACAAAGACAAATACAAGGGAATAACAGTTATACAAAGAAGCCACACCAGCGAGCTTAGAGTTGGCAACATTGATACACATCATGTAGCAGGACTACTATGCTTACAAATAAATTTGAACACTACTACACTCACTGAAGACGAGATTCTTCAATTCTACCACAATGAGATGATTGATTATCTCGAATTCAAATTAAATTCCAAGATAGAAGCCATCCTTAACAAGTTTTGCGAAAAGTTTTTACTGACAGCAGGCAACATAGCATCCTACAGCTATTTTCCTGTAATCGAATGCAAGATATTCGCATCTCTTCCAGAAGCGGATGATTACACATATAGACCTGCAAAAAAGAGAGTTTTCATTACTCACAGGCTGGCTACACAAAATATGTTCAAACAGCTCGAAGTATCTACTGAAATAAAATTTGAAGCATGTAAGAACTTTATTCAACAAGTAACACTCTTTCAACAATCCCCAAATCTACCACAAGACTTTTTCTGGGAGAGCTTCAAGTTACTAGCAGAAGGTCATTATGTGCAGATATGGTCACACAAAAACTGGAACATGCTTCTTCCTTTTTCAGGGGAAAGAGAGACGATGAAGACAGAAGACATAAACAACGAAGAAAATATTGATTTTTCTTTAGAAGACGATACGACTACGGCACAGAAGACATAAACAACGAAGAAAATGTTGATTTTTCTTTAGAAGACGATACGGCTACTACACCATCAATAGATGAAACACGTATAGACTTCTAGAGGACCTTCAACAACAAACAATAATGCAGATCAAACGTAAGCAGTGACGCAACAGCATAGACAATAATGCACATCAAACGTATGCAGTGACGCACACACACAAAAGACAAAAAAAACAAAAGTTCTATAAGACTTCTGACAAGAAGTTTGAAAAATGCTATAAGTTGTAATAAATCTTTGACTTTATTCTTATTAGATTTAGGCAACATATTTATTGTAAGTTGCCGTATTGTGATTGTAAATTATTAGAGTTAGGCAACATATTTATTGTAATTTGTCGTATTGTAATTTGATCGTCTATATAAACGATCAAAAGCTCATTTGTAAAGAACAAAGAGCGAAAAAATCAATAATAATACGAGCTTGTTAAAAAAATTCATGACAGCTTAAACTCTCTCTCTCTTTTGCTCTCTTAAAAATAATCCTTACTTCTTAAACACTTCATATTATATCCCTTATTATTATCAAAAAACCAAAAATATTCTTCTCGTGAAACTACCGCTGCAAATACTCTCTGGTGCTTCCAATCCCCACATTTCTAAGTGAGTTTATCGTTTCTCTTATTTATTTTTATCTTATTTATGTCATGATTTATTTTCAATTTTAGTGGTTTAACGGAAACCCAAAAAATTCGCCATACCCCCTTGTTGCTCTGATACCAACAAGGGGGATATGGCGGATTTTTTGGGTTTCCGTTAAACCACTAAAATTAAAAATAAATCATGACATAAATAAGATAAAAATAAATAAGAAAAACGATAAACTCACTTAGAAATGCGGGGACTCGAAGCACCAGAGAGTATTTGCAGCGATAGTTCCACGAGAAGAATATTTTTGGTTTTTTTGTAATAATAAGGGATATAATATGAAGTGTTTAAGGAGTAAGGATTATTCTAAGAGATCAGAAGAGAGAGAGAGAGTTTAAGCTGCCATGGATTTTTTGAACAAGCTCGTATTATTATTGATTTCTTCGTTCTTCGTTGTTTACAAATGAGCTCTAGATCGTTTATATAGACAATCAATTGAAATAAAAGACAACATACAATAAATACTATGCCTAATCTAATAATTTACATGGATACAAAGTCAAGGAAGGAAGCGTAAAATTTTCAAAGAGTCATAAACTTTTTGTCAGTCAATTTTTTTTTGTCCACAATTTCAAAAAAACTAGTTTTTATTTGAACCTTCGATCCCATATATATATATATATATAAATATATATATATATATATATATATATATATATATATATATATATATATATATATATATATATATATATATGTGTGTGTGTGTGTGTGTGTGTAAGATCATTTAAAAAGCGTTTTTATTGAAAGTACCGCGAGTGTCATTTGTAACATCATTAATGCTCATTAATAAGGCTATTTTGGTCTTTTATATATTTCCCAACCGTGAAATGTGTTCGGGTAAGCCGCAATTAAAGAGCGAGGCTTGATTTTCTAAAAATAACATCATTAATGAGCCATTAATACGTCATTAATGACTCATTACCAAGCCATCATTTTTATTAGTCATTGATTTAAATTAATCAATGGCCAAATTTGATTCACGAGGTACTCGCAATAAGAATGATTCAAATGAAAATGTATATTTAAATGATAATGAGTGACTCAATCATGGCCCTCCATTGGATTTGATCAGATGGTTTAGAATTGCTCCCTCATTTAGTTCATAACCTAACCATTAATTGTAACGGAGATTACGACTATTAGATCTAATATATTAACATCTAATTGATTGCTAGAATTTTTTTCGTCTGTACACCATTTTCTTATGGTGTGCAAGGACATGAAATGTGATAAGCATCAAGAAATTGTTTCATTTGACCTTAAATTAACTCAAGGGCACCATCACATTGAAACTTTTTAATTTTTTTTTGGTTAAAATTGATTTTCAACATGAGCTTTGAAATGACAAAAAGGTATTAAAAACCTTTGCTCGAGAATTTAAAGGATACATCTATATAAATCTACTAAAATCATCAATAAAAGTAACAAAGTACGTGTATCATGAACGAGAACAGAAGAAGGATCACAAATATCACAATATAACATCTAGTGGGAATTTACAACGAGTTGAAGAAAGAACAAATGGTAATGAGTACTTTTTGACAAACTACATGCATGACAATGAGTAGAATTGCTCTTTATTACATTTGTAAAAGATAAACAACAAAAAATAGAATTAGATAGATGTCCAAAACGAAAATGGCACAATCATGAGACCTAATAAGTGCTGCCATTAGGGATTACAACCGATAAAAATTGGGCTAAATGTGGTGGATCACCTCATCCTGTCAAATCCTAAATGGAAAGGCCATGCATTACTCATCACAACAGATAATCTCAAGAGAAAAGCCTAATCGACAAGCACTGTCCATGATTGGATTCCACTGTAATCAACAATTTCAACAATCCATTCATGTTCTATCATGAAATTATTTCTCATTGATCAAACTGAGATTATTGAATTCGAGAAGAGACATACGAACTAAAATAGATCCTATCGAATTTCCTTGATGAAATACAATCGAACAAAAAACAAAGCATTGTATTCAATGATCAAGAACTCAAGGATTGATAAGAACTAAACTACAACTAACATTATATATATTCTAAATTGAAACTTTCAATTGATATTTTGATTTTAATTTTGTTATTGATCAAGAAAAATGTATTTCTGATTATATTCTTATAAAATGAATACAATATATTGTTACTTTTCATAGCAGGGATTTGCTATCTTGCGCCACTTAATTGTTGTTATATATTAAGTTTACAAGTTTGTATGCCATATATGCCGCAACCCACATGGGAAATCAAATTATTTTTATCCAAGGTGCGAATCTAGCTCCCTTTTTCTTTTTTAACTTCTCCAGAAGTCGATCTCCTCCTATTTGTAGTTTATTTTTGTTTCTATTCCATTTTCCTTCTTATTATTAGCATATTAGCGGTGTTGGGATTTACAGAGTACAACATGCATAACGGAAATACTCAAATCTCAATCCCAGATATCACAACCGGATCAACTAGGAGAACAAAGTTTAATCAGAGTTGTATTCGGAGTACATCATTGCTTTGGATAAACTTAGAGAGTAAGTGGAGGAAAGATTAGGTGGAAGAATTGGGTTCTAAATCCCCTGGAGTCTTTTTGTTTCTGTTTTTTCGTTTTGTTGTTGCTTATAAACTTTGTAATTGTGTAGTACTTTGCTAATATTTTAGTAATCTATTTTGGTTGTTTTAGTATTAAAAAAAATAATAATAATGAAACCGCGGAAAATCATACTCGTCTAACGGCTTGTTCTCGAGTTTTTAAACGAAAGGAAGGGAAGGGATGGAAAGGAAAGAAAGGAAAGGGAAGGAAAGAAAAACTCCCCCTCCCAATCATCCCAAAAGTGGGAGGGAAGTTTTTAAGCATAAAAATGATGAAATTGTCCCTTCTAATCCTTTCTTTCCCCTCCTAAAAAAACTCAAGAGTATGATTCCCCATCCCAATTCCTCCTAGCCCTTTCCTTTCCATCCTTAAAATAACTCGAGAACAGGCCGTAAGAGTAATTTACATCTAAGAGAAATAGTTTCCTAGTATTTGAGTGGAGAATATATGTATGTGTTTGATTGTCGAGGGAATGGAATGGTTGAAAAAAGCCAACACGGGATTCGAATATACATGCTGCGATGCGACGTCACCAGCAGCAGCAGTCATCCAATCCAACTCCTCAAGTCCATCTCGTCTGAGAGATTATGAGGTGTGTATCTTGCAAGGACGAGTATGCCTCTGATGATGCCGGTACCTGCCGTGAGTGTTACGAGGAAGCCAGCGAGACTGAGGAAGAACTTAAGCGTGAGATTGAAGAACTCAAATCTAAAGTTAACTTCCTCCGCTTTTGGTCCCCTCTCGACTCCCGTCCCCACCGATCTACCACCCCTTGCTTCTCCGACGTCTTTCTCGTCGCTGTCGATGTTGATTCTGGCAAACCTCTCCCGAATTCCGCTCCTGTCCCGGCTAATAAGGCCGTTCTGGTCAGTACCTATTTACTTCTCCCTACTCCTTTTTCACTTGCTGTATATCAATGTATATACAATTAGCTAAGCTTTTTCATTCCTGCTAAACTTCCCCTCTTTATCATAGTAATTACTAATTTTAACTTCATTTTGAGGGTTGAAACTTAGGTTTGAACCGAATGATGTTGTATGGTGTTCAAATAACAATCTCTAGTACAATTACCTAAGCTGTGATGATTATATCATCAATTTCCTTGGTATTCATGTGCTCTATATCAGTCATGAGTCAATTCGTACCATGAAATCAAGTCAGAATACACTTTAAAATAATATTAGAATCGGTATGTGGTTCAAAATTACACATGACTCGTGTTAGGAATTGTGAGTTTTGGAAGGACTCATTCCTAGTCTAATAAATTCGGAACTCGGTCAGATGAGGGAATCATGCCAATGTCTAGTGGTCATCCGTTTTAACCATAAGTGCATCAATACCTGCCTAAATCATGCATGGTCTTGGTCTAGTTCTATAAAATAACTAGGTTAGAGACCCGTTTAGTTGAATTCAAGAAAAAAATAATCACTAACAAACTACAACAAGATATTGAATAATTGTAAAACTAGTCTTCAATAAGAAATCAAAATGTAGTTATGAATCATAAATTTGAAATAACCATGAGTTCAAGCTTTGATGGTATAACCGCAAATCCAAACACCCCCTTACCAGGAATGGTATTGGCAAAAAGATTGGTGTTCTGAGGTACAGAAAGCAACCAAACATCCCGTTAACCATCCCTGACTGATCCAACCATCTTCCCATGGGTGTTTGTTGTGAACATCAGTGGTACCTAGTACTATTTGTCATCATCAATAGTGCATCTATCATCTCTACCTAGGTATCTTGAATATAACGTGTTCTTTTTGTAATTACATATAGCCAGTTCTTGCAAATTAGTAGGTTGTTAAAAGATTAAGTATTTACTTTTTAAAAGATGTTGATTAATCAAGTATTTACTTCAGTGTCATTCATGAATAATTATAGAGACGCTTTGATCATAACTTTTAGGTGTAATAGCCACTAAGAGATGCAAAGCTTTCCAAATAAAAAAAACTGTATCTTCTAACACACATATGCTCTTCTTTCAGAAAAGGGACATAAAAGATGGTTTGAGAAACAATTCAAAAGCCGTGTACAACTACTTAAAGTAGTTAGTAAATTAGAACACAAGCGCGTTTTCTATTGAAGTAACAGAATAACAATGAAACTCCTTTGTACACATATTACAAAAACTCACTTTGTTAGAATGCAGTCCATATCTGCTTGAAAGTTTAATCATCAATTTAAGATTGTAGATAAGGCTCACTTACTCAATTTATAAAGCTCCAAAACCAACAATGACTCGAAAAGTAATCATATTTATCTACGACACAAATTCATCGACCAAACCTCTATAACTTATAATTGGCAAATACAACCAACCAGATTGTAAAATTAGTATAGAGCCATAGAAGTACACTAATTGGCAAATTAGTGGAAAACCATACAATTACATAATTGGCAAGTTTTGTACGGAAACCCACATAATCCGCTCCATGATAAAGTGCAAAAGATTACCTAATGGGCATTAGTTTGTTGCCTTTATACTTGCAGTCATTTGCCACTACAATATCTGCATATATTTTAGCACGTGTTAATTCATGATCCAAGACCTTCTTTTCCTAGTTCCTACACAAAGTTATGAAAAATTATCAACAACTTAATAATGATAATTATTTCTGTGTATCCAAACTTATATGACCTAGAAATTATTTCATTTATTTCTTGTATCATGCACTCATAATCACACAAACCATTAGCAGCAGATCCACCAGTTAAACAGATTTTTCGAGCTCATGGGCCGTTTGAGTTAAGTTGTCAACCTCTAAAACTTTGTATGGGTCCATTTTATCCAAAATTTTGTTTTTATTCTGCATAGGATGTCCATCAGTTGAATATCATAAACCGAAAATAGAGCACATGTCATAATGCTATCCTAGTTCATAATATAAGATTGTAAACTAATGTGACATATCTCAATTTCTTTCATCGATTATTACATAAGCTTTTGCCATGACTATTTTAATTGTTCTTGCAGCCTCCAAAAGAGCAGTTCCTTTTGATTTACTTAAATGATTCAAGCTCTACTGTCATCTTGTAACTTTGATACCTGATTGACTGATTGGGGCTGAATCCTGTTTGGCTAAATCACAGTAACCAACTTCATCTAATTTCTAGTTCAGATAACAACTTTTTACACAAGAAAAATCATCAAAAGTGCATTGTTACCGAGTCATACAATTATGATATATACTAAGACGATGTAACTAATAAAAGTGCAAGAATAACCTGCTTCAACATCAACTACCCATATCCTAGAGAAAATTATGTCAATTAGGTGTGTAAAATATAAAATGATAGGCTTCTCCTTTAAAAAAAAGCATCTAGCTAAATATGTATGTATTTTAAAATTTAGACGAAGAATAATATCCAACCAAAAGAAAATTATGAAGGAAAAATAATTACTTTGAGAGAACCTTTGGTCAAGGATGTGAAATGCACTCCAACCACGACCTATCTGGGAAGCAAGGATTATGTGTATGCTGCATAATCAAAACAATTATCTTAAGAATTTTTTCAAGGGAAGATTTTTACCTAGATAAAACCATGGATGGCTTCACTGTTACTTTTCTCTTTCTTTCGCTATGATCATTTACACCACAGAAAAGAATGCATTACATGAATAGAGTAATATGAACAGATCCATGGAAATAGGCTTAGTGATGATAACTAAAGGTAACAAAATACCAAAATGGAGAAACTATCATGAAGCCATAACCTGTCGCAAAGCCTCATTCTTAAGGTATGAGAAACAAAATTGGAGGTGAAAAGGATGTTGATAATATTATTTTCTTAGCTTCTGTTGGAAATCTGAGTGAAGAAGATGAAGCAAAAGTTGTTGATGTCCTAATTTCATTATGAAATAGGGGGATACAGGATCGGAGAGTAACATAGTGTGAATAAGAATTAAGGGATCAGTTGGAAAACCAAAAACATATCGAATTTGTGGAACTGAAAATCAAGTAACAACACACAAATATCAATCGATGGGAAGAGGATGGAGAATTGAATTAGCAAAGAAGATGGAGTCTGGAAGAGGCAAGAGTGTGGGTGATAGAGAAGGACACATGGTGATGTTTTAAGGACTTAAGGAGAGGGAAAATGAAAGTGAAGGATCATAGAAACATGCCACTTGCCAAGATATTTTCTTATTTATTAGAGAAGAAAGATCGAGTGAAGTACAAAACAGAAGTTGTGTAATATTGTATATCTTTCAGGTAATAGCATTCGACTAAACACCAGTCTTTGAAGTTTGAACTCACTGTCCAGTAGGTCAGAGTCTATGCAAAAGTTGTTATAATTTGCTTTTCATTTTCAAGACATTATATAGAGGTGGCATTTTTGCATTAGGTTACAAATGCCTTGGTTTTTGTAATTTTTACGAACAGGCCGAATGGATAAATTCAGAGATCAGGACTAAAAAGTAAGCCGTTCAACCTCGTAAACCACTTTATTAAGAAAATAAGGTTATTATTGTAATAATATAGTTTTGTAATCAATGTTTACTGATTCATTATCTAGACATTGTTTAACAAATAGACGAAGAGGTGTTTCATTGTCTATCCAATCCGACCCCGTGTTCATAAACCATGGTTTTCGATAATAAATCAGTTATATTAGTCACTTTTGTGTCCAACTCGATCGTAATTCTGACATGTTTCAACCCGTGCTCGTAAACCATGCTTTACTTTTGAATTTTAATAAAATTGTTTATGTAATATTTATTGATCTAAATGAACAGGCAAGTCGTTCACCAGTGTTTAGAGCCATGCTCGAAACTGAGATGGAAGAAAGCCTAAGTGGTACAATCAAACTAAGTGATGTAACATATGATGCCCTGCGCGCATTTGTGAACTATCTGTACACAGCTGAGGCATGTATTGATGAAGAAATGGCTTGCGATCTTTTAATTTTGGCTGATAAATATGAAGTGAAGCATCTAAAGACTTACTGTGAGAAATTCTTGATTTCAAAACTCAATTATGAAAGTTCACTTGTCAGCTACTCCTTTGCTCATCAGCACAATGCAAATAACCTGCTTGATGCTGCACTATCCTTGATTTTGGATAACATGGATAAGCTAAGTAAGCGCGAAGAATACTTGGAGCTTGTGGAGAAAGATCCTCGGCTTGTTGTGGAAATTTATGAAGCTTATTTGTCTAAACAGGTCAACACTGCTGCTACTACTACTACTACTAGTGGCCACGATGATAAGGTAGCAAGACGCAGGGATCTTGCTCTTTAGGGGTTTATTTAGCGACATTAATGTAGATGCGAGCAATCACGTTGCTATGTTTGCGTGCACTTTGGCTCCGCTCAATGTATGATATTGCCGTGTGGAGATATAATTTCAATAATTTAGTATGATTTTTGAAGTTGACAAGATTGTTTCTATTGAAGGGATTAAAACATCAGCGTCTGCCCTACCACATAGTTAACTTGTATATAACTTTCCATGCATGATAAACTGACTAAATTGGATTGTTTTTATATATTTTTGTATAATTATTAACTCATATCCAACAAACTCCCACTATCAAGTGCAAGACAGTGAGACACCAACAACCAAAGTGATGATATAAAGACACATACATAACCAAACAAAAACTTACAGCTTATTTACCTTAATATAAAGACACAAACATACATCAACAATCAAGTATTAAGAGAGATTAATGTTAAAATTACAACTTTAGAACACCTAATCCTACTATTTCAATGAACCTGTAAAAATACGATTTCTTTCGAAACTCAGATGTGTTGTTCACGACTTGTGTCTCCAACCACATACCGGTTTTCTGCTACACTCAGGCCTGATAAATGAAGCTGTTTTCGTTTCTTAACAAGATGTAGTGCAGTCTGCCTATCCTCCTTTGCTTCTACACAATCAGCCTGCGGAAAGTGCCAAAATACAAATAATGAAAAATTATATTGAAATAATATAATTTTTATTATTGTGTTTGACCCCCTAGTCATTCATAAAACATTCAAAACTTGTGGGAGAAATGTTATTTTATAACAACCCAACCCAACTGGTGCCAAGAAAGTATCCATACTACCAGTATGCCCGACCCGCCTATTTTTAGCATCATCTTTATAGAAATAAGAACAGGAGATCCGTAATTAGCAATAATAGACTTCAAAATGCCAGACAAGAACTTAATTTAAACCCACATTTGTGTAATTATTAAGTTGCAATATTGTGTTCTGTTTATTCAAATATTACTACAGTCTACATATGTAATATACACGACCTTCACATCAGCTACTTATTATTTATGTTAAAACGGAGGGTGTTCCTAGTTCAGGTTACCCAGCACCAAACCTTTGGCTCAAATGTAAGCCGCCTGACCGGTATGCCCGTGTCCGTATCCAAAGCATCCCCCGGCCATCCCTAATTGAAACCCCCATGAGACTAAAACTCTTGTCCTCCCCTACCGGGGGCAAATGCTCTACTCGGTAGGCCATCATGTGAAGGTTAACTTATTGCTTATATTATTTTCCTATATTCTCCCTTCTGCACAAGATATTGGGTACCTTAATTTGAGTTTACAATTCTATATTCTCTTATTAAAAGGCATTTTCGGCTATTGACTCTGGGTGATATGACATAATTAGCTTTGCATTTTTTGCCCTTTCTTGTGTGTGTGTGTGTGTGTGTGTGTGTTATAGAGAATTTTTGTACACATAGAAGATGTACCTTAATAGATAATGCTGTGTCAAAGCTTTCTATGGCACTATCAGGCTCCCCAAAGTTAAGCTGTGCCCTACCAAGAGTAACCCACGCCTGCAGACACAGAGAATAGTTATATAATTTACATGTGCGTTCGGTAAAATGAATTTTAATGTAAAAGGTGTAAAAGGGAGACTGGTTCATCGTTTTATATATATAAATACACTGTGAGTACAAAATTATATCATAATGTTCAAACAGCCTATTAGTTGTCTGTATTATGTTCTATTTATTATATTTCTGTAGAAAAATAGATGTTAGACAACAAATTGTTGCTCTTTTGTCTTTTCAGAAACATGGTAAAAGAATCATCTAGTCTTTAGAAGTACATAACTACATGCAATATTATTATGAAGATAGACAAAAGCAGAGAATATATTATGAAATAAAACTTTACAAACCTCAGCCCATGAAGGCTCCAATTGAGTGGCACCTACATAAGTGAGTGCAAATCAATACAGGGGAGTAATCAAACTATCAAAGATCACTTCTATAATACTTTGCTTAATAAGTAACTACAATCGATGTTGGAGAAAACCCAAGAAAATATTTGCAATGGGTTGGTCGGATATGAGTGTTAAGAATAAAGAAAAAGTGTAAGCTATTTATGATAGGAGCATAGTATATAAAAATGGATAATATATTTGGAGGCCATCAAAGTATTCAAATTACATTAAGGCCACCCGTGTATTAAATGATCATATGGGCACGCAAGTATGTTCTTATATCATTTTATATGAATTTTGACCAAAAACATGCCAAATGATTTACATATTTAGACACCCTTAGTTTCTTTTAAGAGACAAATAATCATAAGTGGAAATGATAGGTGCGGTTGGTAACACCTATCATGGATGCAGCAAGCCAGAAAAGGCCAAAAAGAATTTACATGGGAAGCGATTATAGACATTTAAAATAGTCTCAAGGGTTCAAAATAAATTTCTTTATCTCCTTTTGGCCTTTGTTGTACTATCCTTTCCCCTGATACTAACATATAATACCTTGACACCTCATGAAAGATAGTTTTCTACTTTTCTTAACAAATTAAAGGCCATTTTTTGTAATTTGGCGTATTCTTATTTTGTCAAATTTGGTACAAAAGAAACAATATACATACTTTGGTCAGTTGGTGGCCTGGATGGTAGTTTTAATACATATTTCCTTCATGAAAAGACAAAAAAGAAGAATACTTGGGTAGTCTCCACATACAATATCCCTACAAAACTGCTATCAGGTAGACATAATTATAAGCCACGGAGATTTTAATGTTATTACTATTACTATTAATTTATTAAATGATATTGTCATTATTAGTAGATGTATTTTATTATTTATTATGTAGATTTTAAAGTTAATAAAGATTAGAAACTAGAGTTTATTAGGATTGAAATCTTGTCTTTTAATTATAAATAGGTCATTCAAGCTATATTGTAGGCATGTGAGATAATACAAGTCATCAAACTTGAAAGATACCCGCGTCTCGAACTCAAATAGTAGGAAAACTTTATCGTTCTTGAATAATAAAAAACCGGACCCCATTATACCCACCTTAAAAATCATGAGTGATACTTCTAGAGAAGCCATACATAGTGATAATGCACAAGTATACAAGTAGCTTCCAAAAATTAATCACTAACAATATGCTGCATAAGTAGCAATGTATGTAGAAGATACTCACGTGTTGCTGCTTTTAAAGACTTCCATGTTTCCCCAATTTCAAGTAGAACTTGAGCCTTCTGCTCATGCAAAGTTGCTTTGTCAGGCATCAAAGTGATGGCCGCTTCCCACTTTCCAAGGGCTTCACGGTATTTTCCAACCTTCAATGTTTGAAATAAGCACAATTTAAGAAGATTATAGAACACCAAATATGCAAAGTAGACATGAACATAAACCATTAACAGAAGGTATAGACAAAATCGTACTTGTTTTAATTGTTGAAGTCAAACTACTTTGTCCATGTTTTTATTCACCTTGTAACATAGTTGCATTTGCAGGTTGTTTAGATGCATTTTAAAGTCTAGTAAATCATGATGTTGTAAGGTTAGTCAGGCATTTAGCATTCAATCTTTTTACGTAGAAGTAGTCTTATTGAGTAAAAATGTTGAATTTTTTGAATAAGCACTATTTTCTTGCCATACGAATCTACATAAATTAATTTCATGGCAGAACAGTCATAATTGTTTCTTGCTAAAATATAAGGCAGCTCATTTCAGTATGGTACATATTTCTTCACAAAGAAAAAAAAATTGGAAAATTGAAAAAGAAATGAAAGGGCAACTGCAGAAATAGGATTAGGGTATCTTTTGGAATTCATACTCGATACGTGGAAATCAAATTGCAGCACAATAAGTTAGGGATTTAAACCAATAGTTCCTTAACTGCAAACCTCGAATTCGTTAAGGGAACAAAAAAATGTACCTTGAAACTGGATCATAATTCTAGGGTTAGGAAAGATCAAAATTACCTCCGCAAGCTTGTTTCCCTGAGCTTCAAAAGATTGGGCAAGTTGGAGAGTCTCGTCAACCGCCGTAGACGGGCGGTGACTACCAGATTCTGTAGCTTTACATCGGTCTTCGCAGATGTTGGTAGCTTCTTCTTTTTCTTCTTCTCCCAGATCGAAAGGGAGGTCAGAGATGGAGGAGATTGGGCGCTTATTGTTCTTCTTCTTCCAAGTGAGTTTCATCTTGCTTTCTTTACTTCCAAGTCTACTCTTGAGCGTTTAACTTAACCAAGTCGCTATTTTGTTGTTTCACAAGGCCATTGCCCTCTCAATTAATTAAGTTTTGTTACGGAATTACGAGATTGATTTTTTAGATAGTAATTTTGCGAGCTCGGGACAGGAACCAAACCGCATATATATACACATAAATTTGATAGTATCAAAATTGAAATTATTGATATTTTGAAATCGAAAACTTTCAGAAAATTACTAGTCAATACACTCACTTCTACTAAGATTGGGTATCCTAATTTTAAGTACTATTTGTGAATAAATTCAATGTTATTATTTATTTATCTTCATTCTCTATTTTTATCTTCGATCATCTTCATCATAAAACACAATCACTCATTCATCTTCAACATTTAACAAAACATCCATTGCCACATCTTCAACCATAAAACCATTTACACACTCGATGTAAAAACACCACTATGAAAACCAAAGACAAGAACACAAACAAACACACATCAGTTGATATAAAGACCCACAGCATCTAAACAAACAAAGCCCTAAATATGGGCCTAAACATATTACATACCCCCAAATATGAACAATAAAACTCATCCCAACAATAGGAATTTGCCGCTGAATGATGTCGTTACAAAATTATATTCTCTCATGATTGGTCGATGTTCAGCTTCCATAGTAATGTGGTTGATATAGTGTGTAGTTAGTGATGCTTTAATGATGTAACGCAAGAGTATCGGATGTGTAATCCGTTATGTGTAAAGTTTGATTATTTGTGTTGAATGAGAATATAGCATCTGCTGTTCAAAAAAAAAAAAAAACAATAGGAATTTGCCTCAAATATTAACTCTTAGTTGTGTTGGCCATCACACAAGGTTTGCACTCAGCTCTATATCTTCAAAACTCAGTTCTTCGCTATCTATCTTGGGTATTCACAACTACACCTTTGTCTTTTTAGTTCTTTCTCCAAACATCGGCAATAGCTATAATTCTTTTGTACTTGGCTTCATAGACAACGAATATGTCCTCCTCTTTGTCCACTATGGAAGATTGTAGCTTCTTTGATTTGCATTCACTATACCACAATTGAAAACTCCAAGTACTTAATTGTTAAAGGACCAAAAACTAATTCGGTTTTTGCTTTCATCTCTTGTTTGCCTTTAAACTCCTTCATCTATTTTGGTTTTTACGTTTCTAACTTGGTTGTGTGCTTCCCGGGGGTGCATTAACGTGGTGTCCTTTTCTTTATTTCTCCTTATTTCAGTAAATCATCTCTGTCTAGATACTATAGGATAGGGGTGAGCATATTGACCGAATTTCATCAGCCTAGCCGGTACGTGTTATAAGTTTTCCGTTCAGTATTCGGTACCAAGAAATGAATAATTTTGGTTTTGTTACTTTCGGGTCTAGTACCGATTCCGATAAAGGTAAACATATTGACTTGAAATTTTCCGAATTATCATGTACCAGTGTTTATAAGTTTTTAGTTTCAAGAAAACCACAATTTCAATTTCGGTATTTTCGAGTTCGGTCAGGTTCTGGTACCAAACTGACCCTTAATCTAGATAGAAAGTCTAAGAACTTATTGACCAACATAAGTTGGTTTTCATAATCATAGCCATCCTTTGATCATTTAACACATAACTAACATGTATATGTCTAAGTTAGACTTTCACATTTGAATGTAAAAAAATTATAAGTGAAACTTCTTGGTCTCCTTTATTTTTTTATACCCTTGTAAGCAACAAGGAGGAGTATCATCATCGATCTTCTCCGCATTGATATTTTGATACAATCTTTGGCCGTGTGATATACCTTAATTATCAGGAAGTTCATTTCATATGGTTGATCTCTCTTTTCTCTTTTTCTCTCTCTCACATGTGAACTTCTTGGTCTCTTTTCTTTGTCAATCTTATGATTATATGGCTTTATGACAAATCTTATCCGAAACTTCCAAAAAACCATATCCGAATCCGAATCCGAAAATTTGGATATCCGAATTTCGGGTATCCAAAATTTCAGATATCCGAATTTTCGGATAATTTCGGATTGGATCTCTTTTATAGCTTTTATTTTCATTCCTACACAGAAGTCAAGAATCTCTTTTATAGCTTTTATTTGTTACTTACAGGTTTAGGTTATATTTTATTTATCTGTATTCTTATAATCTTCTCGTATATTATTTTCCATATAATGATATAATTATTTTATAACACGACTCAAAAAAAAAAATTCTTTACTGTAATTTGCCCTTCGTATCACCGCATGACGTTAATTCCATTATATGGTGAATTAGATCTAGCATTAATCCATGCATTTTGTACCCCACCACCATGTGCCTTAATTACCTTTTTAATCATATGTTAGGCGTGCCTATATATATAGCATATATTGAGAAAAGAATAAAAAAGATAAAAAAAAAAGGGGGGGGGCTAGTAGTATTAATGTCAAAGCTATTGTTCTATGAAATCAGATCAACTACTACATATATGCAACATGATATATTACTAATTAATTAGATTAATAATTATTATTATACAATTCTTACATGCTTCTAAAGAAAGCGTTTAAGATTTAGGTGATTGTTAGGACTTATATGCGTGTATAAAATGTTTGAAATTGGTAAGTGCAAATTAAAGTTATATAATATATAAGAATTTCATACTTATAGTAGTATAATGATTATGTATATTCATATTTCATACATGCGGTTCGAACCAAGGTTCACTTGAGGATCGGTATTGGAATTTACTAATTCAGACCTTATTTAATACATACATGACGTATATTGTGAAACAACCAACATGTAATATCTAGCGAACCATCTAGAAAACATGATAGTATTTCTCAACTTCATCCTTATAAAAGGAGACACACCGCCACGTTGAGGGCCTCTGGCTCTCTCTCGCTACCTTTATTTATCTACACGCTCTTTACTTCCTTTTTAACATACATTTAATAACCTTTAGTTTATAAATTACTACTAACTTTACCTTAGCTCGTTGTATATGTTTATAAATATTTGTCAATATTTGTTATGGTTGTATTTGTTTTGGTGTACGTATATAAACTAGTTACAAACAAGACCCATATGCTACAATGGTAACAACCACCAAAAATGCTCTAATTAAGATCTTAACTTAGATATTTTAAGTGTTTTTGCAATATTTATGGGAATTGATTTGTGGTTAATATATAGAAACGGCCACGAATTTCTCACAACTAATTAAGATTGTAAAATAGGTACAAAAAAATTGTATATTAGCTACAGAAGATTTCTCACTATTGTGATCAATTTTAGAATATATTAAAATTGTAAAATAGTTGCAAGCAAATAAGAATATTTGGGATTTAATTAGATACCTAGCTTGCTACAAAAGCCCCCGGACATCACATGCATGTTCACGAGTTTAAGAACATAATTTATAAAGTATATAAGTCAAACAGGTAAAACAATGCCATATATGTAACTACCAAGAATGTTTCAAAACAAACTTTTGAAGGAATCAATAAAGGTTGTTGGGTAAAGTTACGGAGGGAAAAACTAGTGATGATGAGTGAAAGATATTATTCCTAAAATAGACATAAATTACTTACCAGGCCGCTAAGTTAATTTGTTTGTTTTTTTATACTACACTATATAATTATATTACACAATTTTCAGAAATTTAGAAGGCCAAAGAAGGTAAAAAAGAAACTATAATTACAAAAGATGGTTGATGAGAAGAATTACATGATCTAGAATCACCAAATTAAGGTGATGATTAAGACTAAATACAAGGTTAATTAGTATGCACCAGATATCTTTACAATGATTAATCTACAATTATATGATTAATGAAAGAAGAAGAAAAAAATTTCGATCATCTGCAGCAGCTTCCTTCTTTGGATAGTTATGCATTAATATATATGAAGTCAAATTAATCTCCAAAAACTAGACCTTCCCATCAGACGAAGGGAGACCTGGATCTGTTTCTACGGTGGTCGTCGTGTCTGAATTCCTTACCGAATTTGTTCCCCGGGACGGAGCAGATGACGGGGTTGGAAACTTCTTGGGCAGCATTTGATCCCAAGTAACCTCTTTTGGGAATCTTCTTGAAGTAGCCTCAGAGAAAGCGAGAAAAGTAAGAATACATAACACCAAAAATTTGTGCCTCTGGAAACCTAACATGATCGATGACTGAATAAGGACACGTACAAGATGCTGAGCTCAGAGAATGAAACTTAACTGCGACTTGAGTTGTTTTCTTGACAACTTCCCTGGAGACTGATTGCAGAAGTAGTCTGCTTTTAGATAGATAGCTTCTGGCTGGGTAGCAGACAATGAGGAGGATTTTGTGAAGAATGACAACTGTTGTGTTTTAGAAAAGAGTTGACAGTGGCAGACCATGATGATATTTAAAACTATAAAAAGAGTAGCAGTTTGTGTTATTTTATATATTTTGGAATGGAAAAGTGAAAAAGGTAAGGCTACTTTGTGTAGCAACTCAAGGAACTATGTCTCTACAGTGGGCACATCATTTGTTATTATAAAGAGCAAGACTGGTGGGGCAAATCTTGAATTGGTTGTCAGACTTTGTTAAAGATAGACAATTACTACACCCACCCACTTGACTTAATTGGATGATTCTTACAAGTTAAATCTGTTTGTTTGGAAACTATGATAACGTCTGCAACAAGCTCATCCTTCATCTACTAAGTTAATGTGAATACATACATATATATAGATCGATGATTGTGACGCATGCATGAACAATTTATATATTGCTATGATGGTGACTTAATTAATATAATTATCACAACAAGGCTAGCTAGGAACATTGTGGTGTGTTTTTTTATTACTAATAATCTTTAAGAAGGTTATATGATAAGAAACGTAAAATACGAACAGCAGAAACTGAAATTGAGATGCTATTGAACTGAAATAGAAACGATGATAAACCCCAATCACTCCACAATCGGAAGATTGGTCCAGGGATGAATCCCTCTCTCGATTGCCACAGGCAACGAGCCCTAGTACAAAGACTAACCTTACGTAAATTCTGCCTAACGTAACCAAGAGACACTATCCCTATTTATTTAGAACTACTAACAAACTCCAGCCCACATGTTACCATTTACCCCCCTCAAGTATCAACTATTCCATTTCCTATCATTACTCCCGCCTTCGAAAAAGTCTTGTCCTCAAGACTTGCTTCCAAACAAGACCATGATCGGGTGGTTTCAGCGGTTTAGGAGGGCCCGGAGGTTGGTGATCATGAAACAAGCACCAGGTAACAAAGAACCTTACACAATCTGGGGGTTTGAGTGGCTTACGACTCCATACGACATACGGAATCGCCATCATCAATTGTCTAACCCAAGTTGGTGTTAGACACTCATCAAGCACCTTGTGTGCACAACCCGAGACTTGATTTGCGAAATAATCCACGGTGAAATGAGTCTCGGAGTGTAACTGTGGAACCATAACAGTGTGATATCGAATAAAGTCCTCCGTAGCGGTTAGCTTACGTCCCGTTTCTGTCTCCGGTGCCTTGAGTGTGATTTCGAGGATAGGCTTAGGTGCCAACATAATTGCTTTATTCTCTGTCGGAATCGGAGATACATCTGGAATGACGTCCCCAACATGAAGCTCGTGAGAATCACCACAACTAGAGACACCATTGCCACCATCACTAACAGGACCCTTCACACCCCCATCAGAATCGAAAACATTCTCGGGACCTCGATCTCCCTTCCAAACAAAATCAGGGTCTTGTTGTTTTATCCATTCCAACATAACCTTACGAAATGCCCTTTCTTCAATTCGATCTGCTTCCCACCTTTTTTTGAATTCAGAAACATCAAATTGGAGTTGTTGAATCTGCTCATCATGAATATCCAATCGAGCATGAATAGATCGAGTGTCCATGGAAATCAACAATAAGAACCAAGTACTTAAATCAACAGAAATCCGCAATCTGACCACAAACGAATTGCAATAAAGTATTGCAATTCAAATCACAAATCCTCCCAACAAAATCTCTTCAACCCAGTCAAATCAACGAATAGATTGCAATCAAGAGAAAACTTTAATTCAAGTCCAATGGCAGATCCCACCAACAAAACCCCAAAATTAAACTGGCAAATCCAGAATTGCAACAGGTAGGAACAGCTACTACTAACTATCGATAGTTTCCATTTCAACAGTCAAATCTAGATAGCCTCACTTGAACAGCAAACAAAATATCAAACAGCAACACCAAAATCAAAAGCAACAGGGACAAGTGTCAAACGTTACTGCAATTAGATGTAGAAGAGCATATCAGAATTTACCATACGATAGAGCCTTCACACACAGTTTCCATTCGACAAAGCCAGTCTGAGAAATTCTGCCAATCGCTAGAAGATAAACGTGGAGGACAAATCGAATGTTCCAGTAGCTGTGAACAGATCGGAGATTTCCAAATCAGAGATCGGCAGTTTCCAAATGGGTATCTTCCAAATCGATAGTTTCCAAAAATTCCCGGAACTGATAAGGAATCGATTGTTGAATCGATTGCTGAGTTGAATGCTACAATCGATTGCTGAGTTGAATGCTGAAATCGATTGCAAGGGGCGAAAACAGAAAACGATTGGGATTGTCCAAAGCGGCAACAACAAGTAGCGATAAAAAATCCCAGCGATGAAACAACCCAAACTGTCGATGAAGCAAGTAGCAGGTCACGATCGGAAATGGCAAAACGACAGGTCGACTGGCAGGTCGGACCAATGATAAGAAACGTAAAATACGAACAGCAGAAACTGAAATTGAGATGCTATTGAACTGAAATAGAAACGATGATAAACCCCAATCACTCCACAATCGGAAGATTGGTCCAGGGATGAATCCCTCTCTCGATTGCCACAGGCAACGAGCCCTAGTACAAAGACTAACCTTACGTAAATTCTGCCTAACGTAACCAAGAGACACTATCCCTATTTATTTAGAACTACTAACAAACTCCAGCCCACATGTTACCATTTACCCCCCTCAAGTATCAACTATTCCATTTCCTATCATTATATATATAGAAATGGGCAATTAAAAAATGAAAGGGATGGATGTGTGTCTAGCTGCAGACCAGATAGATAGAGCTTAATTTTCTCTTGCTAATTTCAGCATTTCCCTTGGAAGTTATCAAGGGTCAGATACCTCTGTACGTGTATATATGATTGATTTAATTACTACTACTTTTTGTGTAGCAGTCCTAAATTATATTTTATTTAATATATAATGCATCTGGCAATTTTAATATATTAATAGTCAAAGCATGTTATATAGTCTTGTTTTAAAGTAGCGCCTTTTTGTCATCTCTAGTTTGAGAAGTGACGGGAGAAAAGCAGGTCGATCAAAAAGAAAGAGAATATTTTTTTGGGCTTATTTTTTCGGTTTAAGAATATTATTATCTTATTGATTTATTAGCTTAGAAACTTATATATAGCGTTTAATTAGATTAACTCATACTTCTAAACGTTTTCTTGTTATTACATAACCAACAATAGATGGGGGTATGTAAAAGTAGGGTGAGCATTTGTTTCAAATGAATTGAATTGAACTAGGATCGGTGTCGGGCCCGAATCAATTAACATCAAGTGGACTGCTTATAACGACCCAAAAGTTATTTTAACAACGTAATAGTCTAATACTAATCCATTCAAATTCTAAAATGTAATATCACACGTTGTGAATCATGTGTTATTATCTGCCCTATTTTATTATGTAAATTAAACATTTGTTTTTGGGACAAAGTGTACTATTTTTAGGATATGGAGACTGATTGTTTTAGGTCATGCATATGGCCTTTAGTATGGCGTCGGGTTCATTCGGCTCCCCATCCCAATTGCCATAAGCCCACCTCGGGTTCCAACCATTTATCTCTTTCTTATATAATTGAATAATTTAGCTCGTCCAGGAGTCGAAATCATTCATAGATTGTTACATACCAACAATATTACATTTGGGCTAGACAAGAAGGCATCACACATGATTTTAAAATATTAACGGAAGTCGTAATCAACCCAACTTTTAGCTTTCTTTTTCCCAAACTAAGTATGTAGCATTCTCGATTCTTGTTATGTTTTTATCTTAATATTGTTCGTACATATGAAACATGTAATAACATTATCCTATATGTGAGTCACTTTATAGATAAATATTATCTTCGTGATGATGCATATGCAAATGCTCGTGTTATGTTACACAAGATACTGGTTGGTAGATTTTCAAGGCCGGTGTGCTTTAACTAAAGAAGAACACATCTTGTAAATGTTAGTGAATGTTACTACAATATATTGAAGACAAGATTTCCAATCCTAATGAATTTTCAACACAAAGATATGTTGTGGTGATTGCTTCTTTTAATATACTTGGGAATGTAATATTCTTTGAAGAAAGTGAAGAAGATGAAGCTAATGGAACATAACAGGGTCCTTAAAGCAAACCATATATATATGAGTGATATGATATAATTATAATATAACATATATGGTTGTAAGGTTTACAGTAAAAATGCTGGTGTATCTATCCTTCTTTCCTTCCCCACACCCTCCCTCGTTGAAGGCCGATGCAGATTCAATTCCAGGTAATTCAAAACCGTTACAATAACAAATCCAAAATACAATTACACTTAACAAAATTACAATTACAATTTCAGTTTTAATTTAATTTAATTTAATTTTAATTAATAAATGGTAACCTCCATCTGTCTCTATTAATTATTCAATGGCGTATGGTACTGTTTCTACTTCTGCAGGACGCCATAACGTTTTCTCAACGCATAGCAACCCTTCCTTATCCTTGTTGTAACTCATTCTCACTTTCCACTTCATAGATTTTGCCATCTTTTCCACCTCTGTAATCGTCTCCACATTATCACGTACGATCAGTTTACCTTCTGGTCTTAGGATCCTGTCTACTTCCGCCATTAAAGATTCTAACTTGCACCTGCAATTGTTACCATAAACATACACCACCTTTAGCTAGGAAGTAAGAAGATATGATTGTTCTTGAGTAGGGGTTTGGTTGATCCGTTTAATTATTTGATCGGATTAACTCAAAACAAGTTTTCTAATAAGTTCAATTTTTAATGCATAAAAATGAATGATTCCACGTTTTGATGTGTTACCCAACCAACCCGACTCACCCATTTTGCCCCATACATTACCTTTTCTTAACATCAGAGAAGAGATGATCAGCGTGAAGAAGATCATATGATCGAGGATAAGTGCTGAATGATTCGCACCAACTGTGATATATTCCAAAAAGTCCTCGTTCATATATAATTGGAAGTGTATCTGGTGAATCAAGAGGTACAACGTTCATCACCCAAATCTTCAAATCCTTCAATGCAGCAGCAAATCTGAAAGGAGTCCCAAAAATGAACGTAAGAACAGAGATCCCACAAGTAACACATTTCACGTTGTAAGATTTTGAAATGAATTTACTCACCCTCCATAGATCGATCTCATATCCATAACATTTCTGACAGAAGACCAATCGATTCCCAAGCCGTTCAAGTAAGATTTTGAAATGACCCGTTTCCAGTTTTCATAATCGGCAGTGAAATCTTCTGGTGCTGGTTTTCCGTAAACTCCAACCTCACTACTCTTTAACCAATATGGTGGTGTCTCCAACCTCTGTGGCCATGTTTCTGGCCATTTTGCACCACGAACAGATTCATCAACAGGTACTTTATGCATACATGCTTGAAGTTGTACTTTCCTGTATTCACAATCATGTCAAAAGAATCAAAAAAATTGTCATAAACAACATTTTATTTTCATGTACAAATCGTCTTTATATGTGTTTCCATACTTATTATGTGACAGGAGTCGTCATAAAATGGGTTCTAGACTTCCAGAAGATGAATTTTAAATGTGTTTTTGATGTTTCACGTTGTAGTATCTAGATCAATTCTATTTTTTAGGATATTAATACATAATAAAATGGTTAGCTGAAATATTTTTTAAACATGTGATATGGGTTGTAAGATTAGCGTAAAATCTCCCTAGTTAGGTTTTAAAGGAAGGAAATAATCAGTTTTTGTGGAAGCTAGAATGAAACCGATTATAAAAAAAAAAAACGATTTGACCCTGCTTTGATAATCAGAAGAAGAATATCTCTATTCAAACAATAGAAATAAATTTTCAGGAAAGCAAGCATATATATATATATATATATATATATATATATATATATATATATATATATATATATATATATATATCCCTAAATAAATTTACCAGACTGCATCAGGATCATCCTTGTCTTCACATAGGGGTGGATCGTTTTGTTGTCTGTTTTCATAGCATTCGTTAGATGTCGGTTTTCTGTAAATGGCTGCACCAACTTCATTCAATTTGTCATTGTTGACCACCACCAAGTCCCAACACATAGCCTTTGTTAGTTTAGACATAGCTGCCACAACATTCTTACAAATGTCAGGGAAACAAAAAAAATAGATAAATACATGAACAGTAATAAAAAACTGTAAATTTTCAACCAAAGGCCACAAGGAATCTTACAAAAGCTGCGTAACAACATAATCGGTTCCAATACACTCAAATACACACTAGAAACTGATTATTAATAATCTCACGTCGGAAAACAAAAAAGGAATAGCCAGTGTGACTGCATACCTTCCCAAATTTCCACATCTTCAGGCTTATTTTGGTAAACAGGGGTAGCAGACCATACAAAATAACCACCCGGACGTAACACCCGATTAAGCTCCAACAAAAGTTTCCCTCCTGTAACACAAGTCATCTTAAATTACATATTTCTGATCACAAAAAACAAACTACTTGTATACCAAAAAGAAGTAGTAAATGATAAATAATAAAATAAAAGGGAATGAAAAATATCACCTTCAATGTGCCATGGGACTCTGCAACGTGCACAATGAACAACATCAAAAATTTTACTTGGGAAGGGTAGTCTTTGGGTACCCATAACAGCTGAAATGGCAGGAATACCCCTTTCTAGTGCAAATTGCACTTGAGCTTCATGTTCATCTTTTGGAGCAAAAGACATTGCAACTACATCTCTCTCAAATAGATATCCCCCAAAGCTAGCAACTCCACATCCAACATCTAGTATAACTCGGGTTCTCTTACCCCATGCAATATCCGCAAGTGACTACAATTTTTAGAAAATAAAATCTAATTATAAAACCAAAAGCTTTAAAGCAAAAACAAGATTTGGCGATTGTTTGGAAATCTGTAAAAAATAGCTTGAAAGAAACAGGTCGGCAAGTGACCATTTACCCACCCGATATGAAAATGCAGAAAACCTCATGAATCATCTTATTAATAAAATCAAATGATTATCAAAAGATATATGATATTGATAATCATATTTGACACACTATTCTTATATAGATATTTTGAGGAGAAAAAGCGTTTTTGGTCAAGGGTTATCTGTTTTAACCCATTACCCATTTTGCTTAACCCGCCCATTTCACTACCTCTAGAAAAGTGGTCATGCCATGACAATATTGAACTTTTTGGAAATAAAAGACTAACGTTTTGGATGAAATCTATGTAGTGAAGGGCTCCGTTCTTAAATTGTGTACCACCACCCGGGAATGTAAGATACTCTCCGCTAACTTTGACCCAATTTTGATGTCCTTTTACTGCAGCAAGCTTGGTGTGGGGGACATTAGTGTACCATATCTGAAAAGTACAAAAAAGAAGCCGTCTGAGCAAGCAAGATTATACATTTTATTATTTGTTTTGTTCATAAAATGTTGATAATACAATGAGAGTATATAGTATATACTTTGTAATCAATTTTTTAGCAGCTAGTATTAAATTCTGTATAAAATCATAAATTTAAAAATCGTATTAATATTTACCTGATCTCGGCTTCTGGGCCACTTGATCGGTGTTTTATACCCTTCAGGAATAGATACAAGGCACGTAGGGGGCACTGTTGGGCAATGCCTCTCTCTGTGTTCATAATGACTCCTGCCATGAAGATTTCTAATGGCTTCCAAATTATCAAGACAAGGTATATAATCCGGGCCCGCAGTTACATTACATGTTTTCCATTTGTACCCATTTTCATTCTTTGATGGACTTTGTGATTCTTTCTCACTTGCTGACTCAGCAGCTTGAGTTGAAAATGCCCCGTTTTCAGCATTTGTTTCTTTTAGAATCTCGGATTGTGTTGCAGCGGACAAATCTTCGGTCTTGTTGTCATTAGAGTTCTCTTCCACTTTCTTTTCTTCATCTTTCTCAATCTTTTCTTTTGTTTCAGTTTCATTTGCATCAGAATTCGAATTCTCACTTTCGTTTGAGTCAGAATTCGAATTCTCACTCTCATTTGATTCAGGAGTCGAGTTCTGACTTTCATTTGAGGATTCGGAATTTGAGTTTGTGTCTTCTGAAGTTGAATTTTCATTTGAATCATTATTTTCTGTGTTTGTTTCATTTTCATTGGTGTTAGATTCCTCAGAATTCGTATTTTCTTTCACTGAATCATCTGATAGATCACCAGAATTATCTTCAAATTGGGAATTTGAAGATAATTTGGTGGTCTCTTTTTGGTTTGACTCTTTGACAGCAGGGAAGTCAACAGTTTGACCAGGGGCAGCAGATGATGACATGAACAACCATACCCCAACTAAACAAACACCGACAACAACCACGATTGTAGCAGTGGAACAAGATGATTTCTTCCCATCGACCCGGGAATATTTTCCCTGAGCCATGATTCAACAATTGTATAAACCTGAAGTTAAGAAAATCAAAATAGCACTTTAGAGGGTTAACAAGTCAAAAAACAAAAACGTCCTTCAGTTTTTTGACTATTTAATAATATTTTACATTACAGAATAGAAAAGGCCACAAAGGGTGTTTCTCTTTTTTTTTCAAAAAACTTGAACTAATCTTCATGATCCAACACGTTGGGTCGAATTTGGTAAAAAGAGAAATCGGATACATACTTGGGCGGCCTTGATGAGAAAGTCGAATATTAGTCTGGTCTAGAGTTAATAGCTTATATTATAAAGGAAATTAAATGGGGAACTTATCCTTGCAGCTAGCAACACCTAAGTTAGGTGTTGATGCACCCACACGAGTCACTTAAAATGAAGGATTTTCAAGTAGATTAACTGTTCAGCAGCAGCTAAGCTACATGGATCAAGAATTATGCTGAGCTCTAATAAGGAATGGGTAGAACACTAGATTTGAATATTGGGAATTATACTTAGCTCTGATAAGGAAGGTGGAGGTACTAGCACTTATTATAGATCTATGAATCTAACAGATCTAAAATCTCCATTGTTATACTGATCTAGCTTCTACAGTATCATTTACTGCTGGATCTAAAGCTACAAAGACCAAGAAGAACCCAAATTATGACACAACATACTTTATCTTCTATTTATGAAAGATGTACAACATTTTCCACCATTGCAAATCACGTTGTGAGTATTAGATTTAAATAAAACAATCTATTGTACCTAAAAGCTAGCTTAGATATTCATGTAAATTCTAAATTTGGGAAGTAAATCGCGTGAACCCTTAACTAAAATTCATTCATCTGGAAACTTGAGATCGTAAGCACAAGTCATTATACAAAACACTAGATCGATTGTGAATACACAATCCAACATCTGAATCTGCAAAAATTTGAGGTGTAAAAACAAGAAAAAGAATAAGAGCCGTCAAGATTAGTGGTGGATCAAGTGAGGTAGAATGGAATATACTAACGAAGATCAAGCAATTGTAGGATGGGATACATGATTAAAGCAGCTGAAGATATTTGGTAAAATGGACATTGTCATTACCGATAATTAGATGGGAAAAATCAGAAATTGAGGAGAAAAGATTCACCTTTGTGAAATGTTGTTGGAGACGTGGCTTGTAGATTAAAGTTGGAAGTTGATGAGGTTGAAGAAATGGGAGTGAAGATCAATGGAGATATAAATAAAAGGGGGGATTGGGTGGTGTGTTGATGAGAATGTTGATGGGGAAATAATAAATATAAATATAGAGTAGATCCAGCCAGGGGGGGAGTGTAAGTAAACCCACCGACTGATTTTTTACAGGATTTACGGGTAGATCCCGTTTAGTAATAATTTTGTCGACGCTCTTTTTATTTATTTATTTATTTTAAGGTAATTTTTATGTCACAATTTCTTATATTATCTCTGGTTATTATTCAAGATGTATGCATCCAAACTTTTATCAAACATCTTATTTTTTTATTTTTATTTTTGATAGGCTATCAAACATCTTATTACTAAGTCATATTTAGATAATTAATTTTATATTTAGTCTTTCATTATGATATGCTTACACACAAGACTGTCCCTCTTCCCGAAAACTTCGTGGGAACGACTTTAAACAATATTAGAGTACACAATTTACAAAATACAAAAAATAGGTAAACATATATTAGGAGAAAAAGTTATCAAATGTTTGTTTTGGCGTCTCAGGAGTAAATCATAAATTGCTAAAGATGCGTAATACATAATAATTATATCTTTTTATGTCTATGTATTATGTATTACAAGTACTATATTTTTTCTACTAATTATTTTTACTTATCCTAATACTTATTAAATCAAGACATGTGTTAAAATTGAAGACGAGATCAAAAAAATTCGTAAATTACACATGTCACAATGTCATGGATAGGAGGATTTAGTAGGAAAAAATCAAATTTTTCATTATATATAGGCAAAAATTCAAACAAAAACTGTTTTTCGTACAAGAACTGTTTTTAACGTCATTAATGACTAATTAATCTAGGTATTCTGGTCATTTATATATTTACCCAACCGTGAATTGTATCCGGGGTGAGTCGTCATTAATTTACGAGTTTACCCATTGATGCTTCTTTAATGAGTCATTAATGGTTCATTAATGAGCTCATTAATGAGGCACTACCAATAATAGCGATTGATTTATTAAAAGCAAAGACTAAAATTAGTTCATAGTGTTTTCGTACCAAAAGGAGTACCCGTTTGAACCCTCCGTGTGTGTGTGTGTCTATATATATAGGGGAAGGTTCATTTGGGAACCGATTTTAGTGTGAGTATCACGAAAACCAATCTTGCATGAACTTTTTCATATATATATATATATATATATATATATATAGAGAGAGAGAGAGAGAGTTGGGTTCAAGTAAAAAAAAATTAAGGTAAAAAAGGTAGGGAGAAGTATGGGGATGACAAGTGTCCTTTTTAAATGAAGGGTACATTTGACATTTTGTGTTTTTTAAATTAAAAAAAATCCTAAAATCTTATATGCCCTCCCGTCCTCCACGTCTCACCCACTTTTAACCTAACCCTATTTTTGCTCCACCCTCCGTTTTCTTCTGTAGCCCTCGCCGTCACACCCTAAACAGTCGCCGGTCGAACCACAACCACTAAGCCGTCGCACCATGAACACCCTAGGTGGGTTTCCTCCGTTGTTGTTTCCTGTGCATCCGTCGGCCCTCTTCATTCTGTCGATGTCTTCCCTGCAACCACATATTAGGGTTGCCGACGACCACCGCCAAGTGCGGAGTCATTTCTCGTCCCAGATGCACACGCCCTGCGACCGCCGCTGAAACCGCCGCCGCATCACATACGAGATGCACACGCCACCGATTCTCTTTGTGAAGATACCGTCGATGCACACGCCGCCGCTCAGGCGATTGTGCATTCTCTGTTTTGCGTAGGCTCTGGCGATGCACACGCCGTCGATGATGCCGGTCGACGATGATGACTTGGGTTTGGTTTTTCATCTACCATCGCTGGTGTGCTTTTTATCTACCATCGCTGCTTTGATATTTAGGGTTTTGCATCTAATTTTTGTATATAATCAACACAAATTCGTGTTGTGCATCTAATGTATTTTATAAATCGATTTTGAATGTGAATCCGGGTTTATGTATGTGAATCAGTTGTCTTCTGTTTATTTTTATTAATGTGTGCTTCAGAATGTATTATGTGCATCAATCGGCGATGATGCTTGGGTTTGGCCGACGGCAACCGTGCCTGTAGTTGGTCGGCGGAGAAGGACGGAGAGGTTTTGGTACTGGCAGGCGTGAATGTGTTTTTTTACCTTTTTTGGGTTGTAAATTTACTAATTTGACCTTTTCTAATTTTTTTTAATTCCTGAATTTTAGTATCTTGTTGACTTTTTTTGTTGACTTTGTTATAGATCCTATGGCCAGAATCTCTCCTTACATTTAATACCATAATATTTTTTGTACTAGATCTCTACCCTATATATATATATATATATATATATATATATATATAGGAAAAATTTCATGCGAGAACCGTGAGAACCAATCTCAGCCGTCCAATTCCCCCTCTTTCAATGTCATTGTCCACCCATGAATTCCTCACATGCACCCTGCCACACTCTATCCCTCCACGCTCACCATCCATGAAACTTCTCAGATCCAAGAAACGGCCAAGATTGGTTCTCGCGGTTCTCGCACTAACAACGGTTATCGCATGAACTCTTCCCTGTATATATATATATATATATATATATATATATATATATATATATATATATATATAGGACGTTTCAAACGAGAACTGTTTTTCGTACGAGAGCTGCGAGAACCAATCTTAGTCGTTGATTTGATAAAATGGAATTCATGGATGTGGAGCGTGGGGGGATCAAGTGTGGCAGGGTACATGTGATGAATTCATGGGTGGGCAATGACATTAAAGAAGGGGGAATTTGACGGCTTAGATTGGTTTTCGCGATTCTCGTACGAAAAACAGTTCTCGTTTGAGTTTTTACCTATATATATAATGTGAAACTCTTACTTAATAATTTTGCGTATATACACTGTAAAAGTTATTCACGATGTATGGCGGGTTTTTATCGAGGTATACATGACATCATGAGCTCATGACTTTGATATAGAGAAATCTCTCGTTATTAATTGATTACACTCATTGAGTGATAAGTATAATTTTGTTTTGAAATGTATTATATTATAGTAGATATGTGTTTTAATTAGGTGTTCATTATTAAGCTTGCTTCTTAAAATGATAAGGGTAGCATCCTAATAAATGGATATATTGGATGTCAATTATTAAGGCCGCTTCTGGCCGGGTATTGAATATACTCTCAACATTGAGATATAAATAAATCAATAATTTCATGATAAATTCAAATTGCTAATCCTAAGGGCATTGTTTGATTATTGTATTCGGTTTTCGTGTTATTCGGGTATTTTATTTTTACAAGTGATCCTCAACCGAACTGTATAAAAACTCGATTTATTCGGGTTCGGTTCGGATTAATCCTTATTTGGGGTTAACTAAATTAGATTTTTTGCATTGCTTCTTTTTTTGTTGAGTTTTTCTATTGTGTTCGTCTAATGGACTAATGGAGAAATTAGAAAAAAACTCATCGACATGGTTGTAAACTCTTAAGATGTTTCATATTTCTCTTCACATATTTTTTAATACATCATATTTAATAAATTCAGCTATGCACATAAAATGACCATGAGACTTCATGGGACTTGCTAATAAAAATTATTAATTATGTATTTGATTAAATTCTATAAATTGTGACATGAAACCAAATATGATGTTCACAAGTACTTAAATTTATAGAATTATAAAGCAAACATATTAAAAATAGTGAGGTTTTAACTTAGCATACCCTAATTTCAAATATCATTACAATACCAAACGACGGTTAATAGTAAAGCCTGAAATATGTAATTTATTAATATTTATGATAAAAAAGATACTTAATGGCTAGGGTACTAACTACTATGGTCTATCTTTTTATAGCAATTTTTTAGTGATAGTGTCTAAAACAAATGTTTACATGTGACCCGAACCAAATTACTTTCGGGTTATTCAAATTATCCGAACAAGAAATACGATAGCAGAATAACCTGAATTTTTTTTCTGACTGTTTTTTCAATAGTCATATTATAGAATAGAGAATGTACAAAAAAGACATACAAATCTTAATCTTTAAGAATTCACACGATATGTATCATGAAGCTTAAATTGCTTGAAAGAAGGAACCAGAAGCTATAAAATAGAACATATCAAAATATCTAATTAAGTTGTATATTAATTGTTACGTGATAGATAACTTTACTTTTTTATTCTTTTTGTTTTTGGTATGAATCAACTTAATAGTAGAAAAAAATCAAATGAAAGGGCTTGTTGAAGTCAATGCATGAGCATTAACTGTGGTGTGGGTTTGGCCGGACAAAGTCAAAGGATACGAATGTAATCTAAAGTATATCACCGACTAGCCATTGTTTAATTTCAAAATTATAATAATAACATTAAAAAGCTATTATATATTAAATCACATCTAAAAAGTTAATTTCTAGAAGAAAAAAATGAAATAAAGAAAAAAAATAAGATAAAATTTCACAATTATATCAATGATCAATACAAACATGAGATACATGAAATAGGGCCGTCAATGGATCGGATCATGATCTAGATCCGATCCGATCTGCTCCATTTAAATGATCCAACGGGTCAAAAAATTCGATCCATTGATCCAATAAGAGATCCAATGGGCCGATCCATTTAAACAGATCACTACATTGATCGATCCAAGATCTGTCTGGGTCAATACATTTAATATCAAAAAATCCGCCATCACCGTCACCACCACCGCCGACGACCACCGCCGACGACCACCACCGTCGCCGACCACCGCCACCACGGCCGCCGACCACCGCCGCCGCCGACCACCGCCGCCACCGATTACCTCCGCCGCCACCACCGCCACCAACGCCGCCGACCGCCGCCGCCGCAACCAACGCCGCCGCGATCACCGCCGCCCACCGCCGCCGCCACCACCGCCGCCGCCCACCGCCGACCACCGCCGACCATCGCCGACCACCGCCACAGCCGCCGCCGCCACCACCGCCGCCGAACCCCGCCGCCGACCACCGCCGCCACCACCGCCGCCAACCACTGCCGCCGCCGCCGCCCGCCGCCACCACCGCCGCCGACCGCCGTAGCCGCCGCCGCCAACGCCACAGGCGTCGCCGACCGCCGCCACCCACCGCCGCCGCCGCCGCTGACCGCCGCCAACGCCGCCGACCGCCACCAACGCCGCCACCCACCACCGCCCGCCGCCCGCCGCCGCCGACCGCCACCGCGCCGCCGACCACCACTGCCGCCGACCGCCGCCGCCGACCGCTGCCCACCACCACCGCCGCCGACCACCACCGCCGCCAACGCCGCTGACCGCCACCAACGCCGCCGACCACCGCCGCCGCCGACCGCCGACCGCCCTCGACCACCACCACCACCACCGCCGACCACCGCCGCCGCCGCCGCCGCAGACCGCCACCACCGCCGCCGATGAATAGGGTGGGGTAGGGTGGGGTGGGGTAGGGTAGGGTAGCGTAGGGTAGGGGTGGCGAAGGGTGGGGTAGGGTAGGGTAGGGTGGGTGGGGTTGGGTAAGGGTGGGTAGGATGTGGTGGGGTAGGGTGGGGTAGGGTGGGGTGGGGTGGGGTAGGGTGGGGTGGGGTTGGGTAGGGTGAGGTGGGGTGGGGTGGGGTGGGGTAGGGTAGGGTGGGGTAGGGTAGGGTAGGGTGGGTGGGGTTGGGTAAGGGTGGGTGGGGTTGGGTAAGGGTGGGTAGGTTTGGGTAGGGTAGTGTGGGGTGGGGTTGGGGTGGGGTAGGGTAGTGTGGGGTGGGGGTGGGGTGGGGTAGGGTAGGGTGGGTGGGGTTGGTTAAGGGTGGGTAGAGTGTGGTGGGGTAGGGTAGGGTGGGGTGGGGTGGGGTAGGGGTAGGGTGGGGTGGGTGGGGGTAGGGTGGTTAGGAGTGGGTGGGGTGGGGTGGGGTGGGGGTAGGGTGGGGTAGGGTAGGGTGGGTAGAGTGTGGTGGGGTAGGGTAGGGTGGGGTTAGGGGTGGGTGGGAGTAGGGTGGTTAGGGGTGGGTGGGGTGGAGTAGGGTAGGGTAGGGTGGGTGGGGTTGGGTAGGGTAGGGTAGGGTAAGGTGGTTAGGGGTGGGTGGGGTGGGGTGGGGGTGGGGGTGGGGTGGGGTGGGGTGGGGTGGGGTGGTGTGAGGTGGTGGTGGAAGAGTTATTTGATATATTTATTATATAAATAAAATTAAATTAATAATGTTAAATGGGTCGCTCCGGGTCATGATTTATTAATTATTGATCCGATCAAAATCCGACTAAATGGATCTCATCTTTATTGAATCAGATTCAAATCCAATTAAATGGATTAGCGGGTCAGATCAGATCTTTAACCGATTCGATTCGATTCAACCCATTGACAGCCCTACATGAAATGACACGTTTGAGTTAAGAAAAAAAGGCCTATTATATATAATAATACATAGTAGGAGAATCAACAATAACAATCCCTGTTAATATTATATATTTAAAAACTATACATGGTAGAAATTATATTCTAGCTTGAGTGGTAAAGATATTTACGGTTAGACAACAGCTACATAGTTCGACTCTTGCCTCCTTTGATTCTTTTTTCCCTTGTGTATTCTTTTTCTTTTTTTGTTGCTCACACACACTATTTAATAAAAAAATTTGTGTTCTAAGTTTCTTTTTGTCTATAACAACAATCAAAATCTACATTTTCTATAAAAAGAGTCTCTAGCCTAAAAATATAACACGTTGTAATGAATAATGACAAACTAGTCATAGCCTCTATAGTTTGTTTGCTTCTTAGACCCACTTCTCCCCTTTCTTTGTTTCTTACCCACGACCACCTTCCTGTTCCTCATTTCCTCATTTTTTTTCTCTCTTCTTTTCTCCCCACTACCTGTTACTTGAACATCCTTCTCTGATCTCAAGTTAAATGCTCCAATATTTCAATAATCGTTTCAAGTTGACGTGAATTGGTACCCTAGAAGCTCGAAATTACTAGCATATAAGATTACAAGGCTCTGCCATCGACTTATGCAGATAAATTGAACCCTAGAATGCTCGAAATAAATACCCTTGAAGCCGTTTCTTACTTTGTACCTACCGAAATGACGTTCACACATGTTCATAAATCATTGATTCAGTGTAAAGTTTTACAACCCAGGAGCGTATATGTGTATGAGAAGGTCATCAGGGATTAAATTTGGATATTGCTGACAATGAAAGGTTCATTTTCTTCTTATAGTTACCATTATTTTCCGTCTTCTCCTTTCTTTTATATCATTGTCGTTACCAGCCGGCTGTGGATATATCAAACATGGTGCGCTAAGCTTATTTTTATTGTTAATAGATTTTTGCATATCGAATGTTAATTATAGACCGTGTGCTAATCCATTTATGATTTTGATGGGATTCTTGCGTTGATAAGCTATTAAGTATGGTTTTGTTTGTTACATAACAAGTGTCAAATAAATTGCACATAAGGCGTTTGACAAAATGCCCAAATGAGGTGTTGTTGAATTTCTATAAATCTTTTAGAACCTTATGTGTTATAGCTTATATTAACCATATATTTTATGTTCTGGTAGTGTTAATGTAGATGAAATATATATTTTATGTTCTTCTAGATCAATTTTATGCCATTATTCCAAATCGATTTATGACATTATTGATATGTTCGTCTAAGTCTTGGTAAACGATTATTTCAAGATTTAGGGTTCACTCTCGTGATTCATTTGATGAAATCAAGTTAGGTATTTGTGTATAAGCTTCTATTATTTTAGGGATTTAAAATTATAAGTTTACTTGCATTTGTGTTCATCAATTAATATTTGAGTTTGCCTCGATCAATATGGGTTTGTTTGCATTTGTGTTCATCGATTCATATTCATGTCCTTCATTTTTTTATCTTAGATTTAAAAAAACCTGTAAAGATTAATGACACACGTAAAGAACATAATTATTTAAAATATTAAAAACATAAAAAAAACAACCTAGCAAGTTACCGATTATTATACAATAAGAATAAATAATATAATCTTTTGGTTTATTTTTAAATAAAAAATAAATTTCATACAATCAAAAACTTTAATAAAAGCTATGTTTTAAACAACAAAAGACATATTTTTTAATTGTGTTCTTATATCTATACATTTTGTTAAACTTAAACCTAAAATCTTAAAGAAAAAAAAACAGTAATGTATATGTTGGGCTATAAGACTTTTTGTCGACTCTAGTTTTAAGAATAATCAAAATGAGACGATGTCAATTGACCAACTTCATCGAGAATAAAAAAGGGTAACGCGTACAAAACCACCACCGCAACCAAACATATACTCTCTCTCTCGTCATATCTGCTAAATTCTACTTTTTCTAGACTTAAATCCCTAGAAGAAAACCGCGTTTTGGTCTTCTTGATTTTCTTTGTTATATAATTCCTCTTGACGGGTAAGAATCCCTTGATCCTCCCTAATTCTTTTCCGATTCTTGATCTTGTTTTACTTGGGTTTTGACGGGTCTCCAATTTCATCGTAGAGATCGAATCTTTCATCTGGGGTTATTTCATTTCCAATCATATCTTCGATTTCTCTTTTAACTGTTATCTTTTAGGGTTTAGGTATCTTAAAAACTGGTAGGGTTTCAATTGAACCGATTTGTATTTTTAAATTAAATTTTCTTGAATTTGACTTGTGATATGAACTGTTGGTGTTTTAGGGTTTTATTATTATTATTATCATTATTTAAATTAAATTCACTGGTGATCATCTCAGGTTTGGATTGGTGGAAGGGAAATCAAGAAATGTCAAACAATAATAATAGTAATAATGCAGCAGCATGTGCAGAAAGGGCAACAAGCGATATGTTGATCGGTCCAGATTGGGCCATTAATATTGAGCTATGTGATCTTATAAATATGAATCCTGGGTATAACTTCTTTTTCCACTTTTACAATTAATTTATTTGCAGCTTTTATTTATTTCAAGATTAGTATTAATCATATTATTATCATTATTATTGTAGTTGTTATGCTTCCAAGGGGTAAAATTATTTATTTCAAGTTAGAATCATGTTTCTGCCATATGGTAACACGACTTTGTTCATGTAAATTTGCTAATTGATTATTATTCTTATTTATTTTTTGTGCGAAATTTCTTATATATATTGAGTTTAGACAAAAAGACTTGTAAGTTAAGTTCATGTCATGGAGTTAATATTATGACATTTACATGTCTTATCATGATTTGATCATATTGCCTACTAAATTATGTTTCATCTTATCTTCTATCTCATCATTTTTGGTGATTCTATCATGATAATTTTACTAAGTTCTTGTTTATAATGATCTTAGACAAATTTTATAAAATATGTTCATGTCAGAGTTAAGATTATGATATTTACATGTTTGAACATGTTTTGATCATCTTGTCTACTAAATTATGCTTAATCTTAGAAATTACATCATGTGGAATGTTTTTTTATTTTTCAGGCAAGCAAAAGACGCCCTTAAGATACTTAAGAAGCGGCTTGGGAACAAAAATCCTAAAATACAGCTCCTCGCTTTATTTGTACGTGTTCCATTTCACATGGCGGATGTTGTTTTTCATATGCTTTCTTTATATAATCGATGCATAACACACAGTAATATTATTTTTGTTAAAAAAATCGTTTAATAGCCAATTTCATATGCTTTTTTGTTTTTTCTCTTGCATCTTGAGGACTGGTCCAACTCTTGGCTCTTCTTATACATGTTTTATTTTACATGGCGGATGTTATTCATATTTTCTTCAATGTATTTTTAGCAGAACACATATTAATACGATTTTTAGTCATATAATTCTTTTTTAAGCTAGTAGTAGTAGCCATTCTGGTTTGCCTTTTTTCTGTAGCATCTCAAGGATTAATATATATTATTGTTAACCACTTTCATAATATTTCTTTCTTTGTTCTGTAACTCTGTAAGGAACCAAATTTCATTCCAAAATCTTGTTTTTATTTCTGACTCAGGTACTGGAAACTCTGAGCAAAAACTGTGGGGAGAATGTGTTTCAGCAGATTGTTGAGCGTGACATTTTGCATGATATGGTTAAAATCGTTAAGAAAAAAGTATGTTATATGTCTTCTTTCATGGCATATCTTATATTGGTTAGATTAAGCATGCTTTTTGTTTCTAAATTAACTCGGATTATAATTCTGAATTCACAGCCAGATTTAAATGTGCGGGAAAAAATTCTTATCTTGATAGACACTTGGCAAGAAGCTTTAGGGGGACGTGGGGGAAGATATCCCCAATATTATGAAGCTTACAATGAACTGAAGGTGATTGGTAAATATGTTTTAAGTAATTTTTTAATAGTAAATTCATATATTCAAAATTTTATTTCAATTTGTATGTAATCAAATAATATGGTAGTACTATAATATTGCACATAATTTGGATGTTGTTCGTTACTGTATGACGCAAGTTGTACTATGAACAAAAAGATAACGACCAAATCTTTCATATTTTTGTTAATCTTTTATCCTTGAGTTTGATTATTCGTATTTGTGTTCTTAATTAGTGTTTTATTATTGAATTACAGTCTGCAGGGGTAGATTTTCCACCGAGAGAAGAAAACAGTGTCCCACTTTTCACACCACCACAGACTCACCCTGTGGTGCATCCTACATCACCTTATGAAGAAGCTGCTATTCAGGCATCCCTTCAAACTGATGCTCCCCCACTCAGGTATTATTTACATGGGTGACTAATATCATCCCGGTCAAACGCTTCTCTATATCATAATGGGTTTTGGTCAAAATGGGTCGAAATGTTTTTCATGTCCAAACAGGAAACTTATTAATACAAACTGGTTTGACCCTTTTTTGTCCAAATTTTTTAATTGTTCGATTAAAAATTGTTAACAGCAGACGAACACACACACACACCCTAATCTAAGCCTTTGTCCACAACGGGACTTGAACCCTCAACCTCAAAGAGGAAGGGAGGGAGGGAGGAACACCTAAAATACACCTTGATACCGCTGGCCCTTTGGTATTGTTTGATTAATAATCAGAGTACCAAATATGATTTTAGAAACTTTATTATTTATAGGGTTTTATACATTAAAAATGCATTTTGGGAGAGTTCAGAGTCGTTTTATGTGTTAGATCCATTTGACCCGTTTCTCTTTTTAGCTATATATATATTTCATTCTACCTGGTTCGACATGTTAGAGATAAAATGGGACGAAATTGTAAGCTTTTATATTGATGAACGTTGACAGAGTTTTTATTTCGCACTGTGTATAAGTAGAAATTAATTATTACTTGATGCAGCTCGTCAGAAATCGTGAATGCAGAAGGAATAGCAGATGTGTTGATGGAGATGCTTAATGCTTTGGATCCTAGGAATCGTGAGGTAAAATAATTGAATTAAGTATAACATATAATCAGGGTTGAGAATTCAGACAAGAGGATAAATTAATGATGATAACGTGTTGTTGAGCAGGGAGTAAAAGAAGAAGTGATTGTTGACCTTGTTGACCAGTGTCGTTCTTACCAACAACGTGTTATGACCCTTATTAACACTACATCGTAAGCACCTTTAACTTCCTTCTGTTTAAGCAAGTTTGACTTTCTCTACTTCCTTCTGCAATTTCAACCACTTTGACTACATTTCAGAGATGAAGAGCTTTTAGGCAAGGGTTTGACTTTGAATGATACTTTGATGCGTGTTATTCGTCGTCGTGATGACATTGCCAACGGTGGTCAAACTCAAACACAGAGCAGCATGTTCACTGAAACTACAGTTGCACCACTTCCACTTGTCAATGTAACTCATGAGGATGATGAATCTGAAGATGATTTTGGTCACCTAGCACATCGGTAAATCAACTTACCTTTTTTATATTTACTTTCTGTTTGATATATATAGTTCATCAAGTTATAAATCATGTATTTTGTCTCTTTTTCCCCTCCATGCTAAACTTTTAATTGCTGTTGTATCAATATTTTTGGACCAAATGAACTCAAAACATGTTTATACTATATATATGTTTCAGGGGACAAAACCGGAACCAAAATGCAACAAAAATCGAACCGTTGCGTGCGGCCCCACTTCTACCCCCTCCGCCCTCATCAAAGAAGCCCATTGTTAGTATGACTTCTGATTCAAGTATGATGGTTGATTATCTTAGTGGTGATGCATATGCTGCTGCTAAACCATCACCAAAACCATCCTCCCCACCACCACCTTCAGATGATTACATAAACCCGACTGCATCACTTTTTCTTGATGAACCGAAGTCGAGGGATCAGTCAGTCGTCGGGCAATACGGTGAACCCAAGCCCATTGACCCAAGTGCACCATTATCCATTCCACCACCCCCTGCAAAACAGAGTCAGAGACGGCAGTTCTTTGACCAGAATCAGAATTCAAATTCGGGCTCTGGTTCGGGTTCAGGCTCGGGCTCGGGCTCTTCTTATGACAGCTTGGTTGGTCAGACACAGAATCTGTCTCTTAATTCAAACAAGAAAGAAAAGCCTGAAGATGCATTGTTTAAAGATCTTGTTGATTTTGCGAAAGCCAAATCCTCCCCATCTTCTTCATCATCTTACCCGAATAGATCCTTTTGAAGGGAGTCAAAATTGGTACATTTTGGAGTATAAATCGATTAGTTTGTGTTTTGATAATAAACTGGAATCATGAACTTGTGAGTTGTTATGTTATGTCATTGTTACTTGGTTCTATTCTATGAGTATGTAAATGTACGTGGATTATTACTATTTTTTTTTCTCTTTTTTTTGAAATATCGCGTCATTGTTTTTCATTTTAACTTGTGTTGTACAAAATGGAGAGTTTAATGATAAAATGATTTGTATACAATTAGTTTTTGCTATATATCATAATATGATTGTTTTAGACTTGTCAAATCGTGAATTATTTTTCTTAACTACGTATTTAAGAGTATTATTGTCAAAACATATGCTAAATAATAAGTTTTTTTTGAAAACCAGTAAATAATAAGTTTTTATTATGTACAAATAATCTATGGCAAATCTTTGTTTATTTATCATATCTAAATATATATAGTTACTTTAGATTTATAAAACCATGCATTTTTATATGAATGTGGTGAAGAAGATGGTGACGACCGATTTGGCTTTTGCAACATCAACAAGATCGATAAATGTTAAAATTACAAAGCATGCATATATGCATCTTGGATCTGGGGTTTTTCTTTCTTTGTTGTTGGAATTAAGAGACAGATTCTGTGTCTGAGCAATCAAAGTGTGATGAGACGAGCGTGCATGAGCCTCACATCGAACATGAGCCCACTTTTGAATTGTGAGATTCTGGTCAAAAAGCTGTCGTCTCTAGCTTTGTTGTGGAGACGTACGGTGGTGATACGTATGGGTAATGCTGCACTTGGGTTCATGGGTTTGGGTTCTCCATATTGACCCGCCGCCAGTGGATCATCTTTCATCGGAGGTGGATCACAACTTACAGGCAAATTTTGACAATTAACTTGTACTTTATTTGGATTCATTGGAATAAACATGCAAGAAGAAACCCATAGATTTGTACTTGGAATTCATGTTTCAAATTCTTTCTCTACAACAGATACTATCAATGTATATTGTTATAATGTGACTTGAAATTAATGAACTATAAAAATCCGGAATTATAAAATCGACGAGACAAGTGTTTGGAGTAGCTGGCGACTGTTAGCAGCACACGCCAAACACTTGAATATTTGTAGCTATGGTTTCGGATTTCTCTTCTTGCCCGAATCAATAGTTGCTATGGTTTATGGTCATGAATATTTATAGATAAGATTCCTCCACTTGAATAGTAAATAAGAGATCTCCAATTTCTGCGACATGAATGTAGTTTAGTCACTTTGACCGAATCAAATAAAATCTTAATTTGTATTATTTATCCCTGTTTGTTTTAACACATAGCATAAGATGTACTGACATTAAGGAAGTTTTTGGTTGACAGAAATTAATGAGATCATGAATAAATTGGAATCCAATTTCTAAGGATTCCTGTGTTTGTTTTACTTTAATAAGGAAACTTGAAGGAATTGGAATCCATCAAAACCCTCTGCTGCAACCTTCCTCCGTCCGCTGCCTTTCTCTTTCACAGCCTCTAGATCCTCCGATGTAGCCTTGCTCTTTTACCGCCTCTAGACCATCCGCTGCAACTTCTTCATCAGTCGTACTCGCCAGATTTCACTGTTTTGTTTCCGCCTTCCACCTCAGCCTCGGATGAATATACCTTCTCTCTTCTTCAAAAATATTCTATGAACCAACCGTCACCTAAGAAATTAATGCTTCGCCCATAAAAAGTACGTGGTTTCGCATGAATTTAAGCAATGATATAAAATTCTTCTTAATATTACAAGATGGAAGATTTCCACCATGAAGTGTAATTTGAAGAATCTTTACATAGATATTGGTAAAAAGTATATTTGCTCAAATTAATAGGTTGGTTGGAGAGTCTCTTGATCACAACCTATAAATTCTAAATGAAATTGAGTTATAAAACAAATAAATTCCATTCTTGAAATCAATATTAAATTGTAATGGACATACTCGGTAACGTATGAGTATGGTATTCATATACTATGATGATATCTGATAATCTTCATTCTCAACATTTGTATTTTCTTTATACATTTTCTATTTTCTTTATTTTTTTATCTATCAACTCTTTTATTAATATTTATAATAACTTCTAAAAAAACAATAAACTAAGAAGAAGTCTCTACTTATAAAATATGATTATGAAACCATGTCATTAATCTAGAAATTGTGTTGTTGTGGATGGGGAATTATCTTGGCATAATAGACTGTATTGTAGGTTTTGAATGTTTTAAAAAAATGTAAGGATATTAAAGATTATATTTGTTATTTTTCATTACTTAAGAGTTTATGAGTAAACTAGAAACTTCTTTTCATCCTCAGTCCATTGAGATCGAGGTTTTGGACGAGGGGCCATGGATACATCTGAAGCATTCGGGTAAGCTACATGGATGGTAAGAAAAACATAAGTACCTTCCTCAAGGATATAGATGGAGTTGCAGTTGATGTTTTTTAAGTACAGAAGCATTCGGCCTTTCCAACTAGCAAAGTGGTCGATGGAAAACTTTGGAGGTTTGGCAGTGGAACCATTATCCATGTATTCGGACTTCGACATCTCGTCATATCAAATTGAATGAGTAAATGGAATCGAACACACATGATTAGCTAAGTTTGTTTATATTAATGAACAAACTTACACGATTTCTCAAGAACAGACTTGAGCAAATTTGGACAAACATAATGACTATTGAACGTACAGAGTCGATACCCTTCTCAAACACACGAGAAGAGTATTTATACATACAGGTAAAATGATCATAGCCATTTAAAACAATTACACGTGTAATCATATAATTGAACGTACGAAAGATACTCTAACTAACTTTACAACCGATAAAAAGGCTGGATCTTGAACCGCTAGTCTCACACGAGCTAGCATTGATAGTGACAACAGTGAGTATGTAACCGTTGAGGGGGCCATTGTTCACTGAAGACTTACTTCAGCAACGCACAATCTTCAATGTCAATGAAGTTCATTCAGATTAGCAAATGGAGTCCTCTTCACTTGATAGTCTTCAGCGATATCTTGAAAAGAATAAAGTCTTCAAATGCTTTCTTCGAAATGCATCTTGATTGATGGAATGCAAATAAATCTGAGACTAACATAAACAAAAGTCCACAAACTATAACTCAACATAATTACCGGGTAACGGAATAACCGTCGTGTTAGTAGGTTTTATTACTACCCTTACAACTTGAAATTTTATGTGAAGATTTTATTTATTTAGTATTCTTATTTTTAACTAGTAACTTCACGCATAAAATTAAGATTATATTACATGTATATCGAAATTCAATGTTATCTTGTGTTTTCACTTATAATAGTGGAGTCTCTACTATGTTTAGATCTTAATTTTATGTGATGTAATATGAGTATACTTATATTTATATCATTATTATTTGAGTTAATTGTTCAAATGGTCCTTTAACTTAGGGGTTTATGTCATTTTCGTCCTTTAACTTTAAAAGTGGTAAGAATCATACTTTAGCAACCATTTCTAAGCCACTTTGGTCCTTTCTAACTTTTGCAGTTAGTAACATCCGATAAGTCAGAGTAAAATGACTATTTTACTCTTGTTTTCATTATTTATTCATTTTTACAATTAATTAATATTTAAGTATCATTTTTATTGTCAACTCTCTCTCTCTCTCATTCTCATCGGTCTTTCTCTCTCTCTCTCTCTCTCTCTCTCTCTCACTCATACCTGAACCGGAAACCACCAACAATAACAACCACCACCACTTCCACCATCACCACTACCACCACACTACACCTCGAGTTATCCACCACTGTACCCATCTCTCGAGAGCACCACTGCAGTAAAAAACCTACCAAAAACCCAGATCTGACCAAAAACCACCATCTGCTTCAAAAACCGACCAAAACCCTAAATAGTTCAAATAAAAACCCCCAAAATCAACCAAAACCCTTAATCTGACCAAATCCCCAAAAAGTTCAAACAAAAACCCCAAAAATCGATTAAAAAAATCCTAGATCTGACCAAATCTTGGTTACGTTGGCGGCGGCGGCGAATGAAGATGACGGTGGCGGTGGTTCTTCGAGATCTTGGTTACGGTGGTGGTGGTTCTTCGAGGGTTACGGTGATGGTGGTTATTCCAGATCTTGGTTACGGTGGCGGGATCTTGGTTACGATGGTGCCGTCTAGGGTTTTATAAGGTTATCTTGAACCGATGGAGGTGGTGAGGTGGTTGAAGAAGGTGAGAGAGCCGGCGGTGGTGGTGGGGGCGTTGGTTATTGAGTGAGAGGAATGGTGAACTGAGAGTGAGAGATTGAGAGAGAGTCTAGAGTGGACAGAGAGAGGAGAGAGTGAGAGAGCGGGCGATTGTGGCGGCGTTGGGCAGTGTTGGTGGCGTTAAGTGGCAGCGGAAGTGCACGGTCGTGGTGACATGTTAGGTTAATGGGGAGTGAGAGAGATTGAGAGAGAGAGAGAGAATAGGTATAGAGAGAGATATGAAGTCAAAGAGACTATTTAACCTTAAATATATATTTTTATTAAAAAAGGTTTAAACATTGTTTTAATTAATAAAAAATTAGAAAAAAAATGGTAAAGAGACTGAAATACCCTTGACTTAACGAATGTTACTAACGGCAAAGGTTAGAAAGGACCAAAGTGCATAGAAATGGTTGTTAAAGGACGATCCTTACCACTTTTAAAGTTAAAGAAAAAAATGACAGAAACCCTTGTTAAATGACCATTTGAACAATTAACTCTAATTATTTACTTTTTAATAAAGTTAGTTTACAATTCTAAAAATACAAATACATAATTGACTTATAAAAATGCCTTTGTTGAAATTAAGTCTTAACATGAACAATAATATTATAGGTATGCCTTTAGAATGTCGAACAAGCCTAATCACATGAGGTTAAATACGTTTAGAAATGTTAGTATTAAAAAAATTGATTACTCTACATAATACATATAAAAAATTCATTCCTTATAATGCAACTTTGTTAAATAGATTATTTATATATGGTCTATCTAATGAATATGTCCCTCTCTCAAATACAAAAATTTTATTAACGTATTCGAATACTAAATAGGTACAACAACACTAGTTAAGGTCGATTGATTATAGATCAAACTTAATTGGTATTGTATTTATATATGCATATTTAGTTTTTGTTTGTTGATTGAATACTTGTAATGCATAGTAGTTTTAGTTTGGATTTAGAACAATTATATATATGACACGTAACATCGTACGTGCAATAGAAAATTTTCAACTTTTGGACCGCCCGACCTACGTAGCCCACCCTCATATACCTTTAGGGTGTTGGATTGGCTGATTTTTTCAATGGAATTGATATCCTTTAAGGAATTAGAATGTGAAGGATTTAGAATTTGAATCTAAATCTCCCTTGTTGTGTTTGGTAGTTCCAGAAATTGGAATTCACTTCCCTACCACAAAACCCTAAACTAGACCTGCCACCACCATCGCCACCTTCCCCAGCACCTCCCTGCCGTCGCCACCGCCCCACAATCGCCCACCAACTCGCCACCGTCGAAGCAAGGAAATGCCACCACCGTCGAAGCCCTAGCTAAAACCCTAAATCGCCGCCACTGTGTAAACCCTAAATCGCCGCCACTGTCGAAACCCTAGTCAGAGGTGAACGTCGCCGTCGCTGTCGAATGTCGAAACCGTAAATCGTTGTAGAACGCCACCAGCTGTCGAACATCGAACGTCGAACGCCACCAGCTCGCCGTCGAAAACCTAAATCGTTGTCGAATGTCGCCATCACTGTAGCTGTCGAACGTGGCCGTCGCCGTCGCTATCGAACGTCGCCATCGCCGTTGAAAGTCGCCGCCGGTTGCCCTAAAGCGTTGGTGTTTATGTTGAGCCCAGTGAAGAGAAGAATGATGAAGAATGATGGATTTCAAAATCCATGGAAAGTGGAAGGATTTCTAAATCCATCAAATGAGGGAGCCATTTCCTTTCCTTAATAGGCCTGTCAATGGGTCAGATCCTGCTCCAGATCCGATCCGATCTGCCCCATTTAAATGATCCAACGGGTTTATAAATTGGATCCAACGCCCCAATTAGAGATTCAATAGGTCGACCCATTTAATTGGATCACTACGTGGGTCGATCCAAGATCTGTGTGGGTCGACCCATTTAATATTAAACTACAATTCAATTTTAAAAACCAATAACTATCATCATTTTATAATCACCACCCACCGCCGCCAGTTACCACCCACCGCCGCCAGTTACCACCCCCACCACCTAACGTCGTCACCACCGCCGCCGCCCCTTACCGCTACCATCACCGGCCGTGGCCACCGCCGCCGTCACCACCTTTTTTGTAGCCACCGAGCGGCGGTGGCAGCCACAGATAGCCGCCGCCGACACCGTTACGGCCACCGCTGACACCGCCGCCGACACCGCTCACAAATAATTAATGCCGTTCATGATACCGGAACCGGAAGTAACCATAATGGATCGGACGGCGGAGAACGAGTGTTTAATTTTTGCCAGCAACAGGCTTTGGGACGTGGTTTCAAACGACTAGCATGTAGTGTTGCGTGCATGTGTCTCCGCTCTCACAAACCTCCATTTCCGTAGCGGTCGCCGGGAAGCGAAGTCAATGTTTCTAGCGGCGAGAGTTTTGACAAGGCAAGGGCGGATGCGTCTATCCTTGTTATGAAGCTAGCTTTGGCTCGTCGGAGCTCAAATAACGTGAGCATATATCGTTGTAGTTGATCTGAATTAGTTCAAATTCATGTGGTTCCGTTTTTCAGTTAAACAAGAATTAGTTCAAATTATATCATCGATCTAAGATGACAAATCTGATGAATCAACTATGTAGATCATTTATTAAATACGGTAATTGAAATTTTCAATAGAAATCGGTAAATTAGAACGATGCATCAACTATGTACATGTATAGATCATTTATCAAATATGGAAATTGAAAATTTGGTATGAAAATCGGTGTTTTGAATTGGAAGTTTTAAATATTAGAGTTTTTTTAAAATCATGAGATCGTGATGCATGAAATTGGAACTAAACGATGGTGTTGTCGAGGAAAGTGGTGGCGAGGAAGATTAGGGTGGCGGTGTGGTCGAGGAAGGTGGTGGCGGTGGCCAGAAAAATTAGGTGGAGTGGGGTGGGGTGGGGGTAGGGTAGGAGTGAGTGGGGTAGGGGATGAGATGAGGTGGAGTAATAGGTTTGTAAAAATGTTTGATGGATTATTATATAAATAATAATAAATAAATAATATTAAATGGGTAGATCTGGGTCAAGATCCATTAATAATAGATCCGATCCAAATCCAATCAAATGGATCTTAATGCTAATGGGTCAGATCCAGATCCAATTAAATGGGTCTATGGGTCGGGTCAGATCTTTAAAAGATCCGATCCGATCTGCCCCATTGACAGCCCTATGTTAAACCAAACACATGATTTGGTTGGAATTGGATTCAAATTCTCACCAATTCTCAAGGAATCCATCCAATCAAACACTATCTTATTTTTTATTTTACTTTTTCTTGTTTGTTTGCTGTTTTTGGTCTTTATAAGTTTCTAGTTAAAATATTTTTTGTTAATTCTTCTAGATTTTGGATTTATAAATGAATTATTAATTGTTAGCTTTTCCATTAAATATCGAATATCTTGCAAGTGCATATCCAGCATCATCCATAGGTTCTAATCGTTACGCCCTTCTAATTTTGTCGTATTTTTTTAAAAATGTAATCAACTTATCGTTCCTTAAAAAAGCGTCTTTATGATAAACATAAGTCAAATCGCAAATGAAATATTTATCAAACCTCACTAGTGTAGGTTTTTTTTTTAACATATATTGGCCTTTCGTGACTAGGTAATTTTCCTTCTCTCCTCTTTGCACATTCTTTTAGTGCTTTTTTGATTTAAATAAAGATGGTTGGGACTTGGGAGGGACAAAAGGGGAAAATAAAGATGGTTAGGTGTAGTGTTAAAAATGGCTATGAAAATATAGATTAGATCACATATATTTAAACTAAAACCTCAACTTCCTACGGATAATCTAATCAGGTTGAGGTTGTCTGCATTCGTTTTTATCGTAAATTCGTAACATAGCATTAGGAGCTTATATATGTTAGAAATTATATGAAAATAGAGTACATGTTTCTGTAATCACATAATCTTGGATTTCTTATAGAATTGTGATAACCACTTTCCGAATTTGATATTTTAATCCTTGTACCTAGGTATCAGGAAATTCAAATTTTTGAGATAATTCTATAAGATCAACTTTGATACAAGACACTTGATCAAAGTTTGAGTTTCTGGGTCGTAGGAAAAATTGGAATTCTAGAAAGACCATATGCATATGTTGATAACCGGGAGTTGAGGATAACTGATTTCCGGGTATTCCGAATGAATACAATTAAATTTTTAGGCCTGGTCACTTCCCTAGGACCCTGCTAGGGGAGTAGCCCCTATGACCCCGCAAGGTGGTGTAGCCCCCTTGACCCCGCAAGGTGATGTAGCCCCCTTGACCCCTGATATTTTATCATATCCAGGAAAAAATTATTTTATATATGTGTGACTCCACAACTTCTTAATTGTATAAAAATGAATTTGATCTCCATTAACCAATTCAATTACACTTAAATGACTATGTTACACTAAAATCGCCAACAATATATATATATAGACAAAAGTTCATGCGAGAACCGCGAGAATCAATCTAAGCCGTCCAATTCCCCCTCCTTTAATGTCACTGCCCACCCATGAATTCCTCACATGCACCCTGCCACACTTTATCCCTCCACGATCTCCATCCATGATACTTCCTATATCCAAGGAACGGCCGAGATTGGTTCTCGCGGTTCTATCACTAACAACGGTTCTCGCATGAACCCTCCCCTATATATATATATATATATATATATATATATATATAATTGGGTTCAAGTAAAAAAAAATTTAAGATACTAAATGTAAGGAGAAATTATAGCCTGACACGTGTCTGGGAAAGGGTATTTTTGGAACTTAAAATAAATATAAAATTTTCCCCCACGATTTTCTGCCCCACATTCACTTCCTAACCCTAGACACGATTTTAGTTTTCCGCCCCCATCCCCTCCCACCGCCTTCACGAGCGACGCTTCATAATTTTGCGCCGTTTCTTTTTTAGCGTCGCCGCGTATGCATCGAGCAACCGTAATCCTCCACCGTGTGAGTCTCCACTGTGTATGAATCCACTTTATGAAAGGGTAACCCACTTTATTGTCGTCTACCAAACTAAAAATCAGGAGAATGATATGCTGAAAACGATAAAGAAAAATATGAAACGAAGAAATATTAATAAACCACGTTCACATTATTTTAATTTAGAAATTCATTTCTTACCGTCAATTATTTAGAACAAAATCTACATATTTCTTAGTTTATGCTGCCTTTACTTAAAAATAACAATTAATTAATTAGCTGGCTGAAGATATATAGTTGAAAGTGAAAGTGATTTATTTGTTAGAAAATACTGATTGCATGCTATAGAATATAGATTATTAATAATTTGGATATATTTGTCAATGTGTCACAAAGAATTAACTCAACCATAATCAAAAGATTTTGTTTTATGGAAAATCTCGAATGTAATTTCAAGTTTGTTCATGTATTCATAGACACCTAAATTGTTTGTTTTGGTGTTAATCGAGTCAACCCCATCGGGTTTAGGGTTAAACATGTGTCAACTGTCAAGTTAGTAAGCTTTTTTTAAAATTAAACTTCAAGTTAGTCGGATTCGTGTTAATCGGACTTCGGGTTTGTATGAGCGGGCTAATCAAGTTTATATTTCATTTTTTATAGAATAAAATACATAAAATAACAAGAAATTGAAATTTTCATACATATCATATAAACTTCTTTTCCTTATCTAGATTTGAATACTTAAGATATTGTGAAATTAAATTTCACAAATTATAATGTTTTGGTTAATTCAAATAGGTTTTTTCAGTTGTCATTTGCCTGTTGCATGCTTCTGTGCTAACTAATGTGTTACCAATCTGTGCATCGGCGGAAAGTTTAGCTTCGATGGGGAAGTGGACGGACCAGAAAACCTATGCGTATGCGATGGCATGACGGCGGAAACACACGAGCGACATAAGTTTTCGAGGGTTAATGACATTGGTTGCAATAGGAGCAGTGGAGAAGGGAATCGCTAGGGGGACGATGCCGAGAGCATTATCGGAAGAAACGATGGAGGCGACGGTTTTCAAGAGAGAGAAATGAATGAAACGTGCTAGGTTGAAAGGAAAGATAAAATAAAACCTATTTACCTAAAATACCCTTAAAAATAAAATGACACTTGCCACAACCTCCTTTCTCCTTACATAGAAATTCACCTCAATTTCATTGTGGATATATGTGTATTTTTTATTATAAAACCAATTCATTTGACACACACATACATATATACACACACATACATATATATACATACATACATATATATATATATATATATATATATATATATATATATATATGGAGATGATATACTAAAAAAAGTTTTAATCTATAAAAAGTAAGGAGTAATCTAAGCCCTTGGATCATGACTTTTCAAGATTAAAAAGTTTAAAAAAAACATGAATTAAATTAATAGAAAAAGGGTATAACCGTAAAATTACAAAAAAGCCTTTTCTACAGTTATGAGAAAAGGGGGAGTACACGTCGCTGTTTCCGGCCAAATCTCAGGCCACCACCATTCATCCACATGTTATCAAAATTGATGAACAATACATCATACGTAAGATGCACAACCGATTCACAAAAATAAAACCATAATTCATATTCAAAATCGATGTATAAACCCTGATACGAGTCGATGCACAACACGAATTTGCTAATAAATATATACAAAATTGATGAATTTAGTAAATAATACATATGATGCACAACCCTAGAAAGTTGGATTATGCACTGTTGGTGGTGGTCGTAACCCTGAAACGCAGAACCAGTGACGGTTGTTTACAAAAAAATCGTTGATGCACAAAAAAAAAACTCCCACCTTTGATGCATAAACAGTGGCGGCGACGACAGAGCAAGCGGCGGCGGCGGCAAAGCAAAGCAGCGACGGGGCACTCAAAGCAGCGGCGGCGACGTGGTCCAGTGTAGGCGGCTCTGGCAGCGGCAATGATGACGTCCAGGGGAGGCGGCTCATGGCAGCGGCGTTGATTAGGGTTTCGTAAGGCGAAGGAGCCGCATATGCAGGTGCGGTATTTCATCTGATAAATGAAAAATGGGTTAGGGTTAAGTGGTTGGAACGTGGATAGTACAGATGCGGTGGTTATAACAGGAACGATTATGTGCGACGTTGCGATAAACATGATGCAATTGTGCACCGGCGGCGGAGATGCATGCGACTTCACTAGACGACAAAGAAACATGATGGCTGCGATGGGATTAGGGTTTTTCGGGGAAGAGCACGGGATTTAGAGAGTTAAAATGGGAGAACGTGGATGGAGTGGGGAGAGAGAAATAAATTTTTTTTAAAAGTTCCTAATCTACCCTTTTAATATATATATATATATATATATATATATATATATATATATATATATATATATATATATATAGGGGACGGTTCAAACGAGAACTGTTTCTCGTACTAGAACTGCGAGAATCAGTCTTAGCCATTGATTTGATAAAGTGGAACTCATTGATGTAGAGCGTGGGGGGATCAAGTGTGGCATGGTGCATGTGATGAATTCATGGGTGGGTAATGACATTAAAGGAGGGGGAATTGGACGGCTCAGATTGGTTCTCGCGGTTCTTATACGAAAAATAGTTCTCCTTTGAACTTTTGCATATATATATATATATATATATATATATATATATATATATATATATATATTTATATATATATATAGTGAAAGGTTCAAATGAGAACCTTAAATTAAATGAGAATTAGAGACTCAATCCTAGCCGTCCAATTTCCCCTCCTTCAATGTCATTGTCCACCCATGAATTCCTCACATGCACCTGCCACACTCTATCCCCTCACGCTCTACATCCATGAATTCCACTCACAAAATGAACGGCTAAGATTTAGTCACCTATTCTCAATTAATTTTTCATTCTCATTTCAATATTCCCATATATATATATATATATATATATATATATATATATATATATATATATATATATATGACTATTTTATTTATGTCATAGATGATGATACTTTATGTTTATCATCTGATTTCTTTAGGACTAAATAGTTGCACTAGAAATTCAATGTTCAATTATTCTTACATAGGTCATATGATGTTGGTTTTTTATTTATACAATGATTCTTGCATGATATGGACTATTCATGTTTACTAAGTCAACGGGGATGTATGGTCACTTGAATTTTATAATAATTTGTTTATTCTTTATGATGTATTGCATCTTTTGTGCATATAATATGTGCATCTTTTCTGCACATCTATGCACATTTATAGATAGATTAATTTGTGTATATATACATATGCATTTTAGGTGTACATGTGCATTTTAGATGTATATATTGACAACTATGTTATAAATATCCTAGTTATACGCATATGTGTATATATCTGGCCTGTGCTGGAAAAATACCAGCAAAAAAGTGAACTCTTTCTTTGAAAAATTATAGCAATATCGGTATCAAATCAAATAGCATAATTTTCTCGTTATTTTGATATAATTTTGTTTTATAAAACCTTTACGATTGGATGATATTTTAGTTTCAAAAAAGTGGTTTAATGTGTTAATGTCCAAATTATTGTCATTAATTACTTTAAACATAAATTTAGTTTGATTTAATCACGAATTTTGTACGAAAAACAGTTATCGTATGAAGTTTTTGTATATATGTATATATATATATATATTCTGGTAGTACGTGTATATGATAAAACGTACACTCCGTATATATTTACAAAGAGTTCATATTATTACACACGTTTTTGAACACTTGAATAGTTGAATGAAACATATAATTGTTACACTAACCAAAATTGGATGGGAGAAAAAAGAAAAGAAAGAAAATACAAATCAGCATGTGTCATACAACATTATATATATATATATATACTCATTTGTTGTCGCATTTAATTAACCTCGATCGTTACATTAATTGGTGCAATATATTCTTTTTATTTTCTTTTGATATAAAGGCTATATTACCAAGTTGAAATCGAAGAATACAACGTTTTCCCCATGCATGCATGATATACTCTTCCAATTAAAGAAGCGAATTGAATGCCGATAATAAAACCATGATCGACAACCTCTCTTACATTCGATTTCATCCATCCCATCCTCCAACGGAAAACATATCCGCGAATCATGTTGGCACCGGCCCATTTTCGACTATATATTTTTCTTAATTAAGTTGATGATTTTCTCTTTTTGGAAGAGAAGAATGACCAACATCCATAACTGCAAACATTCCCATTCCTGAAACACATACGTACATTTAGAGCTAATTAATCACAAGCTAATTAAGCTCACATGATAACACAACATATAATGAATGACTATACAAGTGCAGCAGTACCAATAGATGTTTAGTTAATATAAGAGCGTATGTATATATATATATATATATAGGCAACAGTTCAAACTGCAAGAACCAATGTTAACCCTTGATTAAAATTAATCATATACGTACGTCTTTTTTAAATGAGTTTGAGGTTTAAGTCTCGTTTATTTAATATAGGTAGGGGTTAAAAGATTTTTGATATGGAAAAAGTAGGTTCATTCGTGTACGTATGGACTGCCATATGTTCTTATTTTTTCTTAATTTTCTCTATCCAAAAAGTCAATTTGTTATACATACGCAATATAATATAAGTTACAACTTACAACCATGACTTCCCATCCAAGACACATACACACACACGTGTGGCACGACCGAGGAATTATGAACTAAAATTTATATATTGTTGACAAATAATAGTTAGATTTCCATTCACTAGTATTCGACTATTCAGCAGGCAGGCAGGCATGCCGCGTTTAACATGACCATAATGACAAGTATTTTTTTTATTATTAAGTATTTGCAAAATATAAATGAGATCACCCGGCCATATATGTAGCTTAATAATCATCACATCATATATATATTATATTATATACGGAAATATATACAGAAAATTAAGAAAATAATGTATGTTGTTAACGAACGTTTTATACCTCTTAAATTGTTTAAATACAACAACACTTTAGACACAAATGAATTTCTCATAATATATAAACAAAACTTGGATTATAATCGAAGCATAAAAAAGAGAAAACTTAATTATTGCGATTGAAAAATATATATAATTCCTTTCCTTTAGAATCACGGCGTTTATGCTTTTGCTATGTCACCCAATTAATTTATCATAATTTTTGCAACGCAGTGAAAACTACCATTTTTTAAATCAATAAAACCAGCCGACATAATATAAAAGACAATAATTATTTACTAAAATTGTATTATTATATTAGTATCTGAAATGATGACTAATATCGTATCTTCTAGAAATTTAAGAAGAGAGAAATCGTAAAAACCAAACCTCAAACGTAACCATCGATTTCTTTTAATTGCCAAAACCTTTTTTTATTGAAAAATTGATTTTTTATATCACAAAAAATAAAACAAGATATTTGATAAGTTTGTACTGTACAAGTTACAGATGCATGTTAAGCATTGGAGGGGGAAATTACTAATGAGGGAGGAATTTTCACGATACCTGGCGCTGCTGCTACGGAGGCTGCCGGCGGCGCTGCTACCACTGCTGCCGCTTCTACCGGTGCTCTCGCCGCTGCTGCTACTTGTAATCCCTAAGCTTTCGCTATCACTGGAAGCCCTAAATTTCTTCCACCACCAATCCCTCCGATCACCGCCGGCGGCGACGGATTTATCCAGTAATTCTGCTTTCGGAGTGAATTTTACGCCAGAGATACTGTTCCCAAAAGATGAACTGGTTCTAATACTACTACTGCTACTAGTTTTCTTCTTCTTGGATCCAATTGAAAAGGGGAAAAACATGTTAATCAAAAGCCCTTTATTGTGATTCATACTCCCATTTGTCACCATCACTCTCCCTGTTTTATTACTCTCCTGCCTCTTCACACTTGCTTTTTTGTTTCTCCTCCATCGTTGACTATCCGTTTGACCACCGCCTAAAATCGATCGGTCCTCCCCTTCCTCCATGCTTCGAGTTTCATCTGCAAATTCTCTTCTCTGTTCAACTATATCTTTCAAGGATAACTCGTAAGATGTTTCGGGCATGTTCTCCACCATCTCCATGAGCTCCCGTTGACCTCTAGCGATGGCTTGAGCTCTGGAGGCCGGTGACAGAGAGCGAGGATTGTTGAACCTTACAGGACTATCGGGGGGACTAATAGTACGCCATAAGGGAGGCGAACAGACCCCTGAATCTTCTTCGTCCATGGTTTCGAGTCTAAACTGAACAGCTCCGGCGGAGGCATTAAACCTGTTTCTGTAATTGGGGTGAATCGAATTAAGATTAGGGTTGTTGGGGAATTGAGGGTTGAGATCAAACATGGTCTGTTACTTGAAATGTTTTGTGTGTGTGAAAACTGATGGAAAGAGAAGAAGAGGTGGTGGTGGTAGTAATGGGGGGCATAGTCGATGAATGGTTCGTATATGACTTCAATTAAAGACAGGAGGAGGAGGAGGAGGAGAGGAAATTATAAATATAAATTTGGTGTAAATTTAATGTTTTTTTGTAATAAATAAAAAGGTCAAGGACTTCTAGATGGGTAGGTGTGGGCGTCTACGTGATGACGAGGATCACCCATATGTTTTTTCCCTTCTCAACTCTCTCCTCCTTATATATGTTTCGCTTCGGGATTCAGAGCCTGATCATCATAACGGGGACTGTTGTATGATTTATTATTTATTTTTTTGAACGGCAACACATTATATAAAGAATATTGTTTTGGCTCCGTTGTCACACATCCTAGTAGCACTACAAAAGTATGTTATGAGAAAAAAAGAGTGAGCTTGAATTTGGCTAAACACTAACAATTCATTGCTCCGGCTTGAAGAGGAGAAAACTCCTCGTTTTTACATATCCATAACAACCACATATACAAATATATAACCCCCGTAAAAGCCATTAAAGTGTTACCACTAAGGCCCAAAAACAATCCCCAGTGAAGTAAGCTCTTCGTATCTTCGAGAGCTATAGTCTGAATGTTCCACCAATCACATATATATTAATTAGAATCTTTTTGCTAAAAGTGCAATGCGCAAACACATGGTCTTCTGTTTCATCAATACTACCACAAAGGACATAAGCACGATAGCATAATAACGCCCTTTCTTTAAAGATTGTTGTATAAATCTTAAATTATTCTCGAATATACTGATTTAACCACATAAAACTTCGCTTTCTATAGCCATTCAAGATGCTACATCCAACAAAGGTTTACCCGAGTTTTTGTAAAACTTACAAAAATCCTATTGTTATATTAAAAACAACAAAATCAAACAACTTGAATTGTCATATGTTATGATTAAACTGAGTCTCAGTCATATCCTTCACAAGAAGCTATTTTAAATTAAAATTAAGTTATTGTGTATACGATGTAATCGATAATGTATAATCACAATATGTAAATATCACAATTGAAAGTCAAAACATGTTTTTCTTATAAAGAAATTATTAGACGTTTTAAGTATTTAGATAAACGATATAAATATTAGACAATTTAGATAAAATACCCGATATTGTTAATTTATTATTATTATTATTATTAAGTTAAAAGTCATTAGCGTGTTTTCTAAATCAATTATTAGAGAAACACATGTAGAAGAATAAATACTATTAAATCTTTAAGATTTTGTCACATCACCGTAATCATGGAAAATATTACTACATATAATCAAGAGAATTAATTTTTAATTACAATATAAACAATTTTTAGTATACACTCATACATAATATACTAGATTAGATATTCGTGTAATATAAGAGTTTAATTAAAAAATAATAAGTATTATATATTAATAAAATACAATAAAAATTTATAAAACGTGAAATCAATGAGAATAAAAAACATTGACGACATATGGTATCAACTTCCAGACGAGTGGTAGAAGCGACGACGCGGTGAGAGGCCAGACGTGATGGCAATAACATAGTATTATAATATAAAAATACATGATTGTATTAAAACCATTTAAAATGACTAGAAAATATTTTAGGCTTATAAAACTAAGGTTATATATAGTATGTTGAAAAGTTATAAACTGTAATAAAAATTTGTAAATTAGAGTGAACAAATACCATATTTTGATTTTCAGAAAGGGTATATATGAAATTCCGCCTAATAGTTATTTTGATTCAAAATCATCAAACTTGAATCTAATTTTGACCAAAGAAAAATCAAAATTTAATTTTTTTTTTAACTAAAATGAAATTTTTAAATTTGATAAATAAATTTTTATCTAAACAAATAATTAAGATTGTCTAATAAATTATATTGATTTTATATTTTTATTTAAGTTAGAAGAAATTTATTATAAGAAAGTAGATAGAAAAAAAATATTAAATATTAAGGGATAGGTAAATCAAAATTTCAATAACATTAATTGAATTTATTTTTAGATACTGTTATAATAATCCTCGTGAATTTAAAATTTTTATTATGGATAATATTATATGGATGTTAGTTTTCATTAAATTTCAAATGCATCGTATTTTACAAATAATTAGGGATGATATTAATATACATGGTTTTTGTATTTTCTAAATGTTAATTAATATGACTTAGAATTATAAATTGACAAAAAAAAGTTAAAATTAAATCTTAATGTTTATCAAGAATGGTTAGATTTGATATTCAAATATTTTAATATAAATTAATGACTAAGATTAACTAATAATTCTTACTTAAAGTTAGTCTTTTATATATATACTAGCATTATACCGGCACAATGCTGCGACGGTAAATAGTTTCTATGTTATAACATGTCGCTTTCAGGAATGTAATGATATGTTATTTGCGCGATTCAATATGACGAAAAAAATTCTAAAACATGTCCTTTTTTTCAAAAAATATTTATTTGCATCAAACTATTTTTTAATCTTAAAAGTAAATTCTTAAAGATATTAAAATAAGAAAAAATATTTATTTTGATGAAATAAAGATAGACAAGTTATAAAGATTTATAAAATTATATTGATATGTGTGAATAATTGTATTTGACATCAAAATAAGCTTAAATTCGTCCTTCAAATCTCTACATTTCCTTTCCTTTCCTTTTCAAATGAAACACAAGAACACTTTTTTTAAAATTTCCTTTTAAATACTTTCCTTTCCTTCAACGTAAGAGCAGGGGGAGTGGTTACTTCTCACCATACCTCAACATCAATCTTTTTCTTCCGCCACTCAGCCTCGTAATGGCCTTTTCTACCTCATCAAAATTTAAGACCCACCTAATACCATTACTAATAAAAAAATGAGATTGTGAGAGAGTGACCACACCTGAAACCACCACACCAACTTCTTGGCGTGAAAGCTACCACCGATTGCCTCCTACCACATTATCATAAAATACGAGGTCAAGCTTCTATAACACGATGAAAGGGTCACCACACAGGTAAACCATGCACTCCGCGTGCTCTAAACTTGCATATTCATGTCTGTTTTTTCTCCTTTCTTTCTCCCCCATATTATATCTCAATTTTTACTTTACAACATTTTTCCTCCCTTATGTATCTTTTCTTTTTCATTTTATTTTCCCTTACTTATTTCTTTTTTACTACTAAAGATATTTTATATCAAAATAAATGTTTATTCATAGGGATTGGCTAAATAAACACCCCAATTTATTAAAAAACACCCTCCATAGTTAGATTTATTTTTCTTTCCAAATTATAACTATTTTTTTTAACATAATAATTAATACAACTGTATTTTCTAGATTTCATTTTTTATAATCAGAGTCCTTTTTTCATAAATGTAATAAATATTTCTATAATAATTAAATAAACTTTTTTTAATAAAAATTTTCAAGCATAAAAAAACATAAATGATTAACATAAATGCAAGAATATGATCAAATAATATTAAAATTATAAAAAAACACAATTCAAGCATATTTCGCTATATCTATAGCACCTGTTTTCGGATTACCATGTTTCAGTTGTCTATAATATTCTAAACGTGAAATATACATGGATTGTCATCCACCAGTAGATATGGCTATGTGCCGGATCTAATAAGCCAAAATGGTAGGCACTGGGTAATCTTCTAATTGTACAATCACATAATGAATATCATATACATATATAATCGGAATTGTTTGATGGTATTGAATCTATTTTAGACCTTATTAAAGAGGAAAAAGAGTTATCTCACCGTGGGTGGTTAAATAATGGAGGATTACTCCAAACCTCTTGGTAAGCAGGACTCCTGTTATAGGCATAATCATCCCGTGTACGGACTTTTGCTATAAACATAACTATCTAGCTGTTATATTTATAATATTTGTAAGTGCAATCAAATCCAAAAAATTTCTATAATGTATTTCAACGAGTGTTCACAATTCGCACTTCGCTGCGGGATTGTTACAATCTATTTAAGTACAAAATATATGTCAAATTTTATTTGAACCGTTAAAAATGATTATGTTAAATTATAAAAAATTTCTTATGTTTAATATACATATATTTATAGCTTAATAAACCTTGTAAAGTGTTATGAGTTATTAAATATGATTAGACAAAAAGAAATAATACGGTTATTGCTATATATTGGCAGCATAAAACCAAAATCATTACATGATTTTGAAAGCCGAAAATATTTTAAGAAAGTCAAATTGAATATGATTAAACAAAAAGAAACAATACAGTTATTGCTATATATTAGCAGCATAAAACCATAATCATTACATGGTTTTGAAAGCCAAAATATTTTACGGAAGTCAAAACCAAATTTTAAGATAAAACATTCCAAATATTTTCTTTTACTTCATCAAAAACAGTAAATTATAGGCCCTTTAAAATAAAAACTATGAAACATCTCAAAATATTAACACTTTTTAAAAAAAAGATATATCCATAATAAAGCTTAAAATCTTATAAAAATAGTAATAAACTTATAAAGACAAAGAAAATAAACGTAAAAAATAAATTTCTTATCATAAAATAGTTAAAAAATATCTCATTAAAAACAGATGATAAAGTAAAAAATAGAAACAAAAGAAATAATAATGAAAAATATTAATCTAATATAAAGTACATATCTTAATAATAAATATAGTAGAAAAAATAGAAATAACCCTTAATCCCATAATAGAGTAAAAAATAAAAGTTTAAAAAAATTAAATGGTATTAAATGAAAATCACTAAAAAAAAGGAGGGGAAGAAAAAAATACAAAAATTTGGTAAAAATTGGTTGAGGAAAAAACAAAGCAAAAAAGAAACGGTGGGGACGTCCCTAAAATTTAAAAGTAAAAAGAGAAGTTTAAAAATTAAATTAATAAAGTATAGCAGGGTTTGAACTCCAAACTTGGAGGATGGAGTAGAGAGTACTTACCATTCAGGCTGGGCTACAACTAGTCAATAAGATAGAACAGATCGGTATATATATTATTTAGGCGTATTTTAGAGAAACCCTGCAATGAACACTGAATTCAGCGTAGGATTAGACTTGTCAAATGTATATATACAGTAATCCTTTTGATGATCACAAATTATAATATGTGTAAAAAAATACTTATTTTTCTTAATGGAATTAATCAACAAATCAATTTTGATATAAAATATATACATATACATTCACTCATATATATTGATTTTATAAAATCCTAGTTTTGAGGATTCATAAAATCAATTGATAAATTTTTAAATAAAATAAATCTAATAAGTTTTAAATTTTTACATGAATTTTTAAAATGTCTTGACAACACATGTATATAATCAAATTACTACATCCAACTTCAATAAAATATTGTGGGTATCGGCCGAGAGATCTCAGTTTGTGTTGTGTTTTCCTATTTAATATTCCCTCTTACCAATTGTTTACAAAACGCTTGCAAATTTAAATATGCTCTTAATCTAGTAAAGCTATATAAAATTACGACGAGTTTAAGTTTTTATCTTTTCAAACTTATGACCGTATTTAGTAATTAAATTACCAAATAAGAAATTAAATGTTCTATGAAATTTTAAATTTACCGCAATATTTATATATATTAACTAATAAGAAATCTAGATACTATATTTTATTAATAAGAGCATAAATCTAAATAAAATAAGTGTATATTTTTAAAGAATTTACTAATAAGACCGTAAATTTATAAGTAAAAACTCAAACTCATCATATTTGTATATATTGTTGTTGATGATTAATTAAACAAAAATTTCTTTGTGAAGGATTAATTTATTATCTAAAGGCTAGATTTAATTTATTTTTTATTTATAAAAAACGATTTTAATATTTAATTCTAAAAAATGTTTATTACATGTAACTTATACTGATAATTGTAACTAAAATTTAGAAGAAAATATAGAAAGAATATTAAAAAGAAATCTAGAAAGTAACATGCATTGATTATCTTAATTAAGATACATGATAAAATATGTAAATAATATTTTGCATTTGGATTTTTTTAATTTAGGGTGTTTTCTAAGATGTCAATTTAGCGACACCCTTATTCATACCGTCTAATTCACCCTAGCTTAATGATTCATTTCTTTGACTCGATTATTATGTTTTAAACCTAATGATTAAAACTTTTAGAGTTGTGTTCAATAAAATGTTTATAAATAAAAGTAGTCCTGAAATTCTAAGATTCAATCACATGTGATTCAGTATACAATCACATGTGATTGTAAAAGCATCAAATGTTAATTACGAAAATGTTACTCAGTTCAAATTTTGAAAATTCAATCTAGACCATTGATGAGATTGATCCAAAGACTAAAATTAGTTTCTTAGAACTTTGAATTAAGTATAAACTATATTAAAAAAAATTTAAACCTTTTAAATCTCGTAGTATTTTTTTGGTAAGATTGGTAAACATGAAAGTTAATTAAAAATAATACTCGTAGTTTAATCTAATGAAATATTTTTAATACTATGTGGCTTTACATACGTTATCCCTCTAATTTTTATATATTTGTGTTTCATGTCTAATTTGCAACTTAAACAAGTATAAGATATGTTTTCTAAATTTGAATTTCACAATTGAACATTAAGAAGTGTGTTTTGATATATGAATGCTTATTATATTTTATTGTATAAGTTTTTATAACATCTTAAATGTTTGTTATTACCCGTTTTATGATTTCTCATATTCATCAACTACATTTTTAACGAAATAAAAAATTATTTTACATATAAATAGCAAACCATAATAATACACCGAATTAATGCCAAAATAATTAAAAGAGAGATGCGCAAAGTGTAGTGATCAACAATGATGGTAAGGAAGATGGAGAAGAATGACATACACGTAGCGTGCTACTGAAGAACACGTGTATGTAGAGGAGTGAATGTTGGCGTGAGGCCGTGATCGACGAGTAAAAAGGTATATTATAACAGAATGATATATAAATTTTGTTCTCTCAATTTTATCGATCTCTTTACGTATGATCTGAGTGAATTATTTAATTAATGCCAATAAAATCAAGTTGCTATTTTACATGTGATCTTAACCGGTCAACTTTATTTATTTAGGTTATGTTTGTTAGACTATGTGCATCGGTCACGAGATAGGCCATGTGAGCCTCCCTCACTCACGTGAACACCATCGCTAGGCTATGTGAGCCAGCGCTGACGGTCACGACCGCCACCACCATCGCGCTTGTGAGGGGAGATATGTGAAAGAAGGCTTATTTTTTTTTGTAATGTGAAGCATGTGATGGATACGGGGTTTGTGTGATAGGATGATGGAATGGTGGGGGAATAATGTGGCGCTTGTGTGACTGTGTGAAGCGAGTGATGGATGCTGATGGTCTTGTGATGAAATGAGAGTGAGAATGGAAACCTTCATTCCATTCATTTACTAAAAGGATGTTTGTTTACCAAGAGGGAAAGGAATCAAGCATTCCAAATGTAATTCCATTTCTTATATTTCATTCCTTTCCTAAATCTCTTTTTTTGTTCATTCCATGTGCACATGAGATAGAAAATGACCAATATACCTGTTGTTCCCAAAAAGTGAATATTACTAACTTAAATAACAATTAAGTGCGGAAATAGTAATTATAAGAACAGAAAGAGATGTCAAAGATTGTTAATATTGATATAACAAACTTTACAGACGAGAATTTAAGAAGAACAAACTTCTTAAATTCAATGAAAAACAAGTACAAACTTGAGAGAAAGTAGACAGACTTTAGCTATTGCTTACTGAACATACAGTAATCGTTAGCACACTCTTCTCGACTAAGAGAAGAGTATGTATACATTTCCCTAATAAATCATAGCCGTTGAATAGGTGACAAACGTCACAATCTAGTGAATTGATTAGCAACAGATTTCCTCATGCAAAACTGTCTTGAAAGTGACAGTTGATGACGTCACTGAGGGGACCATTTGCTGAAGACTAACTTCAGTAAACTGAAAGTTTCAGAGATGAAACTTTCAGCCCTTCAGATGATCGTTATTTAAGACGAGACAAATCTTCAGTTAAAGTCTTCTGCTGAAATCTTCTTCGAATACTTCAGCGCTGATGGAATGTAAACAAATCAAGACTAACAATCTCCCCCTATTTGTTTATAGACCATCATTATTTACTTAGAATAAACAAATAGAGCTATATACATAAAAGAACTCATATGTACATGATCCAGACTGAATATTTTTGGATTCTTTTCATTTTCCAATGTTTTTGAATTTTTTAGTTTTACAAGAGAAAAGAAATACAAGAAAATAAAGTTCATAGAGAAATCAAGAGCTTCTTGATGGCTTGTGTGCTTGAGTGCCTTCCATGACTTTGGCTTTTTCTTCCCATATTTCAGTTTCAGGATCTCTAGGCTTTTTGGCTTCAAATAGTTTTACAATCTTCAGGCGAATATCAGCAGTTTCAGGATCCCTTGAATTAAAGTAGGATGATATTGCCTTCAGATGCATCCAATCAGCATTTTCAAGTTCAGACACCCTCTGAAAACTTGGTCTGTCATAAGCATCCTTGAAGAAAAATCCTCTAGGATTGTCAAGAACTTGTTTGTCATTGAATACGAAACCTGAAGGGAGAGAACAATCCATATTTCTGCAATTTGGAAGAACACCTGCGGCCATAAGCTTAACAATCTCTTCTTCAGATCTCTTAGAATACCTTCTTCCTCTCTTCTTTAAAGGTTGAACCTTATCTTGATTTTCAATGATATCTTCAGAAGGTTGATAACGTTTCTTCAGAAGATCATACGATTCTTGTAGATAAGAAAGCCTCTTCTTAACTGACCTAACCAGTTCCGTTAGTTTCAGTCGGTTCAGACACTTCCCAATTTCAACCCATTCAGACAGACTGAATTTTGTAAGGTTGACCTCGGAGACATACTGAACCTTGAGTAAATTTTTATTTCTCGAGATCTCAACTATATTTTCACCTTTTTCTTTGGTAACCCTAACTTTTGTGATTGGATCAGGGTCAGCTCTGTTCATTCTGGTTTTCAAACCATTCCTTTTCTTTTCGTTCTCTCATTAGCTTGGCTTTCTCTTTTTTTATTCTTTCCTCTTCAATTTCTTTTTCAACAGCAAGCTGAAGAGATTGAGGAGACATTTTCTTCTTAGTCTTTTGTTGACCAGCTTCAAGTTCAGCTGTCTTCTTTGCTTCAGCTTCAGAAAGACGTTGTAATTTGTCAGTCTCTTTAGCTATCTCCTTTGACATTCTGTAATCTTCCAAGGTCAACCCAAGTGCAGCAGCTTCATCTTCTTCAGTGACCTTATCTCCCCCTATGTTGGACACCTGATTTTTAATTTCCTTCATGCTATCAAACAACAGTTTTTCAGTGTTGATTACTTTAGGCTTTACTACTTCAGTTTCATCTGCAATACCTTTACCTTTATCAGGATTCCTGATAGGTGAACTAGCTTTCTCACTGATAACTGAAGGAAAATCAGTTTTGGAGATTATCAGCGGAATCTGATCTAGGATTGTTGGATTCAGAATGTTTGATGTTAGATCCCTAGGACTAGGAATATCAACATTTATCATTGTTCAGATGCAGACACTGAACTTTCAGTAGTATGAGGAGCATTAGGATGTATAATCAAGGCTGTCTCAGGTTGAGTGACTTTTTGAGGATGAGATTGAATTAACATATTAAAGTCACGTTCAGGAGAAGATCTTTCAGAGATTTTAGCATTACCTTCATCCCCAGGTTCACTAAGAGATTCTTCAAACCATCTGTTCAATTCTCTCTGTTCTTTTTCAGTTTCATCTCTAAACACAGAATACTCTTTAATTGTTTGTTTCAGCTGACGAATTTCTTCTTTATCTCGTAGTGACTCTGCTTTCCTTTTCTTGATCTGAGCTTTTATGGTTCTAGCCACAACTGAAGATTTCAAAATTTTCTCCCCCTTAGAAGCTGAGGAAGAGACTGTAGCAGCTTCTATTCTTTCCAATCGTGGAACAATGTGTTTGTTCAGTGTGGCGACCATCATACGCTGCATATCTTTCAGAACTACCTTTTTGTGATAGGACTGAAGATAGCGTTTAGAAGGATAAGCGTTTAGAGAATCGCGGAGTTGCGAGATATTGTCAGTGAATGTTTTGAGAAAAGTGAGTTGAAACTTTGAAAGAGACTCAGATAAAGATGACTGAGAGGCTGAAAGCTTAGATAACACTTCCTCGTAACGTTTATTGCCATTAGCAATATAATCACGGAGTTGTTTAAAGAGAGTGACCCGGAGTTGATTGTGAAACTGAAATTCTTTGTTTAATGTACAGATGTAATCGATTAAAAGTGCAGTAAGAATTTTAATTTCGTCAGCAAAGTTGACATTTGACATGTGCTGAATGTGAAACCGATGAAACTCTTTTGTAACTTGACTGTGAAGAAGACGAATGGAATCATCAAGTTTTGAGTAGGCATCAAGAACAGACATTGAGTCATCATCAATCTCAGTGGGTGAACGAATGATGGGAGGAGACAACGGAGTGGTTGAATCAGCGAGAAAGTCTTGTTCAGTGGAGGAATAAGAGGTTTCAGAGTTTTCTGAACTGTCGAGAGGATCAGTTACTGATTTGGCAAAAAGTGTTTGTTGAAGAGAAGGAAACTGAGCATTAAGGTCAGTGGAAATATCCTGCCCATAAGCCATCAGTTTATCTAGATGAGATTGATTGGAAGTGGGAGGAAGAAGATTGACAGAATACTCAAAACCAGAAGCAGGATCACAAATGAAACCCTGTTCGTTGTTTAACTTTTTAAAAGAAATTTGTGGAGGTGGGGTAGGTATAGCCATAGAAACATTCGGGTTTAATGAATCATCAGGGGCTACATTGGGCTTTGCTTCAGTAGTAGCTTTGTGTGTAACTACATCTTCATGAGCAATAGAAATAGCCATAGGTTCAGGTGGATTAGCTGAACCATCAGAGGCCAAGATGGTAGAGGAAGGAATAACTTCAATTTCAGGGTTATCTGAAACATCATGAGTCAAAGGTCTCTCAGAGTCAGATGGTTTAGCTGAATCATCATGGAGAGTGAATACATCAGACTCAGATGGTTTAAGTGCTGAGAGATCATCTGTATGGGTTAAATCCATAGGATCAGTTCGGACTACTGAACCATCAAGGGATTTTGGCTGAACTGTAGTTTCAGTTGGTAATACTGAAACTGTGACAGTAGTGGTCTTAACATCACTGGTTTTGAGAGCCGTGGAGTGTGAGGGTGATTTACACTCGTCATTGGTAGTAAGAGAGTTAGTAGAGGGGAGAAGACTTACAGTGGGTAGTGGATCAGGAAGGACAGTCTTAGCTTTTGTTGTTTGTTGTTGCTTAGTGGTTGAGTCAGGAGAAGGAGGAGTTTTACGCTTCAGTTTCTTGGAAGCAGCAGCAGGATTGTCATCAGAATGTCTTTTTGTTAAAGAAGACAGTTTGATTAGATGCCTCTTTTTCTTAGGAGCGGGCTGTGCAGTGGCCTCTGAATCTGAAGGTTGGTCAGGTTGTTCAGGTTGTTCAGCAGAAGGAGACCGACGAACTGAATCAGCAGGAGTGTCTGTCATCCTTGCATAGTCCATCATGATGGCAGTAAGTGGTATGGGATCAGTCAAGTCAGTGCTGGACCATACAGAGTGAGGAAGAGAAGACAACTCAACTGAATGCTTAGCTGAATAATAATGAGATCGTCGGATCAGTTGTCGAAATATCAGCGAAAGAAATCGAGGAAAAGGAATATGAGAATGTCTCTTCTTCATTCTGACTTGAGTAAGAAGAAGGTTGAAGACAAAAGCAGCATAATCAACTTTTGTGTCATACATCAGAGCATGACCTAAACTCAGCACGTTGTCAGCCACTTGATCCATTCCTCCTGTTTTTGCAGTCATACAAAAGGAAAGAATACTGAAGAAACTACACCACACTGATGGGAGTTTATTTCGAACTAGGGTTTTGCCTTTTATATATGAAGTAGCAGGAATCTTCAGATATTCATTGATAATTTCCTTTGCTGATTTGGAGAAAGGTTCACAGGGAGACTTATCATCAGTTGGAAGATGAAGAGCTTCAGCAAGAAAATACTTGTCAACACGACATTTTTGCTTGCCGTTCAGGAGGGTGAAAGATATTTTTGGGTTTGTAGCGGTCTCATCGAGAACAGTAGCGGTCATCCAAAATTCACACAGATGTTCCTCAAACATGTCGAGTTGGGTGGTTAACGCATAGTTGATGGGGCAATGACGAAGAAAGTTGAGAAGATGGAAGAATTTTGATTTGGAAGTAACAAGAGTGAGCGATACAGAAATATTGTTCGATTTGAAAACAATATCAGCATTTGAGATGATTGGTACAACTGATTCTGGAAGATGAACACACATGGTTGCTGGGCGAGACATGATTAGAGAAAGGAAAAGCGTGTCGAAGGAGAAGGAAAACAGTAAAGAAAAGATTGAAGAAGATGATGTAGCGTTATATAGGTTTTTAGAGAAAGAAGTGATGAGCGGAGAATAGAGAATGAGACGGTGATTTCAAAAAAAAATAAAAAAATAAAAAAAAACCTTATGTGATTGATATCCAACCGTTAGATGAAACCGTAAACTAACCATAGTTAAAAAAAATAACCGAAGGAAATTGCAGATGTTTATAATTTTTATTTATTATCATTTAATATATGCAAACTGAAAGACTGTTAATCAGGGTATTTCAGAGAACAATATTAAGTGAAAATAACTAAGAATTACATTGACTTAGTAAAGTAAAAATTATGAACTAGGCATAAAGATAAGATAGTAAAGAAAAGCACAAAACATATCATAAGACTATTTTCCATTAATGAGAAATGCAGACAACATAGTTACAATGGAGCATATTAAAAATGATCAAAAGCAAATAGCCAAAAGAATCTTGTGTCCATGCCAAAAGATGATCGCCCCAGTTGATTAATCAAGAAGATTTACGGCGATTTGGACTGATGCTCCAAGCCCTATATTATTAATCCTGATGGTGATGGTGTACATGAATGGATGGTTGATGATTACAAAGGTGAGATCCATGAAGAAAGTAGCAACAGTAATGAGAGGAAGAAATGGAGGGAAGAGGATGAAAGATGGTAAGAATGAGATTATCTAGGTGATAAGTAAAGGTAAATAAAGAGAAGAAGTAATCATTATTTGAGATAAAAACTGAACATGAAATGACGGCTGTAATAAATGCTACCCCAAATAAAGATAAATTGAGTTAACAAAAAGTCATAAATCCAAGCAATATATTATTAACATAAAGTAAAAGAAAACTTACCTGTCAGCCAAAGAGTTTTAGTGGAGATGTCAGTAGAACAGGTTTCAGTTTACACAGTTCAGTCAAGCAGGTTTTAGTGGACCACGTTTCAGTTGAAAATTTCAGTTGCTCAAAGATTCAGCATGCCAAGTTCAGAAACAAGATAATTGAAGCGTGCTTCATCCAGAGCCTTGGTGAATATATCAGCTAACTGATGTTCAGTTGGAACAAAATATAGTTCAATATCATTGTTAGCAATGTGATCTCTGATGAAGTGATGACGAACATCGATGTGTTTTGTTCGCATATGAAGCACAGGATTGTTTGAAATGGCTATGGCACTGGTGTTGTCACAGTAGATGGGAGTTTTTGCAAGTAAAACACCATAATCAGCAAGCTGATGCTGAATCCACAGAATTTGTGCACAGCAACTTCCTGCTGAAATATATTCAGCTTCAGCAGTAGATAGAGAAATTGAGTTCTGTTTCTTGCTTTGCCAACTGACGAGTTTGTGTCCAAGCAACTGACATCCACCAGTGGTACTTTTTCGGTCCAAATGACAACCTGCATAGTCTGAATCTGAAAATCCCATTAGATCAAAACCTGAGTATCTGGGATACCAAAGACCCAGATGAGGAGTACCTTTCAGATACCTGAATATCCTGGATACAGCAGACATATGGGACTCTTTTGGATTTGCTTGAAATCGTGCACATAAACATGTAGAAAACATAATGTCAGGTCTACTAGCAGTTAAATAAAGCAAAGAACCAATCATCCCACGAAAAGTAGGCAAGTCAATTGCTTTTCCATCAAGATCAGTAGTTAACTTGGTTTTGGGAGCTATGAGAGTTTTCATAACTGAACATTCAGTGAAGTTATACTTCTTCAGTAAGTCGGAAATATACTTTCCTTGATTAATAAAAATACCGGTTTCAGTTTGCTTAATCTGAAGTCCCAAAAAGTAAGTTAGCTCTCCCATCATACTCATTTGAAACTTTTTGGTCATGATTCTTTCAAATGCTTTACACAAATTTTCATTAGTAGACCCAAAAATTATGTCATCAACATATATTTGAACAAGAAGCAAATCACCTTTTTCTCGACCAAGAAAGAGAGTTTTATCGATTGTACCTCGTTTGAATCCCTTTTTAAGAAGATATGCTGAAAGAGTATCATACCAGGCTCGAGGTGCTTGTTTCAATCCATACAATGCTTTGTCTAGCTTGTAGACATGATTTGGATATTTTGGATTCTCGAAACCAGGTGGTTGCTGAACGTATACCTCTTCTTTCAGTTCTCCATTGAGAAAAGCACATTTGACATCCATTTGAAAAACTTTGAAACCTTTATGAGCAGCAAAAGCAAGAAATATGCGAATTGCTTCCATTCGTGCAACTGGAGCAAATGTCTCATCATAATCAATTACTTCTTCTTGACAATATCCCTTGGCAACTAATCTTGCTTTGTTCCGAATGACAACCCCTGATTCATCTTTCTTGTTTCTGAAGACCCATTTGGTTCCTATCACTGACTGATTCGATGGGGGTGGTACGAGATTCCATACTTTATTCCTTTTAAACTCATTCAGTTCCTCTTGCATTGCTGATACCCAATGTGAATCTTTTAAAGCATCATTCACTTTCTTTGGTTCAATTTGAGAAATGAAGTCAGCAAACATACAAAACCCGGGTGTTGCTGAACCTCTAGTGCAAACCCCATCATTTAGATCTCCAATCACTTGATCAATAGGATGAGCGTTAGTCCATTTGGTGTTAGGAGGTATGGGTTTTGCAACTTGAAATGGTTCAGTTGGAGAGTCAGCAAAGGAGGAATTTATTTCGATAAAGGGATCAGAGAGAACTTCAGTTGAGGATGGAGACTGGGAGTCAAAATCAATCAGTGGTATGTCAGGATTAAAGGGTGCAGGAATTGGTGTTTTACAGGATGTATCAACTGAAATGGGAATGGGAGTAGTAGGAGGTATGCCATTTTCATCACAATCATCGCAAGCTGTTTCTGGTGGCAGATCAGCTGAAGTGTCTTCAAAGGGAGAGGAAAGCAACTCATCCCAGTTATCTGAAATTTCAGTGTTTTGATCTGAGTGTCTTGACTGAAGATCTAATTCATCAAATGTGACATCCATTGTTTCAAAGATAGTATTACTTTTGAAATTAAACACTCTGTATGCCTTGGAAATGTTGGAATACCCAAGAAATATTCCTTCATCAGCCTTGGGAGCAAACTTACTTGGGCGATCCTTACTGTTCAGAATAAAGCATGTACAACCAAAGATTCTCAAATGACCAATATTTGGAATCTTGTTGTGCAGTAGTTCATAAGGTGTTTTCAAGTGCCTTTTAACTACCAATGATCTGTTCTGTGTGTAACATGCTGTATTGATAGCTTCAGCCCAGAAACGTAATGAAATCTTTGCTTCAGCAAGCATGGTTCGTGCAGCTTCGATTAGAGTGCGATTCTTCCTTTCAGCAACTCCATTTTGTTGAGGGGTGTAGGCGGCTGAGAAATTCTGAACGATCCCATTTTCTTCGCAGAAATCCTCAAGGGTTCTATTTCGAAATTCAGTACCATGATCACTTCTCAGCTGTTTGATATGAACATCGTACTGACGATTAATTCTTGTGATGAAGCTAATAATGATCTCAGCTGTTTCACTTTTTTTAGATAGGAAAAATACCCAAGTGAAACGTGTATATTCATCCACAATTACTAGAGTATATTTCTTTCCACTGAGACTTGGAGTGCTGACGGGTCCAAAGAGATCCATGTGAAGCAACTGAAATGCTTGATTGATCTGATCACAGTGCTTTGATTTGTAAACTGACTTCTTTTGTTTCCCCTTTTCGCAAGCATGACACACCTTGTCTTTCACATAGCTAATCTTAGGCAATCCTTTGGCAAGTTGATCTTGTGCCAATCTACTCAGGTTTTTAAAATTTAGATGTGACAACCTTTTGTGCCACAACCAATGTAGTTCTTTGACTGACTGTGATAAAAAGCATACATCTGAAGGAGACGAGACTGAATTGAAATCGAGAACATACATGTTATCTATTCTTTTGGCTTGAAGGACTTCAGTGCCTTCTTTATTTCTGATAGAACACTTGTATTTCTTGAAAAGAACAGAATAGTCAGCATCACACATCTGACTTATACTAATCAGATTGTGCTCAAGTCCGGTAACATGAGCAATATTCTTAATGTGAATAACACCTTTCTTCAATTGACCATAGGCATCTGTTTTTCCACATTTACCTCCACCAAATAAAACTTGTGGACCATCAGCTGGCGTAACTTTTGTCAGTAACGATTTACATCCAGTCATATGTCGAGAACATCCACTGTCAAGGTACCAGGTATTGTTTCCTTGACCTCCCTGTATAATTTAACAAAAGGTTAAACCAATTTGTGAACCCACCTGCTGATGGGCTCAGAAGAAATGCTACAGGTAGCGACAGGAGAATCACATGTTTTAGCTTCATGACCTCTAATACCACATTTATAGCATTTACGTGTGGATTTGGAATCCTTTTGCTGTTTGGTATTATCCTTTTGAGAATTAGATCTAGTTAATTCTTTTAACTGATTCATCATAATCTTCAGAGTTGATTCAAATTTTCGAAATTTGCTCAACCCTTTTGATTTTGGCTTTTCATACTGAACACTTTGTGTTTTTGATATTTTGAGCTTCTGACTATGTTTTGAATGATTAGATCCAGATGAAGCTTCAGCTGTCAGAGGTTCAGTGATGTTGTGAACTGAAGTGGATTCAGTTTTGATGGAAGTTATGGGTTCAGATTCAGCTGAAGTAATCAATTCAGATTCAGTGATCATGTTGAGTAAGGATTCAGTGGGATGAGAATAATTCTGATTTTCAACCAAGCTATCGGAAGGCAACTGTATGTTTCTGATTTCAGAATTAGTTTCCTCATTGAACTCAGGGACATCACTGGCTGCCTTAGTAAATCTTTTATATAGCATATTTGAGTTTCCTATGTTTTCACGAGTGAACTCACTGAAAAACATTTCATCAACATTTTTACATTTTTTGCTAAATGAGGCAGCTTCTTTGATTTTTCCTAACCCAACTCTTTCTCTCTGAATGATCATTTGATGATTGATACTCTCAAAAGCAAGTTTATTGGGACTGAGCCAGAGATCAATTATGGACTGACAATCTTTGAGTTTATCGTTTGTTAAAGATAGCTCTGCTTTAGCCATTTTTATTTCATTTGTTAACAACTTTAGATGGCATTTCAATGCAAGGGACTCTTGAACAAGAGAGTCATTTTCAGTTTCAGTTTTCTGAATCAGATTTTGTTGATCTGAAAGGATTTTCTTGACTATGATTTGTTCATTATGCGCAGAAATTAAATCGGATACTAAATAAGCAAACATATCATTTTTCTCATTAGACTCATAATTCTGAAAGTTTGATACCTTGTACATCATAGAGGAATTCCAACCCTCAGCTGAACTCAACCTTTCAGCAGTAGCTAGATCTTTCTTGAACTGGCTTTCAGCTGCCATCAAACACATGTAGGGCTGAGCACACCCTGAGAATTCTTTAGCAAACAGAGCTTGTTCAGACTCTTGATCATCATCGGATGTTTCCGAGTCAGTCCAATTCAGTTCTCCAGCGATCATTGCCTTCTCTTTCTTCTTTTCAGATGATTCTTGACTTTTCAGCTTCAGTGCCTTGTATTTTGATTTGTACTTGTCAGCCTTTGAAGGATAACTTTTGGAGGAAGATTTGACAAAGCAGTTTGCAGCGAAGTGACCAAGCTTGCCACATTTGTAGCATTCCTGCTTAGATTTATCAGTGGTGGATTTGAAGCTACCTGAACCTTGAGCATTGGTTTTAGCCTTGAACTTTAGGAACTTGTTGAAGTTCTTCATTATAAAAGCGCGTTCAACTTTGAACTCTGGATGACCTTCTTCATCTCCAGCTACCCAGTCAGTTTCAGTTTCAGTGTCAGAATCATCAGAGAATTGATGAGCTGGTACCTCAGTTTCTGCTACAAGAGCTAAGCTCTTCTTAGCTGATCTCTTCAGCTCCAGTTTCTGAGCTCTAGTTTGCTCATCATTCAGAAGAATACCATACAGCTTTCTCATATCCAACTTCTTCAGCTTGTTGTTGGTCCTGAGAACAAGACACATAGTGTCCCATTCACTGGGAAGAGCATCTAGGAACCTGTTGAGAATCTGAATCTTCTCTCGCTGAACACCAGCTTCCAGCATATCATTCAGCAAACAAGTAAACCTAGTATAAACTTCAGTAAGAGTTTCAGATTCTTTAGCACAAAAACTTTCATACTTCCTGATGACATTCGTTCTCTTGTTCTCCTTCACCTCTTCAGTTCCTTCGTAAGCTATACACAAGGCTTCCCACATATCTTTTGCAGTTTTCAGATTAGAAATAGTATGATAGATATCATTTGGAAGTGAGATAGCAATATTATTTCGAATCTTAGCATCCAAGTTTACCTGTCTCCTATCTTCTTCAGTCCATTGGTTCCTTGGTTTAGGAAGAGATTCCAGTGGATCACCTTCTTCACTAATAAGCGAAATGGTCTTTGGAATGATAGGACCATTTTCTAGGACAGACAGAGACATAGTATCCAAGTTTTCAACATAGAGAAGCATTCTTCCCTTCCAGCTAGAGAAATTTTCAGAGGAAAACTTTGGTGGTTTACCAGAAGACCCATTATCATTATAATCAACTTTAGACATCTCGGCAGATCACAAATTATAGAAGAATTTGAACCTGCTCTGATACCAATTGTTGTTCCCAAAAAGTGAATATTACTAACTTAAATAACAATTAAGTGCGGAAATAGTAATTATAAGAACAGAAAGAGATGTCAAAGATTGTTAATATTGATATAACAAACTTTACAGACGAGAATTTAAGAAGAACAAACTTCTTAAATTCAATGAAAAACAAGTACAAACTTGAGAGAAAGTAGACAGACTTTAGCTATTGCTTACTGAACATACAGTAATCGTTAGCACACTCTTCTCGACTAAGAGAAGAGTATGTATACATTTCCCTAATAAATCATAGCCGTTGAATAGGTGACAAACGTCACAATCTAGTGAATTGATTAGCAACAGATTTCCTCATGCAAAACTGTCTTGAAAGTGACAGTTGATGACGTCACTGAGGGGACCATTTGCTGAAGACTAACTTCAGTAAACTGAAAGTTTCAGAGATGAAACTTTCAGCCCTTCAGATGATCGTTATTTAAGACGAGACAAATCTTCAGTTAAAGTCTTCTGCTGAAATCTTCTTCGAATACTTCAGCGCTGATGGAATGTAAACAAATCAAGACTAACAATACCCCAATATTTATAAATGATAATCTCGTAATTTTGATATTTATCAATTTTTTAAGATGTGTAAAGTGTATTTAAAATAAATTATTATATATAATTTTTTAATTTTTATATATATCTATTTTTTAATACAAGGGCATTTTGGTCATTATTTGTTTATATATATCTACCAAACATACTGCATTAATAATTTATTTCATTATGAGAAAGCAACCAAACATGCCGATGGAATGGTAATGAACTATTCCATTTCTTTAATCGTTCCATTCCTTTATCTATTCCATTCATTTGTCATTCCTTTCTGTCCAACCAAACATACCCTTAGTATTTAGTAGAAACCGGCCCATTTGGTTCTCATATTTATTTAATGTTCTTATATAAAATACAGAGTTGTGTTCAATATAGTCAATAAAAAAACATAGTCCTGAAATTATAATATTCAATCACATATGATTCAATATACAATCACATGTGATTGTAAAATCTTCACATGTTAATTACGAAAATGTCACTCCACCCAAAATTTTAAAATTCAATCTGGACCATTGATGGGGCCGATCCAAAGGCTAAGATTGGTCCCTCAGGACTATGTATTAAATATGGACTATATTGAATATTTCTCATAAAATACATACTATTTTAACTTATAACAGGTACTAGTTGAATCAGCAATGTACATATGGAGAAGCTTTACAAAATCCAATACATTCAATATGTAATAAATTATATATCTAAAACATATATAAAACAATTTAAACAAACTAAATCATATCCATAGAAAAAGTAACTAACAAACAAAATATTTATCAAATGTTCGAATATTGAAATTAAGATGGTTTTCATATTTTCTATAGAAAGAAATTACCGATCTAGTGATTTATAAACATAATGATAAACTATAAATATGTTTACAGATTTATAGTTTTATAAAAGGATAAACAAGAAAATACCTATACTTATTACAAGTCTGATTATGTCCCGAATTACATAAAACATGGATACTAACTCACTTTCTTCAATTGTTATGAAATGTAACTTTTACTAATTAAAAATTAGAATAAAAACTTTTTAAATGTTATGTTAGATTATGTTAAAATTTACATCAAAAAATATATAAAGTAAGATGATAATAAGTATATAATTATATACATACCTTCATTATACATTTAAAATATAAATTAAATGTTCTATATGTGTAATTAAATACACCCATTAAACATAAATATATAATTTATACAAACACTCCGCATATAGCACTTATAATCAAATTGAAATTTGTTATTTATGAAACAAAGTCAAAATTATGAAATAGGATATTACAATCAAACATAAAAAGTCAAAATTAAAGGATGATTTTGTATCAACGTCAAAATTAAGAAAAACTAAGGGTTTTGTAATGATCGAACTAGAGATCATGGTTATCAAAATCGCGATCCTGATCGTAGGATCGTACGATCCTACGATCTTACCAACCAAAAACGCGCCGGATCGTACTTAGGATCGTAAATAGGTAGGATCGTACTCAGGATCGTAAGATCGTAGTAAGATCGTAGGATCGTACAGCGATCTTACGATCCCACGATCCCAATTTTTTTGTTTTTTTACATTTTTTAATTATTACTATTAATTTACAAGTTTATTTTTTTACTTTTTTTGTTATTACTATTATTTTATTTTATTATTTTTAAATTTCTAAGTGGTTAACGTTGTGTTAAAAATAATTGTTCGCAACTTTCTACTTTATACACATCACTTTTTTATTTTTCTTTTGTTATAAGAGATATAGGATTAAGAGAATAAGATTTTTTATGAAATAAAGAATTAATGATGTGCACAATATGCTCTAGATTTATTGATTGTGTTTAAGACTCACATTTTACATTTTATTATGATATGTTAACAAATGAATTGTGGTGAGTCGTTATCTATGCTTTTAATATTTAAAATCTGAACGATTTGATATATGTTATATTAAAAATTAATGTTTCATTATCTCGTAAAAATCTTATATAATTGGTTTTTGATAAAAAAATTATAGCCTATAGAAAACCTAAAAAAACATTAATGGCTTGTGGTAGGATCTTACGATCCCGATCTCGATCTTACGATCCGATCTTGCAAAGACGAAAACGATCATAGGTAAGATCCCGATCTTGATAACCATGCTAGAGATAGTTAAAAAGTAGATAGTTTAAAATTTTTGTGCTTTAATAAAGTGTAAAATAGAAGAATTAATATGTAAACCTAACAAAGTACAGGTGTAATCATGACATAAGTCATTTCGATAATAAGTATATACGCAAATCTTATATTAGTTCAATAAATAAATAAAGAAAATTAATACATATCCTCTAACTTTTTTCTTCTACTTAATTCGTCTACTTATCATAACATGACATATAAATTCTATAAATACTCTATACTTACCTCTTTCATTAATTTTAACACTATGTATATCTTATAAGTAGGAGAATAAGTAAAATGATATATTAACTCTCCTAATAAATCATGTTTTTGTTTCAAATACAAATCACGTGGATGTTATAGTTTTACATGTCGTTTTCTTAATGTAAACATGGGCTCACATCGTGTCATTTTGGACACCTTTAATTGTTTTACATTGCACTTGGACATCACATCAATACGTTGTTTCAAAACGTGAAAGTGGATGGTAATTTTTTAATAATAACATTTTTATTTTCCTCAAAAGCAGGTAGTGTTGTACAAAATTTTGTTATAATCACATTTTAATATTGTTAGTAAAATATATAATCACTTATAAAATATTGTCATTGTTATCGCGTGCTTGTCAATATACCATTAAGTGTTGTTATTTACACTCTCAATATAAATAACATCATGACATAATAATTTGTAAAGAAAGATAAAAAGTTCGCTCAACGTCCTTTGTTTTTTTGACTCTTCCGTCATGTTATATTATGTCAGCTTTTTCCCATTACACAAACAATCACACTAAATCCTAAAGGATCCGTGGAAAACATTGATAATGTGTTAATTAGATGCAAAGTATCATACATATAGTGATCCACGGTATCTTCGCGGTGGGGTTTGGAAGAATTCAAATGTATAAATGTTGAATCACAAAGGTAAAACGTGTTGGAAAAAAGAGAAATAGGTATTTTGGAACCTATTGTGGATGCATCAAAATGAAGTCGTGCTTGGTAGACATAGTTTACGGCTAGTAGATATGTTTTCTAGAATTTCAATGGCAACTGCTCTTCAACCAGAGTGCAAACAATATAAAGTTGATTGGCTTTGATGGTGTGATAATCCATCGGTTGAGTAAGAAGATATTATGTTAATATGAAATAGGTTCGTTCATAGATCTATGACTATAACTATTCTTGTTTGGTTCTGCTCCTTGCATAAGGATGGATGTTGTAACTGGTTTGCTTAGTTAATAAATATAACATGTTGTCTTTCATTAAAAAGAAACATAGTTCACACACTCACTACATCCTTTATATTCAGCAAAAAAACGTTCTTTTTACCATGAGATCGAGGGCTCACGGCAGGCCTCAGGTCATCGCCTCCACTGGCTTCAAGCCATAACCCATGCCCACCTCCGTGATGGCACCCATAACACCCCTTAGCTCAAACCCATATATATACAATTTATTACATATTGTTGCACAATGGATTCTTTTGGTGCAAATTATGCCACATGCATTAAACTTTGCTTAAAACGAGACATTTAATACCCCGCACGTTGTAGCGGGGGATGAAACATAACATATGCTGTGCTATTAAAAAACTAGCTCTTGTGTTATATATATAGTAAACATGATTCATATTTTGTATTCTAGTTTCAATAAGGTCCGTAGTGTACTTATATCATTTGGTTCGAATTCAAATATACAGGTTAACTTTTTCGTACTACAGAAAATGAAATATTGATAGGAAGATTATATATTTAGACAGATGTTGTATCACAACAAAATTGATATCGATGTGTAGATAAAAATGAGATCATCACAAATATATATTTATATTTGCGTTAAGCATTATATGCTAAAAGTTATAAAAGAAATACAAAAAACATACCAGATTAATTGTTTTAATATATTAATAATAAAATATAAATAATAATAAAATAATGATGTGTCCGCCGCTTAAATTTAAGTTGAAAGGGAAACAAAACAAAATTGAATAATGCAGGAGTAGAAAGCTGGCTAGAATTACAACTACTTATCACTAAGTTAGCGGTTTGTTTGTTTTCAATTTGAGTAGAAACGAGGTGTCATTTAGCCATCGCGACGGGTTTAAATTCTTTTTTTTTTAAATATAGTTACTTAAAAATAACAAATAAATTAAGATTAAAACTAAAGATAACAATGGAAATATAAAAGGAATAGCAAATTTGCATGCATTGTTTAGTTCAGATTCTTTTAAAAACTTCAATGTAAACGTTTAGACTAATCATTTAATGTATATTAAAAAATAAGAATATATTGTCTGCGATAACAATAAAAAGAAAATAAAAATTACTTTTAAATATATTGAATATAAAATTAAAGATTAAGAAAACTGAAATTTGATACAAACTATATGAAATTTATTTTCCTAAAAAATCTCACACGCTCTCTATCTCTCCCTCTTTGCTAATTGGCTTTTAGCCTTCCAAGGCAATAACTCTTCATCTCTCTATAACCCCCTGCCCCCAAAGCCATTACCAATTTACATCACTACCTACTTAAAATCCAACATCTTTTCCTGATCGGATTCTTTGCGGCAGCTTCTCCAACCTCTAAAACCTGCAACGTCACCCATCGGTGCACCATCAGTCTCTCTCTCAACACCTCCTCACCACAGATTTGCCGCCGCCACCACCATCTGCGACAATCGAACGACGTGGCTTCAAAATTTTCATCTTTGTTGCTCTATCTCGCCCTCTCTTTAGACACGCCATATCGCTCTTCATTTTCTCATGTTTTATCATTATCTCACGAAAAATTTAAAGTATCGCGCAAAAGTATTTATTCATGAGATTAAAAGGAAATTACCCAAATGCCCCTCAAAATCTCATGAGATAATGGCTATCTACTATGCATATTGATAGATATAGTAATTATATATAAATAACACTTATCAGGGTATTGTTAATTACCCTCATAAATGTTATTATATATGATATGATTGTATATAAGAAACATTGTTTTGTCTTAGTAATGTGATTAAATTTGAGAAAACTTATTGTATACAATATTGTTTGATACTTTGCTAGCCTAACAATTCTGGACATGAAATTTATAGTGGATGTCTACGGATCAAACCCTAGCATATGCACTTTAACGATCAAAACATACTCGTATTCATGAACTAGAACACACAAGTTTTTAACAAAGTAAGTTGTTTGTTAATGTTTATAAAAAAGAAGTCTTTTGTATAAAAAAATAGAGCAAGGTTTTTAATTCAACTTGGGTTGAAGCCATCTAGCCTGAATAGTTATTACGAGTCTATACTTGGTTTTCCGGTAAAATTGGAAAATGAAGAAAAACGAAAATTAGGTTATATATATATAAAAGGGAGGGTTAATTTAAAACCGTTGTTAGTGCAAGAACCGCGAGAACAAATCTCAGGCGTTATTTGGATGTGGGAAGTTTATGGATGGGAACAAAATTTGTTTTTTCTTTTCCTAAGGCCACCAGTACCGCCCATTTTTTACCCAGCTTACCCTGACAGCCACATCAGCGCACATCAGCTTTTTCTCTCTCATACCCTGTTTACCCAGTTTGCTAGTACCACCTTCTTTCTCATACCCTAACATTTTCCCCACTTTTTTAATTCTTTTACTTGATACAATTTATTATTAAACAAAATAAAATATTTATAAATAAAATAAATTCACTAAAACTTCATTTTATTAAAATAAAAACATTACATTACTTAAATTAAAAATTCATAACATTTATTAAAAATTACAAATTACAAATCACTAGATCTCGACCCCGACCTCGTTCTCGTTGCTGGGAAGTTGGATGCGCCAAATATGTTCGACCAAATCCGACTTTAGGTTATTATGAATCTCCCGGTTTCTGACTTCTCGAACATTTGCCGCACGTTGTTCCTCGGTAATTTGTGTTTCGATATGATCCACCACATCGTTGTTTTCGTTGACACCACAAATGCTATGGTTTTCGTCTTCAAGTATCATATTATGTAATATGACACAAGCATACATAACATTTGTTAATGTACTCGGATGCCAAGAGCGTGCCGGGTTATGAAGTATGTGCCAACGTTGTTTAAGAACGTCAAAAGCTCGTTCAACATCTTTACGTGCCCCTTCTTGAGCGAACTTGAACTTTTTACGTTTGTCGTCGTGTGTGACCGTAAATGATTTAACGAAAGTAGACCATTCCGGATATATCCCGTCCACTAGATAATATCCGTGCTTGTATGTGACTCCATTCACCTCAAAAGGGCACTCGGGTGATTTTCCATCATAGACATCGTTGAATATGGGCGATTGATTAAGAACATTGAGGTCGTTGTTGGAACCGGCAACACCAAAGTATGCGTGCCAGAACCATAGATCTTGGGAAGCAACTGCCTCTAGCATGACTGTTGGGTGCTCATGATCACCTCTCTTAAATTGACCTCTCCATGCATTCGGGCAATTTGCCCACGACCAATGAGTACAGTCCATGCTACCGAGCATGCCGGGAAATCCGTGTCTCGCTTCATGCGCGGCGTACAATTTCTGAACATCAACAAAAGTAGGCTTACGTAAATATTGTTTACCATAGAGTTCAACAATACCTTTGCAGAATTTGTTGAGACAATCTCGTGATGTTTTCTCTGCCATCCTCAAGTACTCGTCAAGTGAGTCGGATGCTACTCCATACGCCAATTGCCGAATAGCAGAAGTACATTTTTGTATTGGACTAAGACCTTGCTTATTTCTACCGTCCCTTCGAAGAGTAAAATACTGATATTCTTCTGATAAATCTTGAACAATTTTTTCAAAAAGACGTCGGCTCATCCTGAAGCGGCGCCTAAACATTGCCGGTGTATAAACCGGGTTTTCACCGAAGTAATCATGCATAAGACGCTCATTTGCAGCAACCCGACCTCTTTCTATGTTCCCGGATCTCGTTCTACTAGTTGCCGAGGACGCCGTGCTAGCCGTTATCAACCTTGTAGCTTCTTGTAAAATAAAGTTGCCTATCAAACTCGAAATCCTCTGAAGTGTCCGTCGATGACGATGATAACGCGGGTTGTGCCAGATCCATATTTTGTAAAGATAGAGGAAAATGAGTGTGTGAAAATGTTGTTAAATTGTGATATATATATATATATATATATATATATATATATATATATATATATATATATATATATATATATATATTACCGTTGGATTTTTTAAAATAATAAAGCATATAGCCGTTGGGGGGTTTTTCAAAAAAAAAAAAAATTAAAAATGCTTCGGGTGTGGGCTGGTGTAGAAACCCGATGGACTCACCCGGTTGTGGTACCCGATTAACACGTATGGGTGTTTGTTGAAACCCGGCCGTCACCCGATGCATTCACCCGTGGCCATACGGATGGCCTAATATTTTCTATCAACAAGAATAAAGGAAGGAGAAAATATAACTTTATTACTAGAATAGGATTAAAATAAAGTTTTGTGATGAAGCATGCTAAAGCTCTAATACTAGTTTTAAGTGTCAAATCATAACCTTATTCACAAACTATAACATACGAGCTTTTAACAAAATATTGTATAAGCAATAATTTGGACCTTTTTTATACCTATTATGAATGCATTGAGATGAACTTGTGTTTGGTAGACAAAGTCTACGGCTAGTAGGTATGTTTTCTAAATTTCAATGGGTAATTGTTCGGTGGATTCAACCAAGGTGTAAATGATGTAAAGTTGACTGGCTTCAATAGTGTGTGAATCCGTCGGTTGAGTAAAGAAGGCTATGTTAATTTGAATAGGCTCCTGAATCTATAACTGTAACGGTCCTTGTTTGGTTTTGCTCCGCGTAGTAGGATGTGGTAATTGGTTCCCTTAGTTAATAAATATATTATGTTGCCTTTCATAACAAAACTAAAGATCACAACCTCACCACAATCTTTATATTTAGGAAAACAACATTCTTTTTAGCGTGAGAGGGCTCACGACGGGCATCATGTCATCAACTCCGTTGGCTTCACGCCATAACCAACGGTTTGCACTTGCGTGACGCCACCCATAACACCCACTTAGCTCAAACCTTTTATATAAAATATTCTATATATTTTTGCACAATGGATTTTTGGGTGCAAATTACACCACATGCATTAAACTGTGTTTAAAATATCACTGTATGTAAGAAACATATTTTTTTAGTAATGTGATTAAATTTGAGAAAACTAACTATATACAATATTATTTGCTATATTAGTCCTTGCGATGATAACCTAGCGGTTATGGACATAGATTTATATTGGATGTCTACGAATCAAAACCTAGCATATGCACTTTAACGGTCAAATTATACTTGTATTCATGCACTAGAACACACGAGTTTCTAACAAAATAATCATTTTGTTAAGGTTTATAAAATCGAAGCCTTTTATATAAAAAACAGAGTAAGGAATCGCTTTAAACTCAACTTAGGTTGAAACCCTTAGGCCTAAACACTTATTAAACGAGTATATACTTGGTTTTTGGGTAAAATTCGAAAAAGAAGAAAAGAGAAGAAAGATAAAAAATTATATAATGTATATAAATATATATATATATATATATATATATATATATATATATATATATATATATATATATATATATATATATATATTAACTGAAAAAATTCAAACATTTTTAATCCCTTAAACAAAAGTTCAAAGCTACGGATTAAGAATACGATTTTTTTTATCTAAAAACAAGAAAAAACAAAATTCGTTTTTCCTTTTCCTAATATTTTTGATCAACAAGAATAAATAAAGGAGAAATATATTACTTTATTACTAGAAATCAATTAAAATAAAGGTTTATGGTTAAACAAGTCAAAACTCTTAGGTCTTGTTTGGTTCGTAGGAATTGTCCGAAATTGAAATTGAACATTTCTAAATCTAACTCGTGTTTGCATAATTCTAGGAGTTGGAATTTTAAATTCCCCCCAAATTTCAAGTTTATGAAATTATCACTTAGGGAATTCAATTTGCTTATACCGTTATACGCTCCATATGCTCCATCGAGGCATCGACTGTCCAGACTTCCCTCCCGCCTCGTCTGTCCAGACTTCCCTCCGCCTCGATTATTTCGACCTCCACCGGTGACTGTTGACCTCCGCCGATGACTGTGACCACCGCCGGTGACTGTCGACCTCCGCCATCGATCGTCGACTTTCTCCATCGACAGTCAACCTTCGCCTTCCTCTTCGACGTCCATAGTCTCCTTCGCTAACCAGAACATAATCGAGGTATGTTCTCTTCATTACCACCTGCTATAAGCTCAGAAAGTTTCCTTTGTCATGGATTATTTCATGCAAAAACAACAGCTATAATAGAAGGACCAAGTGCAATTTGATTCAATGCTACCTGTAGAACCATAGAAACCAAACCCATGTCATTCTTCTTGATTTGACGCCAGTAATTTGACAAAAATAATAATAATACCTTTATTATTGTGTTTAATGCCGTATGTTTTGGCATGCAACGATCAAGATACTGTTTTGGCATGCAACAACCAAAGAACCATATCAGACCAAATATCTACATATTACATTAATTCATATTTTTATTTCAATTTATTGATTATTAGTTAATTTTAATGATATATAATATAGTGAACTAGAAATTAAAAAAAAATAAAAATTAGTATATTTTTCATTTTTGTTAATTAAATTCAAATTCTTTCGCAAATCAAACAAAACTTGAAATTTGGAATTTCATTCAATTTCGAGAACCAAACACACGAAATAACCAATTCCATTAGAATCATTCCAATTCCAATTCCAATTCATTTCCATTTCAATTTCTTGAACGAATTCCAATTCCGGTCAATTCCATTCCGCAAACCAAATAGGGCCTTAGGTACAGTTTGTTCCACGGTAATGTAAAGGAATTTAATGAAATTGAAATCAAATTTCGTCGTATATCGTGTTCGGTAACATTATTTGGAGATGAATTACATTCTTTAAAGTATTAATATTTATTTAGGAAATTTTTTTTAATTAATAATTAACATAAATAAAATTAAAATTATTTTTTATTCTTTCGTATTTAATTAATAATTAACATTAATGAAATTAAAGATGAAACAAACTACAACTATATTAGTTTAAAGAAAAACCAAATATAAAGAACGAGGGTTTCTATGCATTAAGTTGTAAATTTCCCTCAAATTGATTCGCAACTTATCTCCTCCGTGTCGAATTTTCTTATACGCAGCAAACAAGAACCCTAATTTTACACCTAAATCGTGGGTTCCATTCGTAGGAGAGAGGAGAGGGACGATGTCAAATCCACCGAATTCATCTGCATCTTCTTCTTCTTCCCAATTCACATATTCCAACAAAAACGCCTCCTATTTCCCCATGCCCTTCCACCTTCAACAACCCCAAACCTATCCCTCAGCTGCTCCTCCGCCGCCTGCGGTTGTTCAGTTCCCCCCTCCACCACCCGTCTATCCTGCTCCGCCCAATTCTGTTCCTGGAGTCTACTTTCCTCAGTTCCAGCAGGTAATCCTGTCGATCCTAACTATTCATTTCAGTTAGTCGTAAAACCATTAGTTCGTCAAAAAGGTTACCCTGTGATTTAAGTATTCCACCTCTCAGCAATTACTAACATAGCGTGATGACGATGCTAGATCTGGAAGAAATTTCTGAAAGTTGTAAATTTTTAATAATACTATTTCCCTTTTGACCTAGTGTTGATGAGAGCTTATTTCTGAAAGTATAATAAATACCTGGAAGAGATATAAGGTTGCAAAATGATTAAGGGATAAATGCAAACTAGTAGAAGGATATCTTTGCATATTTTATACTCTCATCTTACATTTCATAGGCGCTTTCAATTATTAGTCAGTGTTCAATGGGTGTAGTTCTTGTTTTCAAGAGTTTCTGTTTTCGCTCATTAGTTTCAGATTTGTTCATTATTTGAAAAAAATTTCTTTTGTTTTATTGATTATAACATTTTCCAGGTGAAGTGAAGTTTAGTCTTGTAAGTTGCAAAATGCAAAGTAACACTAGCCTTCAGTTTGTGATCAAACATTTTTTTGTGTACCACCGTGGGATGAAAAGATATTGTTTTTTCTTTATTATTTTTCTTACTAGGCACAACAATTATTTCAAAGGGACGCACAAACAATTACACCTGAAGCATTAGAGAGTGTAAAAGCTGCACTTGCAAGCAGTGAAGTAGAGCATAAAGCAGAGGTAAAAAAGAAAGCAATACCTCGTAAAGCAGCTGGTTTGGCTTGGGAGGACCCAACACTTGCAGAGTGGCCAGAAAGTATGGTTAAACTACTCTAGTAATTATTTTATCTTTTTAGCTATAAGGTTTCTATAGTATTAGCTTACTTATATGATCATGTGTATTTTCTATATTAGAACACATAAACCACTGCTCTATATGTTGAAAAATTGGACCCAAATAACAACACACCCACACAATAACAGTTTGATCAAGAAAACAACGATATGTATTTTCGTGCTCCACATGATTGATGCGATCAAGCTATGTTTATGGCTGAACTAGAGAGCTTTTTATTCTTGTTGATTTTGGTACAGAGCTTACAGTTAATGAATGTTTCATTAAAGAGTCATTAAAAATTATTAGCCTTTGATTTGTTTGAATCAAAGGCCAAAATTGGTTCTCGTAGTTCTAGCACCAAATTTGGTTCTCGTATGAACCCTCCCACCCACACATATATGTATGGAAAAGTTTAAACGAGGAATTGTTTTTCGTGCGAGAAATGTTTGTAACATCATTAATGACTCAACAAGTGTATTGTGGTCATGTTATATTCAATTATTCACCCAACCGAGAATTGCGTCTAGGTGGACGAATTGTTGAATCATTATTAGATTAACTTAATTTTACCAAAATATCCTTCTTTGATGGGTCCTTAACTAGCCATTAATTTTCTTAGCCATGGATTAGTTTTAATCAAGGGCCAAAATTGGTTCTCGCACGAAAACCAGCTCTCTTTTGAACTCTTCCATACATATTTGAATAAATGAGTGGTGCAAATGTGCAATTTTTCATTTGTTTCTGCTCATAGATTATTAAATAACAAAAAGGTGCAATAGTTTACTTGTTTATGCTTGTATGTGTATTTATTATATACATCTCTAAAAGAATCGGTAGAAGAAGTTATATATGATCTGCAAACAAAATGTATAAAGATAAGTGCACGGTACAATCCAAGTCTTAATCAGTCTTTTTAGTTGTAATTTCTTTTTGGTTGGGGTTAATGGACTTGTATTGATGTGGGAAATCAAATAGATCCCATTTGAGAGAGAATTGCTTGGTAGGAAGAGAAGCGATTTGCGAATTGAAACATACAGTTTATTGATGTTCAGTTTTCAACATTCTAACTCAATAACGTTAATGACAAGTTGGCAGCCTTGATTAACATATGCGAAGAAACCTTTTTTTGGTCATTTTACTGTTCATGCATTTACTTTTAATTGGCATGTACTTAATAGTTTAAACTTTAAGACTAAGGGGGTGTTTGGTTCGCGGATTTGGGGGGATTTGGGAGGAATTGGAATTCAAATCCTATGAAATGAGATGTTTGGTATGCAAAAAGGAGGTGGGATTTCAATTCCCAAGATTCTTTGAAATCATATGGATGAGGGATTTCCAAATCCTCCCACCCCCCCTAGTATTTTGAAATCACCCAACTGTGGATTTGCTCCGGCAACCTCCGGCGACGCCTCCGGCTAACATTCCGGCGAACCACAAACCCTAGCCTTCGTCTCGTTTTCGTCACCTTCACCGGCGACCTTCGTCTCCTTCTCCGGCGTCCTTCGCCGTCTTCTTCTCCGTCAAACCGAGTCACAAAAACCCTCGTCTTCGTCTTCTTCTCCGTCTTCTTCTCCGTCTTCGTCTCCTTCGCAAACCCTAGCTTCGCTTCGTCGTTCCCTTCGCAAACCCTAGCCGCCGCTCGTCGACTGCGTCGCCCAGATCTGAACCCTAGCCAACATTCGTCGAAAACCCTAGCCGCCGTTCGTCGATTGCGTCGCCCAGATCTGAACCCTAGCCATCGTTCGTCGAAAACCCTAGCCGCCGTTCGTCGTACCCTTTGTTCGAAAACCCTATCCGCCTTCGTCGTTCCCGTTCGAAAACCCTAGCCGCTTCGTCGACTGTCGTCCAGATCTGAACGAGAAGGGCGTTGGTTGATGGTGCGGTGGTTGGTGGTGCATTGGTTGGTGGTGCGATGGTTGGTGGTGTGGTTGGTCGCGTCGCCGGCTCCGACTCCGACTGAAATGCGATGGTTGGTGGGTGGTGTTTAGTGGTGAAACAAACAAAGGTGTGGGATTTAAAATCCCACCAAATGAATTCCCATGAAATGCAATTCCCCTTCTAAAATCCAAATCCCCCCAAAATCAAAGAATGAACCAAACACCCCCTAATGAATGTCATCTTGTTTTTTCTTGCAATTGCACAACTTGTATTTTTATTTGTAGTTTTTTGGCCATCGTTTTTAGTTTTGCAATTTGTAAATACTTGTGTTTTCTTTTGGTAATGAAAGACCCAAAATTTCTTCTAGTAGAAGACCCAAACCCCCTATTGCTAATTTGTTGAGTGTTATGTGTTAGTAGATGTTTTATTGGCATTAAAAAAAGATTATCTGCTTATGCCATCTATTTAATCCTTTTGGTTGTGGTCATATGATATTTCATTTTTCTAAAGCATTGTGTACTAAAGACATCTAGGTAAGCGTAGCTGGTTATAAAATATATCACATTAATGAACAATTGAACACTATTGAAACTGTGGCTTCTGGTTGAAAACAGTTTTTGAGTGATTTAATCGGAAGATTTGGAACGAAATTGAAACCTGGTTATGAGTTACTGTCACCATTTTATTTTCTTATTAATAATTCATCACTTCATACTTTGCTAATAAGAATGTAATCTTCTTCTTGATGGTTTTAGTGATGTTTTGCAGATGATTATCGTCTTTTTTGTGGGGATCTTGGGAACGAGGTGAATGATGATGTTCTATCAAAAGCTTTTGCTCGTTTTCCTTCATTCAACATGGCTAAGGTATGCTTTTTAAAACTTAACCATCATTTTTTATGTCTTGAGATGTAAGCAAATACTTCAGGGTTGACAAATAGAAAAAAGAAGCAGGGTTGGCAAATCACAAAATTGAAAGATGTGATAAGCTGATTATATTTATAACACAATAAACACATACCATGAGTAATATACCGTCAAAACTACATCCTCCTTAAAGAAACGTAGTAAATATTTCTTGCACTACTACATGTGATCAAAACGAAGTGCACATTAGCAAAGCCACTGATCACTATGATCTAAGGTTAATGTTTGTATGTTTTTAATATCTATATAGAGCTTCTTGGTGTGATGGTGGGCGGTGGTGGGAGGGTTGCAATCCATGGTGGTGGTGGTGGGAGGTTTGTAGTCCACATTGGTGGTAAGTGGTGGGAAGGTTGCAATACATGTTGGTGGTGGGAGATTGGAGATTTGTAGTCCATGCCGGTGGTGAGTTGTGGGAGGGTTGCAGTCCATGGACAAGGTCTAACAATACAATTGCGTGTATATCGTATGCCTTTGAAAAATTTAATTTTTTCTTTTACTTTCATTGGCCAGGTAGGACAAAGTTTGCCTTTATCCGAATAATTTGACCGAGTAGTCCCCACCTGCCTAGGACAACTTGGTCGCCTATGCATAGTTTTACAACACTGACGAAACCTTGTATTTGCATTGAATGATAGAGCCGTATAAAATGTGAAAAAAAGAAAAAAGAGAAACAAAATAGTTAAAAAAAACCAACCCAAGAAGTTTAAAAAATTTTTAATCTACCATTAAACAATTCCGTTGTTCATGGGAAGTTGGAGGCCATCATCAATGTCAACTTTTGTTATTGTTTTGTGTTCATAGCTTTTTGTACATAAATAAAGCTATTGTTTATGTTGATAGATACGAGTGTTTGGCTATTGTTTAAATGTCTAAAGTACGCTTTGGTAATGACCACATAAGCCGTATTTGTAATGATGTTACGTCGAGTGCATAGTCACATGGATCGCGGAACGCTCCGGTACGGGAACGCGGATCGCTAATTTTTAAAATTCGGTACGTTGGGGGGTAGGCTCATTCCGGATCGCTTCGGTACGATGTACCATATAAATTGGTACGATGTACCCAATAAATAATATTAATTCTTTTTTATTTTTTATAAATATACAAACACACAAACAAGTTACCAAAATTTCATACTATATTAATATTAATACTTTCAAAATGTGGAATTACAGAACAGTAGGAGACTATCTCTAACAGAATTAGAATTACGGAACAGAGAAGGAGAGGCTATCTCAAACAATCAAATTATCGATTTAAGATACTGGCCAAATTATCGAACAGAACAGAGAGGTAGTAGGCAGTAGGCAGAATTGAAATTAATTATTGAACATAGAGGTTATCAATTTATCGATGGAAGCTATGAAACTATGAATTGAAATTGGAAAACCTACACATATATATACATTTAGGAATTAAAAATTAATGTTAATTAGAAGATTGAAGGCCACGATTCAGATCATAATCGATTGCATATATGTTCGACGTACCTATGATGTGAATTCATCTGTTCGTTTATTTCCCGCTATAGAGAATTGAATACAGCAGTCAACGAAACAATTAATATCTCTTGAAATTAAGATTCGATGTACCTGTTGGCGTTTAATCGCACATAATCGACTCCCAAATAGCGTATAACAATAACGAATTGAAGGTACGAATTCGGTGTTCATCAGCGTCGAAGTCGCGTTTAGACGATTTAGGGTTCGCGAACGGACAATCGATTGGAACGCGTTCGTTCCACGTTTGGGATCGTGCGATCCAGATCGCAGATCGTGGGGAGGGGAGCGATTTATGTGACTATGGTCGAGTGTTTCAATACCCTTTTTACGAGCTTCAAAATTACTTTTATGTCTTCATACTCTTTTTTTAAAGGCTAAAAACACATACACTTTAAACTTGAACCTAATTTTGCACCATTTTATTCACTACGGGACTTGAACTCAAAACCTCTTGGGGCACCAAGAACACCAGATACGGTTGGATATGTGTTGATAGTTGGTTAGTGTTTCCATAACTAATTTAGGGATTATTAATTAGCTCTACATACCCAAACAGGCCTTTGGTCTAGTGGTATAAGAGGCGGTTAAGGTGCAAAATACGTGAGTGTGAGTTTTCTTTCCATGAAGAATATTTGTCTTGTTACCAAGTGTTACAATCCCACATCGGTTGAAAGTAAATTGAGTTGGTGGTGTATAAGTCTAGGTGTCCCTTCCCCCTATAACCCGGTTCTAAGGGATAAGATCTACATTTGGGCTTATGGCGTGATACGAGCCTAGTATGGGACGGGTTCACATCAAATTGGTATCAGTGCCACAATTCTAGGAGAGAAAAAACGAAGTTATGGTTCTACACTTCATTGGAGTACCGATGATTGGGTTATTGTGCATGCAATTATTGTTGAGTGCAATTTTTTTTGGATTCAACAATCTACATAGTTGATCAGATGTTAGAGGGAGATCTGGCTTAGCTCAAGGCAGCAACTATGGAATGTTTGGATAAGTTGGAAAAATCAATGGAGGCTATGACAAAAGAATCAAAGGAGCAACATGCTGAGTCAGAAAAACGACATTCAAAGATGATCGGCACACAACCGAGGTAAGCGGCGCTATCTACCACCCTTGTTTATTGCCTCCTATTTTCAGAGCGGATACTTACAAGTCATCAAAGCTTCTCTGGGTTTCGTCGACGGGTTTGCGTTTCAAGGCGATGGTAGTGCAACCCGAGGCTACAGATGGTGTGACTAGTCGATGTACATTTTGGGCTGAACAATTTGATACTCATCCGTTGGGATTTCCACCACGGGGCAGAGGTTTTGGGGGTGGTTCATGCCTAACAGGAGAGCTGGTTTGAATGCCGATTATAGGTTGCATAAACTAAAGATGCCTTTGTTTGAGGTGGAAGACGCGTTTGGTTGGGTCTAACATCTAGGGTTTTGTTACTACTCAGGAAGTGTTACGAGGGCAACTGTACAATGTATGGTGGGGCAGGCTTTAGCATAGACGGGATCTACACTGGGAAATGTTGAAAAAAAGTTTCTTAGACATGTTTTAGCCGTCCCACGAAGATGATTTGTATAAAAATTTCTGGAAGTCAAGCAAGAGGGTACGCCACGAGATTATGGGGGTCAATTTAAAACTTTAGTGGCTCGGTTATAGGGTGTTCCTGAATGGGTTATGGAGGGAACATTTATTAACAGGTTAAAACCAAAGTTATGGACCTCTGTACGATTTTTACAACCCGATAGGCTGACTCGAGCCATTAAATTGGCTATTAAAAGGAAGTGGCTGGAAGTCGATTATCTATATTAGTTAATATTATATCTAGTTTACATATTTGTTATTTTCTGCCCTTCTGGTTTACATATCTGAATGGTTTTCTCTAATTCTAGTGGTTAGGAGGTTTACTTAAGATGATAGGGTTTGGCCGATCAGGGAGAAAGGAGGGGGGGGGGGGAGGGGGGGGGGGGGGGGGGGGCTTTCTTTTTATGTTTTTTGGAGATGACCGGAGTCTCCAATTTCCGGCCCCATCTTTCTCTTTGCAAACTTTCGATTAAATTTGATTCCAGGTTGATCCATTGTCTTTGACCAATAACGGGCTTAACCAATCATGTTTCAAATATTATTATCATTTGTATTTCCCACCACCCGTGCCACATACACTATTACACTGAACTGATACATAATGCAACCCGAGCGAATTACACCTAATTGAGACGCACCTGTACACATACACACATTGAAATAGAAGTAGAAAAAAGGAGAGACAATGTGGAGAGATGAGGGAAAAGGAGGTGTAGGCGCCAAGCCGCTAACCAAACAAGAGAGAAGAGGGGGTCGATCAGGATTTACGGCTTACGAAGAAAGGGAAAAGAAGGAAAGGGGAGTTAGGGTTCGGCATTCTCTTTTATTAATACAATTGTCGCTAGGTTCTATGACTCTTATCAAACTTCTACAAGCTTCAAATAGGTTCACCATTATTAACCAATTTATGAACCTTCAAATTAACGAGCTGATTTTATATTTATATATTTTAGGTTGTCCGAGATAAGCGAACAGGCAAGACAAAGGGATATGGATTCGTCAGTTTCTCCAACCCAACTGATCTTGCTGGCGCTCTTAAAGAAATGAATGGTAATTGACTTTTCTTTACCTACAAAAGTTATTAAAAAATGGGTTCTTTCATTTGTCATAAAATCTCATAATAATGTTTTGATTATCAATCAAAGGTGTATAATATTCCTAGGAAAATGAAGAAAACTTGTGGAATAAATCAAAGTTACTAAATAAGTAATTTGGGATAACCTTGATTTTGGGTTGGGTAATGGGTCAATTTGTCACTTTTTCAGTCAAAATGGGCTGGATTGAGTCACCAATCCTCTTATGTCATTTCTTCGAAGTTTTTTGTAAATCATTTTTGTTTAAATATAGTTACTATGAGGTTGATAATCCCAGCTATTCTTACAATAGAGTTTAGAATGTTTAAGGAATTTTAATGCATTTGACCTGTGTCCTCGATGTCTAATTTACGTGTTTGACTCACGTTTTCATTAGTAAGCCTTAAGTGACCTCTTTTTATATAAACAGGCAAATATGTTGGTAACCGGCCAATCAAACTACGCAAAAGTAATTGGAAAGAGAGAACAGATGTCGAGGCCTTGGAGAGACAAAAGGTGAGCCTCTCTCACTCTGTGTGTGTGTGTATGTACATGTATGTGTTAACACTTTGATATTGTTTCAGAATCTTTTTGTTACCTTGCCATTGGTTTGTTAATTGCAGAAACATACGCAGAGAAAAACAAAGCTGCCGAAAAAGAGTGTGCTGCATAAGTGAGTAATATAAACATGAAAACATGCTTTTGCTACCTTTTCTATGGATTAAGATGAGAGTGTTATCTGTAAGTAACAGCAAGGATTAAATGTTTTGTGCAAAGGCAGGCAAAAATATCATAGTATGCTCCTCCTTTATTTTGTTAAAATGATGAAAATCCGATAATTTTATAGTGTTTTTCTACATTTTAAGGGCTATTGATTGATATGTAGTAGTAGTTCATATTCAGGCAACTTTTCAATAGCCAAGTACACATATAAACTAATTGTTCAGTTGGTAGGTGTTGCTAATCTATTTAATGATAAAGAAGTGTTTCATATACCTTTTTTTTTCCTTCATAATCTTAGAGTTTTAGTTTTTGTCACGTGTTACCATCTTATTTTAGGTATACATTTATTTAGGTGTTGGAATTATTTTTGTCTGTTGTACTTGGTAAAAGACTTGCTATATAATTATGTGCTCTTGCACCTCATTCATATTCGACACACAATTACTTACATGATTAAAATAAAAGAGTGAATTACGTCTCAGTTCAACTTCCATTAATATTTGAGGTTAGATGTAATTCTTTTATTTTCTTTTATTTTTGGTCTTTTAATCCACTTGTATGAAATTAAGTAGGAAAGTCTGACTTGGACATTTCTGTTCAAAATCTGACTTATACCTTCTTGGTTTTTCAGCCAAACTCATAATCTTACGGTCATCATCTAATTACAGATCGTCTTAGTTTCTCTCATCATCATGATGTGGCGAAAATCAGAAAAATGTAGCCAAAAAAATAAAAAAAGATTCAACAGATTCATCACCATTTTTTAGACTCAATGCACACTAGATTACTCCAAATGGCTAAATCCATCCTCAATCGGTAAAACTTCAACCACACCATCAACATAACACGAATTGGATCTGAAACTGAAAAAAAAAGATATAGAGGTTGTCGAAGTCGCACCCAAAAGGCCAAAAACTTATGGGTTTAAGACATTATGGCCGCCTATTGGCAAAGAGTCGGAGAAAGAGATTAGAGTGGTAGATGAGGGGGTTGCGACTAGAGGTGCACAAAAAATCCGAATATTCGATTTTGTGCAAAAACGATCCGAACCGACTTTTTATAAAACCGGATTTTTTTCAAACCGGAGCGGATTTAACCGGTTTTATCCGATCCGATCCGGTTTTAATCCGATCCGAAACCGGTTACACTTTTGTCCGAGGAAATCCGGTTTTAATCCGTACGAAACCGGTTACACCTCTGTCCGAGAAAATCCGGTTACAATCCGAAAATCCGGTAAAAAAAAAACCGAAAAAATCCGGTCCGGATCGGATTAAAATCCGAAGATGTGCACCTCACTTGCGAGCTTCATGTCACATTGCATACCATTATTCCCTTCCCTTTAGAGCCAACACCACATACCCTTTAATCCATCTTAAACCCATATACTTAGCTACTAACTGTATAAGCGAAACCCCAATGATAATTCTTTGAGTTAATTATCAAATTGGTCCTTTAACTTTGGGAGTGATCAAAATGGTACTTTAACTACCACTTTGTCACCAAAATGGTCCATCCGTTAGTTGACTAACGGTCAACTCCGTTAAGACAAGTGCACTTTGGTTTTTTATCATTATTTGCTATTTTTATTAAATAAAACAATTTTTAATTATTTTTAAATGTATAGAATTATTTTAATAAAATACCTATTCTCTCTCATATACACACAGTAACATACATACACTCTCTCTAGCTTCTCTCTAGCCTCTCTCTACCCTCTCTACTCTATCTCTCATCTGTTCATCATAGCTCCACCGCCCCACCACCGTTGAGCACTGCCACCGTCGCCAACCGCCACCACCATCAACCCAGCCACCACCGTCGCACCCCCTCAATCATTCACACACTCTCTATCCTTCTTTATCCCTCTCTCACTCAATCATTCACTCACCACCACCATCAAGCCAACCACCACCGGCCACCATCCCTCTGACCACCTAGCTGTCGCCGGTTAGAGATCCCCTTCAGAACACCATCGCCCACTGCCCTAACTCCTCCGCCGGAGACCCCTGTCTCTCTCTCTTTCTCTCTCGCAAACCCTAGATCTGAAGATTCACGTCGCCGTCGCACTCACCCACCGCCACAACCATCGAATACCTCACCATTAACGCCTTTGACAACAAAAACCCTAGATCGGTGTGAAAACTCTAGATCCCATCACACGATCTGTATGTGAAAACTCTAGATCCCATCAAACCGATTTGTGTGTGAAAGCCTAGATCTGTGTGTGAAAACCCTAGATCTTTCATCTTGTGTAACAAAAACCCTATATCTGTGTATCGTCATTCATCTTCGTTCGTCTAGTGTAGAGAGAGAATCCATTGACGCTGATAAGAAATCATTGACGGCAGAATGATGGATTCAGTGGTGGCGGTGGTACTTTGACGGTGATCAGAACCCATTATCGTTCGTCTTGTGTAGAGAGAAACCATCGATGATTTCGTTCGTTCTTTTTTTTATCGAGGTCGTTGTATTTGACCGGATTCAGTGGTGGTGGTGGTTCTCTAGAGAGAGAGAGAGAGTGAAAGACAGAAAGCAGATGAGGGAGACTTGGATTGATGTGTGTCAAAATTTTTTATTATTAATTAATACATAAAATAAGAAAAAGTTAAAAATAAAATAATAAAATTACAAATAAAAGGGCATAATTGTCATTTTACCCTCTTTTAACAGAGTTGACCGTTAGTCAACTAACGGATGGACTATTTTGGTGACAAAGTGGTAGTTAAAGTATTATTTTAGTCACTCCCAAAGTTAAAGGACCAAAATGAAAGAAATACATAAGTTAAAGGACCAATTTGATAATTAACTCTAATTCTTTTACTAAAGTAGTTAAACCATAAAAACTCAAATTATCAGGATTCCTCTTGTTGCACAATATTTGAAATAAAATATTACACTTAATACTATTTAGATTACGGATATTACATATATAAACAGCTATGAATCGATGGTTGAAAGTTGGTGAGGGTTAGAAGTATCATACGTGATCGATTTCTAGTTGATTAAGTACAAAAACGGCATCACAGATGCTTTCTTCTTATTGGTGAAGACTCCAACACATAGCCTTCAATTAATTTCCAATCCTATCCATCCATTTAATCAATCCTCTAAGTTACAATTCATTTTAGTGAATGATTTACAAATTCTTTTTTTGCTTTCAGTTCCATCCTCGACACCAACAGCTTTGGAGGCTTAGAAATTCCATGGAGTCAACGATTTGGACATTAGGTGGATAAGAAGGATTTAGATTACTAACCCTGCAATGCAATTCTCACTTCAAATCTATGAAGAGCAGCCTAGCAATTAACTTTTCTCTCTCGGCAGGCCTTCCTCGTACGCACCGCATCATACCTCGTCACTTATCTAAAGCCCAAAACCTCAAGTGATGATACCTTTTTTTTCTTTTATTTAATATTTCTACTTGATTTTAGATTTTATTGTTGTGTTCGGTTTATATTCTAACATTCTAATTTAAAACCGCTCTATACATTTAATAAAAATCCGTCGTAACACGCGAGTTTAGAAGAAACTCGTATAAAAACCAAATAAACACAAAATAAACTAGATATGAAAAAGTGAAAAATAAACGACATTAATTAGAAAAAAACAAAAACAAGTATATTTACATGTCTCCGTCGCCTACAAATTTGACTTTATTCATAGTTTTCTTTCCATAAACAACTTTCGCACGATCGCAATGACAAAATCATTCGCATCGAATATTAATATATTTCATGTGAAAAATGATTATTTTAATTTGTTCATTGCTGAGCTTATAATAAAGTAGAATTTTAGTTTTATTATTGTTTTGTGTAAATAGTTGTTTATTAGTGATTAAATAAGATCTGCGCTTTAAGTGTATAAAAAGTCTTTGATTTTTTGGTTTTATATAGTTTTTTTATCAACGAATAGTAAGATATTTTTAAAAAAATGGTATTTTAGTTTATTCATTACTGAACTTTTTAAAGAAAAAATTAGTAGGTTAACTGATTTAAGTAATTAAGTTAATAGTTAATTAATCAGTAATTAAATAAGCTTTAGTTTTTTAGCTTGTTAATCTTGTTAATCAGTGAATATTTGAAAAAGAAGGTACTTAACTATATTGGTTTATTAGTAAACACTCATTTTTTAAGTATTTAGTAGTGATTTCTTAAAATGAGAGAAATATAAATTTGGTAAAAATTAATAATAGGAAGGATAAAAATTAATTAGAGAGATGAGAGAGAAATATTATTATTCACGAATTTACTCTTTTGATTCAAACAAGGTATATCAAATCCGTGCGTTGCAACGGGTGATATTTGAATAGTCGTATTTTTAGCAATTCAATTTACGCATAATATTATATATAAGATGGTAGTTTAACAATATTATTGTTTAACATGAATCTAATGCATTTGTCGATTACATTATGTACATAAGGTTACATGCCCAAGTAATTTATAAGATCAAATGTAACTTATAGAGTTAATTACAAAGATGGTCTCTGTGGTTTGCGCTAAATTTCACATTTAGTCCTTTAAACTCGAAAATTACATTGATAGTCCTTATGGTTGACGTTTTGTTTCACTTTTAGTCGTTTAGCCAAACTTCAGTTATCTTTAACCATTAGTCAAAGGGTATATTGGTCATTTTCCAACTTATCCTTGTAACCAAACATCCTCTATCCTCTTTCTTTTTCTTTGTCAATTAATTATTAATTAACTTTTTATTAAGATTAACTAATAATTAATTAGTTATTAATAAAATTAATTAATATTTTATTCTTATTAGTCTAATTATATTTAATTATATAAAACGTATTACTTTGTAAAATAAAATAAAAAAAATCAATATTATATTTATTCTTTAAAACCAAATTAACTCCTTTAATTATAATTTTGAATGGAAATTAACAACCTATGTTCTTCAAGTATTAACAGCCCTATTCAACCAGGAACTTTGATCAATTCAGCCTTTAAAGTTTAAACCCATTCAAAAACCACAAACGATAGTAAAAAATCCAAGAAACAAGCTTTTCAAGAAGGAAATCATGTTTCTGGAAATTAGAAGATATCGATGAAGAGAAACTAGGGGGGTTTTCTAGAGGCAAGAAAAAAAAGTGAAACAAGCTATTACAACCATAGGATCGAAAAAGGGTTTCCTAGAGGCCAGAATCAAATCCTGCTAAGAAGCCATTAAAACTGAACAATCAGTTCCTGCTAACATCGACATTCCAGAGTCTAAAATATCATAAAACCCGAAAGGTTATCAATTTTCAGCCAACGATCGAGTGGAAAACAAAAACCCTAATTGATCATGAACTAAAAAAGGGTATTCGTTCATGAAGTAAGAAATATGTTACACATTATCGTAATGATAAACACCAAAAATCATCGAATTTTCAGGCGACGAATGAGCTGAAAACAAAAACCCTAATTGATGAAATTTGGTGAACAATCGATGAAGAGAAACTAGGGTTTTCTAGTGGCGGTTTAGATCTGGAACGACGGCTAGTGTGTGGCGGTTTAGATCTGGAACGACGGCGACTTTTTGTGTGTGTGGCGGTGGTTTCACGGTGGTGGTTGGCGATGGTGATGGCGCAGCGAGTGTGGCGGTGGTGGTGTCTGGCTGATCGAAGTGAGAGAGACGAAAAGAGAAGATAGATGAGAGCGGCGAATGTGGTTTAGCGGCGGTGGTGGCCGCCCGCCCTAGGTGGCGGTGGTGGTGGCCGGAAGTCTAAGGTGGAGGCTGTTCTTGGGTTCTTGTTTAAAGATTAGAGAGAAGAGGATGAGAGATGATAGATGAGAGATGAGAGATGAGAGAGGAGAGAGAAGGGTGATATAAGGAGGGTGAAAGTTGGTGTTTGGTAATAAGTTAGGAAAAAGGTTGTTTGGAAATTATGTTAATAGGTAAATTGTGGTTGGTAACAAGGATAATAAGGTAAATGACTAATTTACCCTTTGACTAACGGTCAATTTTAACACCAGTTAGTCTAAAGGACTAAAAGTGAAACAAAACGTCAACCATAAGGACTATCAGTGTAATTTTCGAGTTTAAATGACTAAATGTGAAATTCAGCGCAAACCACAAGACCATCTTTGTAATTAACTCTAACTTATATAAACGCAAGGGTAAAACGTGAAGGCTAAATTACCTAGTAATGTTATAAGATCAAATATAACTTCTATAAATAAACTAAAAGGCAAAATGAAATGTATTAAGGGCTGAAATAAATAATTAAAATGAAGTAAAGAAGACCTTACAGTTAATCTCAAATAGGGAGACAACTTAATAAACCTGAATACCACTAAGTCACCTTGTTTATAAATAATAGTAAATAGTTTTTTAAGATTAAATGTAACTTATATGAACTTTAGGCTATAAAAATAAAAGTTTATTAAGAGTTAAAAATAAGAAGTTAAAAAATAATGTTCTTATGTAACTTATATAAACTTAAGAGTAAAAGTGTAAATTTATTAAATCTTAAAATTTAAAAATTAAACATTAAAATCATTAGCATTCTTATATAACTTCTATAAATTAAGGGTAAATAGTTTGTAAATAATAGTAATTAATTATAGGAGATAAAATAGATTTTGTATAGAATGAAGGGTAAAAATAGAAAATTATTAAGGGTAAAAAGTGAAATATTGGAATGAATAGTATATTTATTTTGAAAATTGATATAAGGAGATAATAAAATTATTAATTATGATTAAAGTGAAGCCGAAGATGTAAAGTTAATCGATGATTAAAATTACTTTTTACACCCACATTAACCATTATATATATATATATATATATATATATATATATATATATATATATATATAGACAAAAGTTTAAAGGAGAACTGTTTTTCGTACGAGAACTGCGATAACCAATCTAAGCCGTCCAATTCCCCCTTCTTTAATGTCATTGCCCACCCATGAATTTCTCACATGCACCCTGCCACACTTGATCCCCTCCACGCTCTCCATCCATAAACTTCCCATATCCAAGGAACGGATGAGATTGGTTCTCGCAGTTCTCGTACGAAAAATAGTTGTCGTTTGAACCCTCCCCTATATATATATATATATATATATATATATATAAAGAAGATAATTTGAGAACCGTTGTTAGTGCGAGGACAGCGAGAACCAATCTGAGCCGTCCAATTCCCATCCTTCAATATTATTGTCATTGACCACCGATGAATTACTTACATGCACCATGTCACATTCTATCTCTCTACGCTTTCCCTCCATGAACTTCCCATATCCAAGGAAAGGCTAAAATTGGTTCTCGCGGTTCTCGCACTAACAACTCTTCTCGAATGAACTCTTTCCTACATATATATATATATATATATATATATATATATATATATATATATATATATATATATATATATATATATAGATGTTCGCAATCTTGTAATTAATAGGAAAACAAATGATATTAATTTAAAAGTAAAATGGTTAAAAAAGACAATTTATATACATCTTTATCCCCTCTCTCCTTCTCTCCTCTCTCTTTTACTATAACAATCGACCCAACTCCCCACCCTACTCAATTCAAAAAAAACTAGAGAAGACATCATCTCTCTCTCACCCCTTTTCCGCACCTTCGCCGGCCGGCCACCGCCTCTCTCCTCTATCTTTTATTATATCAGTCGACCTAACCCCCACCTTCCCCATTTTAAAATAAATTTAAAAAATCAAAGAACATGTAATCTTTTCATCTTTCTCTCTCTGCATCGTCGCCGGCTAACTCCTTCTACACCATAAGTGGCCATCAACCATCTGCCCCAATCCCTTTATTCCTACCACGATTTTGCTTCCACTTCCGCACCACCGACACTCAGTGCTACCGTTGACACCACTACTCCTGCCGGTCGCTTTCTCACCGATTGGTGCTTCTTTGTTCAGATCTATGTGTTTTACGCCGACACTAGTGCTCCGCTGGTCGTTTATAGTCGTTGGCGGCTAGGGTTTTGGGTATCCATAATCTGTTTTTATTATATATTACAAGATTAATGTTTAATGATCCACCTATTGTTAGTTTAATGATCCACCTACTTATAGCAAGAAGTCATGTCATGTTCATTATTAATTTTTCTTATCCAAAAGATATGGGTTTGCATGACTTTTGGATTTCTGTAATGGAAGGGGTATCATAAATTCCACCAACTTTATCACCGTGTGGGCGACATCCATATCCAAATCTTATGCTGAAATGAATGACTACGCTCATTATTATTGTTTACCATTTTTTTTCGTTTATTTTGTAATGAGAAGAAAGATTTAGTTGTTAGTTTTAATTTTTAGTTTATTGTTATTCACTAGTGATGATTAATAGTGAGAAGAAAGTTTTATGTTTTGTTTATCATAATTAGAAATAAAGTTGTATTTAGTTTTGGTTATTTATAGTTTGTTCATTAGAATTTTTAGTCTCGCTGTTTATAAGTTTTTAACTAATGAACAATGGAAATGAAGATAAAGAACGATTGCTTAACAATTGCTTGTTTAGTAATGAACACTAAAAAAGGTGTTTTGTGGCTTCTATTACGTTGTTCAATAATAAATAACCTCTTATGATACTTTGAAAAAAAGTACTAGAAGCGTTAAAAAATACAATAACAAAAAATTTGTAAATCGTATGTTGTATTAACTATACGATAAAAAACAAATCCATGGTTAAAATTGTTTCTCGTACTTTTCACAAATAAAACACTTTTCACACGAAACAGTTTTTAACAAGTATCCACCATTTTACTCTTTTTTTCTTGATCTCTTAATTTTAAATAGTTTCATATTTCTAATTTACATCCTTATTTTATAAGTATAGACCTTTTTTTATTAGTTCTTTGTTTTCAAAATTTATTTTACAAATTAATAAAAAAGTGTATGGAGAAAGGAAAATAAAGAAAATAGTCATGTGAACAAAAAAAACTTATTCGTTGTCACCGTGTTACGTAAATATCAAACACCTACGTCTTGAAAACAAACATCTTATAGAGTATAAATTATTCGTTACGGTTGCATTGCGCGGGTAACATACTAGCTAGTGTGTGTGTGTGTATATATATATATATATATATATATATATATATATATAATTGAGTTCAAGTAAAAAAAATTAGGGTACTAAATGTAAGGAGAAAGGAGAAGATGACAAGTGTCATTTTAGTCAAAAGGATATTTTAGGAAATGATTATTAATTCCTAAAAATCTGATATTTATTTCTCTCACCCACGTCTCTTTTACACCATCATACAAAAACCCTAGCCTAGCCCACGCCTTTTTCTCGCCGTCGTTCCCTCCCCTGCTCCCGTCGATCATCGCCGCCCACCCCCTCGCAAAATCCACCTGCTCCGACGACCGTTCTATTCCCCGTAGTCGTCGTCGCATCCGGTTTGCTTCTCCGCTGCATCCCTCGTCTCCTAACGCAAACCCTAACCCCACGCTACCCCTTCGCCGCTGCACAATCCATGGCCGCCACCGCCTCATCTATTCATCTTCTTCTTCTGCCTTGTTTTTTGTGCATCTAGTCGACGGGAACAGAGAAGACGACAGTGACTGTGCATCTTCTGCTGCTATCTCCGATGCACGATTAGGGTTTCGTCTTCTTCTTCTTCCCCTCGCCGCTGCACAATGTATTGTTCACAGTGACTGTGCATCTTCTGCTGCTATCTCCGATGCATGATTAGGGTTTTTGTGCATCTAGCCGACGGGGAACAGAGAAAAACCAACGGTGACTGTGCATATGAACGACGATGGTGTTTGTTTTTTGTGCATCTGGCAGTCGACGGCGGTTTGGTAGCCGGCGGCGGTTCTAGGGCTTCATGTGCAGTAACTTTTCCCGGTTATTGTTTGTTTGGTAGATTTGACATTTTTACCCTTTTTCTTTTTTTTTAAATCCGAAATTAAAAGATCTTGTTGACTTTTTTTTTTCTTTTTGGAGAGATCTAATGGTTGAGATCTCTCCTTACATTTATTACCATAAGATTTTTTGTACCATATCCCTACCCTATATATATATATATATATATATATATATATATATATATAAATTGCATCAACATAGAACCCTATGTTAAACAAAGAACCCAAAGAACCAATCTGGACCGTTGGATAATCAAAATTAATGGATGAGATTTAACGATGGTAAAACTGTAATTATCATGTATTAATATAGGAACAAAAGGGCAAACATGGAAAATCTCCCTCCTAACAACCTACGATTTAACAAAAAAAAAAACCCTAAAAAACTTTGAATTGTCATAACTTTTTAAGTTTTGTGAATTTAAATATAAAATTTATACCAATCTTTTAGTTTTTTAATGCTCTTTCAAATAATATCACTCTTCCTATATTTTTCTAAATTTTTTTTGAAAAAGAAAATTTTGTTTGCATTTTGGGCAGCATGTAGTGTTTTGTACGGATTTTGCATTTTGGGTTCGAATGTGTAATTTTGTATTTCGGGCTGCATTTTCATTGAATCATGTTGGATTTACATTTTGGAAACATCTGGATGACCTGCATGTTCATAATTTGCATTTTCGATTTTTTGCATTTTGCATTTAGAATGAAACTTAGCTCAAAATGCAAACTTTGCATTTAAAAAAAAGTTTCAGAAACATTCGAGCCTGGTCTTGTTTGAAAGAGGACAAAAAACTGAATCTATTGATATAATTTTTTTGTTAAAATTCTTAAAAACGAATGAGTTATGATCATTTAAAGTTTGGTGGATTTTTTTTTTTAAGTTGGTGGCTGGAAGGGAGGCGAGAGCATTGTTTTTTTTAGTTTTCTAGTTTTGCCCCTAATTAATATGCCACGTGTCGATCATTATGATGATTATTTAGATTCTATGTTTAAAGGTGGTTCTATATATAACCTCACCCTATATATATATATATATATATATATATATATATATATATATATATATATATATATATATATATATATGTGAAAAAGTTTATTTGAGAACCATTATTAGTGCGAGAACCGCGAGAACCAATCTGAGCCGTCCAATTTCCCCTCCTTCAATGTCATTGTCCACCCATGAATTTCTTACATGCACCCTGCCATACTCTATCCCTCCATGCTCTCCATTCATGAACTTCCCATATCCAAAGAACGGCTGAGATTGGTTCTCGCGGTTCTCGCACTAACAACGGTTCTCGAATGAACCCTATATATATATATATATGCAAGATCAAATGGAAACATCTTTTAAGGTGAGAACGGTAAGAATAATTTATAAATCTTGGATTATCTTTATTTATTGTTGATATTCAATTTTTTTTATTAAGGTACGATGAATTTTAATTAAGGTATGTTAAGTTTATAGATTTAATGATTTATTTATGTAATTAAATGATTGACTTACAATTGTTCTCACAGTTTTCGTCTTAAAATATGTTCTCAACGGATCCCCCATCTATATATATATATATATATATATATATATATATATATATATATATATATAATATTCAGTAACCCTTTTAAAATCTATTCGAAAAAAATGTTACAAAATCAATGAGATAGTGGGTTGTAAGTTTTGATGGATTTTCGAATCTGATTTTTAGTTTCCCAATTGGCCAATTGTGCCAAAATCTAGTCATCCGAGATTTTTGGATCATATCCTATCGTATACTTGATCATGCGTGAGAACAACGTACTGTTTTTAAAGCTTGTCCCAATTATGAGATCACAAAGATATAAAAATATATTATTAACATAATACATCTTTAATAAATTATTGATGATGTTAGAATTAGTTCTCATATCAAAAGAATAAATATATAAATAACACAAAAAATAAACAAAGATTGATTAGAAATCTATACCTTTTGAAGTTGTTCTTGACCTTAGAATGCTAGAGGTATTTATACCATTACTACACCTCTTTTAACGGTGATGCTAGAGTGCTAGACTATAAAATAGAATCAATAAACCTTGAATTCTTAAAACTAGAATCAAGATATGTGTGTGTTTGTTATTGCCGAAAACACACAATATATGTGTTCTTGGTGTTCGGCTAATGTAAGGGAGAAGCTAGGGGATATGTAGGGGTGTGTTCGGTTCTGGAACTGGACCGAATTGGATCGGAACCGAAAGAACCGGTAATCGAAATTGGTAAAAGCTAGAACAAAAAACCGAACCGATATAAGGGAACCGGTTCCGGTTAGTAACCGGTTATTTCGGGTATAGAACCGGATAAGACCGAAAATAACTGAAAGTTTATTTTGGAACCGGTTTCGGTTTCGGTTAGTAACCGGTTATTTCGGGTATTATATTTGTCTTTAATAGAAAGAATATTCACCGGTTACCGAGATTTTTGGTTCCTACACTTTAAACCGGTTCCAAAATAAACTTTCGGTTATTTTCGGTCTTATCCGTTTCTATACCCGAAATAACCGGTTACTAACCGGAACCGAAACCCTTATATCGGTTCGGTTTTTGGTTCTAACTTTTACCAATTTTAGTTACCGGTTCTTTTAGTTCCGATCCGGTTCTAGAACCGAACACACCCCTAGTTTCACTTAGACTCAAATCTCCCTAATATGAAACATATTGAAATAAATTTGATTCAATAACTTTGCTAGACTTCACTATAACCAATCCCAATTTCATATTTTTATTGCGTTATGGGTTTTAATAAACAAGCCCTCGATTGAAAGTCATCTCTATAACCGACCTAATACATAATATATCAACCTAGTTAGTGATAGTAAAGACCTTATCTTTAAATTTAGGTTATGGTCAAGTGATTCTAATTTATTCTTGAACAATCCCTTAGATAATTCATAGGCAAACCATCTAAACAGACAAATACAACATGTAAATTTCTGATTCATAACCAATGCCAGCCATAAATTACAAGATGAAGGCTAAAGTCGAAAAGGAGAGAACTTTATTAGGTAAAGAGTTAACTCATGAAGTAGTTACAATGCATCAAAAATAGAAAAAGAGAGAGTTCATGAACTATTATAAACACATGATAGACAAACTAACTCAATCCTAAAGAAGAAATTAGCCTCAAATCTTTAGTCCTCGGGATTATATATATAGTGAAGAATCCGATCTTTGTAATACCCGTTTCAATTACTATTATTAGAATCGTTTGAGCTTTTAGCCCAAGAGTTAGTAATTGAAAGTGTTGAGAAAAAATAGAATTAGAAGAATATCAGATCTTCCATTAGAACAAAGAATATCTTCATCACTGTGTATACGTACAGAGGAAAGAAAATGAACAAATGAAAGTTCTGTATCTACCTTACATCAGCTGCTTATAAGTATATAAGCACCCTTACACTCTACTACCTTTAACTATACAACAATTACACATACAACCCCTTAACTAACTCAAGAATTATAACAATCTCCACCTTTCTTGAGTAAGTTTATCATCACAGCTACCCTACACCAACATTCAGTATCTCCAAGCATTTTTTAAACTTGGTTCCTGGTAAAGCTTTTGTTAGCATATCTGCTGCATTATCATCAGTATCCACCTTCACAAGATCCACCTTCTTTGACTCTACTACATCCCTTATAAAATGTAGTTTCACATTAATGTGCTTTGATCTCTCATGAAAAACTTGATTCTTAGAAAGATGCAATGCACTCTAACGGTCACATAACACTGATGTATTTTCCAACTTGATACCAAGTTCTGTTACAAATCCTTTCAACCATATAGCCTCTTTAACAGCTTCAGTTAGCGCTATATATTCAGATTCTGTCGATGATAAAGCTACTACATGTTGCAGAGCTGCTTTCCAACTCACTGTGCATCCAAATACCTTGAACACATAGCCCCCAATCGACCTGCCACGATCCAAATCTTTTGCAAAGTCTGCATCAGTAAAACCCAACACATCATATCAGCAATCAGAGTCATCATCATAAATCAACCTGACATCAGGTGACCCGTTTAGATATTTGAGTACCCATTTTACTGCATTCCAATGCATTCTTCCAGGATTAGAGAGATAACGACTCACCACACTTACTACATACGATATATCAGGTCTAGTACAGACCATGAGATACATGAGACTCCCAACAACATTTGAATATGGTATTTTTGACATAAACTCCACATCTTCATATGACTTAGGCGAGTCTTGAGCCGAAAGTTTAAAGTGTTGTGCTATAGGGGCTTGCACCTTCTTACTATTTGTCATCCAATAATTTGACAACACCTTATGCACATAACTCGTTTGAGACAACTTTAACACCTTCTTGACCCTATCTCTTTGAATTTCCATGCCTAAGATTTTCTTTGCATCCCCCCAACTCCTTCATGTCGAATTCTGACTTGAGCAATGACTTTGTCAGCTCAATTTCTTATTTATGCTTACACGCCACAAGTATGTCATCCACATAAAGCAACAAGTACACATACTCATCACACATATACTCTTTAAAATAAACACAACTATCGTAGTTGCTCCTCGAAAAACCATGACCCACTATATACGTATCAAACCTCTTATACCACCTCCGAGGAGATTGTTTTAACCCATAAAGAGACCTTTTTAAAAGACAAACTTTGTCTCTCTCATTTGATACTTCAAAACCTTGTGGTTGAACAACCATTTGCAACTTACTAAATTCTGGTCTTTGGGTTTATCAACAAGTTCTCAGGTCTCATTTTGATACAAAGAACTCATCTCTTCTTCCATGGCTTGCAACCATTTATCTTTATCCGGTGAATTAACTGCTTCATTATAATCCAAAGGTTCACGACTATCACCATATTCATTAGCAACAAATGCAAAAACTGCTATATCATTTACTCGAAATCTAGCTGGTGGAACAATATTTCTCCTTGTTCTATCCCTTGCTAGTTGATAACTTCTCATTGAGTCTTGACCTTTAGATTGCTTGTCGAACAACCTTCATCACTCCTTTCCAGCTCCACCTCAATCTAAGAACTACTTACTGCATCTGCATCAGTCTTGTTTCTCATCAGCATGTTCTTATACAAAACAGTCTCATCGAAGACCACATCTCTACTCACGATCACTTTGGGTCGTATATCATCCAACCTCCACAACCTATATCCCTTCACTCCATCGGGATACCCCAAGAATACACACTTTTGTGCCCTTGGTTCTAATTTTCCTTGATTTGTATGAGCATATGCAACACACCCAAAAATCTTAAGATGACTGTAATCAGACTTCTTTCCTGAACATACTTCCATAGGAGTTTTAAGCCCTATTGCAGTAGAAGGAGATCGATTTATTAGATAAGATGCAGTGGTAACAGCCTCTGCCCAAAATACCTTTGGAAGTCAGAATCAGATAGCATACATCTTACTTTTGTAACACCCTCTTACCCAGCCTAGATTAATTAAGGTAATTAATCAAGTTTAAGTTGGGATTTAAATTAATTATGTGATTTAATTCTTTTAATTGTGATTAATTAAATTATTATATAAAATTAATAAAAATTGATTAATTATTTGATAGTGGAGTATGATGAGGCCGAATGAGTGTGATAAGTCACCAAAACCACCCATAACTCTCATTTACATGCAAACCACTCAAATTAGTGTGTGTGTGTTTTGAATTGGAGCTCTCGGCCGAAGAATTTAAAGAAGAAAAACAAACAACAAGTTAATCTAAGGAATTGCATGCAATTAGAATTCAGATTTCATATATTAACAAGGTTAGATTACTGATTTGATTTGGTTTATTAGTGATTATATTCGGTTTATGAACATATGATGAATCCCGATTAAAGCATGATGAATGATTTGATGTATTAGGTTGTATGCATTCTATCAATTATGAACATTACTTGTAGTTTAAATGCAGTAGATGATTACTGGAAACCTATATGATATGCATGTTTAAAATCAGTGATGATTTAAGATAGAAATTGGATTTGGGGATGAATTTATGAATTAGTCGGATTTGAAGTATGAGTTAATCGGATTTAGTGAAATCCGATAGTTTTAATCGGATTTGGTGACATTCCGACAGATTGTATTGGATTTGAATGAAATCCGATTGAACACTTGTGAATTTCCCTAACACTTTTATCGGATTTGGGATTGAGTCGGAATCCGACTAAACCTCTATGTATATGCCTTAACTATTTTCTCGGATTCCCATTTTCTCGGTATTGAACATTTTACCGGATTTGGACTTTTTATCGGATTTCATGTTTATCGGATTTGGCCTTAACTCTTTTATCGGAATCTTGGATTATCGGATTTGAATATTTGATCGGAATTCAGTTATCGGATTGTGACTTCATTGGATTGTGGCTTTATCGGATTCTAACCTTTGCTCTGATTTAGACCTTTACTCGGATTTCCATTCCATCGGATTTGGATATGATCGGATTTGGATTCAATCGGATTTAATGATTTGTATATCTTTGGGATTATTGTATGATTAATATGTTTATATGCAATTGTGTACATACATGATTTACATAGTTGGATATGATATCTATTTTGGATCAGTATTATGATTTGAATACTGACTTGGGTTAATTCAATCTCAGGAACTGAGAATACTCAGTGAGTTAGTCACTCGAGTGTGCTTCATTTCATTGAAGACTTTGGTGAGTGGGTTTATATCTTTTGATATACAGGATATGATATCTTATTTGAAATGCTCTTGTTTGAATTGTATATACATGTTAATTTGGATATCAGTTTGATACTGGGCCTGTTGCTTGAGGGATTTACAGTATCAGATCTTGATGTACCATTGTAGTACTCAAGGGGGCTGATACTGTGGTCCATTTTAGCAAGGCTATCGGTAAACCTTGGTTTTGGCCGACCTTGGTTGTAGGTGCTTGCAACACCGCCGGTTCTCCTGGGATTCATGAGCTATTTGGTTTAGGCATGTTTGCCTTGTATTTGATTAAATATTGGTTCCCTCACTTAGCTTTGTGCTAATTCCCCACTAGACTGTTTTGCAGATAACCTCGGTGAGCTTTGAAGCTTTGGACTGGGAATATGGACAGACCAAACTCTGATGTCAAAGTTTTTGTTTAGAGCCTGTTTTGGATTAACACTGTATAAGTTTTGTTGTGTAAAACAAGTTAAATCTTTTGTATCTATTATGTAATTAAGTTAATTATATGTATTTAGCTTCCGCATGCGATTTAAATATATGTTTAAAAAGTACAGTGTTACAACTTTGTTCAACAAAGTTCTGTTCATCCTCTCTGCAAGCCCATTCTGCTGTGGAGTACCCACAACTGTACTGTATCTTGCAATACCACTTGATTTACACAGATTATTGAACTGTTGATTAGAAAACTCCAATCCATTATCTCTTCTTATCTTTTTAATACGTCTCCCTGTTTGATTCTCAACTACGAGTTTCATTCACTAAATTTATCAAACGCCTCATTTTTGCTTTTCAATATATGAATCCAGACCTTCCTAGAAAAATCATCTACAATAGATAGGAAATACCTTCCACCTCCTAATGATTCGGTTTGTGCAGGCCCCCAAAGATCTGAGTGTACATAGTCGATTACCCCTTCTGTATTGTGAGTTTCTTTACTGAACCGTACCCTATGAGCCTTTCCAAATACACAATGTTCACAGAACCCAAACTCACTAACTGTTTTATCAAACCTTGACAACTTATATGGCCTAGTCGCTGGTGCCATATCATAGAATGAACCTGCTGTTTGTCTTCTCCTACAGCAGCCGTATCGGAGTCTACAGATCCATCCAACACGTATATATCACTTCTCTTTCGTGTTCCTTGCAAAATATTACGAGAACCCTTGACGACATGTAATTTCCCATCTTTCAGAATAACCGTGCATCCCTCCTTCTTTAAATTTCCAAGAGATACCAAGTTTCTTCGTAACTTTGTAACATATCTGACCTGTTTTAGTTCACAAATTGACCCATCACACATTCGTAAAGTTACTATACCCATACCCCTTCGTCACACGGCCAATCATCTCCCATCATAACAGAGCCTACTTTAAATTCTTTGAAATCTTTAAGAATCTCGCGGTGTGGAGTCATATGGTACGAACATCCAGAGTCTAGAACCCATTCTTCTTTCAGTTCCCTATCAGTCACAGCCAAAAACTCAGCACTGTCATATCCATCAGATGCAACATCTGACTTTGGTGCATCTTTGTTTCTTGACTGATTTTCACCTTTCTTTTTCCTTTTTTCGGGACAATCACGTTTAAGATGTCCTTCTGAATGACATATAAAACACTTCTTTTTAAACCTTGACTTGGATATTGAAGACACTTTTGTTTGAAGTCTCTACGTTCTGATCGTCCTCTCACATAAAGCCCTTCCCCTGTTTCATCTTTAGGATCTGACTTCTTTTTCAACTCTTTTGAGTTCAAGGCAGCAAGAACTTCCTCCATGGACAGGGTTTCACGTCCATACATCAATGTATCCACAAAGTGCTCGTACGAGTGTGGAAGTGAAGTCAAGAAATAATTGCCTTATCTTTATCTTCTAAAACGACATCTATATTTTCCAGTGAATTACCTGATATCAATTGAAACGTATACAACCTCTTCTTCAGATACAATCGATTTGCCAAAGACATTTTCATGTAGAGGCTTTCCAATTTTGTCCAAATCCCAGCCGCTGTCTCTTCCTTAGCAACTTCTCTCAAGACCCGATCACCAAGACTCAAGATAATCGCACTATGAGCCTTAGCCATGATCTCTGCCCTTTCTCTCACAGATAACGTAGCTGGCAGACGAGCTTCCCCTTCAAGAGCTCCTACGATGCCCTGATGCACTAGAAGTGCTCGCATTTTCACTCTCCAGAGACCAAAATCGTTCTTCCCGTCAAATTTCTCCAACTCGAACTTTGCTGAAGTCATCGTATCTCAAAATTGCTTCTGCCCCTTTCAGATTCAAGAATCCTTGTCGCTTAACAGAGATTGCCCTAATTTCAATTTTGAGAAACCCTTCGTTGATTCTTTCTTCCCCAATTCGAGAGCACAAGGCTCTGATACCACTTGTTGAAATATAAGAACAACACAAGAAAGAATAGAATTAGAAGAATATCAGATCTTTCATTAGAACAAAGAATACCTTCATCACTGTGTATACGTACAGAGGAAAGAAAATGAACAAATGAAAGTTTTGCATCTACTTTACATCAGTTGCTTATAAGTATATAAGCACCCTTACACTCTACTACCTTCAACTATACAACAATTACACATATAACCCCTTGAATAACTCAAGAATTATAACAGAAAGTTTAGGTGCATGGGCGTAGTGTTAAATGGTTAATACGACCAACTTGATTACCAAGAGCCCCTTTAGCTGACCCTTCTTCTCAGAAAAGAACTTGTTCGTGTGTGGTGCCTTATTGCTGAGAGCAGAGGGAAGGAAATCAGGGCCAAATCCTCGTCGTTTCTTAGACCAATAATCAATTGATATCACCAGGTTAGTAATCCTCTCTATTGCAATTGATTTTTGTGTGTTTATATTGAACAATCATCGAGTTCTTTTGGTTTTGGGGGGGGGGGGGGGGGGGCGGTTGAGCTGAAGGCTTAAAACCAAAAGTAAGGATGTGATTTTGATTATGTAAAATGTGATATAAATTCAATTAACCGGTAGGGATTGATCTAGGGAAGGTTAGGAACTCATTGCATCAAGAATTGACAATTTTGATTGAGTATTGACTAAGAATTTTTTTGAAAAAATTATACAATTACATTCATTTTTCATCCATTTTTAAACAAGATTATGCTTGATATATTTCTGAAATTTTTTTTCTTCCGAAAATACAGATGAAATCGAAAATGCAAATAGTTTGACAAATATACAAACAGTTTGAGGAAAATGCAAATGTTTCCAAAATGAAAAAAAAATATAGATTTAGTAATAAAAATGCAATTTCACCAACATCTGCATGTTAATTAATCCATATTTACAAATAAGAATTTCTTCGCATGAACATTCCCCTATATGTGTGTGTGTGTGTGTGTGTATATATATATATATAGGATTAGGATAAAAAATGTGAATTATTGTAAGATGTGAAAGATGTAATGAGAGAGTGACATGTGGCATTTGTGGGTCAAGGGTATTATAGGTATTTTGTATATGTATATTCTCTCTTCCTTCATTATCTCACATTTACCTTTTATATATTCCACCGTCCCACACCCCCCCGCCCTTACGTTTGAAAGATGCAATCCCCAACCCTAAACCACCGCCACTCAACACTGATTCCTCCGCCGCCCAACACTGATTCATCCGCCGCTCAACAATGCTTCCTCCGCCGCTCAACAATGCTTCATCCGCCGAGACGCCGCCCACAAACAGGCCAGTCGTTATCCCTCTCGGAAGCTAAAAGCACCACCGCCGCTCAGTACTGATTCCTCCGCCGAGACGCCACCCACAACAGCCCAGTCGTTATCCCTCTCGGAAGCTAAAAGCCACCACCATAGGAACCCTAAACCACCACCGCCGCTCCTTATCTGAACCCTAAATAGACAACCGCCTCCTCCGCCCGCCGCCTCCCACCCTGTTAACCCTAGAATATAACCACCGCCGCCGCTCATCGTCTATAACCTAGTTTGCTCCGCTGCCTGGAGCCGATAAACCCTAAATCTCGAACAAAGTTAAAGAGCGATGAACCTCCACAACAGATCGGCTGTTTGATGTGTTTTAATGAAGCTGCAGTGGTGGTTTTGATGAAGTGGCGATGCTGGTTGAACGTTTTCCGCCTCAGAATCGGTGGTGGGTTTTGATGGAGCAGCGGTGGTGGTCGAATGATTCATCACGGTGGTTCACCGCCCTAAACCAAGTTCAACGCTTCTCAAATTCATCATTTTTATTGAAGATCCGAGATCAGTTCGAGACATTGAAGGTTATATTATCATTTTTTGATTTATCAGATTTTGATTCATATGTATAAAGTTTATTTCATCATTTTTTTATTACTATTTGTTGTAAAGATTATTGATTCTTTTTCATCAATTTTGATTTGTTCTTATTGTCTGATTTGTAACGATTTGATTCTGATCTGTAACTAGTTGATGAATCTGGTCTATTTCATTAATTTATTTGAGTTGTTTTGTTTCAGTTATATGAAGGTAGCTTATGTATCAGTTTTTATTCATCAATCTTTTCTTGATGATATTAATTAGTCATCAGTTTTTTGAATCAGCTTTATTTTTTAGAATCAGTTTCTTGGATTCTATATTAAGACGTTAGCATGTTTGTAGGGAAGATTGAATGGTGAAAAGGTCAAAAATACCCTTAATTGTTATTTTTATTAAATTAAATTAAGAAATAAGAATCTGCTATAATTTGATGATCTGATGAAAAATGGACGGTCCAGATCGCATCTTTCACATCTTAGGATAATTCACATCTCACAATAACTCTACTCTCTCTCTCTCTCTCTCTATATATATATATATATATATATATATATATATATATATATATATATAATGGGTTTGTAAAATACAAGTAATTATTCACGCATATATGTTGCGGGTCATCGACGTATGGACGAGATGTCATGTAGATGGATTGAGCGCCTTAGTAATTAGTTACATTAATTACATGGTTTAATTCTTGTTTTTAATTAAAATTACCGATTTGAAACAGTTTATTTATGAAAAGACAAACTTTTTTTTTGTCCAATATCTAGCTTGGTAGAATTGAAAAAAGAGAAAACCACCTTAATTACTATTACTATATATGTATAATTTATAATATAGTTAGTCCTTAATTTGTATTAAGACGTTTGCTTAGGTAACGAGTATTTCTAATTTTGTCAACGTATCCATCACATAGATCAATTTTAAGTAATGCTTGCAAGTAATTAATTATATTATTTAAATTTCAATATAGTTAAGAGCTTTTTGCCAAATTAAGCAAATATGACCAAAATAAATAAAAAAAGAAGAAAATTTGCAAAAAAAAAAAGGCACATTTGTCGCTGACGGATGTCGCTAAAGGTCAAATTGTTGCTAACCAATAAGGAAATAACACATATTATTTTTTTTTAATTAATTAAGTTTGTCGCTAATAAAAGAGGAAATTTTCGCTAATAAAAGAAGGTTGTCGCTACCAATAAGGAAATGACACATGTTAAGTTTTATATTAATTAAGTTTGTCCGCAAATATATAAAAGAGGAAATTGTCGCAGATAAAAGAGGAAATTGTTGCTGACGTCGCACATCCCCAATGGGGGACCCCTCATGTCCGATGGCCTAGAAAATCGTGCGAGGTTATTTTTTCCTAAGTGGATTTTCTTGTTAATAATATAGAAAACTATTTTTTTAAATAAGAAAATATAAAAAAAATTGTAAAAAAACTATTATGATAAATACACGTAGGATTTGTAAATAATAAAAAAACTATTTTTTCTTTATTTTTTAACTAACTAAATATAAAATATAAGATTTGTAAATAATCATATATAAAAAAAATAAGAATTGTAAATAATAAAATATAAAGAAGAATATTTAGAAAGAGTATAAAAATTTATTTACATAATCAAAAGTACGAAAATTGTATTATTTGAAATTATAAAAGGTTTCAAAAAAGATAAATATAAAAAGAGCTTGTTTTTATTGTTTTCATTAAAAATATATATTGAAAAGAACAAAACAATTTTATAATCTATATATATATAAATGTATCGCAGATAACAATTAAAATATGTATTATATAATAAATATTAAACATTTGAAATCGACAAATGTTTAAGTAGGTTCATGTAGATAATAGTTCACACAAGCATGTTACAACTGACGATAAAATTCAAATCTCGAATAATCAGACTCAAATTGTGGCAAATTTGGTTGGGTTGGTTGTTGAACGGAAGTGTTAGTGCGTTGTGAAGTTGATTGCTGGGAAGGAAACAACATCCTGCAGACGTCTCGCTTGTGACCACTGTCACCTCATCGAGAACAGCGGGCAGGCAAGAACTGTTCTCCCCTTGATGGTATGCATTTCACAAGTTTTGGTCTACCAGAGAAAACTCTTGGCGCCCGAAAGTTATGTGGTTGCCACCCACAATAAAAAATAATGTTTCCACGCATTTCTCACATTCGCAATCTGTCTACACATCAGAGCGTGTATGACCATATAATCGTTCTATGACCCCTTAATATTGAAAGATGCACCGAAACAACTCTGACGGAATACTATTAAACAATCTCGCCTTTCGCTTAGGTGTTGTTTCATTTGTTCATACACACGTAACCTGTTTCGACAAGTTAGGTTTGCGTTGTAGATTTCCTATAAAATAAAGAATTTGTTTGTTTTTTTATTACATACGTATTATTTGATAAATAACTAAAAATTTCTAAATTTTACAAACTTATATACCATTTTATAAATGCATTTCAAAGCCTTATTAATATTAGATAAACTTATCTATTATCTCTAAAATTTCAAACTTTTATAATTATATCACTTCTAAATATATTTTAAAAAAGTTTATAATTTTATTAATATATTACTTTTTCTATCTTGTCTAAATAGATTTTGAAAAAGTTAGAATATGGTTTTATAAATATATTAATTTTTCTATCACGTCTAAATATAATTTTAAATAGTTTATAATTTATAAATATATTAATCTTTCTATTATCTATATATAATTTATTAGGACTTCTTATTTTGTTAATTTTATTTCTATCATGTTTTGTATATATGTTATAAATACATTTCTAAAACGTTGATAGTCTATTAAATATATAAATTTTTCATATACTAAATATACATTTTTAAATCATTCACAATTTAAATTATACACAAGATAACAACTTTTTTATTATTTCTAAAATAAACAAATATTAAATTTCATGTCATTTTACAATTTATAAAAATTCTATAATCATTTAATCACAATAATTTATTTTAAACATACATGCGAACTAAAAACACAATAAAACATGTTAAACATACATAAAAATAACTAAAGTTTATAAAAAGTAAGAATATAATTTTATAAATATATTAATCTTTCTAACACGTCAGAATTTGAAAAAGAGGAAAGAAAGAGCTATTCAAAATTTAAATTATACACAACGTAACAACGTTTTTATTATTTTTAAAAATAAGCAAATATTAAATATCATGTCATGTTACAATTTAATAAAAATTAACAATCACTTAATCACAATATTACATTTTAAACATACACATAAACTAAAACAAAATAATACATGTTAAACATACATAAAAAACACTAAACTTCATGTCAACGAAAAACATATTAATACATGTTACACACTTATACATACATATAAAAGTCATAATATACATGGTGTTTGAAAAAAATTATTTATAAAGAGTTTACCATTCTTTTTGTCAAAAAGTCAAAAGTCACCGGAAAATGTTACTGGAATTTGTTCGGATTTGGTCACCGGAGGTGGATGCCGATGGTGGTCGCTGGAGGTGGGGATGGTTGCGCTTAGGTGGTGGCTGGAAGTTGTGACTGGTCCCAGAGTCGGTCGCTAGATTAGGTGGTGGCTGGAAGCTCTAAAAATTTACCAATTTAGAAACTACCTCGTTATATATCATCCACCAATTTATTACCTAATAAAATTTTCCTATTTCCCAACATGATATGACAACTGATGCATGATATCCCATCATTTGACAAGTTATCATATAATTTGATAATACAAATGTCTCCAAAAATAAAACAAATTCCATGTGTCAACTAGGGACCGGTAGACCACATGGGCTCGCTGCCATGTGGCTGTCGCTAGTTGGTTAGCGACAACCGCCTCATTAGCGACAATATATGCTTTTCTTAGTGACAACTTGATAAATTTTCAAAAAATTAATACACGTGGCTGTACGTGGTTGGCTCCTTATGCGGGCCCACCGCCAAGTGGCGGTACTGGAAGGTCAGCGGCAACCTGCCTCGGTTAGCAACAAATCCTCTTTTTGTGAACGACAATCTTGCTTGATTATGAATTTTTTTTTCTTTTTTCTCTTTTTGGCTTTTGTCTTGATATTTATTATCAATTTGGTAATTGTTTTAATAATTAATATTGTACACATGATGCATGCTTGCTATTTTTATTAACATCATGCAACCTCGCATCTTGTCAACGATCGATATATATTATATATACATGTGCTAGCTGTCGGTAGCCAGCTGCTACCTCGCCCTGCAGCCAGGATATATATATAGAGAGAGAGAGAGAGAGAGAGAGAGAGATCTTCACTTCAATTCTCCCATACTTTCGCATTCATTCGATTCATTCTTCTAAATTAATTCTTCTCGCGTTTTCATAGCTAGCTACATACATTATATATTGATCAAGTTTAATTAAGTTAATGGCATTAATATGGATGGCCGGCGGCCGTAGAAGCAGTGGTACTGCAGCCATTCACCTGCTGAAAGCAGCATTATTGAATACTACAAGTTTAACATCATTACGACGTCGACGACCACGCAGTACAGCTTTTGCTGAAGCCAACGCCAGCAATTATTCTTCTCCGGCTGCTGCTGCCGTAGATTTCAGATCACATCGTCAACGCTTTAAATCCACACAAGCAGCCGCCATGCAACAACTGGATCTCTTATCCATCTCTAGCGATGAAGATAATCATGAGGCCGAACAAGATCATCATCAGGTATATATATATATAATTATGTGTACATATATTCTAGCGCGCTAACTAGTTTGATCGATCGTAGTTGGGCCGGTTGGGTTTATAAAATTAAATTCTTGATTAATTATTTGTTAATCATGTATACGTACAGGTAATAGATTTTCCTGGTGGTCCTGTTCCCTACACTTGTGAAATGAGTTTCCTTCCAGATGATGAGTCGTCGTCATATGGAAAGACGAGGGTGCAGTGTTATCGACTTCTTGACGATGACGGTTATCCAATCTCAACTTCCACCCAACTTCAACATCATGTACGTATACATGCATCCACACTCATACTCCCACTCGATCTCTCAATTAATTAATCAGCATAATTAATTAATTAAATTGTATAAAATCTAATTAATTTGTTTTGTATGTATATATGATTGAATTAAAATCATGATCGAGTAGGTGATGATGAGTAAGGAAGTTGCAGTGAAGTTGTATAGTGGCATGGTTACCATTGAAACCATGGATACAATTTTGTATGAAGCACAAAGGCAAGGAAGAATTTCTTTCTATCTCACTGCTTTTGGTGAGGAAGCTATCACCCTCGCTTCTGCAGCTGCTCTTTCCTCTGATGACTTCATTTTAGCACAGGTATATAATATTATATATATCAAATAAAATAGCTTAATAAATTAATATTCAAACTTCTACTAAATATATATATGATGGATGAATGCATGTAGTATCGAGAACAAGGTGTGTTGTTATGGCGTGGTTTTGAAATACAAGATTTCGTGAATCAATGCTTTGGAAACAAGAATGATTACGGAAAAGGAAGGCAAATGCCAATTCATTATGGATCTAAGAAGCATAATCACATCACAATCTCATCACCTTTAGCGTCAGTACTCAATTCATATATATTATTTTCTTAAATTCTCCTTTTTTTTGTGAGGAAAATTATTTTGGTACCTTATTAATTGTTTTGTTAACTTATTAATTAATTCTTCTACTTATTTTATGGCATGGTTTTGTAATACAATTTCCTCTCATATTTATTTAAACATGATTTATTATGTTCGATCTCTTATAAACACATGACAATGATCGAGACATACAACTTATTCTTAACTTAAAATAAGGGACACATTAACTCTCATATTTATGAAAGGAGACAATAAATCTTGTTAAACCACAACATGAGATTAGACTCTCTCTCTCTCTCTCTCTCTCTCTCTCTCTCTATATATATATATATATATATATATATATATATATATATATATATATATATATATATATATAGACAAAAGTTCATGCGAGAACTGTTGTGCGAGAACCGCGAGAACCAATCTAAGCCGTCCAATTCCCCCTCCTTTAATGTCATTGTCCACCCATGAATTCCTCACATGCACCCTGCCACACTTGATCCCCTCCACGCTCTTTATCCATGAACTTCTCATATCCAAAGAACGGCTGAGATTGGTTTTCGCTGTTCTCGTACGAAAAACAGTTCTCGTTTGAACCCTCCTCTATATATATATATATATATATATATATATATATATATATATATATATATATATATATATTATCCCTTTAATTAATTTTACATGGCGCATGCAGGACGCAACTTCCTCAAGCAGTTGGTGTTGCTTACTCTCTAAAAATGGATAAAAAGGATGCATGTGTTGTAACCTATTTTGGTGATGGAAGTTCAAGTGAGGTACGTACATAATCATGTATATACATGCTTTATTCTTTTTATTTAAACTAATTAGCTGATCGATCGATCGTTCTTGGATCAAATGTAATTAACTAGTTATAATATATATATATATCATGTCCCTTTAATTTGATCGACGATAGATAGATCGATCTTTTAACGTTGTACGTTATTAACTATGCTATATATGTGTATAGGGAGATTTCCATGCTGCTTTAAATTTTGCAGCAGTTACAGATTCACCAGTTGTTTTTATATGCCGCAACAATGGATGGGCTATTAGCACACCAGTTACCCAACAATTCCGAAGTACGTACGTACGTACGTGTAGTACTAGCTTAACTATTTACCAAATTAACTTTGTTTAACTGTTAATTAACATTAAAATATAGAACTAAAGTGATTAATTAAAGATGGTAATATGGATCGGGTCGGGTAACATTTGAAAATGCCCGGGTTAATTTGAGTGGAAATTAATGTTGTGGCGTATATGTATGGATATGATGCAGGTGATGGGATTGTTGTTAAGGGAGAGGCCTACGGTATCCGTAGTATAAGAGTGGACGGAAATGATGCTGTTGCTGTTTATAATGCTGTTCGGGTAGCTCGAGAGATGGCCATCAATGAACAACGACCAATCTTGATTGAGGTATTATAGTATATATATATCGATCTAACAGTACTATTGATGTCGTTATAATTTTCCGATCGACTAATTATATATATATATATATGCTCTTTTTATGGGTTAATTAAGGCTCTTACATATAGAGTAAGCCACCACTCTACGTCCGATGATTCGACAAAGTATCGAGCGGTAGATGAAATTGAACACTGGAAAACAGCTCGAAACCCTGTGTCAATATTCAGAAAATGGATCCAGAGACAAGGTTGGTGGAGTGATAAAGAAGAATCTGCATTTCGAGCAAACATTAGAAAACAGGTATATAAAATGATTTTGTTTTCTAATATATATATATATATGCTGCGACGGTAAGTAGTTTTTTTTATAACATGTCGTTTTCAAAAATGTAACGCGTAATTCAATGTGACGAAAAAAATTCAACAACATATCCAATTTTTTGTTCAATTTATCTTATATTTGTATCAACTATTTTATTAATTTAAAAACAAATTCTAAAAAAATATTAAAAAATTTAAAAAGATTTATATTTATGAATTAAGAAGAGAGAAGTTAATAAGATTTTGAAAATTATATTAATGTGGGTGGATGTGTTGTGGGAGAATATATTTTAAATAAATAAAAAGTTAAAGTTTATTAGGAGAGATAATGGTTAAAAATTGAGTAGATGAGATTAATTTAGATAAAAAGAAGGTTGAAGATTAGAGATTGACATAATTTATATATATATATAGGGTAGAGTTATACTACAAATAGAAAATGGGTACAAAATGTAAGGAGAAATCTCAGCCATTAGATCTACCAAAAAGTCAAAAAAAAAAGTCAAAACCCAACGAAAATCACGTTCCAGATTTAAACAAATTAAAGGGCAATCTGGGAAAAATGAAAATAAGAATTCCTTAATTTCCGGCGAATGAGATTACAGCGGCGATTAGGGACATACACAAAAAAAGGCGGCGGTGTGTCGCCGGAACCTACGCAAAACAGGGGATGCACAATTGAATGAACTTGACCAGCGGTGGCGTGTGCATCGACGGGACCTACACAAAAATCAGCGATGGCGTGTGCATCTGGTCTCTGATGCATCGACGGTCTCTGATGCAGCGGTGGTTGCAGGGCGTGTGCATCTCGTGTGTTGCAGCGGCGGTCTCTGATGTCGCGGCAGTTGCACGACGATTAGGGTTCGACTGCTTCAGGCGGCACATGTTTTCAAAATGGAGGTTAAGGGTTTTGACGGGAGAAAATGACGAAGGTTAGGCGGCAGAAAAAAATCACAGATCTAGGGGTAACATGGGTTTACGTGGGGGGTGGATATGCATAAGAGAGAGAATTCATTAATCTTCCTATTGTACCCTTAATAATTAAATTACACGTGTCAACATCTGGTTTCTTCTTACATTTAGTATCTTTAAGTTTTTTTTACTTGAACCCAATTCATATATATATATATATATATATATATATATATATATATATATATATATATATATATATATATATATATATATATATATAGGGAGGGGATACTCTACAAAGAGCCTTATTCTACAAAAAGTAAGGTGAAATCTCAGCTCTCCATCTGTCTCTAAAAAATAGCTTTTTTCCTTTTTTAATTAATTATAAAAAAGACACAAAAGGGCATAATTGACCTTTTATAAAAGTAATTTCCTGATATTTAGGACACAAATTTTAAGATCCAGAATTAATTCGATGCACGGTAGATTCGTAAAAGCATAAATCCCATATCTCAGATATAGTTAGCGGGAAGAAAGAAAACAGTGTTTCAAATCCACAAAACCCTCCCAAAAAATCAAAATCCCTCCCAAATCGTTTTCAGAAGAACAAAAAGTATCTTATAATACCTATCCATGAGGATCGACAGTGAAACAGGCTCATCAAGATTGAAATAACAAATGCACAATCATCAAAATTACAGCAGTAACATATTCAATAACATATTCACAAAGTAACAGTCACCGATGCACAAATTTACAACAAAATCCAACCGTATGTGCTTAAAATTACAATAAAATCAACAGATGCACAACAGTATGTGCTTAAAACAACAAATAACACAAATCCAACATACCCATGAAGTAGCAGGCGCTGATGCACAAAATAACAGTCGTTGAACAAATGCACAGTCGCCGACAATCTCCAGATGCACAAAATAACAACCTTTGAACAAATGAACAGTCGCTGATGCCCAAATACAGTAGCCGGTGTGCTTAAAAACAACAATATTACAGCGGGTCTAATATGGTACCCGATCCCTTAGTTGAAATATCCAATCCACTGCGTAACCCTAGAGTCGCTTCACCCTGCTTCAAAATTCTCTTAGTCGGAAAGAGTTGGTTGATAACTAACGGTTTGACTTGAAGCATTAATCGCATGAACCACCAAAATCAAAGGGGGAACGAGACGTGAGATGGTGCCGATGGTGGTCTGCGACAGCATCAGAGGTGGGTTTCGTGTGGCGGTGGTGGTCGGAGATTTCACAGCGGCAGCGACGGCTTCAGACGTGGCGGTAGAGGTCGGCGGCGTCTTCACGGAGGAGCAGGGATCGACAGGGGGCGACTAGGGTTTTCATTGTGAATGGGTGCATCGTGAATGGGGGGATTGGGGCGGCAGATTATAAGATGTGGGGGAGACCTTTTTATATTTTTTAAAACTTCCAATTTTACCCTTTTGTTAGTTTTAGTTGATTATGCCACGTGTCAGGCCTAGAATTCTCCCTACTCTTTTTACCATAATTCTATTTTTATTTGATCCTGATTCTTATATATATATATATATATATATACATATATATATATATATATATATATATATATATATATGTTTATTTAATAAGATCGATCTAGGCATGAACATTGCATCTGGCTAGGAGTTTGGTTTTTGAAGACTGATCATATATACTGTTTCATGGATGATTATGCAGGTGATGCAAGCAATTCAAGTAGCTGAAAAAACAGAGAAGCCTCCAGTTAGCTACATGTTCAGTGATGTGTATGATGAATTACCTTCAAATCTGATGGAGCAAGAGAGATTAGTTAGAGAAACAATAAAGAGACACCCACAAGACTTCCCAAAAGATGTACCTTTATCACTTTAACAAATGATACTAGATGCCTAAAAGCTTTATTGATTATGTATTAATCCCGCATATATCTTTCATTTAATCTGAGTGTAAATTATGTAATTCAAGCAATAAACTTAGTTGCAACAAGAATGCAATAAAAACACTTATTATAATATCAGAGTTGCATGTGTTCAATAAAATCGATGTAAAAAACATACTTCTAAAATTTTAATATTTAATCACAGGTGATTCAGTATACAATCATATGTGATTTGTAAAAGCATCAGATGTGAATTACGAAAATGTCTCTTCGCCCAAAATTCTAAAATGCAATTTGGACCATAGATGTTATTGATCCAAAGAATAGAATTAGTCCCTTAAAACTATGAATTAATTATGAACTATATTAAACATTCATCTATAAATCTATAATACCATTAATACTTTGTGAGTATAGCAAGAAACTTCAAGGGGTAGCTATATATGTAAGGTCGTAATTAAAGGAATATGTCACATATGGTTGGGTAGATTAAAGAGGATGTCACGCTATGCTGAGCTTTAATGCAACAACGTCGGTTCCTCTAGTTGAATTACAGTGTCAAACCCAACATCCTGGAAGCTAAGATTGCCAACACGGATGGTACTCACACCAGAGCAAAGCTTAGAACTCTGTTTGGTTTGCTATAACCGACTCACTACAAAGGGAAGAAAGTTTATGACTCGTTTTCTTTAGATATACTTAGTAACAAACCTTTGAAAAATCAATGATTCAAACAATCAAAACCTAAATGCATTCCAAGATTTGGGTTCATCAGCATACCATGAACAATTGGTATATTTAGAAGAACAAAAAACACAAAACGAATAAATGAACTTCAAAAACACAAACAAATACAAATCATTTGTGGGATTGGGACAAGTTCTTTGTATCAAACAAAAAACTGAACGAACAAATGAAGGTATGAATAAAATAAAATATAAACCCTAAACTTACCTGAAGATGAAGGTGAATGAAACCATCGATTATATCGTAGATGGAGATCGAAACCCCTTGAAACCAAATATGAAACCTTCATGAAGATGAATTTCGAAACCCGTATATGTGCGATTTTGGTACCATCAAACCCGGATGAAATCCTTTAAACAAATGATGATGAAGAAAACCTTTTCTAAAATTGATGAACCCTACATTTTGGTACCATCAAATACCCAAATATAATCGACGGTGAAATCGAGGTTAATGTAAATGAACCATAACTATGTAGCCTTATTCCTAATAGATTGACCCCAAAATAGCATATCCAAATTATAAGAAAGCCTAGAGTCGCGCGTACCTGTTTGAACCCTAAATTGAAACCTTAAAAATCGAGTAATCATCCTAAAGACCGAATAACATTTTTTGTCGATTAATAGATGTCGATCTGGGTGGTATGTATCTAATTATCACAGTATGTTGAACCAAATCGCAAGCTCTGAACAAAATGTGTAACCAAAATCGAAACATATATGGAATCTACAACCGAAACCATGCAAAGACCCAAATCACGAGATCCGAACAATCAAAGAAGACAAAACAGTTTAAATCGAATCCTGTCACCGGATACCTTAAATTAAAATTATCATATCAAAACTCCTTCTAATGTTCTAACACCTTTATTATTATTATTATTATTATTATTGTTGTTGTTGTTGTTGTTGTTATTTTATTATTATTATGTATTAATAAATAATGATTTTATTTTTTATTTTTTAAACCATAATTTTTTTTGAAATTCACGAATATTAGTTTTCTTAATACCTCATATCTAAATGTGGATTTTCCTAAACAGTTACATATATACAACCTGAATTTCATATATATGCATCATTACAAAAAATTAAAATATTATCTTTACATGATCTAATATTTAACTATATATAAAGAAAAGAATATAAATTAGTGATGTATGAATAAGTTGATGATGTATGTATAAATCATCGTTTTTATTAAAAGAAAAAAAGGAAAAGCAATGAATGATTATATGTAAAAGAAGGCTTTAACATAAAATTCTTTACAAAGGAAGCATGAAAAAGTGGATATTATCTAAATTTTAAATGATTGGTTAATGCTTCATTAAATAGCTAGATCGATAACAAGAACCCTTGAAAACAAAGAATGAGATTCCCTTTTCCATGGCTCAAAATCTATCTAGACGTACGTACATCAAATCAACAACTAAATAGCTAGTCCATCATAATTAATTAAGTGTTAAAATACACTTGATCATACTAATTAAGTAGAGGCGGAGCTAATTTTTTTTAAATAAGGAGGTCTTTATATACTAATGGTACCGGAATGATGTAAAAAAGTTTGATTATTTTGTAAAATAAATAAATAATAAAAGTTTTTTAAAGACAAGAACGTACGTATTAAAATAACACTTAAAATCAATCTTAATTTCAACCTCGTTAGATTCTTCTCAATAAAATTCTCCAAATAAAACAATTAACTCTATTAGTAGTCATTTACACCAAAAACTATGCCCCAAAGCTTAATGATACAATCGATCATCTATTGTAGCCCTTATAGATTTAAGTGAATTTATCTTTTGAATCTCCCTCCCATTTCCATTAACCCAAAAGTCATTAGTGATCCTAACATTCCCCACCATAGCTTGTAAATTTGCAATTCTATCTGATAATCTTAAAGCTATCAAGACCAATTCCAAATACAACCTTTGCTAGTCCATTGTTGACATCGATCAGCAAAAGAACATGATTTATTACCATCAAGTAGATATAAATCAAGGAACACGTATATTAACATTTTTACTAACACCTTCATAGGTCCTTTAATTTGCCGATATTAACATTTTTTCAAATAAACTTTTCAGGTGATCATCACGTGCGTTATATCTAAGGACTTTAACCATTTACCTTAATTTAGCAACCCCTCACAATGAATTTTTACTGCGGATTTCAAGCAAGAAGTATATTTGAAGATATATATCGAAAACATTTGTGCTGAAATATTTATTACTAGACATATAACATATCTATTATCTCGATCTTTATTTCAACCTTTCATATCTTAATTAAACTCGTTATAAAAGACAGGACATGATGATTGATTGTTGTTACCTTACTTACATTCTTCGAAATTCACCTATGTACTCGCACTTTCCGGCTCCGATCATCGTATTTAGTCATCACAAACGCTTAATTCAACTCTATCCTGTAAGATTACTATTAAAAGTTATTAAGGTTTTGGTCCTTATGGTTTACATGAAATTGAAGATTTAGTCCTAGTTCTTCTAAAATTACGAAATTGATTTTTTATGATTTCCTACAAACTCACTCACCGCCTTCAATGAATATTACTATTAAAAGTTAATTACAATTTTGGTCCATGTGGTTTACATGAATTGAAGATTTAGTCCTAGTTCTTCAAAAATTACGACATTGATCTTTATGATTTATACTTCGGTGCAATGTTAGTCCAATTACACTTTAAAAGACTAAAATACCCCTGCTTAATTTATTATTTTATTTTTAAACATTATTCATTACAATATTATAAATAATTAATTAGACAATAATAAATTACTAATTATTATACAATAAGAATACTAATAAGTACTCATATCATTACCATCATCCAACACCCTTTACCACCACTCCTCTGCCGTTTACCACCACCGGCCCACCGCCCGCCCAACGCCATATCCTGCCACAGCCTCACTATCTCACCACGAAACAACCACCATCATCATCTCCAGTGTTCTTGATATGCATCTTCAGTGTTTTTGGTAAGCATCATCATAGTGTTATTATCATTCAAACCTTGTCCATCTTCAATAAACTAGAGTTTCATTTGCTTATCCTAAAGAACCACAACCTTCTTCTATTTATTCATATTCATATCAAAGTTCACGATATTAATCCATACAAAAAATGTTAATCTTCATCCATAATCATGTCAATTTTTAAACCAAAAACTTAAAAAATGTAGAAATTTACACTCACACAAGAACACAGATCTTGGATCAGGACTCAAATATTAACACATACATACACACAAAAAACAAAAACCTTAGCCCTAAAAAACGATTACAAATATTGTTCATCGTATCTTAAAACAAGATCTTGGATCCAAACTCAAACTCAAATACGTTTATCATCGTGTTTTGTTCATCTTGGATATGGACTTCGATGAATAAGAAGAAGAGAGCGGTGGTGGTGGTGGCAGATCTACTATGATGGTGGAGGTTGTAGGTCAACTACGGTGGTGACGTTGGTCACATATCTGGGAGGGGCGGGTAAGGGAAGAGAGAGTCGGTGGTAGGTTTGTGCGGTAGATGAAGAAGAAGTAGAAGAAGATGAGAGAGGGGCGACCTTGGTAGCAGATCTATTATGGCAATGACGGTTGCAAGTCTACTACGGTGGAGAATGGGTGGGTGTGGTGGAGAAAGATGGAGGTGCGACAGAGGTGTGGGAGATTGAAGGCTGATTGGAGATGAAGGAGAATGGAGTTGCGTTAATATTTAATGTTCTTTTTTTAATAAACTATACTTATTATTTAGAAACATTAAAACGGATGAAAAAAGGCGTAAGGGCAATTCTGTCTTTTCAGAAACTAATATTGAAACAAAACCTAAAGTATATTGTAATTTCGTGTAAACTATAAGAGCAAAAATCTCTACTAAAAATTAATTAATAAAATAAAAGAATGCGTATGTATTGTATTGTTCAAAAAAAATTAATTAATATTATAATAAAATAAAATAAAAGAATGCGTATGTATTGTATTGTGATGTGCAGGGACTGAGAACATTAATTAGGGGAGCACTTGTAGCTAGTGGAAACACCACTCATAATCTCACATCATATCATACATCATATGTATATATATATATATATATAAGTTTAAGTGCTCTTCCGACGTCGAAACCACCAACGAAGAAGCATTTGTGGTTTCTCTTTCAACTTTTTCACTTCTTTCTTTCTTTCATATGCTTCTTCTTCTTCTTCTACTTGATTCCGTCCCTCCCTAATTGCCATCAACAGGTTCCTTCTTTTTAATTTTTACTTTTCTCCTTTATTTACAAATCCCATAATTCTCCGCTCTTCTTTGTGTAATTGTCTTGCAGTCTTTTTGTATTTTAATACTTACCCAATTAACACATACTATTTTTTACCTGATTGAATACTTTCGCCCCTGTTACCTCGCTGAGATTAGAGCCTAAAGGGTTTTGCTTTTTAGAGATAAACCTAAATTTAAGAAACTGAAAGGAGACAAGGTAATCCGTAATATGTTTAGATGTGTGTTTAAGCCGATTATTGCAGCATTAGTTAGTTTATGGTATGAGTTAGATTGATAGCGATTCTGATATTCTGAATTTTTAGGTCAAATTATAACCAGATTTGATGAATCCCTTCAAGAAGTTGTAATAAAATTAGTTATTGAGAAAAATGTAGAATTACGTACCTATCCCTAGCTTAGTGCATTTGATAATTTTGATTAGATTCTTTTTACCATTAAGCAACTAGGGATAATCAAGAGAGTTTAGGAAGCTAGTGAGTTTAATGGGGTCTATATAGGTTTCCTAATGTTTTGTGTTTGCTACTGATAACTCAAAATGTTTGCAGATTGTTTTGTTTACTTGCAGTCAGCCTTGTGCTTTTTGAGACTGTATGACTTACTTGAGACTGCCATGTGCTTTTTTAAAGCATAATCGATAGACTAATTCTTGATGACATTATTTGCAATTCGAGTTTGTTACGAATAAGGATTTTGATGTTGTTTTCTTAGAAATGAATTGTTAATTAGAAAGCAAGTTCCAATACTTAGATATGACAAGGAAAGGGCAGTATGTATGCGCAAAGCCTTGTGAATATTATTTATCCTGGTTATGAAAAGGAAAGGGCAGTATCATCTGTCAAATTCGAATATTTATACATCAAACAATTTCATTTTCTTCTTAGGAATAAAACATCGGTTGATCCTCCAATCTTAGATTTTACAGTAATCGTCATCCTACTTTGGAATCAATAACTAGAACAAAAGTGTTACTCTACTTTTCTTCTTCATTTACTTAATTAACTATTCATGATCTTTTTTGGCATTTTGTCTACAATTATTAAACAGTTGTGAATATTAATCATAGTTACTGAAAATTGTGAGTGTATGATATCCCCCCGTCTTTTTCTCAGGGATGCTTGAGTTTTCACATGGAAAGCAGCTGATGTAATCTGCCATTTGCAAAATACGTTATTTTTGATTTTTCAGAAACTTAGATTATGTAATTACAAAAATCTACAGAGGGTGACATCTCCATATATTACACCCTCATTAATGGCCCCAGGGGGTTTGCCTTACTTTGACCCCGAATACGAGAGCTTAAGCATCAGAATAAACCCTCCGAGGTTCTCTCTCTCTCTCTCTCTCTCTCTCTCTCTCACACACACACACACACATGCATCCCATTTGTTAACTGGTATGGTTTGGCAACTATAGTTCTTCTTATTCGCTTTGGTATATTGTAAAGTTTTATTAATTTAAAACATTAGTAAAAATTGTATTTTAATTACCTCATGATAGTGTTTGTTACTGTATTTATTAATATTATATAAATAATAAAATTACCAAATTGCGTCGAAAAAGATATAACTACCAAAACTAGAATACATACAAAGTAGGTTGCTATTTAATGACATTAAACTACAATTTAATCAGTTCTGCCTGTCATAATTACCAAACCAGCACAATATAATTACCAGGAAAGGGTAAAAAAAAATTATAATTACTCAAAAGGACCACAAACAAGTGATGTTTGAGCTTTTTTCTAAATATACTCATATTTGTTCTGTATATGCAGGGTTTCTGTGGATAATGATAGTTGCGGAGACTGTACTTTAGTCAAGGTAATTTTTTTGACCCATTAATTATTTTAGTTATAGTGCAGAAACCAACTCTCTTAATAAAAAAAACTAGATCAGATGATTTCATAAATACCAAATAATTAATATTGCGCATGATAATTCCTATCGATGATGAAAATGATGGTGTAAGGTTGATATTAGGATACTATCTTTTAGTATTATGGAAATGTTATAATGTTATGCATGATATCACGATGCAAGCTTATGATAACATAGAGTTTACATTTTTGTTTTTTTTATAGCTTGACAGTGTTAACAAACCAGGAATACTGCTGGAAGTTGTCCAAATCCTTACAGATCTTGATCTTATTATCACTAAAGCGTATATCTCCTCTGATGGTGGATGGTTCATGGATGGTATGTGCAAATCTAGGAATGGAATAAGAATATATATAAAAATGTAATGTGCTATTTGAATTTTTACTAATTACATTCTCTAACTATAGAATCTAACAATATTCTCATAAACCTATCATATTATATCATTCTTTTCTGATTTTACTTCAATTATGTAATATTTCCCCCCTTGTTCTCCTAGTCCAAATTGCTTATTTACATTGGTTAAGTTTACTAAAAAATCTATAGTTACCAAGTTTTGATTATAGTTTTATTTACTATATGAATGTAAACTTGATCAATAAAAAAGGTGATTTATTTGTTTCCTGTTATTCTTGTATAGTGTTTCATGTCACAGACCAACAAGGGAATAAGATTACAGACAGTTTGACGATTGAATACATAGAAAAGGTATTTTTTTTGTTTGTGTTTAAGTTATGTTTGCATCTAAATCTTGCTATTTATTATAATGATATAGAGTTTGAAAGTATATTTAAGATCATCACTTCTTAAAAATTCAAGAATAAAAAGGACAGAGAAATGTGGGTAGCTGGACTCGGATCCTACCCTTTTTGACCTTTATCTAACTCGGCCGCCAGCTCGTTTTGCCTACTCTGGCATAATACCTTCATTTACAGAAGTAAAGTTAGTAAACTGGAAACCTTGAGTTTCTATTTTCATGGATTGGGTATTGCTGATGTGATATCTGTTATTAGGCTCTGGGCCCGAAAGGACACACGGCAAATGAAAGCAAAACATGGCCTGCAAAAAGGGTTGGGGTTCACTCAATGGGTGACTACACAGCCATCGAGCTCGTTGGTAGGGACCGCCCGGGTCTCCTCTCAGAAATCTCTGCAGTTATTGCAAGTCTTCAATTTAACGTTGTGGCTGCTGAAGTCTGGACACACAATCGGAAAATTGCATGTGTTCTTTATTTAAATTACAATACCACCATTGATCCTGCTCGGTTGTCGGTCATGGAAGAACAACTTAAGAATATCCTTCGTGTGTGTGGAGACGATGACGATAAAGTGGCTCGGACAAATTTCTCTATGGGTTTGACTCATGTTGACCGCCGATTGCACCAAATGTTGTTTGCTGAAATGGATTATGATGGAAAAGGGTTGAAATGCGAGCCTGATTGTGCTTCTTTTCTCGACCTCAAGATTTCGATGGATCGATGTTTAGAAAAGGAATACTCAGTGGTTACTGTAAGATGCAGAGATCGGCCTAAACTTATGTTTGATATCGTTTGCACTCTTACGGATATGCAATACGTTGTTTTTCATGCCACAATTTCATCTGATAGCCCATATGCAACACAGGTATTTCATTTCAACTCATTTCTTCAAACAATAAAAGTTTTTTAATTCTCTCTAAATTGCAATCACTCAGGAATATTATATCCGTCACACGGATGGCTCGCCTGTGAATACTGAAGGAGAGGAAGAAAGAGTCATCAGGTGTCTTGAGGCTGCAATTTTGCGAAGAGTTAGCGAGGTTAGATATATTTATGTTTTTTAAAAGTACAAGTATGATATCAGATTACAAAATGCTTCTTTTACAGAACATCCAGTTGCAAATACATTGTTGGATTCTACCCAAAACAGAAAGATTGCATTTTTCTTGAACAAAAGTTAATCACTGATAGAAATCATAGTTCTTGCAATCAAGTGTAACCGTATCTAATTAAGTTTTTTGAATTTAAAATTGAAAATAAACATATATAGGGTCTTAGCCTGGAGCTGTGTGCAAAGGATCGTGTAGGATTACTTTCAGAAGTGACAAGAATCTTGAGAGAAAACGGGCTGTCAGTATCACGAGCAGGTGTGACAACAGTCGGGGAACAAGCGGTCAACATATTCTACGTAAGAGATGCTTCTGGGAATCCGGTTGATATGAAAAGTATCGAAAGGCTTAGAAAAGAAATAGGACAAACAATGAAACTTGATGTCAAGAAAGCTGCTTGGAATGCAAAGGCATCCCGACCCGAGGCAAGTAATAAAACCAGCTTTTCTTTTGGGAGCTTATTGGAACGATTTTTGCCATGAAACCTCTGGTTTTGTGTGGATTTCTTCATATTTGTATAGAAGAATAATAATCATCATCAGATACGATAGCTTGTTATGGCAGGCCGGACAGGTTGTATATTGTCTCTCTTTCTCTTTGTAAACGATGTTCTCGAAAGCCTCTTGTTCTTGGTAAGTAAATAAAGATGAACACGACTATCTATAGTCGTGTGTTTGTGACGATGAACATGGTATTGAGTTTTGAGAATATGATATATATATATATATATATATATTCCAAATCGAGCTTTTTATGGAGTTTGAGAATTAGTGATCGTAAAAGATTTTTAAAATACTCAGCTTAAGATTATAAGTAGTCACTCAGCTTAGCTCTTATAGTCGATTAATGTAATATATAGATAGATAGATGTATATATACACAAATAATAGAAAGTGAATGATTACATGCGGTCTATACATATTGTTTACGTTTTGGTGCTTTACTCTACCTTTTACTTTTGAATATCCAAACTTTACTTTTCTATTTGAAGTCAATCTAATCAACAACAAATGTAAAACTAAAAAAAGAAGCTGTATAGATACGAATTTGGTATGGGAAGAAATAATTATTCATATAAAGAAATACAACCAAAATATTGTTCAGCAGAAAACAATTATTAAGAAATTCAATAATCCTCTTACATCTAAATGTCACACTAATATTTCAACACTTAACATACATTATAGGGTATGGAATACAATAATCCTTCTAAACCCTAAACTATACAAACTCATAAAATTTAATTGTCAATACACCCTCACTCTTCTTTTTATCTAATTAATCTCATCCACTTAATATTTAACTATTTCACCCTCCTAATTTTCTTTAACTTTTTATTCAATTAAATTATACTCTCCCACTAAAATTCTCTCTTAAACAAACACAATTATTTACCAACATCAACATAATTTTCTCTCTTTATTACATAAATATAAATCTCTTTTTTCTTATTTTAATGTTTTTTAGAATGTATTTTTAAAATTAATAGAATAGTTGTTACAAATATAAGAATAAATTATAAAAAATAAACATGTTACGGGAAACTTTTTTGTGATATTGAATCGCGCGAATAACATATCATTATATTTAAAAAACGACCAGAAATAATTTATCGTTGTAGCATTACGCAAATACAACGCTAGTAATAATAAAAACTTAAAATGTTGGGCAAAGGTGTATCAGGTAAAATCAATAATAATAAATAAAAAAAAGCACACACACCATCTGATAAAAACCAAATCAATGCTTTGAATCAAATACATTCAAGTGACTCGATCTACAAATTGAAGATTCACTCACGAGGTCACTTGTGTTATAACAGAAAAACTTACCCCGTAATTTTTATCAAAAACCAACTAATCCAACAAATTTAATGAATTCATTCAAATTTCAACTGATTGTCAATTTACAGTTACTCCAAGAGATCGATCACAAACCAATATATAAAACTAATCCCCGAAAGAAATAATTAAGAACTAAATTAAGCATCGTTTGCCATTCGTTTGCTAACAGGTTCTCCATTTGGTTTCCAAATAGAAACTACCCCAGCTTCATCACCAGTAAAGAATACACCCTCAGGACTTATTTGGATTGCTTGAATATCCCGTTTCGAAAATATTCTACCCCTTTCCACAAACCTGTAAAACAAAGCAGAAATTAAGAAATTTCATTAATGACTTTGGTGATCATTTTCTAAAGGGTTTTCATGTGTGTCAAAGGTAATCAAGACTTACGATGGCAGATCATATAAGCAAACACCATAATCTTTACACGAACATAGCAAAATCGGCTTTTCTTCTGCATCACGCATCCCACAAAACGCAACAACACCCTGCAACAATAAATAAAACGAAACAAGTGTTAAATATCATATGATTATTTGTCGAAGATGGGTCCCACAAAACAGACTTACATTATGGACATTGTGTTTGTAAACTTCCTCAATGTTGCCATTTTCAGTTGCAGCCCAAACTTTGATAGTTTTGTCCAAGGAACCAGATAACAAATATTGATCCCAACATATAACTGTAGTCACATCACCCTGATGTCCCTTTAAAACATGTGTACACTTTAAAGATTCAAGATCCCAAACCTAAAAAAATATAAAAATTAACCCATTATTAACAAAGATGAACGACAATTTGTACTTGATTGAATATCATAATTTAGAAAAGATAGACACACATGTATAGTTTGGTCAGTAGAACCAGAAAATAGCTTTTTGCCTCCTACAACAAGTGAGAGTACAGATCCAGTGTGGCCTTTCAAAGATGTTTCTGACTCAGAGAAGCTGGCGTTGGAAGTAAACTTCCATGACAAAATGCTACCATCCTGCACCATGAATTTGAGCAATTTCTCTTAATTTTAACCATTTATGATAAAACATAACCTCAATCAACTCATTCATAAGTTCATTTGTTGAAGTTGACATCCACATTGTACCGTAAAAAGTAAAACACCAACACCAAACGTTCTATTTACCTCCATCCCAGAAAAAAGAATGTCTTCAAACATAGTGATCGCATTAACCAGCCCACCACTTCCTCGGATATCAATTTCTTTTTGAGTTTCAAGATTCCAGGCCTAAAGAACAAGTAGATGATCAACTTTTTACTTTCAGTAGCATAGGATATTTGCTTAATAATTAAAAAATCGTATAATATTTAAAGAAAAAAATGCCAATATACACATAAATCTACCTTAATCATATCTCGCAACCCAGCAAAAATCCATGGGCCTTCTTTAACCAAAGTCCAACACTCGTCATCAAATTTAAGACCATCCACACACTGCTAACACAAAAAAAATGGTATATCTTGAAAAAATGTTTCACAAAGTTATAAGATTCAAGTAAATAGGTAAAATCCAATGCACCTGTTTACTATTACAATTCCAAACTCGCAAAGATTTGTCTTTGCTAGCACTATAGAGCTTGTTGGTTTCACATGGAAACACAATCCCAGTTATCGCCTAAATACAAAACAACAGATAACCGCTTCATAATCAATGACAGAAAAAAGAGCAACGAAAAAAAGAAGCTTGGTGTTTGTTTACCTTTGTATGCCCTTCAAACTGAGCCACTATTGAGAGCCGATAATCACAAAACCATGACTGCAAATTCTCACACTTTCTGCCTTCTGTGCGATTCTCAAGATTTTGACTTTGACCAACATTGACTTCATCAGTTAACACCTTTTGTTGTGTATTGGGGACAATCTGATTACGGACACAGTTCTCTTTGTTCTTTATAACTATTTGATGAGACTTGTCAATGGGTGACGAATTCTTTGACTTATAACTATTGGGATTCTTCCAAGCATACTTTGACTTTGACTTAAGAGTATCCGGTTTTGATAGGGTATCTGGGTGCAAAAATCTGCACGGATTTCTGCTGCATCTTCCTTCCAACCAATACTTGCAAACTGCAGTTTCGACTTGATGTTTTTTCGTCATATATTCTTGATTTCCCCTTCCAAGTCTCTTGAAAACATTTGCGTCTGTCTTCACTGAGAATCTTTTAGCAGCTTTCATTGTTGTACTAAATAAAATAGACGCTGATAATTAGTTGCATTATATATCCAACAGATTCCTTCTCTTGAAGAAGATAACCATGAGAAAAACCTAATTAACATGAATCTTCGTTGATCCTATGACCACCTTCCACAATCATAAGCCCCAAAACTCATGAAAGTGAGAAGCGGAAAAACCGATCAGAGTCCGGAACAACATACAATTGCAGAATCCATAACCGATCAAACCCAGCTTACTTCCATAGAAGATTCCGAATTAGAGGTTGCATTCGATTCATTCAATAAGATCCCTAGCTACCCCTTCCCAAACCCACCTATTGATGTACAAGAATGAAACATAACACGCAAGAAATCAAAATTCTTAAACCTAATCCTAAATCTATAATCGGGCGACCATCTTGAATCGTGAAAACTAGATTCAGACATCTGTGGCAGTCTCAAGAAGAAGACGAAGAAGATAGCCCCGATGATAATGTCTTTAAGATGCATAACTAGAACAGCAAAAGTCCTACGGTAACAAAGATAAAGAAAATATTGATTGATCATAGAAGTCGCAATAGACAGACAATCAAACCTGCTTGTTGAATAATGGCGTCCGAAAATCGGTTGAGGGATCAGATTAATGAATTAAGTTGATGAAGAGAGCGGTAAGATTTACGATGAGGGTTAGTTAAACGATTATATATTATATATATATATATATATATATATAGGTAATGAATGGTTCAGGATCACGGGCCTTTTCTTGGAGGTCAAGGTTAATCTTTTGTCAAATTTTGGGGAAAGTGAGATTACGACGTCGTTTTTAATTTGAAAAGATAAAAAAATCACGTAACTTGGTAATCCTTCTTCACTCAAAATCCTTCGTCCCCTCCAAATTTAAATTTGAGACTTTTTGAGTAAAGGCTTACAAATTAAACAAATTCAAATATGAAAATGTTGAAATCATACAATTCCGTTCCGTGCTTGAACTCGAACAAGATTTAGAGCTGGGTTCCAAACAAACATACACATGGTCGATCTGTGCTTCAAAACTCGAACAAGATTCAGTGGTTGGTTCCGAAAAAACACATACGAGGTCGTTATGTGCTTCAAAAGTAAAAAAAAGATCCAAATCAGCTAATGATTCAAAATGTGAACAAATCAGACGATGATGATTAGATTTGGGTGGTGACGGTGCTTGATTCTAGTGGTGGCGATGATCGATCTTTGCTTCAAAACTTAAACAAGATCCAAATCGAAGGCGAGAGGAGATTGACATCGCTCGGAATGGCGGTTGGACAAGGGTCTACGAGGTGGTGATTGTCGCCGTCTGTTCGTCGACGACAAGGGTGGCCATAGAGGTGAATTGACAAGGGGCTATGAGTGGTTTGATAGTTTTATGTAAATATTAGTTTATTGACCCGTGCACGCACGGGTATTTCGAAAGTGTATTTGAGATATTTAAATTTTCAAACAAAAATAATGCAATAAATGAAATATTACCGAAAACTTACATATGTAAATCCAAGTTCACATAACTAATAACTAAATGACGATTTAAGTTCACATAACTAATAACTCATCTTCATGCTTAAATCCGCTACTAATGAACACATATCTTATCTTTTGAATAGGCTTAATTGCATTTTCACTTCTAAAGCCGAAGTAAAAGAGAAAAAATAATGACTCACGTGTTAAATATTAAAAAAAAAATCAAGATTAGTTTCCTGTATTGTGTATAAAAAATTAACATTTATATTTTTGAAGAAAAGTAAAACCTTAGATGAAAATCCTTCAAAACGACATAATTTTGCTAAAAAAACATGATTTCTTTCAGAAAGTAACAAACCCACGATACACCTACTTGACTTATCTAAGATCGATTTATACTCCAAAGAAATAGACCCAGGGCATCAACTTTCTCCTCCGATGCCTCTGCCGTCTTCTATTGAAATCAAATCACAACCCATGGTTGTCTCTAATTTTTTTGTTTTCATGCGTATATTTATTCTTCATGCTTACGTCTTGTTTATCCATAATACTAAGTCTTCTTCATTCATTATTTATTAACTATCAATATTTGATGTAACCTTTATTTTGTAAATAATACATAGGTTTCCGTTAAATTCCATTTTCATATATTAATAATGTTAAACAAATAACAGGATATGAAGGTGATGATTGCATCTAAGTGAAATGAATGTAATAATTAGAAGTAAATCAGTTAATTAAATTGATGAATTATACGTTTAAATCTTCACAATTAAAAATGAACGTGATTTAAGGTGGTTAAGATAAGATAAGTTTAATTATTATAGGGTTGAATTAAAATGACGTAGTTTTAAAAGTTTCACATATAAGTTGTATGCGAAACAACCCCATATTCACTATTTCCATATTTTAGTGTTACATTTACTAACTACCTATACTAATAATATAGTTTCAGGACAATCAATAATAACTATCTTTACATCCCTGAATATAGATTTTAAATAAATAATATGTCATCTTTTAATTATGCATTTTATTTTAAACCATATTTTACAAAAAGTTTCATACATCTTTCTAATAAGATTGAAAATGTTTTAAAAACAATAAGTAAACATTTTGAATAGCATATTCAAGTTGACCACTCAGCTCATAATCATAATCTTAAAAAAATCTACTCGGCTAAACAAAAAAAATACATATCAACTACTATTAAAGGATAACCAAAAATTAAGAATATACTAATTTAAAAAAAGTGTCATATTACGATAAAATTTATACCAAAATGTAGATAAAAATGAGATGAACGCAAATATATAATTATTTTTTCTCTAAACAAAATATTTCACAAGTTACTAAACATAATTTATAAACAAATTATATTTTTTTATAATATTTTTTTATTCCATCTAAAGAGTAAAATTAAAGTGTATATCTAACATCGACAGAAGAGTTTAATAAATATATAGTGAAGTTGATATGCATTCCATTAATTATTAATATTAATATTATATTAAGCTAGAGTGATACATATAATGGAGTTATAATCATTCATCAGGCCAAGGGAAAGCAAAATTCCAGGCGGTGGTATTGGGCCATGTGACATTGTGTTTACTAATATAGAATCCTTCTGGTCTTATTAACCAATAACACGGATCTGTCGTAAAGAATCCGTCTTTAGCACATATAAATGTAACGTCACCGTCGAATAAATCGAAAGCCTCGTATTTAGAACCCCACCAAAACTCCCCTTTGAATACCGTAAAACCCGTATAACAGAATGACCAGTCGTAATATGCGTTGAAGGGAAGGGTATGATTTCCGAGATCATCGTCTTTTGATCTCACATGAAGTATCACGTTATCTTTTACGTTATTAGTTACAAACATATGCCATTTTCCAAATGGACAAAAATGTTTATCGCCTTCTTCTTCTTCTTCAGTGATCGTACCACTGCCCGCGGCTTCCGGTGCAGCCACAGGGACTCGTGAAGTCGTGACCGAAGAAATTGAAATTGTTGTTGCCAAGAGAAATAAAAACAAAAATATGATATTGATGAACAAACGCATCGCCACTAATACTTAAACAATACGTACGTACGTTATATTAATTTTCTTCATTAGCTAATAACTTCTTCTCTATTTATAAGCCCATGGATATATATCACATGACAGCATTTAATACCTCATTAATATATATATATATATATATTCTTTTTTCTAGTATTACTATAATTTATATAAAAAGTAATTAATGCTTATTTAAAGTTCAAACAATATTAATGTTATTTAATAATTATTACTTGATATATTATTATATCATATTATCTTTAACAAAAATTAATGTTCAAACAATATTTGATATATTATTAATATCATATTATCTTTAACAAATTTTATTATTTGTATACTAGTTACTTCTTTGGTTGTGCTACTCCTATGATAAAATCTTAAACCTATGTTTGTAACATTGGATTTTGCATGATATCCACATTTCTTGTTCTTGAATTATTTCAAACCTGGTTTCGTGATACTCAGACAATACTTAATAAGGTCGAAATTACATATTTTAGAAAGTATTTAATTTATACATGACGGGTCTTGAACTATCCAGCTTGTTACTTGATATCCTTTTCCAGCGAAAATAATTACATGTGTCGTCAAAACATAATTTTCATAAGTAATTTGAGAAAAGAATATTACTAAAATTTTATGAGAATCATTTGCAAAAGCACCCACTATATTGAAAAGCCTGGCATTTTTTTCGATAAGTTTCAAATCCAAAAATCATAACTATACGTAGTAGTCAGTCGTAGGTGGGGTTCCATGTGATGGTGTTTCATATAAGAGAGATGTTGTAATTGAGGTTAGTGTTAATGTTTCAAGAGAGGGTGGGAGGGAGATGGATGGTGGCAACGAAAAGGAAAGAAGACCAATCTTAACCGTTGATTTGATAAAGTGGAACTCATGGATGTGGTGCATGGGGGATCAAGTGTGGCAAGATGCATGTGAGGAATTCATGGGTGGACAATAACATTGAAAGAGGGGGAATTGGACGGCTCAGATTGGTTCTCGCAGTTCTCGTTTAAACTTTTGCATATATATATATATAGAAAGAGAGAGAGAGAGAGCCAAACAAACACCTCTAGGCTCTAGCACTACCCTTTATTTTGTACATTACCAATTGCAAGTCTGGAACAAATCAAATTGACGCAATAAAACCTAACCTAACCCACCCCCCCCCCCCCCCCCCCCCCCCCCCTCCTCCTCCTCTTTTGTATTTTAGCTACAAATACTGAAAAGACACACACACATGTACACAAAGACTAGAAAACCAAAAACTAATTTAGCATCATTTATCTATTATCATATCTATTTATATGTAAGCTATTAAATATAAACAAAAAACTTACTTCCCTTTAGGGGTGTACCTCCAAACTTGCAACAACCGGGTCGAATTAACTTAAGTCATCGATTAGAGAAGAAGTTAACAATTCTCAAATCGAACAACAATGCAAGTAATGTTGTCAGAACTCCCCCTTGCATATGATTCCTGCACAAGTTTCCTACATGCAGCTTCTGCATCACTTATTTCCTGCACAATATACACTGCATCCTGCAACAATATTCGATTAGATCAAGAGTTGTAACTACAAAGGAAGCTGGTGAAATGGGATGAAACTCACCCCAAGATGTATAAAACTTTGTAAATACATTTATCAAAGAAGTTAATTTATTATCATAGGATTTTAGGTTCTTTTTTTTCTTTTCTTTTTTTTCTTTTTTTTTTTTTTGTCATTCAAAGGTATAGGTTGATAGCTTTACAATGCAACATAAAGAAATCATCAACCTACTAATATAGTATTACCACACACACACAAACATGAAGTATAAGCATGCATAAAATTTGGTGAAAGGAAGTTGAGTAAAGTGATTTAAGGTGCTACCGCATGTGCGAAATTTAAGAAATGTATAATAATTGATGCATTTATTGTTTCTTCTTTGGCTTTAGTCTACTTTGCAGATTTGTAATAATCAGATGCAACAAATCCAAATAATATTTGAACTCAGTTAAAATAACCAAACTAGCTGAATATATTGTTTGAACCAAGTAAAAAGGGAATAAAACTGAACAAATATTTATTAAAATTAAATCTTTCTAAAATATATGAATTTACATTGTGAACTAAAGAAATATGACAAGAAATGTTTAAAGCCAATTCCTCTAAGTTTCATGCAAAGAAACAACATTAATGTGAGGGGCGGGGCGGGCTAACCTTATTTGATAGTACGTTCCACAGCCCATCACTTGCAATGATTATAAACTCTACACCATCCATTTCTTCCTCCTGACATTCAAATATGCAAAAAGCATGACAATTATTGATCCATGGTCATTATAGCATTAAGAACACAAACCCAATACCCCAAATAAACAGATTTGTTGTAGTTCAGTTTCAGATTTATTTTCAAATACCCTTTAATTCCGCATTTTACTCTATTGATATTCATAACTTGATTTTGATTTCAGTTAACTATACATTGTTCTGGTTTCGATTTGTGAACGTTAATTGAATTTTTATGTGCGTTTCCAATCGGTTTATGTGGAGTTCTAAATGTGGCAGTGAGTTTTGTTTTAGCTCGATTGTTGTTTTTGTTTGTAGTTTTGTTGTCATTGTGAGTTTATGGACCATACATTAGGTTATAACTTGTGATTTTTGTTTTACTAGTTTGAGATCTGGATTGATGAAGGGATTTACTTGACATTTGGGGAGATAAGGGATTAAATCGGTGGTACTATGTGCTTAAAAAACTATATTGATCAATATGGTACAATAATACAAAAATTAAGTGTTGCATCATCACACGTTAGTGGCTTAAGCGGTCATAATCTGAATGACTTAATGAGCCAAATGAAACAAAAAGACATTGTAGTGACCCGTGTAATATATTCCTGAGTATTTTGGCTAATGAGGATGAAAAATGAAATAGTATAGTTGGTAATTTTTAAAAATTCCCCTTTTGTATTTGATTCATACATCTAGTCTACTTATGACAGAATTATTAAAAGAAAATAGCTCCTAGTAACTAGTAAGGTTCACATTGGGAACAGTTTATGTTTGTGGTTATGATCTTGGTGCACACGTTTATTTAGGTACACATTTGCATATACATACGTGCACCTACGTATATGAGCGGAGGCAGAGGCTTTTTATTTCTATTTGCACATGTGCACGTGTACAATTGCATCTAGGTGTACATGTGCATGGTCACAAACGGACTCGCAGTACTCGCTATAAAAAAGGCTTTCAAATGAACATTCCCAATATATATATGACTGCGTCTGTGTGTGATGCAAGGTTGTAAAAATCGCTAGGCGGTATACACTCAGTCGACTACCTTCAAGCGTTTAATCGGTATCGATGGTGATTAATCGGTTTCTAGGCGGGGACCCAAAATTATAAAGGAACTTATTTTTAAAAAATAACTATTAGAAAATAGAAATACCCTAACAAAATAATTCGACAACCATCAAAATAAGTCGACAACCATCAAAATAAGTCCATAATTAATAATACTCTTAAAAAAATAAGTCAAAAAGTATTAGCAGACTTTAAATTTTTAAGAAAGAAAATCAAGTCAAACCCTTTCGTTAACCGCCCACGACCGATTTTGACAATTTGACCACAACCGATAAACCTGAACAATCATGTAACTTCTAGGTCGGTGGGCTGCCGATTGGCCGCCGAGACAGATTTTTACAACACTGGTGTAATGAACTAATGATTATCTGTATTAACCAGGTAATATCAATGTACTAGAGAATGCTCATTGTATTCCATCATGCTCCTCTATTAAACTAAGTGCCCCCCTAAGGTCCCGTTTGTTTCACCGTAATGCGAAGGAATGGAAATGATTTTAATTCCATCCATGTTAGTTATGGAATGACATTCCTCTACCTAAAGGAATATTAATACTTCAAAGAATTTAATTCCTTTCCAAATAATGTTACCAAACGCAATATACAACGGAATTTGATTTCAATTCCATTACATTCCTTCACATTACAGAGAAACAAACTAGACATAAGTTTTTACTAAAAAGAATAATTGTACATGCATTCATTCTTCATCCGGTGTTAAAGGCTTGTTTGTTGAAATTAAATATATATTACTAATGATGTGTATCAAGCGATCTAATTTAATTTTGGTATAACTGAGCTTTATGTTTTCTATTATGTTATAGAGATCAAAACAGAATTTAATTCGGTGTTTTCTAGGGATGAGCACTAGTATTTCCTAATTTTCCTGTTTACCTTCAGTTATGGATTTATTTATTCAATTATTCCTTTATTTTAATTTTTTTACATAAATGCAGTTGCTACTATGGCCTCAAATATAATAGACAATATATTCCCAAACAAATATGATGGAATTCGTAGATCGCATACTAAACATGATTAAAATATGTAACTGAAAGCTATTAATTTACCTGAATTTCTGGTTCAGCCACAACGTATGGCTTCAGTAATTTGTCCCCAAAAGCACGTGAAACAGCAAGAACCCCACCAACCCGCCATGTTCCTGAAATTTAAAAGCTACAAGATTTTTATGTTGAATTATTAGGTGGCAATAAGAAAAAAATGCACTTCTTAGGAAGATAATTAATAAAAATCGTTTTTAGGATGCACAAAATACGGCTGTCAATACCTAACGTCCATGCATGTTACTCATTTTTCCTAATAATTGTATGAATAAAATAGGAAAACATATCATACCAGCCCAAATGATGAAGCCCCCAGCCTGTTCGATACGTTCTCGTTCGTCACTTCTGTCGGGCTTGTGATCAATTGATAAAGGGATGGCTGCAAACAGAAGTCAAACATAGGTCAACACGAAGAAAAGAATAATTATATTAACTGCATGTTCATGTTATAGTAACACACAAGATTTTTAAAAGAAGCACTAATTAGTATATCCGTTACAAATATGATCTTAAGATACAATACATTCATTTAGATAAAGCATAACTTTTTCAGTAATTGATGCCACTAAATTGGTTTGGACTTTAAGTAATTACTCATAGTTTAAAAATTGTCTATTAATCATGAAGTGACATCGCTCAATTTGTGGCATTGATGCAAGAAATAAACTAAGGTGCATCAAATATACAAATAAAGTAAAATGCATCAATTGCTTCTTCATATTATATGACTTCCTGCGCATAACTCATGTTTTATTATTGCTACATTCTACTTTCTTCTGATTTCCTTTTCTTATTTTCATAGCAGACCCAAAAAAGAAATCAGATATACAGGAGAGAAGGAAGAGAAATCTACCTCTTGACATTAATGTGTATTAAAAAAAGGTAAGTGAAACAGGTGTATATAAATGTATATACTCTAACTCAACTATACCCTTCGGCCAGTTATTAGTAATTGGCCTACTAGTTATTTATATACAATCCAAAACTCCCCCTCAAGCACATATATTTGTCATTTATCTATTAAATTGGTAATTGTAATATATTAACATGTATAGTATATAAACATAAATGATGGGTTATATGGATAGACCAACCGGTGAATTAAACAGGTTTCGCGGGTTTGCGAGTTGGGTTTACCAATAATGGATAATGCATACCCATCATCCGACGGGTACGCTTTTTGACCCATACACACCCTTGGGGTATCCATCCACGATGGGCGGGTATCTAGCGGTTGTGAGTTTTTTCTCACCTATTGCCTTCCCTATCCAACATAGTAGTCAGCATTACTAAACCCTTCTATGGTGTGGTGGCCATGACTTTGATATAAGAGGCTAGCCAAACATGCGAGGTTCTTGGAGATGCCATTTAACAATACTCATGGCAAAGGCAATATCACCAAAGTTTTACTCCAATAAAACCTGAATCAATTTAACCCATCCAAACAATATGTTCACTGAGATGTGGATTCAGCCGAGGATAACCAAATACTAATCCAAGCATATGTAATTGAAAGGAAGGTAAATCTTCTTAGAAGACGACATTCGGGGAGACAAGATAACACTAAAAGGAAGGAGAAAACCACTTATACCCCTTTGAAGACAAAAGTAGCCAAGGAACACGAATCCAATTTAATAAGGTAAGGATGAGTATCAAAGAAAGCAAGTGTTACCTCATATATGCGCTTAATAGGATATATGCTCTTTGTGGGAATAGATTAAATATTGAAACATACAACCGACAGCTATTGATGAGATTCAGTTTATGAGAAAACAAGCCGTTAGAATTGCATTGGCACAAAATAGTTTAGAAAGAACCATTCAAAATATAAGTGCTCAAGCAACTTAAGCAAGTTCAAAGAAGGTTTTGAAATATTCCGTATACCGCTCTATTTTAGGCTGGTGTCTCAACACAAAAAGGACTTATGATAAACACCATTACGAAGCATGCAAGACTTAAAAAACACATAAAGACATTAAATTTTGTTTTTAGTTCAACATAAAGGAGTAAAAGATAGTAAACACCGTCATTTTGGCTTTCCTTAAGTAAAGTGTTGTAACACGAAAGTAATCATAGACAAAAGTAACACAATAATTTAAACCAATTTTAGAGGTACATGTACTCCACACATCAAAGCGGACTAATATGGAGAAACTTAAGTTTGACAACTTGGCGTGACTCACAAATTAAAGACGATATATAGGAAAATGCAAGACTTAATCTCCTTAGACTATCTGGAGAAGGATGCCTCGATTAACATTGCAACTTACAATGTTGATGAACCCAACCATGTTAAGATATGTGAGGGATTCAAGTGTATATAGGGTATCGTATTACCATCCTTTTACCAAATATCCTTTTTATTACAATATCTTTTGAAAAACCACGATCAAGGATAAAATAAGACACCACGGTCCAATCCACTAGTGAATTGTAATAGAGGGCAGTTAAACAAAGAATTAGGTAAGAAATTATGAGAAGGAAAGAGTAGCATTAAAATGCTAGAAGCAAGCACTTGTGTATAAAAATGTTAAGAAGATGAGGATGCCCGTTGTTCGAGCATTAGCTTGCTACAAGATAGGCCTCCTTTAGTGTTTATATGATTTGTCAATTAAGAAAACATGTTAGAGGGACCATAGGTCAAAGCCCTGCGGTTTTCCTCCGATCATGTTAACTATTTGCTCAAAAGTATGGAATTGAGATAGGATTGAAGAACTTACCTTCGTTGGAGGATCAATCCTCCTACTTATAGGGTCTAAGGCCTTTCTAGTAGTGTTGGTGTGTGCTTATTGGTCAGTTGGTCACACGCAAAGGATTGATCCCGATTACACAAGCGGAAGGAGAGGACCAAAAGAATATAAAGTGGTTTGATTCTGATCTTCACGGAATCACGGGTCATGTAGATTCTTCACGACTCGTGAAGGGTATGGTTGTATAGGCCTATAGGTATCCAAACTTCTAGGATCCCGTCATGGGTAGTTAAGAGCATGGCTCTACACGACCTGTGAAGACCTTGAATGGTCGTGTAGCAGGATCTGGAGAGACACTTTATACTTACACATTGATACTTCATACTTACACACACACACAGACTAAGTGAGTGTTCTTGTGTGTTCATACTTGGTACAAGAGGTTTAGTTCTTCCTAGTTGTGGTTCATGACTTTGAAGACCACAAGGACGCTCACTAGCATTTGGGGGTCAAGGTTACTTGGTGTGGACTAGCAATAGCTAGGAGACCACTTGTCTACCTTCATCATCCCAACCTTTTGTGCTTGCTTCCAGCTTGGAGAGGGTATATTTTCTTCTCCTCTTTACTTCGTTGCAGTTTGTTTTGTAGAATGGTCGACCAATAGAACTTGGCTTGTATGTGTGTCAATCTCGTATATTTGTTTTATGCATGCTACTTTTCTTGCTTCCGCTACGTGTTTGTGATATGAATCGAGCCGATTGACCTCTCGAAAGTCGATTATTCTATCTTTTCGTCTTTCTTTCTAATTTCCAGTTTGATTCATATCAATATCATGCAAGTTGCAGAAAAACTACTTGCAAGCCTTGTCAGAAAACTACTTGCAAGTTGCAACTATCAGTGCACCAATGATTGCCTCTAAAAGGGTAATCAACATTGGTAGTTTCATACATATTGCTCGTTTTTAGTGCTCTCTTGATATTGATAGTCTCGAGTGACCCCTAAGGATATTAATTAATCCTTATGGTACCTTTATACCATTCTACTTTAAGCTCGTATCAGGCTGGCTAATTTGTTCTCAGATACTCGTGTTACTTCAAAAGTAGTACAAGCTCCTCTGGAGGTCACCTCAGTACCTCACAGAACCATTGTCTTCTAATGGACTGCATGTCCTTTAACTCTTAAAGGGAAGATATGGACGATGTTTAACTCTTAAAGGGAAGATATGGACGATGTTATTCGTCTAAAAGGTTGTTACCCTTTTCCTATAGGATTTTGGTTCTGACCTAGGGCATATTTGGGCTTGCTGCTTTACAACTTTACATGCTGAGTGCAGGTATATTTGGGCATACTTGCATGGCCCCTTGTGTGCATTTCCTTTTTTATAGGTCTATTTGATTGGTAATATAGGGAACAACTTTTCCCGTCATGCGATCTTAAGCACTGTAACAAATGAACCATTCGGATGCAGAATATAAAAGACATTTAGGACTTATGTCTCTCATCAAAAGCATCAGTTGAAGTTAGAGAAAGTTACACGCTCTCCAGCATATTCCTCAATGAAAATAGTGGTTCCGTGCCACGAGTTTCCGTAGGTACATCAAGTAAGACTAAACTCATGGGAGAGACTGTTGCCTCGCAAAAGCAAGAGCTCTTGTATATTGTTTAACTAAAAAATAACATTGTCTGACTCTTATTTTAGTGATACAAGTTTGTTAGTTACTTTAGTTTTTAATATAATTATAGCAATTATAATATCTCCATTGTACAATATGTCTATAGATAGGGGCTATTACTTTGAGGTGATGAGTATTTTTGACATATACTAATAAGGTTTCTATCAAGTCGGTAGAAGGGTCGGCTTACTTCTCGAAAGTAACAGAACAGGGAGAGATGGTTGCCTCTATGAAGCAACCGCTTTTGTTAACTTGCATTTTAACATAATAAATTTATAGTTTACATGGAAAACATTAATAGAGAGAAACAAAGTATTCTCAGGTGTAAATTGGGGTGTGAGTGTGTTCACCATTTTAATACAAACACAAATCAAAAAAGTCAACAAACCTGACCCTGCCCTGCAAGCAACAACTCGGGAATCACCTACATTCGCTACCAGAATCCGATCACGAAAAATTACAGCAGTAGATGCAGTAGAACCAGCATCTCTTTGCTCAGCATTTTCTCCACTAAGGTAATTAGCATCTGTCTGCTTAAATGCTTCAACTGCAATAAATATAATAACCAAATAACATACTGAGGCAGAAAATACCCTAAGATTGACATTATAAGCAGGTTGGGTAATGGGTTTGGGTTAAAAGAGTTATTTTTTAGCGCGATCAAAACAGTCCTGGTCAGGTTGGGACGACCCACAATCACCTTCTTAAAATTTGTACATGGTGCATGGTAAATTACAATTGCAAAAAAAAAAATTAAAATAATAACAGTGGGCAAATGTTATTAATCACAATGTATTTTTGGATGGTCCGTTTTGTTAGCTAGTTTTTGTCCCATTTTGGTGATTAATTAAGTGCTAATTTGATAATCTAGGCATATAAAAGAAAACGATTGTAAATGGCACGTGGCAAGTTTTTATTAATGTCACATCATATATTTTAACTGTTTGTATTGGTCATTTTATGCTTTAACTACCAAATTAGCACATCAATACAAAGTATAATTACCAAAACCAGACAAAAAAGTATTCTACAAAAATGAACCATTGACAAAAGTACATTGCTATTTTATGAAATTTGCCCAATAATAATCTCAATCGTTGGATAGAGCATATTATGAGGTTGATGGCACTAAAATAGACTTTGGACGACTTTCAACCCATTTGGCCAATTCCCATTGTACGTAAATTCTTTTATTTGACCATTTTGAAATTTCTTTCATTTTTTAGAAATAAAAAGGACAACACAATTCGACACATTTATAGGTAATGCGACAAGATTTCTGGATCTATTTCAAATCAATGCACTAGACGACCAGAATTTTTACCTATAGCTGCCTTTGTGTCTTTCATGAAACCCGGATGACCACTTAAATTCTTGAAAAGATTGTTCTTAAGATATTCTGCTGTTCTTGAACCACCATGACCTACATTTAGTGTAAGATGAGAAACAAATCTTTGCAAATAGTGCACAATATTATTAAGTTAGGATTATATTATTGTACTAAGAATCCTATCCTAATACATAATATAATCCAAGCTTAATAGTATTGTCTAACAGTGATTTGTAAGCTAGACAACAAATATGTCTTTAAAAAATCTTGTAATAGAATTACTAACCATCAAAAACTCCAAAAAACGCAACCATTTGACCATCAATTTCTGATATTGTTGTTTCGAAGTAATCTTCCATCGATGCTCTTTTACCCTTGAAACTAGCATAGCCATAGTTAAATCTTGCAGTTTTGCTTCCAGTTAAAAAACTACTCCAAGAAAAAAGAAGAGAAATAGATGGATTATTCATATACCCAAAATTATGACTAGAAGATATGTTAGTAAATCCATCAATAGTACTTTATCACAATGGCAATGACTAGAAGTAGATCAAGTAGAATATATATATATATATATATATATATATATATATATGAATTAAAGAAACTATTGTATCACTGAGATTTAAAGCTATTGCTGATTTGCCAAGCCAACAAGGAGGTGCGAGTCTTTTGTTTTAGTAAAATATAATAGAGCAAAAAAATAATTGATGTTGATAGATCTAAAGGGGAGATAGTTACCTTATATCGTGACATAAGTTGTGTATCTCTAAAAAAAATATAATAAATGATACATATGTAACACATGAACATTCAGTTTTGTATGAAATGCAATGTACACGAATTTAGATTTTTATTTTGACATAACTGTCATAACCTCCTCAATTCTTCAATATATGTATCTCACCCTCATTGTTAATAGATTTCAACTGAAACAAAACATTGTTTCTGAAAAGTTGTCCCAAAAAACTTCTAAATTTGAAGGCAAATTAGTAATATAGCTGGTGGCTAATTTTCTTAAATCTAGCATTAGATCTACAATTAAAGAACTTCAGCACTACCACAACCATAAGACAAACCAATTACTCTCCAAATCAACAACACGATCTAATAATGAGGACAAAAAAGTGCAGGTAGATAATTACGCAAAATGACACATAAACAAAGTTCAAACTGACAAGTGAATAATAATCTAATTACATAGAAAAACAAAAGGAAGAACAAATTTGACGAACATAAAGACACTGACCCTTCTAATCAGACATGAACTTGGAAACTAATAGACCAAAACTAAAAGATGACAAGAATATAAGAGTTACCGCGCAAATTCACATCTTAAACTGGCAGCAAATGCATCAAAAAAATTCCATAAATAATAATCAATTATAAGTTAATCTTCTTGTAGAGCCAAGGAGGTAACAATTTAATGTAAATCACTAATTCACTACTATTATGCATATTCCCAATATCCAACATATGTATCTCTTTTTGTAACTTCATATGGTTATGTTGATAGTGTATGTATAATTGATAGTATAACTCTTCAATCACCTTGGCCATGCCGAAGCTACCGCCAAATAGACCTTGTTGCTGTTCAAAAAAAGATCTTCAATCACCTAAATCATAGAAATTATGTATATCCGTGCATAATATTTTTAAGGGAAGCTTTATTTTTCTTAAATTAGCAATAAATTATAATCTAAGATGAATAATTCTAGTTTATACAATAATGCCCTCGTTTAAACCTAGTAGAGCCCTTCTAAAATAAAATAATCACATTGATGTTAGCAATTCCTATTATAACCAGAATGTTTCGATCATAAAAATGTCTTAAATTTCTTTTATTTTGTGAGCACATTAGGTTCACCGTAATGCTCAAAATTAAGAAATTGACTTCAAAATTAGTAACTATAATGGGGCATAAAGACAATAAAATGGAAGCTGAATTAATCAGGTTGACTATGTACCTAATTCCACCACCACTGTCGAGGGCATCAGGGTCCTTAGAAGGAACCGCAATGGGGGGTTGGTTTTCTTGTTCCTTTTCATGTTTCGTCTCGGACAAAGGTTCCAGCTTTTGAGCGGTGACAGGTGTCCGATTCGACGGTTCAACGTCGCCGGAGTGATCGGGAAGGAGGGGAGGTCGGCGGTACTGTGGAGGAGCGGTGGTTGAATCTTTGACATCCATGATCAGTAATGATGCATTTAAAGGTGGAATTTAAGGATGAAATCTGTTGCTTCTTGTGTTGTATTCAAACGTTGTGTATTTGATTCATCGTTTTCCCATGGTTTTCAGAGTTTTTGGTTCCTTCTTTTGGCGATGACGCTACCCAATTTTGGCGATTTTTGTTTTTTGCGATTTCCCCTTCGCACCTTTTCGTTTTGTCAGTTTTGCTCCCTACTTTAGTTCTTGTTTCTACTTATATTATAAAAAGCTCATATGTAGACATTAGTTGTCACTAGGGATGAGCGCGGTTCCAAAACTGGACCGAACCCGCTTGGAACCGAACCCGAAAATGGCTAAAATGAAGAATCGAGAACCGCACCGTTTTACTATAAGCGGTTCCGGTTCCGGTTCGGTTCCGGTTCTTCGGTTCAAAAACCCGCAAAACCCCGAAAATTTTGGTAGCTCCAATGAAACTTTCTACATCTAAGATTTCATGCTTCAATTTAATATATCATATTATGACGTCTAATCCATGATTCCATTCTATGTTTAATCACCAAAAGAAACATTAAAAGTATGTTCTACAACCCAAAAAACCACTATCTTACATGGATCATGTATCATCAATTCTATGTTTTATCACCAAAAGAAACTTTAAAAGTATGTTCTACATTCCAAAAAAACAAATCAAACATCCGCCGTTCTCTTTCCTTTATCTTTTCCATCTTCTTCTTGTATTGCATCTTCTATCTCTATATAAAAACAAAGAAAATATAGTTAGTAACTTAGTATGTAACAAATACCAAAGAAATTCTATGAAAATAGAAACTAATTACCCAACGCTATTTCATCATCTTTTAAGATGTCATCAACGTCATCTATAATTGGTTTCCTTGACTTTCTAACCCAATCTTGGGTGCAAACTAACGCCTCCACTATCGATGTGGTCAAACGAGTTCGATACTCATCTAATATGCGGCCACAAGTGCTAAATGCCGACTCAGATGCCACAGTCGATAGTTGTATCGCCAATATATCTAACAACAAAAAATAAAAATTATAACTTTATATGTCGATTATTTTATTAGTAAGCTTAAAAAAACTAAATTAAGTACTAAAAATCACCTTTCGCCATCCGAGCAACAATAGGAAAGCGCAATGTGTTTTGTTTCCACCACATGAGTATGTCAAAGTCTTTTTTGTAAGGCACTTTGATACATCTCTTAAAGAGTTTGATTCTTTGAGAGGAAAGTCTTATAAATTTAACGGCTCTTTGGACACACTCCACATGATAATTTTTTGCATCTAGCCCATCTTTGACAATGAGGTTCAAGATATGGGCCATGCACCTTATGTGAAAATGTTTACCACCGTCATACAAGTTAGGCAATGTTTTTTTCAAATAGTCTATGGCCGTAGTATTTGAAGTTGCATTATCGACTGTCATGGTCATAACGTTCTTTATGCCCCACGTAGTAATACAATCCAATAGCAAACTACCCAAATCCTCTCCCTTGTGACCATCTATAGGTCTAAAATTTATAATTCTTTTATGCATGACCCAGTTTTCATCGATAAAGTGACCCGTCACAACCATATAACTAACTCTTTGACACGATGAAGTCCAAGTATCCGTAGTCAAATGTACGGTGTTACTTGGACTACTCAAGTAAGCTTTCAATTTGTTCCTTTCCTCAATAAAATACTTTTCCACATCCCGACTTACCTTATGCCTAGATGGCAAGATAACCTTTCCATTTAGTGCATTTGTATACTCAATAAAAGCTTCATTTTCTACAAATTTAAAGGGTAGTTCGCCAACAACAAAGAGGTTTAATAAAGCTTTTTTAATCCTAGCTTCATCATGCTTCCAAGTTGTGACACTACCCTCTCCACAAGGTTCTTTCTTAAATTGCAATGTGCTTTGATTATTCAAGTTTTCCGGATTCTTTTTGCACCTACGCATATGTTTAAGTAAACTAGAGGTACCGTTATTTTGAGTATCGGCCTTAAGAATGTTTGAGCAAAACTTACATTTAGCATGCTTCTTTGCAACTTCATTTTCATCATCTTCATCCTCTTTAATCCAAAGTATTTCAAAAGTTTTCCAACAATCCGATCTTTCTTTTCCTACTTTTGATTCTCGTTTTCTTTTCTTCGGCTTTGGCGGATTCACTTCTTTTTCCTTATCGGAATCATCATCAACAACCACATGGGCCGGGGTCTCATCAACAAATGTATCGTCCTCCTAAACATAAAAAATACAATCATAATTAGTTTCTATCATTTTCCGGTTTATATATATATATATATATATATATATATATATATATTCATAAGGTAAATTAGCTTCAATTGAATGTATCTAAATTATATTAAAAAGTACATCAAAAGGTAAATTAGATTCAATTCATAAATGTCTTAACGCATAGATTTCTAGTTCATTAGTGTTCTTGGCTTCTTGCAACATTTAAGCATACAACCTCACAACTTGCATTACATCCTTGTCTTGTGCGTGCATCCATTTTAATGTTCTTGGTAGGTGGTGGAAGTATGAATTATTTGTGAATTTAAACTAGTGAGTTGCATGCTATACACCAAATTAAGCATTCATAAATTCATAAAAAACTAAGTTATAACACCATGAAACTAAACATACTTTATTAGTTTTATATGAATTATGAAACCATGAAACTAAACAATTTTTCTAACTAAGTAACCGTACAAGAAATTGTAGTGATCTAAGCATTCATAAATTCATAAAAAACTAAGTTATAACACCATGAAACCATGAAACTAAACATACTTTATATGTTTTGTATGAATTATGAAACCATGAAACTAAACAATTTTTCTAACTAAGTTACTAAAGTGAGATCAAATACAAACTTACTTGAGTATCTTCCATGCTTGAAGGAGCCCAATTGTCCATCAATGATAATGAGATGATTAGCCGATTAGGGATGACGAAAACTTGGAAGTCTTGAAGAAACGAAATGCGCAATGCCGCAATGGAGGTCTACGCAGAAGTCAAGTAGGGGGACGACGCAGAAGTCCGACGAACGCAGGGGAGTAGGGGACGACGCAGAAGTCGACGCAAGGGTTTAGAAGCCGAGTAGTCGCGTGGGATAATTAGAAATTTAGAAGCCGGCTTAATTATTAAGGATATGATAATTTGAAATCTATAATTAAAATATAACTTGCCTTTTAATATTCCGATTCGGTTCCGGGTAAAAACCCGATTTTATTGGAATCGTACCCAAAAGAACCGTACCCGAAAAAACACAAAAACTGGAACCGAGAACCACCCCGTATATGTACAATTCGGTTCGGTTCCGGGCCGGTTACGGTTCGGTTCCGGTTCGGTTCGGTCCATACGGTTAATATGCTCATCCCTAGTTGTCACGTGCCTCATAAATAGTAACAAACTATTCTAATATTTTAAAACATTAAATAATCTTTGTTAATTATCAATGTTTTAATAACAATTAATAAATTTTCGGTTTTGGTGTTCTTAGTTGACGCAAATAAAGAAAGAAAGATGTGAGAGATTTTTTAATTGTTTAACCCTAATTACATGATGATTGATATCGTATTTAAACTTAATTAGATCACATAACTAATTTAGAAAATAATCGCAATACTAAATAACATAACCCGTTATCAACTAATATTCGGAAATTGTATATTATTATGGGAAAGATAAATAAATGGAGAAAACAAGATAAGTTGTATTAATAAAGTTTCAAATTAAAGAGCTATATATATATATATGAATAAAAATAAAAATAATGTTGACCATTTAAAAATGATAAACAGAAAATTAAGGTAGTATATAATAGTGTATTATAACATTAATTCTAATGGGTTGTTGTGTGTTATCAAATATAGATTAAAATCATTAAAATTTAATAATAAGGAAAATAAGATATGATTTTAAGTACTAAAATAAAAATAATATATATATATATACATACACACACATACATAAATGTATAGAGTAAATTATTAAAAAAATTAAAGGACTAAATAGGAAGCTATATGAAAAGGGGATTGATTCTTTCACTTAAAAATTTGGTTTCCTCACTGAAGGTACAATAATTTATAGCTATATTACAAGTTAGTGAATCATAGGTTTGCCTTTGATAAATCAAATTTACAAGTAGAAATATCAACTCCCATATGAAAATCATAGGGGCTGAGTTTGTGATGTTATAAATGGGAAAATGTCAAAATGGTCATTTTTAAAAATTGTAACATCATCGTTTTACTTTTTAATTTAAATGACTAAATCAGTTATTTCTAATAAATCACAAGGACGAAATCAGAAATTCTCTATTTTTGTTTGTTTTGTTTGAGAAATAGTATTTGCTAATTTTTTTGTTTGTGATAATTCTATTTGTGGACATTATATCTCACTACAATTAACTTATTCTTTTAGATATAACTAGTTAAATGTCCGTGTAATACACGGGATGGTTTAAGAAAGTAATAAACTTTAAACATTAATAACGATATTAAATAATTATAAAACGTGAAAAAATGAGAGTTCAGAAAAACTGATGACAGACGGCACCAATTCCAAGATCAGCGATAAAAGCACCGCGAAAGGAGAGAACAGACGTGATTGAAGAAATGTGGTATCATGATACCAAAACACGTGATTAAATTTCTTGTACAAGTTATAAATCATTATATATTTTACAATTATAAGCAATAAAGTTAAATATCTACTTTTATAATAAAAAAGAATTTAAAATAACTACAAAATATTTTAAAATGATAAAACTAAAAATTTGGTTAAATATAATAATTTGAAATGTTATAAGAGATAAATATGTTAATTATAGTTTTAATGTACAAATACAATATTTTAAAGTTTAAGAATGATATATATTAAATTATTTATAATAATCTCGATTAACTTAAATGAAGGGTTGAATAAGGGTTATCTTTATTTAGTTCACATTATTTGATTTAAAACGTCAAATCAAAATTTTAGAATTAAATAAATTAACGTCTAAGATTGAATCTTTTATTAAATAAAGGGTCCAGATCATCTAATAAGTTTTTTCAAATTAGTCTTTCATATATATTAAAAGATAAGCAGATAAAAAAGTGATTTGTAATTTTAATTCTTACTAAATTCAATATTAAATCTATTTTTGATCAAAGAAAAATAAAATTTTAATTTAATTTTTCACTTAAATAAATGCTTTAAATTTAGTGATTAAATATTTTATCTAATAGGATTGTACAATAAATTTATTCAAGTTAATCTTTTAGTGATAAAGCATAAAAAACGTAATACTCTTATAAATTAAAAATTATTTATAATAATTTTGATTAACTTAAATAAAGTGTTGATTAAGGGTTATCTTTATTTAATTCACATTAGTTTGACTTTATAAAGTCAAAATCAAAGTTTTAGAATTAAAATAATTAACGGCTAAGATTGAATCTTTTATTAAATGAAATGTTCAGATTATCTAATAGAATTTTTCAAATTAGTCTTTTATATATATTAGAAGATGGCAAGTAATTAATCACCACTTTCATATAATGGGTACTAATTAATATAATAACTCATTCCTAATTTAATATTTGTTTAAAACTATAAATATGGCAAGTAATTAATCGGCCATTTTCATTGCCTATCATTGAATTCTCCACCGCCACATCTCGTTTTTCTCTACCGCCACCATCTTTCTTTTTCTCCAGCGCCACCAGAATATAATGTCGTTGCTTCAATCGGAGACCATACCCATCTAAGACAATCAGCATCCATCACATGCTTCACATACTTTTTTGTCTGTCACATCAGCGCCTCATCATTCCCCCATCCCATCACACAAACCTCTGCATCTATCACATGCTTTACATCACAAGAAAAAAAATAAAAAAAAAGGCTCTCACACTCGTGACAGCCATCCCACTCGTGATTGTGAGACATCCCTCATGAAGAGGCGCGATGGTGAAGAATGCTGCGAGCAACCCTCACGAGGCCTTATCCGCGATGGATGCGGATAGCCTAATGTCGCCTCCTAATATCACCGGCTTTCTAATTTTTTTTTTAACAAATCATGGAAATCACGACCTGTGTAGCTACTATTTGAAATCACCAACGAAAATCGCCGATTGATGTCGCCTCCTATTTCTGATTTTCTATTACGGTGACTGTAACGCCACCTCTAACGAGCTTAAAATTTGAGTTAATTTAAACTTTTTAACAACAATTATCAAAAGCGTGCAGCGGAAACAAACGCCATTTACAAAAAACAACGTTAACTGGCTCGGCTATTTAATTACATCAAAAGAATAAGCCAAGTTCGTTATCTACAAGCGTTACCTACTAGTTCCGACCATCGGATCCATATGTACAACAAGCGTGTTCCCAAAAGATATATATAACAAAAGACTACCCATAGTGTCCGCCTTACCAGGCCTCTAGCATCAACCTGCGAAAAAGGGAAATCTTGCACCGTTAGCTACAACTAGCTAGTGAGCACCAATTACACATAAGCAACAATAAGCAGGCTATCACATAAAGGAACAGCACACAAGGCTATCCTATCATCTTGCGGCGCGCCAATCATGTCAGCAGGAGTCGTATCTCGCAGGGTAGCTAGCCCTGCTCAACAACCCAAGCCGGGAAATCAGCCGCAACCAATTGCACCAGTGGGGGAGCGAAAAGCAGTCCACGTGGTACACTCTGTCTATCATGTTGGTTCCAGCCTAAGCAAGGAACCCAATTCCATAGAGGAACGGTGGCCTGCAGAGCCATACCCAAGCGTATACTCCTGAGTACCGTTAGTTCCCTAATTCATAGTCCCTAAGGACCCTGGGAACCCAGCCAGATATTATCACCCATCTACCTGACTGACCTCAGTTGTTTACCCGTCAGTGTCCGGACAGAATCTCATAAACAAATAGCTGATCCAATTAGGATCCAGTTCATGCGTGCATATAATCACAGCAATATCTTTCATACTGATAATTACGCATGCCAATATAACTATATCATAGCATACCTCGTGTTTCACATATCAATACACCAATCACGTGTCAACATGTACAACAGACAACTTACCTACTGAGACTCATGGGAAACCGGTACTCACCTCGAGATTACAGGAGGCAGATATGAAGTCGGGAATCAGAGTCATCCGAATCACCTAACACATTAGGTTCAGGCTTAGACACCAATCAACGATAGTCAACGAGGCTTAAAACACAAGACTACAAAGTTGTCAACACAACAGTACAACATGCGATCGCAAGGCACCCCATGCGATCGCAAGGCATATCCATGTGATCGCAAGGGATTTCCATGCGACCGCAAGGTCTCTGCCCAAAAACCCACTCTTACGGCCGCAAGGGATTATCCCTACGACCGCAAGGGTTGTTCTTTAGGTTCCTGCGGTCGTAGGTTATGTACCTACGCCTGTAGGCTTCATTCCATCACCCGTAGGTGGTAAACCACGACAACAACCTCCTACGACCGCAAGACCCTTTGCCTGCGACCGTAAGAACACAAAACATGCTTGCGATCGCATAGCTACTCCATGCGATCGCATGGACACCAGTTACAGAGTGTTCTTGCCCTGTTCGAGCACAACAACTGTTTTACCCATTTTTGACTTCAAAATCAACTTGCATCCGTATCCAAGTGTTTATACTCGATTTCTAACATATATATAAGCTTAACAATACCTTTCTAACATAAAACAATCACCAAAACACAATTGAATCCATCAAAATGGATCCTTTCACCACAAAAACTCAAAAACTAGGTTAGGGGATGAAAACTTACAAAAAGAAGACAACCACCAGCTACAAGAACCTGAATCTCTACTGAAATCAGTTAACAAGCAACTTCCCCTTCTTGATTTCCTTCTCAAATGATCAAAACTTCAAGTGTGTGTGTGGGTTCTAGCATATACGTATGTAGTATGTGTGTAGATTGTATGTGTATGTTTTTGTTTATTTCCAGAGGATAAGGAACGCCTTAGGCCGACTTATTGCCTAATACCCCTCACGGGTATTTTGTTCTCCTTTTCAACTTAAAACACGACTTAGTTTTATCCGTTTCAACTAACGGAGATATTTTTGGAACCATTATCTAAAACCGTTCAACTATTTATTGACTTGGTCAACTTATGACACATTTCATATTACCACGTTTTTATCCACAATTAACACCAATTAACACAATTTCACGTTTAAAACACCAATTAACACAAGATACACCATTTAACAACATGAATACTACAATTAACAACAAAACACCAATTAAAGTTAACGTACAACTATCAAAACTACATGTACAACAGTTTACAGCTAGGCCCCATTTTGGGGTGTTACAGTGACATTGTGATTACTATTACCACAAGAATGATTTCCGGATTTTGTCGTGATTTCCACTGGATTTGTGTACTTCATCAAATCAAGATGTGTTTCACATTAACGGAAATTACGACCTCCTTTGCACCGGAAATCATTATTGTGCCTTCCACTATTTGATGTACACAGATCGAGTTGTCACGTTATTGTCCGTTTATCATTTTTGTAAATCCGTGTATTTCATCAATGTTTCTGATTTTTTGTCATCGTCTTGTGGATCTAAGTTGGGTTATCATGAGTTTGATTCAGGATTTTAGAATTTGCCTAGCTAATTTAGTTAAAAAAGATTACTGAGAGCATCTCTAACCCGTACTCTATACCTTCATTTTGAAGTATTATTTAATTCCAATCATACTTTATCCCACTCTTCATATTTAAAGAGTTGGAAAATGCACTTCATATTTGAAGTGTGAGATTCACACTCTTCATCTATGGGTCTCATTTAAATAATTACTTTCTAATTAATTTTCATCATTCTAGCTATCTATTTTTTTTTGAACGGCAACGAAGACGAGTATGGACAGGAGCTTCGGCATTGCCATCACCCCCGCCATACACGCAAAAAAAATTATTAACACTAGCGAGAAGTTAGAAGATACACGAAGATTAAATACAAGAAAGGGGAGAAATACACCAATTCGACCAACTCAATTAATTATATCTCCTAACTCTATTTTTAATCCAAAAGAAAGTAAAGGCTTGAATTTGACTGCCTACTAAGGGCCGTCTCCTGCCACCCCCATTCTCAAACACCTTGTCATTTCTCATCTTCCAAACCTGCCACAAGTACGTGCAAATAATGGACATACAACATTCCAGCTTTCTGCCTTTGAGCTGTAAGGTCCTTCCCCACGAGAGAAGCTGTGCACAGTCATTGATGTGGCTGCAGTCAACACCCATCCATTTGCTGTTTTCCTCCAAAATTTCCCTTGACACAATGCAGTTAACGAATATATGGGATTATGTTTCAACCTCGTCATTGCTGATTTCCGCTTCTACTTAAATTACTCTTAGTAGCCATCCTCCTATGAGCTATTCTCCATGCATTTATCCCTATTTTCTAGCTATCTATTAATGTATTTATTTATGAGTATTTATTAAAATATATTAATTAAATACATGAGTCCCACTTTTGAAGTATTAAATAGAGAGTTGGGTTGGAGTTGGGAGATTGTTTAGAGTGGACAGACCCACAAAATATAGAGATAGAGAGTCAATTATAGAGAGTTGGGTTGGAGATGCTCTGATGAATATTAATTTTCAATATTCATCAAGCTTTTGTATCTCCTGTTTATTTGATATTGGTTGTGTTCATTTAATTTTCAATTGTTGATTTTGCTTGATATAAAGTTGATTCATCTAGTTTATAAACAAATTGTTGAGACTTTTCATCAAATTTTAAATAGTTTTATGTTGGTGTAAATGATATAAGTTATATAACCATAATAAAAATGGCGACAACTTAATTTTAGAGGTTTATAAAAAGTCAAGAATATCCTTAAATGTCATTTTTATCAAATTAATTTAAAAAATGAAAAGCTTTTATAAGTTATAGATCTGATGAAAAATGAACGACTAAGATTGACTCTTACACCTCTAATAAAATTTTATTTTTACAAGAAGCTCTCTATATATGAGAAATGGACTTAATTGCAAGAATGAGGACCCAACTTATTTGGGTAGTTTACTTATATCTTCGAGTCATTTTAGGGCCGGTAGGATCGTCAAGATGTCGGGGTCGTATTTAAGGAAAACTGGTGGCACCAATTATAATATATAACAATTATCAGGATGTAATAAACAGTGGTGTTTTTGTCTTTTTCTATAAATTATATAATATATAGAAGAATCTTAAAATTTTAAATAAATGCAAGATAGATGGGTGGTAAGTTTCCTCCCTCTTAGCTAAATTGGTCCTAATCTCGAATCCTGTTTACTCCTCTTCCTGTCATTTTTGTTTTTAACATGCCAGTGCCTCCCCTCTTTTTTTTCTTCTTTAAAACATTTCTCATCTCTAAAATCGCCATTTTTTTCCCTAAAGTTAGTTTTACTTCTTTTGTACTTTTAAAAAAATAACTTTGCTTTTTTTTTCCTTTTTTTGCTTTTTACATGATCATTATATTTTGTTTATTCTTACTTTACTATTTAGTTATAAACATTATCATTACTACTATATATGTATATATACATACACAATAATTATTATGAAAGTATTTAAGAGTAGGATTAAAGCCATAAAATAACGGTCTACTTTTTCCATTTTCCCATTGTGGCACGTCATGTTTTTTTTATACATTTGGCCAGAAAACTTATCAAAACCGTGTTGATGTGGTCATTTTGTGACCTGCAACCTGCAACCCGTTTTCAGCCTGTTTTTTACGATTTTTGGGTCGATTTTTTATCGTTTTGTGTGATTTTTTTTGTAGAATCTTATAATTTATCATTATACCTTTCAAATGACACCAAAATCATGAATTTTTGTCAAGTACAGAGGGAGAATTTCGAGCTCAAAGTCTTGATTTTTTTGGGTTTTTTGTTCGAAAACAGGGCAGAAAAAAAGACTTATTTTTTGGTCGATTCTTAATCATTTTACATCATTCATTTTATAGATTGTCGTAGATAATCTTTTTACCTTTTAATGGACACCAAATTCATCAAAAACCATTAAGTGTAGGCCAAGTTATTGCTAATTAAAGTTGATGACCCTATTCGACACCCTTACGGTATTTCGATGAATTGACACATTTTAAACTCGTTTTTGTTCTTTTTTTTGTACTAATTGATAGATAACTCGATTACCTTTCCATAGAGTCAAGAATCATTGATTTTCGTTCAGTGTACATGGAGAATTTTGGCTCCAAAGTTTGTTTTCGAAATGAAGAAAATTGGGGAAGAAGATGACCTGCTATTGCAAGTCAAAATGGCCAAAATGAGCACATTAACACGTTTTTTATAAGTTTACTAGCCAAATGTGTAAAAAAAATATGACGTGCCACAATGAGAAAATGGGGAAAGTAGACCGTTATTTTATGGCGTTGACCCTTAAGAGTAACCCACATCTTTCTTTTATATATTTTAACAAGAACGAAACCTAATTTGCTTTCGTAGTTTAGTGATAGAAACACTGGCTGCACTACCTTTATAGACCGCGCTAATATGTTCGATTCATCGTCACTCTTAATTTTTTTCATCCGTTTTATTCCTCAGTTTCCGATACATAATTCACTTTTTATGTTTGATTTGTTCAGTTACATTCAATTAATTGATTTTGTGCGTTATTTGTTATCCGTTATAGCTTTTAATTAATGGTATTCGGTGAATATATATATATATATATATATATATATATATATATATATATATATATATATATTTGTAACCGTCTTATTTTTATCAAAATTTTGATATAAATTTTGTTATAAACGATATTTATCTCAAAATTGTATTTTTTTTTTTGTGAATTGTAATAGAAAAAAGACATTTAATGTTAATTACTAACAAACAAAATTAAAATAGATTGTAGCAGGTGACGAAGTAATGGTGGCTTCGTTGGAAAAAACAAGAAGATCTGTATATTCTATTGTGTGAAGTAGTTCTTATCATACAAAATATGAATTAGTTTATGTTAAATAATTAAAAAGTTAACTCGGGGACTATGTGAATGATACCTCATAAAATATCTCCTTACTTTTTACTTCCCGCCGCAACGTGCGGGTGGGGATAAGCTAGTTCTAAATCATTGTACTCCTCAAAATGTACGTTCATTATTTCGTTTTTATATTCTATTAATTAATGATAATAATAATAATAATATAATAATAGTTAATAAAGTGGCAATAATAGGATCAAAAGCCGCCAATGATGTGAAATAATTAATGGATGTTACCTGCGATATCTGAACCGTCATTCTGTGTGGGAATTTTTCGATTTTCACTTTTTCTTTTTAGACTTCAGTTTTATGATTGGCTTTAGGTTTGGACGTCTATATGAAAGTTCAATAACGGGTGTTTGGTTGGGGTTTAGAAATTAGAACGTAAGGAACTTGATAAATAATGATAAAAATTGGTCGGTTAATTATTACTCATCAATAGTTAATGAACCATTTCTTATTAAATTGAAGATAATAAATTTAGAATATGAATTCAGATATGTGTGTGTCCTCATAGATCAACAACACCATCATTAACCACCAACAAATTTGTTGCCACCACCCTTTGACACCACCACCGACTGCGGCCGCCGTCGCTAGCGGCGTCACCACTGGTCGCAACCACTACACCATCGTAACACATCACACAATCACCATCACCATCACCATCACATTCAATATCACTACCACCACCCTCTGGCGTCACCACTGATTGCTACTGTCGCCGCGACCACTACACCATCGTAAGTTGTCGCAAAATCACAGCCACCCCCCCCCCCCTGCCGCCACCCCTACACTCTACCACCATCATAGACCATTGTTGTTGTCACCGCCACCATTATACTCTACTGCCATCATAGATCGTTATCATTGTCACTGAAACCGCCATTTCCACCTCTCGTCACTACCTTTTATCGACTACCAATACCGCTTGTTGCAACCACCACAGTCTTCAACTACCACTCGCTGCCACTAATTGACCTTAATCGCTGCCTCAACCAACATCGTCGTCACCATCACCGACTATCAACACTAATGGTTGTTGTTACCATCATCAACCACTAGCATAACTTACTATTACTACTAACAACCGTAACGCCGCGGTTTTGAAAACCAGATTTTTCTTTTTTTTACAATAGTTAATAAAGAATCCAAACTGTGTGGATCTGTTTGTAAACATAACTTATACCAAACCTGTTTTCTAAAATTTACATAAGCAGCGAAATATTTAAAGTGGCTATTAATTACAATCAAAATCAGTCACAACATACAAAACAACTGTTGGTGTTACCAAATTGTTCACCGACCATCACAAAAGAATATATACAAACATAAGTATCAAAGATAAATGTTCCTCCAAAAGCAATAGTAATATCCAGTAGGCACATAAACTCTCACATCTAGGTGTCATCTGCAATCATGGGGAGAGTATCTGTTAGTTATTTAAACATATAAGAAACAATCAACACGCAATATGATGAAGCCTAGGTTTGCATATAAACGAGAGAGAGAGAGAGGGAGGGAGGGAGGGAGGGAGGGAGGGAGGGAGGGAGGGAGAGAGAGAGAGGGGCCAAGAATCTATGTTAATGATTAAATATGTGCTTCAAAAATTAGGGTTAATAACAAACCATTTATACCCCAAGGGTATTTATGTTAATAACCCTAAACTTAAGACATATGTCATATAGACACTAAACTTAATAAACTGATCAAATAACTAGAATATAAGTGACCACATTAACGGGATCTAACAATTATAACAAGTAAAGTTGAGGTAGGATTAGAGATGACAATGGATCGGATGGATCCGGTGATGCCATATCCACATCCATATTAATTTAGTTTTTCATCATCCATATCCATTTAAATTAATTTTGTCCGTCCGTATCCATATCCATCGGATTAAGCAGATAAATAGATATCCATTGGATGTCAAAAGAACTTTTGCCCTAAAGAAAATAGATCTTTATTGAGATAAATACATATTTTCTTTCAAAAAAATGATACGAATTATAGTTTCTTTTACTTTTACACTTTACATGTATATAATCGATACAACTATATAAAAATATTATAGAAGAGAGTGTGAATTTAACTTATACAATTATATATATATAATTAGAAGAAAATCAATGTAATATATCTAATTTTTTGCAATAATTATAAACTGAACTACGAGAAGCTCTTTCAATTCATATGAAAACAATTGGATAAGAAATTAGTAAAATCTTATATAAAACCTCGGTTAATATGTGTATATTGTATAATCGCTTAATTGCTAGTAATTTACATAAGATTATTAAAATTTCATGTAAGTTCAGTGGCTAAAGTATGAGAAATATTGTAACTGGGCTATAGTAAATGGGGTATAAATACTTAAACCTTTGACTTTGACTATTTTTTGTTTACTTGTTGCTGGAACTATTGATATCGAGAAAGAGAACAAGAGATAGATGTTAGAATTAAAAGGATATTATAAGGAAGGTTTATGGACACATGTTTGAATTAAAAGGATATTAGGAAGGTTAAACCTAAATGTTACCATTATTGACTTGATTTGGTCAGAATTGGAAGCTCTATATAGATTTGGTTCTTGGATTAAAGTTCTAACCCTAACCTTGATAGAATTCAGTGTTATATGATGATCTATGATACCTGCTATTGTTGTAGTTGAATATCTAAGTCAAATGGGTCATTTTGGACAAAGTTCATGAGTTAGGGTTTGAATTATGGTGGTTTTAGGTTTGTTTTGGTGTTCAAATGAGCTCTTTAAAAGCTGCACTAGAGCTATTCTTGCTTTGGCATCGAATTGGTCAAGTTTATAAACCAAATTGCTCATGGCATGTTTGAAGTTGTATCACGGTGCGACACTCTAATTGTTGCGACGAGACCTTGCCAAGGCAAAACGAAATGGTCTTTGGTCAAAAGAATATCACGGCGTGAACCCTTTACATCGCACCAATGCTTAAAGTGGCCAAATTAATTTCCGAAACTTCAACAAATTGTGACCGCGACACGATTATTTGCTCATTGCAACACGATCTTCCCATGTGCATCAAGCTCTTGTGATTTGACCTCTACAAGTAATTCTACATTTAAACTTGAGAACCAATGATCATTAGTACCCAAGACTAAGTCATTTAATAATACAATTCATTGTTAAGCATATATAAGCTAAAAAGCATCCATTTTGGTCATAGTTATCTAAGATGGTCTTGTGTATCTTACTATAAGGTTGACCATCAAGTGAGAAGTTTATGCTCTAGATTATAATTCTCATCACACTTTTAGGGTGAGTATACCTTGCAGATACTTGTTTATATAAAGTTTAATAAGTCATCATTGTGTGTTTTATCTTTTATGTTTGGCAATGGGTTTAAGGGATGTGGATGTTATGGAATGTTAATGTGATGACAAATTCACATTGACTATGGGATATCAAAGTGATGTCAATGCTAAATGTAGGAGAGGCTTGTGCACATTTTGATGAAAAATGTTTACTATATACATGTGATGATTATGTTATGTGATTATGAGATTTATGCACAACGTGATGTCCAATGCACGTTGTGATTATTATGAATTCTTGGTTTTTTTTAACAACCAAGAATATATTTCATTCCTCAAAACCACATGTTAGGTACACTTTGATGATCACAATGACACACAAATACATATACAACACTCACTACCACCGAAGTTATTACTTGGTCCGCACACAAGTGTCGTATGCAGCTTCACAGCATGCCACATACAGCCAAACCACCAATAACAGCTAGCATAGACAGTAACACACTAGCAACATAACACAGACAGAAGCAACGAACTGAAACAGTCCCACGGGTCATACAGTAGCAGAACAGCAGCATCATCTTTCAGCACACGACTTCGTTACACAGCAGCACTATCGTACATAAACATCTACATCAAGCTAGCGCACGTCATCAATATATCAACATGCCAGCATCCCGGAACAGCAGAACATTAAACAAAACCCTCTAGAACCATGAGCTTGATCTTCCACGAACAACAACAGTATGCAGACCTTTTTTTTTAAAACGCACAAGGCAGCACACAGCTTCTCAACCAACAACAACATACACAGCCATCCTGCCCATGCGATAGATTACATCCGGACAAAGAGACCTGATCCTTAAACACAACAGATTTATCAGCTACCCACCATCGCTTCAGAGGTAAACGAACATGTTAGTGTTACTTACATAAGCACACACATAATTGGGAAGTAAGTAACAACTAACCAAAAACTCTGGGGCTTAACAAGGTTTCCTACAAGAGAAATCATACCTTCCCCCACTCATACTACCATGAACCTGTTGGGATTTCGTGGGCTTGCAGCGGAAGCAACGTACAACAAAAACAGCCCAATGTACAACTCATCGAAGCACAAAACTAGAAATCCCAAAAGAGGACCAAACTCTATGTAAAGAAATGCAACATGAAAAACAGGAGAATAGAGTGTTATACCTTTCTCCTTAGCTCCAGAAACTTCAAGTCGTGGTTGTGATGATCCTTCAAGAACAAAACCGAAGCTTCTATTGGGTTGTACCCCGGGAACACGCCAAACCACAAGTGCTAGCTCACCTTTGTGGTACTTCAACTTGAAAACCACTCTGGAACAGCAACTATATGAGACCAAATCTGGAACAATCCTCTTCAACTCTCTGTTAGCCTCTTGTAGCACTAAAGAGAGTATATTGTGAGAAAAATGGCAAAGGTATTTCAAGTGAGAGAGTTCTCAAGTGAGTAATAACCCAAAAAGCCCCATCTTTTATCTCATGACCGGCCAAAGAGGTTTCAAAAGCCTTCTCATCCATTGGCCAAGTCTAGAGGTGACTTGACATAAAGCACATGGAGCCGTAGCGGCGCTAACCTTTAGGGTTTAGCGGCGCTAACCCCTTAAAGTTAGCGGCGCTAACGCGGCCTGCAGCTTTCTTGACAATCGGTCACACGCAACCGTAGCGGCGCTAACCGTTAAGAGTTAGCGGCGCTAACTCCTTAACGTTAGCGGCGCTAACGCGGCTCGCAGTACCAACTTTTGTCTTTTGCCATATTTGCCCTTTAGTTTAGTTGCTGTCAGGTTTGACCCCGGTGTATGACCCAATAGGCCCATACATCATCAGCAGCGGTCTATATGACGTACATACATTAGTGGGCATATTCTAACAGAACCAACATCACCTCTAAACATTAAGAATGAAAAACTCAGTGGCTCAATTGGCATAAAAAGGGCATGAAATCCCGTAACATCCCAACCATCCTCCATACCTCCAGCCACCAGATACACCCAAAACCCCCTTATAACACCGACCCTAAGTCGGCCCCCCTCAACACATGGCCTCTACCAAGCCACCTTATAACACCACCCAACCCCGAACCCCGAATAGAATCCACTTCGTAAACCAGGAAAACAATCAACACAGATAAAGATCAAGATCAGGGGCTTGAAATGATATTAAACTTTCACAAACAATAGGTCTAATCTGAGGCAAAGGTGAACACCTTGTACCACCGGGTTCAAAGATGCAAACCTCATGCATTACTCCCATTCAAGAGGGTAGGCTATATGGTATGTGGAAAACAAAGTGCACGTGTGTGTTAAGCTCGTGTCTCCTTATAGCCACCACAAAGGACATGAAATGCTGGTACCCCTCCACCCTTATACCACCAAGACAAACATCAACCATACCTGCATGCGTGTTAGAGCAAGAAACACCCCGAACCAACCCGAAACCCATACCTACCAACTAACCAAATGTAATAACCTCATGCCGGCTGCCCATTGCATTGTTCTCACCACGAGCAGACTACATAATACCAACGCCTACTAAACGATCATAACCACCAGCCCCCCGACTTTCCATCCTTGCAAGAACCTGACAAACAAGAAAACCAAAAAAACACACATATGCCACAAAACAGTACACCAGGACCTCAAAGTGTTGTCCCCATAACCCCTGGACGCATCCAACAACAGTACAACCCAACAACCCCTGTCAAACCCAAGACAAAGACATGAGGACCAACAGAACACTCCTACCTACACCGTGCGACACCACTTGACCCATCCAGACCCTACCAAACTAACTAGACCATGATACCGTTCCACACCAACATTGCATCGCAAACTTTACACACCAAACAAACAACACACACACCCAAGACAAACCCAACCTTACCATCCCACTTAAAGGAACACACAGCCTACCTTAGAAACACATAACCTAAACAAAGAGCTATCTATAGTACTGTACCATCTAACCAATGGACCATCTCTGGATATGCCATTCTTTGTCAATCCATCTGCTTCAGCATTGAATTCCCTGTATTTATGGCGCCAAATAGCTTCCTCAAAGCAGTTTGCGAGAATCTCTATTCGTGCGACAAGGTCCTCACAAAACCATGGCCGTGCTACCTCCTTCTTAGACTATCCACATCCATCACACCCTTTACACAGCCACATCAGCGCCACATCATTCCCTCACCATTTTCTCATCACATCACACAACCCCCGCATCCATCACATGCTTCACATATAAAAAAAAAAGAAAAAGAAAAACCCCTCTCTCACAGCCTGCTCCCTCACGCACGCAACCCGGCTCACATTCGTGAGCGTGAGCCAGCCCTCACACAGGCCTGCGATGGTCCTCACTGATCTTCTTGCTCGCGACGGTGCCTCACGAGCTCGTGAGGGCCTCCGATGCGGATAGCCTTAAGAATCCTGATTGACTCTATAGAGTCGGAGTCAATCCAAACCTTCTTAAACACCAAGTCAGTTTTGCTTCTTAGAATTAACAAGGCATAATATATAGCTTCCAGTTCCGCTTGAATTATAGATCTGCACGTACTTGGCTTAGAGAAAACACATATCATATTGCCCTTCACATCTCTTAGAACTCCCCCGACACCTGCTCTACAATTCCACCTACACCACGCACCATCAACACTAAAGTACACCCCATCTTCCCTATCTGCTTCGTCCAGGCAGCCAATCCCTAACCCATACCTTCTCCTCCGTGTTGCATCTATAGGACTAACATAGAAGACCAATGTGGATTTGTAGATTTCGGGCCATTTCGAATGTGTCCATTGGCCTAATCTAATCTAGAAAATATCCACAAAATCCTCCGTTCTCATAATCTTACCCTTGAATACTTTGTTGTTCCTCTCCTCCCATATTGCCCACATCAATCCAAAACATAATAACATCCAAACTTTTAGGTCCCATCCCTTAACCACACGACCAATCCAGGCTTCAATGAACTCGCTAATCTTTCCTGGACATACAAAACCAATGTCATATCGCTTTATAATAAGGGCCCAAACTTTTCACGACCAATTACATTTAAACAATACATGCTCCACATCCTCTATCTGTTCCTCGCACAATGGACACATAGCAGCGTCACCACTAATGATTCCAATACGGCATAGGAACCGTCTAGTTGGTAACTTCCTCACCAAAGCCTGCCACACAAAGTGTCTAACTTTCGGAGGGGCCCAAAACAACCAGATCTTTGCTTCAATTGAGCACCCCTCATCCCCCCAGACTGTCCTAGTCAAACTATGAACCAAAAATTTTCCGTCCTTCTCGTGCTTCCACACTATGACATCTTTTTCATCTCTTTTCAACGTCTTTGATCGTACCAGCTCCATTAGCTCCGTAAATTGCTTCTCTTCCCAGTTAAACACTTTCCTTCTCAACTCAACTTCCCAATTCCACACACCACCCGACCAAGATCCATAATCCGACACGTAGCCATCCTTCTTTACCGATAATGCGTATATTCTAGGAAATTTATGCTTTAAGATTATCCCCTCGATCCACTCCTCCTGCCAAAACTTCCTGCTCCTACCACTACCAACCTTGACTATAAAATCCTGCTTGATGACATTTCTCCACTCATTGCACGCCTTAGACTGATTAACAATCCCTTTCCACACATTTGATACCTTTCCATTCACACAATCAGGGAGACGGATATCCTTTGGGTGATACCGGTATTTGGCTTGAACAATTTTCTTCCACAAGCTCTGATCCTCGGTACCATATCGCCATTTCCATTTAGTAAGCAGAGCCATGTTCCTCAATCTTAGGTTCCCTAACCCTAATCCTCCTACTACTTTTGGTTTCACAATGTTATCCCACGCTATCATCTTTAAACCACCCGAATCCTCCCCCAATTCCAATAGAACCTATGTCTTAGCCTATCTAGATCCCTAATCACACTCTTCGGCGCTTCAAACATTGACATGTAATATAATAGGATGGTATTCATGACAGACTTTATTAACACCACCCTCCCAGCTTTGGACAAAAACCTTGTCTTCCATCCTTCTAATTTACTTTTGACCTTTGTAATCACGGGGTCCCAAGGGTTACCCCCCACAGACAATCCCAGATATTCAAAAGGTAACGGCTTATGATTACATCCAATCCTAGACTCCATGCACCCTAATTCCTCATCACTTACATTAACCCCATACAACACACTTTTGGACATATTCAACTTTAGACCTGACATTAGCTAGAAAATTCTTATAACCCTCTTCATATTGACAACTTCCTCTACCTCTGACTTACAGAACAAGATTGTGTCATCGGCGAACTGTAGATGCGACACTTGCACCCCATCACTCCTTCCAATCCTTAGACCATCGAACAAGCCCAGTTTAACTCCTTTAGCCATCAGCGCATTCAGACCTTCTGCACAAATGTTAAACAAAAGCGGAGACAGTGGATCCCCTTGTTTTAGTCCTCTGCCCATTTTAAAGGGCCTCGAGGGGGATCCATTGACTAACACCGACACACAAGAGGATGACAGACACCCTTTTATCCATTTGATCCATCTATCACCAAAATTCATTTCTTTTAGAATACCTATGACATAGTCCCATTCCACTGTGTCGTAAGCTTTTTCAAAATCAAGTTTTAATATAACAACTTTTTGTTTCTGTGATTTTAAATAGTGTACAACCTCGTTAACAATTAAGACACAATCAAGAATTTGTTTTCCTTTTGTAAACACAAACTGAGTATCACCAACAACTTCTGGTAATACTCTAGACAATCTTCTTGATAGTACTTTTGTTAATATTTTATACACACTTCCAACCAATGATATTGGTCGAAAATCTTTTAATGAAACCGGATTACATTTTTTTGGAATAATGGTTAAGAAGGAAGAACATACCTCCTTTGGAAGATGACCACTGGTGTAGAACCAATCCATGAACCTGCACATGTCGTCTCCCACCAATTTCCAGTGCTTTTTGAAAAAACCCATGTTGAACCCATCCGGCCCTGGTGCTTTATCTGCCGCGCAACTCCACACAGCTGCTTTAACCTCCTCAGAAAAATCCCGTTCCAAAAAATCCTTACTAGAAGAAGAAATCCTATTAACCTCCAGATTCCTTACAGCTACCCAACACCCCTCCTTTCTGAATTGTTTTTCGAATGCCAGCGCTATCTTCTCTTTTAGGATTTCAGGGTCCTGGATGAAGGATTCTCCCACAAGTAATCCAGATAACCTATTGGATCTGTTTCTAGCAGCACACGATAAATGGAATAGGTTCGAGTTGCAATCCCCTTGTTGGAGCCAACTCATTCTTGCCTTTTGTCTTTCCTGCTCGAACTCCTTCTGCCTAATCCGCCACAAGTTGTCTTTTTTGTTTTTGTACTCACTCCATAATTCTTTGTTTTTTGGCGACTCTAGACGACTCTAGACAAGGTGCTCTCGGTTATTGTTCCATGTGTACTTTGCTCCACACATTGGCAAACTAACAAGAGGTACACTATTAATAAAATCCTAGAACTGTTTCATACTATTGCTCACCATAGTACAAGATGACCTTTGATATCGCGAGATTTAATTATATTTTTAATGCGATAATTAATTATTTTTGAATAAAAATCATGAAAATATGTTTATTATATGTTTAATATGTTTACATATTAATTTCAGGTTCAAAAATCGGATTAGTGAAGATAAGAATGAAGTAAAATGGATAAAATACGAGATAAGCATGAAAATCTAGAATTTCTGCGTTTTCTGCGCGTAGCTTCGCTAACCCGGCGCCTTTCGCAGCGCGACGAGGAGGTTCGCGGCGCGATCGCTGCTTTTCTGCACTATATATATTTTCAATTCTCCATTCGTTTTGGCAGCTTTTGGTTCCGACTTTTGAACCCTAAATCACCAGAAAACACCCCTAATCGTCCAGAAGGCTTGGAGCAATTGCTTGGAAGGATTGGAGCTTGATTTTGAAGATTAAAGTGAAGAATCATTCGGCTTTTTACGGTGTTACGTATTCTCTTCATCATGTTCTTGTTTGTTCTTGATTTCCAGAACTTTACCATGATTGTTAGAGGCTAGATCTTCTGTTTTCCTCCCTAGAGAAGATAAAACTCATGTAATAGCTTAGTTTAATTCATGGTTTTTGATACTTTGTTCATGTTTGTTCTTGGTTTTGCCTAATCTATGTTTATCCATGTTTATGAATCTTTCTTGATTGCTTAGAATCTGATTTTTATGTTTTGAGAGACCACTTGAATCATAAAGTTTGAATCTTGATTATCTAGGACCAATAGGTGATTGAGGAATAGTGATTTAACAAATCCTATGTTTTGAGCAATTAAAGTTAGAGTCTTTTGCATGTGATGTCCATATAATGACCATTTATATGTTAGTTTGATGTTTTGTTGATCATACAAGCATTAAGATTATGGTTTAACCTGTTAATCGAATTATTTGCTAATTTAACTAGTTAATTGAACTTTTGACCATAAAGGTAATTGATTAGGATAATTAGACGATTATGATTGGACCAAGATTGTAATCACTTTAGAAATCGATGCATGAATATTTTGAGTATTTTTAGCTTATTTTGCCATGAATTTATTGCCATGAATTGGGTTGAGTTGAATCTAGGGAGGGAACATCTTCATTATTATTAATTCTCCGAGTTTATCGCTTCTTTGTCTTTTTTGCATTCTTTTAGTGCTTTTAAGTCATTTAGTCGTTTAAGTTGGTTGCAAGTTCACATTTTTACAACAAATCCCCCATTTAATTGCTTTATTTATTTTCTTGTCATTAGTTTAGATTTATTTGCTTTATAGTTTAGTTTAGATTAGATTAGTTTGTTTGATATTTAAATCATTATAATTCTATCAAATCACTCACGTTCCCCTTGAGTTCGACACCCGTGCTTACTATTATACTATAAAAACCGATTAGGTACAATTGACTATTCGTGTCGTTTTTTGTACAATTTAACGCGGATTTATAAATAAAAAACTAGTACGTAAAACGTACATCAACCTTTCTCCTATGTCACAGATCTCGTTCCAGTCCCCACCTAAGACCCATACCCCACCCAAAGATGACTTGATGGACCAAATTTCATTATATAGTTCATTATGCTCATTTTCATTGTTAGAGGCATAAATATTACAAAAAACAAAGTCTCGACCGTGTTTACACAGTTTTCCTTTGACGCACAGCAAATTCCTTGATTTGATTGTACCCTTCACTTTGAAGAAATCATCTTTCCAAATGGTCATAATTCCCCCAGACCTACCCACTGAGTTGACCCATTCCACATTTAACCCGTTTTTGATCCAAATGGATTTCACCCATTTCTTATTAAAATCTCTAATTTTTGTTTCTTGGAAGAACACAATATCAGGATCCTCCTTCCCAAGAAGTACCCTAACTACTTTTCGCTTACACCCGTTACCCACCCCATTCACATTTAAAGATAATAGTTTCATTGATAATACAAAATAAAGACACATAAAACTAACCCCAATCTGCGACTAGTTGCCAAGCTCCTCCAAGCCCATATCCGACATAATATTCATTACAATGTCCACCTCAGCAATCGCAGCTTTCCTTTTTTCTGACGATCCTTCCACCGTACTGTTACGCCCACCAGTCTTTATAGTTTCCCCACCCTTGGATTCCATAACCACATTGCGTTTCTTTTTACTGCCTCCTTTAGTCGACACCTTCGCTGCTTCTACTGATTTTGCGGGTCTACCTTTTTTACCATTCCTTTTCTTTCGAGTTTTCAGAGCCCTATCTAACGCCTCATCCTCCTCCAGAAAGTCTCACTCATCGTTGTTAGCTTCTGGCGCTACCGGACCACATATTTCATTCTCCGGATGTGAATTAGAAAATTGCACCTCGATATTTACAAGATCTTTACTGTTAATCTCATCTTGTGTTGCTTCGCCATCTATGCTGTTCATATCTGACCCCACAGGCGTTCCGTGGTCAGTATTAATTAACCCTGCCCAATCCGATTTTGTGTTATCAACATCACCGGGCTTCCTACTATCCATCTTTTGGATTTCCTCAATCACTATGTTGGGCTGGGCCTCCGTAACTGGGCTTCTGAAAACACCCTCCCCTACTTCCTCCGTAACCGCTGGCCCATCCTCTCTTCCCCTGACCACCTCTTGAAATCCTAAATTTGGCTCATAGCCGCCAAAACTAATGTGGCACTCATCGTTATTAGCAATGCCTTCAGAATTTGTATTTTCTGCCCCATCATCATGGTGTCTGCGAACCACTGCGTTTACCCTCGCCGACTTACTCCCCGAATCCCGGCGGACTCACCGCCAGTGAGCTACTGCTCTCCACCTGTGCCGCTGACTAACTCCCATTGTTCTTTTCACGGTTATTCACAGGTGAATCCTTTTCATTGGACGTGACAAAAATTTATGATCCAACCTCGTTCCTAGTGGGTAGAAAGCCATTGTTACCATCATCAAAGGTGAACACCTTATAGACAACCCCGTCAATGCGAACATTAACTGCCTTTGGAATGTCTAATCTGTGAGTTCTAACTAACACTCTTGCCACATCCAGACGCCTCCTGTTCCTGGTATCCTCATCCAGCATGATAAAGACGCCCCATCTACATACCAAGGTTTTAAAGAACTTTTCATTGTAGGCGTGCAAAGGAGTACACTCCACTCTTATCTATTTCAAAATTGTTGCATCGACATCCTGTTGATCCCATAGTTTGATCAACTCAAACACCTCTCCAATCTCATTTCCGTCCACCTTCGAATCATCTAAAAATGTGTCCATCCTAGCTTTATCCTAAAATGATAGCAGAAAACACCTCCCCCCCATAATCTTTGGATCAAAACAATACTTAGAAGCTAGGCCATCTATCTTCTTCAATATACCCGGGACACTATCGACCCCCTTAACATTAACTTCTGCCACCACAGTCCATTCAAGCCACCTTCGATCCTCATCTAAGGTAATGAAATTGATAACCGCCCTTAGTTCATCGCTCACCCTTTGTTGAACCTTCCCATGTCTCACATGTCCATCCTGTCGTGCTACATCCCGTGGATCACTAGCTTTCTTATGGAGATTTAGAAGTACATCTCTAAATGATAACCCATCTACTCTCTCCGAGAACCTCACCGTAGGCCTCCGGATCACCTTCTTCTCCTGTGCTTTCATTCCTTGTACCCTTTGGTTCCATCTTCTGATCGTAGCATCCTTAATTGTTGCTTTCTGACTACCGAAAAACAAGCCCTCAAACTTTTTCTTCCTCTCTTCCTCTTTCCTGTTCCATTCGAACAAAACCATACCTTTTGCCATTCAGATTTGGTTTCTTTGCTATGAAAATGTCCCGTACAATCCCCACATCTTTCATTGCTGCCCACAGTTCCTTGACGTTCCAGCTGATAGGGAAGTTCGTCACATAATAGGAGACCCAATTACCTGGCCCGATCTCTACCCTTCTGTAGCTACCCCCATTTGACTGCTACTGATATCCATGGCTTCTCCATTGCTTCTCTTCGTGATTTATCTTCGATCCTACATTACTGCTTCTCCTGCACCCTTCAGCGATGATGTTGCCTTTCTTTCCTACCCATCTCCACTCGCCGGAATATTCATCTACGTTAGCACCTTCGTTGTTCCTCCCGCCGTTGTACCTCCCGTCGCTTTGCCTTCCAGAGAGCGTCATTCCTTCGAATTTGTGATAGTGCCTGTATGTAGAGCATCTAAATTATTATGAATTCTTGATTATAAGATATATGTACAATGTGATGTTTAATGCAGATTGCAATATTGAGATATGTGGCTTATACGATATATGCATTATGATGCCCAATTGAGTATTGTTTATTGAATTGGTTTATTGGCCTTGATTGTTTGTGCTTTGGCCTATGTGGTTTGTGTCTTAGCTCAAACTAGTAAGTGAAAAAATGCATATTGGTTATGATTCTTGCCACTAGTAGACGTGTATTGTTTAAGAGGCTACGCCAAAACTAAACTATGAGATACACGTGTGGCGTTGAAGATGAGAGTTGCAATTGATGGAACTTGGGTGATAAATATCCATTATAACCGTGTGGTTCAAGAGGCTGACCCAATCAAAGCATACACGAGTGGACTTGTGAGAAAGAGATCACCGACTTTAGATGACCATTGTATGGTAGAATGCTTCAAGGACTTACAACACATCCTTCATGCAGGCATGTATTGACCGTAGCTTAGCTATCATGTGGAGATACTATTTCTCAATGGACTTACCACACATCCTTATGTGCTTATTTGTGTGCTAATCTATGTTCAGCATATTGTAAAACTTGTGTTTTAACTTGTGATGACTTGGTTTTGAGACTAAACTATTTTCAGCATATTGTCAAACATGTGTTTTAACTTACGATGACTTGGTTTTGAGACTAAACTATATTTTGGTTTTACTCACTAGCTATTTATAGCTAACATGTGATGTTTCATTTGTTTTCATATTGGTGTTGTGAGACGGGTAAATGCTCTACCAGGGTTGTTGTTGGCATCAATTGGTAACTTTGGATTTTCTATTCATTATGTTAATAATTAGAGATTGACTTGGTAACACCAAAAGTTTAGTCATACTTTATGTTAAATGTTTATTAAATTTTTAAATGAATTTCATATTTTGAATCACAAAGGTGTTATAAGAAGTCTTTGAACTTTGTAAACGTTTTTAATGTCTCTGTTTCTGTAGTAAATGATTTTTATGTAAATCATGTTTATGACGATTTAGGAAAAATTAAATTCGAACAAAAAATTTGAGTATTATGATCAACCCATCTTAGCGGCATTCCGTAAATTTTGATGATATTGTACGCTTAAGTACCGTCTATGCCTGTATGGGTCCCACCCGAGAGACTTCATGCATGTCTAGTTAACTAGGATTTTATAGCCCGCGCGTTGCGCCGGGTTTTATAAATGTAAGATTTTATTATCACAATAAATCATAGGATTGTATTGATCTACACGATAAAAGATTAATAATTTTATAAAAACACATCTCTAAAAATAATATAAGATGATAAAAAAATAATCACATGATTAGGGTTATAGTATGGTGCAAGAATAATAACACAGAAAAAAGTTAAAAAAATTTCCAATATTATTGATAAAAGATTGACTTTTTCATCTTCAAAAAACTTATATTAACCACTTTAAGTAGTATAATACACTAAGACAATATTAAGTTAATAATAGTAGTAAACATTTAATATGAAGTTTGTGGAAAAAGTAAAACATACGTGAGTTATTGTTTTTTAAACATAAGCATCGTACGTTACACATGAGAAGTAATTATTATATACTAATAATATAACTATTAGAAATAACTACACACTGATAATATAACTTTTTATAAAAAACGTTGCAGTAGTTATCAAACCTCATAATTAACTATAACAGATATAAGAGATAAAAAATAAAAATAGAAAAAAACTATAAGAATAGAATATGTACAAAAGTACTTAAAGACTATATTAAACAAAAACTAAAAAGGTAATTGATGGTGATATAATTTTTTATTCTTAATTAATCTTCTTACTAAAAGGGTTAATATGGTTTAATCCTTAAAATAAAGCTTTATTTTGGTCTAACATTTAACCTTTATTTCCGGACTATATCATCATTAGAGTTTAAGACTATTTTGATTTAATCTTTTGACTTTATGTTAAATTGTTTAACTCTAAATTTGAAAGATTGATTTGGTTTAACCTGTATATTTTATTTTCCAAAAGCCTAACCTTTCAAAGTATTAAAAGGGTCATAAATCGGAATTTATGATTTTAAAAAAAATTCAATTAAAAAAAATGCCAAAAAAGTATTAAAAAAAAGACAGATAAAAAGAAAGAAAATTTAGGCTCTTGTATTGTGTAGAATCAAACCCACGCCTCACGTGTAACAAAGTTCTTATCTAATATTCATATAGTATTTTTTAAATAAAAGTTAAACATTTTACGTAGGCGGGATCCGAACCCGAACCTCGCGTGTAACTGATGGGGACCTTACCACTCTGCCGGCTCTTTAATTTGTTAAGCAGACTTGTTATTTAATATATATATTAGAAAAGAGTTTTTTTCCTTGTAATTGTAATTGTATGATATTATAATTAGTAAATCTTTGAGTAAGTTAATGTCATATATGTCATAACCTATTATGACATAAAATCATGGAATAACGTATTTCCTTGATCAAAAATTCTCCATTCCAAATCCTTCGTAATACAAATACTCCATGCACTAATGAGATAAGTCATTATCTATATATCTAGCCAATTAACTACTAGTTGACTTATTATATAATATATTTAATATTTATCATATTGTAATTAGAGGTGTATCTTCACTTTTTTTTTTGAACGGCGACAGAGTCACTTGAACGGAGCTTCGGCATGATCATCACCCCGAGCAAGCAACCCAATTACAGGCCCATTATAATCGGTAATTATTAGTTTCTAATAACGTTTATTAATTGAACAGAAAATTAATCACCAGCATTGAACTTGAATATGAAGCAAACAACTCCCAGCCACACAAATCAAGAAAACATATATTTGCCTTAATTATACGTATATATGTACGTTGCTTTCTTTATATTTGTCCGAATAAATTATAATTTCTGGTGCTTATGAATTAAATTCTGCTACCTTTCTCTCGTCATCTGCAGCTTGCTTCAATTAAATGCGTGCTTATGAATTATTGTCTTACGAAAACGAGCAATATATGCATGGACGACAATCGTTTAGCCGCCTTCTCTTTTGACCAAATGCAAACCCATCCATAAAACCCCACACCATTAATTAAAGAGAAAACAATGTATTCGATCATCGCATTCATTTATTTATATAATTCATAACACCGGCCACCTTTGATTTAAAGACGTTTGCTATTTTGTATATATATATATACGCGCATATAAACCAACACTCGATCTCTTCTCTTGGCCAATTACGCTTCACCGATCAATGTTTAGACACTGACAAATAATAAAGACATAACGTTGTTACAATTGATCAGTTACTTTTACAAGGGTTATAATATGTATTGTATGAGGATATATATTTATTCAGTTTTTTCATTATTAACAATTAATTAAGGATTTAGATCATTAATTAAACACGTACACCCTATAGATATATGACGTACGTGAGAGGCAACCTCAATCTTCAGTCTTCAGTGTTCACTGACTGACTCAGTTTCTTATAGCGTTGTGAAGCTAGTTGCCGGTGGCATAGAATTAAGGGGAACCAACGTATATACGAGGACAAATTTAAATGGGAAATTGACAAAGGCACTTAATGAAGGGGGTGAATGTGTAATTTTTCTCTCCTATAAGTAGCAATTATTCTCTAATATCAAGTCTCCAGTATACAATTCATAACTAGTAGTTCTCATTTATCAACTCTTCTTTCTTTCTTTCTTTCTTTCTTTCTTTCTTTCTTTCTTTCATCATAGGTGTTTGATCCATGTTTCCTGGTAATTAATTTTTCTACTTTTGATATATACATACCTCATGCATGCATGTCTCTCTTCGTTGCTGTAGCAGCTACTATTATTCTCTTGTTATGTGTCCCTTCACATGCAAATGAAGCATCAGCTCTTTTGAAATGGAAAACCAACAGCCTTGATAAAGAAAGTCAATCACTTCTTTCATCATGGGTGGTTGGAAGCAGCCCATGCCATGGTTGGATGGGAATTGGTTGCAGTAACAATAATAGTACAGCATCTGCAAAAACTGCTATAACTAGCATTACACTTCAAAATCTAAGCTTAACAGGTACGCTTGACAATCTTGATACATGGTCTTTACGAAATCTTGAATCTTTGGATCTCTCCTTTAATTCACTCTTTGGCCACATCCCTTCCAACCTTGCCAACATATCCCAACTCAGAATCCTTGATTTGTCCAATAATAAGTTCTCGGGGGCAATTCCGCCGGAGATAGGATTGCTTAGATCTATGAATAAGCTTTTTCTGAACAGTAACAATCTTACTGGCCTCATCCCAGATACCATAGCTAATTTCACAAACTTAAATTTGCTTCTTTTGGGCAGTAACGGTCTTACGGGTCATATCCCCCCAGAAATTGGGACACTAAGTTTGCTTCAAGTGTGTGACCTTAATAATAATGACCTTACTGGAGTCATTCCTTCTTCCATAGGAAATCTAACCCATCTCTATCTCTTTTATCTGTTTGATAATTATATTTCTGGGCCTATTCCGCCTGAAATGGCCGGGGCACGGGATCTCTTAGATCTCCAGATTAACAGGAATCTTATTAATGGTACCATTCCGATTTCCTTCCGAAACTTCACTAGGCTAGAAAGCCTGGTACTTGGTAGTAACCGTATATCTGGATCCATTCCAACTTTTTTAACAAATTACACCCATCTTCAAGTGTTGGACTTGTGCCACAACCAATTCAGTGGTCTCATACCACCTGAACTAGGAAAGACGGCGATCTTTTACCATTTTTCTTTGATGCTGAATAGTTTGCAAGGATCCATTCCACGTGATATGAATTTTACAAAAATGGAATATTTCCAAGTGGGTGAAAACAATCTCTCAGGTCTTTTACCAGACGACATATGTGTGTCGCGATCTCTTACAGTTTTCTCTGCCCATAAGAATTCCTTCTCAGGTCCTTTACCAAAAAGCTTGAAAAATTGTAGCAGCTTGATTAGAGTTCGGCTTCAAAATAACCAACTGAGTGGGAACATCTCCGAAGATTTTGGAATATATCCCCATTTGAATTACATGGATTTGAGCTACAATAAGCTGTATGGGGAGGTGTCTAGAAGCTGGGGCTTGTGTGCTAATCTAACTAGCTTGAAGATATCCAATAACAATTTGTCAGGGAAAATATCTGCAGAGTTGGGAGCAGCAACAAAATTAGTTAACCTTGATCTCTCGTCAAATCTCTTGGTTGGTAAAATCCCTAAGAGCTTTGAAAGATTAAGCTCGTTGATTAGCTTGAAGTTGGATGACAATAAACTGTCAGGTACAATTCCTAAAGCATTAGGAAACCTCTACAACTTGGAAGAGCTTAACTTAGCACAAAATTCTCTTACAGGTTCGATCAATGAAAATTTAGGGGAGTGTTTGAAGTTAAGGATGTTAAATTTAAGCACTAATAAATTCGAGGGAGTTATTCCACTACGCATTTCCAAGTTAGGCGAGTTAGAATCCCTTGACCTGAGTGACAATCGTTTGAATGGGAAGTTACCCCCACAACTTGGGGGTTTAAAGGTTCTTCAAACGATGAACCTCTCTCGCAATAACTTCACAGGCTCTATTCCTTCAAGCTTCACCGACATGTTAAGTTTAACCACAGTTAATATCTCTTTCAATCGGTTAGAGGGACCACTTCCAAGTATGCAAGCATTCAGAAAGGCTCCAATGGAGGCTCTAAGTAATAACAAGGGGTTGTGTGGAAATAACACAGGGTTAGACTGCCCAACCCAACAAAGAAAACACTATTATAAAGGAACCAAGGTTTCGAAGGTGACTGTAACCATGCTTGCTATTTTGGGATGCACGTTGGTCTTGTTTTTTATCAGTGCCATGTTCTTTTATTTCTATAAGAGAAATGCAAGCGATGCCCATGTAAGGCCACAAGCAGTGAAAGAATCAAATCCTTTTACCATATGGAGCTATGATGGGAAAATGGTGTATGAGAGCATTATCGAAGCTTTACATGACTTCGAATCCAAGCACATCGTTGGAGCTGGTGGATACGGAACTGTTTATAAAGCACGAATGTTATCAGGTGTTTTCGCAGTGAAAAAAATTCATACACCGGAAGATGGCGAGATGCAGAATCTGAGAAGCTTTGAAAATGAGATTCGAGCATTGACGGAAACACGTCATAAAAATATTGTCAAGCTCTATGGCTTTTGTTCGCATCCACGACACTCATTTTTGGTATACGAGTTCTTGGCAGGAGGGAGCTTAAGGAAGGTACTTAGTGAGGAGGAACTAGCTATTAAATTTGGTTGGAAAATGAGGGTAGCAGCTGTTCAGGGTATTGCAGCTGCCTTATGCTATATGCACCATGATTGTTTGCGACCAATTATCCACAGAGATTTATCAAGTAGTAATATTTTACTGGATTCAGACCTGGTAGCTCATGTATCTGATTTTGGCACAGCGAGGCTATTAAAACCAGACTCTTCCAACTGGACTTCATTCGCCGGAACATTTGGTTACATCGCTCCAGGTATGTACTCAAAACTAACTAAGAATAAATAATAATACTACGTACGTAATTAAATACATCTTGCATCTAATTTGTAGTAACTACGTACTAATTAAGTATGTAACTTTCTTGGGTAGAACTTGCATACACAATGGAAGTGAACGAGAAATGTGATGTCTACAGTTTTGGGGTTCTGACGCTAGAAGTTATAATGGGAAAGCATCCGGGAGAAATACTTACTTGTCCTTACTCAGAAATATCTATTAATGAAATTTTGGACCAACGGCTACCTTTACCGGTGGAAGGAATTGCAGAACAAGTTAAATTACTAGTGGAGGTTGCATCTTCATGTCTTCAAAGGAGCCCTCACTCTAGACCACTAATGAAAGAAGTTGCTCATTGTTTGTCAATACAAAGATTTGTGCTGCCAAGCATATGAATATCTCCAAATTAATGATATATATATATATATATAGCATGTTTTGCTTGTGTTCTTAATTAATTGTTACTACTCAATCAGCTATGTAAAGTTAAGCTTATGTTTATTTCGCTTCCGGATTCAACCTACTTAATTTGCCTTGTTATTATGTATAATATGTAATCTATATCTTAATGTTTTATTTTATTTTTCATTAAAAAAATATTGATACATGTTGCTTCTTAATTATATTATGTGTTAAAATGTTAATAGATAACTAGGGGAGGGTTCATGCGAGAACTGTTGTTAGTGCGAGAACCGCGAAAACCAATCTTAGCCGTTCCTTAGATATGGGAAGGATCATGGATGGAGAGCGTGGAGGGATAGGGTGCGGCAGGGTGCATGTGAGGAATTCATGAGTGGGCAATGACATTGAAGTAGGGGGAATTGGACGGCTTAGATTGGTTCTCGCGGTTTTCGCACTAACAACGGTGCTCGCATGAACTTTTGTCTAGATAACTATATATTGAGAAAATCTGGCAATATTTTGTTCATATCTTACTTGTACAGACTTGGATGAAGGTGCCCTCAAAATAGACGAATTAAAAGGGTCATAATTATATGGATGGATGTGAAGACCGGGCTGTCAATTTGGCTAATGAGAACAAATTAAAAGTGTGTGTGAGAGAGAGAGAGAGACATTTATTTGGTTTGAACTTTGAAGTTTAAAGTTTTTCTATTGACCGTGAACTGGGCTATTTTGTTCATGGATTGAATCATTGAAAGAGTAAGAAGGAAATTAAAATTGATTTAGAGAAAGACCCCTTAAATAAAGTTTTAATTAATCAATATAAGCTTTTCACTTTTCCAACTTTTTACAAAAAACTCACTTTTGACCACTAATGTAAAATGATCTGATTTCTAATATGTTATTAGTGGATATTTTTAACCCATATACAAATTGGTTGTTAATTTGTTACTTTTATATTCGCCTTTCAAAATAAAAAAATTTGTTACTTTTATATTATTTTAACAACATATATTCTTTTTGGTTTACTATGACACATACAATTATTATGGTAATAATACGTTAAAAATTAATGCAACAAACGTGTAATGTTTTAAATTTATATACTATTATAATACGTTAACTAGGAAACAATTATATTTTTCATATTCATCATCATGCAAAACACTTTAATAAAACATATTTAATATATTAATATCTCTTTCATAAAAAGAGTCAGAAACCTACTTCTCGCGAGGTATCAAGGGATATTTTGGTAAAATCGCCTTTAAATCGTGATATATTAAACATGCGAGATTTTGAACTTCTCCCATAGTTATTAAAAGAACCTGAGATAATGGACGAGAACACACAAACAAAACCATAACTTTGAAGGAGAAAGAAAGGACAAGCGAAGAAATGGCAGTAGAGAGGATCATGGTGGCGGCGGCAATTAGAGGAAGGCGGTGGATGGTAACAGATTCCGGTGACATGGCTATTACAGCGGAGCCTGGGACGGAAGACAGACAAGATAGAATTTGAAAGGGAGGAGGAAGGACGGTCGGCTGGAATGGGAAATGAGGAAGTGTAGGTGTGTAGTTCTCATGAACACTAGAGATGTAGTCTGTAGAGGGAAGAGGAAGGACAATTGGCGAAAATGGGAAATGGAGAAATTGTATGCTTGGCCGAGATAGTGAGATAGATGTTGAAAGTTGAAAAATAAAAAGAAAACCTAGATTTTTGAAATGTGAAAGTTGCTTTTAGAGTTTTTCATTTTTATCTCTTTCTTTATTTTTTAAACATTAATGTACAACCTTTTAGTGTGCTTAATATACTTTAATCAATTAAAAATAGGTAACATGCTTTTTTATATAATAAATTAATATTCTTACAATATTTATGAATTTCTTTTCAAATTATAATATCAATACATTTTACTTTAACATATTATAAAATCAAACTATACGTCTTTACAATAAAAATGATTATTAATAATCATATCATGCAATAATTTATATTAAATATTGTTCATGTCCACTATATATTTCAAGTTTGTAATTCTAAAAGCATTCAAATTATTTAACTATGATTTTCTTTAATTATTGTTTAATATGTGCCAAATTTTTATGCTCTCATCTCAATTTTAATTATATACTATATTTTATTTTATTTTTTTAATTAAGTATAAAAGAGACTAATGGCATTACAGATTATATATATATATATATATATATATATATATATATATTATATATATATATATATATATATATATTGGATCAATAGAAACCCCCCTCAAACAAAAACCTCAAAGTCCAATTCCTGGCCGTTATATCGATCAAATCAATAGTTTAAGATCTACAATGACATTATTGTAAATAACTAAACAATTATAAGATTTAATTAGAGAAGGAGGGGTATTATGGTCAAAGCCCCATTTTTTTTATTTTTTTTACCCTTTTGATCTTTAAATGACCATAACTATTTCATTTTTTTGAATTTGAGTAAAAAAATTATACCAATCTTCTCATTTTTTAATCCTCTTTCAAACGAGACCACTCTTCCTATATTTCTTTAAAAAAAAATCGACGAAATGACGAAAATGATGAAAATGATGAAATTTATCATTTTCGTCACCTGCTGTTATATCATGTAATAGCAGTTCCCGAAAATGATAAATTTTGTCATTTTTATCATTTTCGTCACCTACTGTTACATGGTATATAAGAGGACACGAAAATGATTAAAATAACAAACTTTTTATCATTTCCGTGCCCCTCGTATAACATCTAAGAGCAGGTAACGAAAATGATAAAAATTTTGTCATTTTTATCATTTTCGTATCCCCTTATATACCACTAAAACAGTAGGTCCGAAAATGATAAAAATGACAAAATTTTTATCATTTTCGGACCTGCTGTTTAAGTGGTATATAAGGGGATATGAAAATGATAAAAATGACAAAATTTTTATCATTTTCGGACCTGCTGTTTAAGTGGTATATAAGGGGATATGAAAATGATAAAAATGACAAAATTTTTATCATTTTCGGACCTGCAGTTTAAGTGGTATATAAGGGGATATGAAAATGACGAAATTTTTATCATTTTCATCACCTGCTCTTATATGTTATACAAGGGGGCACGAAAATGATAAAAATTTCATAATTTTCATCATTTTCGTATCCCCTTATATACCACTTAAACAGCAGGTCCGAAAATGATAAAAATGACGAAATTTTTATCATTTTCGTCACCTGCTCTTATATGTATACAAGAGGGTACGAAAATGATAAAAATTTCGTCATTTCCATCATTTTCGTATCCCCTTATATACACTTAAACAGCAGGTCCGAAAATGATAAAAATGACGAAATTTTTATCATTTTCGTCACCTGCTCTTATATATATACAAGAGGGCACGAAAATGATAATTTTTTTTATCATTTTCGTCATTTTTGTAAATTTTTTTTTTTCAGAAATATAGGAAGAGTGGCCTCATTTGAAAGAGGATTAAAAAATGAGAAGATTGGTATAATTTTTTTGCTCAAATTCAAAAAATTGAAATAGTTATGGTCATTTAAAGATTTGAGGGGTAAAAAAAAAATAAAAAAATATGGGTTTTGAGGGCTGGAAGGTGAAAGTGAATTTTAAGCCCTTGGATTTCATTTTCTCATTTTGCCCTTTTAGATGAATGGCTGAGATTGAGACTTTGGGGTTTTTGTTTAAGGGGGGGTTTCTATTGAACCTCACCATATATATATATATATATTCAGCATCTTGAAATAACTATATTACAATTACTCTTTATTCTATAATTCTTTTTTACTTTCTAAAACTGAGTCATGAGTTGTAGAATTCTTAAGTTATATATACCTCATTGTATTACCGTGAGCAAACTTATATCATTTTGGAGGAGGAAGATGTACAATCGATTACTGCATCCATTGCAACGTATGAAGATGTCGGCTTTCTCAAAGAAAATGATAGTAATCTTATGTGTGTTGTGTCAAATTGTAAAGATCATTTTGAAGTGGAAAACATATATATTATACCAATAATCTATGTATGAAACTCAGTATTGACATAATTTTGGAAAATGTCCTATTTTGCATTTGCATAGGTCCAAAATATGCACACTTTTTGAACTTAATATTATCTTCATCAGAATTGATTTAGGTTTTGGTTCACAATAACTAGTACTACAATTTACAAGTATGTGCTAATAAAATATATAATTACAAATGCAATTACCTCTTTAACCCAATATTTTTTTTTGAAAGGCAGGTTGTATTATATATATATCAAATGTTTAAATACACTGTACATAAGATTCACATCTAACAAGCTGTGAATGTGAATTGTAAAAAGACTGTTACTTCGATAAGTGGGTCATCATGAAGCCAATTATCCGATTAACAGTCCCCAAAAGATCACCTAACATTACCAAAATCCACCGAGTTTATTGTCTATCGAAAACATGACATATTTTTCTGATCCGTTAACCAAACCATCCATGATAGTGACGCACCTGTTTTTGAACGAGCTTTGAGCCAGTGAAATAATGTTAGCTGAATGTCAAAGAACACTTGGCATAACGGCAACGAAATGTTTTGAAATACGGCTTTGTTTCTAGTTTTCCAAATGACGTATGCAGTTGTCCTGACCACCAATTCCCAAACCTTAGCAGCTTCCGATTTAAGTGACGAACCTGGAGCCGCGATCAGATTTTCAAATGTACAACCACCATGAAATGTCAAGCCCCACCACTTGTGAACGTTTTCCCAAATATCAACTATTTTACGGCAAGTAAAGATTGCGTGAGACATGGTCTCTACTTCATCTTTACACTTCGGGCAAAGTAAGGTGTGAAGGTCGATTCCTTTCTCATCCAGTTTTGTTAGAACCGGTAACCTAAGGCGATCAACTCTCCACGCAAAGATCAACACCTTTTTTGGTACTAGTCTTGACCAAAAAGTTTGGTATCCTTGCACGACGATATTGTGGCGATTCTGAAGTTTTTCATCTAGAACTCGACGTACCCATTTTACCGAGAAGATCCCATCAGTATTTCCGGAGCAAGACCACCTATCCTTCTTCTGTTTTTGTATTGGAACACCATTCAACAGTTGTTTCAAATTCTGGAATTCTGATTGAACTCTTCCCACCAGCCGGTAGCCGTCACCAATGTTCCATGTCCACGTCTCCTCCTCCCACTTCCCTGCCGATTGTACCAGTAAATTATCTATACCCACTTTCCTGAAGAGCCTTGGGAAGGACTCTGCCAAGCAGTTATTCCCCACCCAATTGTCTTTACAAAAGTTAATATTAGCCCCATTCCCGATTTGAACCTTTAACAACGATTGGACCTGTATCCCGATGTTATTTAACTCCCAACCCACATTTTTAATCCTAACCCACACTCGAACCCCGATTAAAAGATACCGAATTTAGGCCTCCCGATGGACCATAAATGTTTTTTATTATTTTTGTCCATAGGGCATTCGGCTCCATCCTGAATTTCCACCACCATTTTAGTAATAATGCAATATTTAAAGTGTTAATATTCCCAATTCCCAACCCCCCGCTTCTCTGTTTAGAGCAACTTTCTCCCATTTGACCCAACAAATTTTTTTATTATCAGAACCCCCCGCCCAAAAGAAATGCTTCCTAATTCTATCAAAGGATACGAGAACCAATGGAGGAGCACGGAACACAGATAAGAAATAAACCGGCAAACTAGACAGCACATAATTGATTAGGGTTAGTCTACCACCGAACGATAGAAGTCTCCCTTTCCAACTTGATAATTTCTGTTAGAACCTAGAGGGGGGGTGAATAGGTTATATGTCCAATTTTTGAAGTTTTAAAGAGTTCTTGCAAGAAAATAAAAAAGATAGAGTTAGAGAGATATCACCAATCACAAGTTGAACACAATGATTTATAGTGGTTCATGCAAGTGTTAACAAACTTGCACTACATCCACTCCTTGGCCTCACCCACCAAGAGTTTGATCCACTAGCTTCTCTCTTTCAAGGTAGAGATAAACCTTTTACACTTCTCTTTTTTAAATTTGTAAGAATTAATCTTCAAACTTGCAAGTAAGGTAAAGATAACCTTGCTTCACTCTAATTCTATAGGCTAGAGTTGATCCTCACTTCACTCTAATTTAGAAGGCTAGAGTTGATCCTCACACTATTACAAAATGTATGAAATGAATAAGTGGTGTTTAAGCTTTGATGGCTTTGACTTCTTGCTTGAATCTTGAACTTGAAAGATGAATTAATATTCAAAGATATGAGCTCAAGTGTTAGAGAGTATTCTGGATATTTTGTGTTTGCAAGAGGTAAGTAATAAATGAGGTTTGAGTTGGTTTAAATAGAGAAAAAAAAATCCAAGTCTCAAAACTGTCCAGATGTGCGACGGTCGATCCACGGTCGACCGTGGCTCGACCGTGAGTCGACTGGCAATTTTTGGTTTTTGCAATATAGACGTTGAGCTTTATTTAAAACCACACTCAACTCATTTTTACCATAAAAATCAACTGAAAAGTAGATGTTTAAAAGGTTGGTTGATCCCATACTTCTAATGTTTGAATTCAAACACAAAAATGGAAGTTTAGAAACCAATACACAAAGTATGTTGGAATATTACCACTTTGGGAGATTCCTTTGCTAGATATGGTTGTGTATTGTTTCAAAGTGAGATTGTGTTTGGTATTTGCTTAAAATGGGAAGTCTTAGAGTAAATCAACCCACAAAAATAAGTTTATAAAAATTTGTCACTTTTTATAAAAGTTTTATAAAAATAATTTTATAAAAACTTAAACTTATTTTAATTATTTTATTTTTATGCTCATATCAATTGAATATATTCTTGTAGGTATCTTCGGCGAAGACTTCATCTTGAATGTTGGTGGCGCTTTATCTTGGACGATTTGGATTTTGACGATTTGTTATAAACAAACTTTGTAACAAATATTTATTTGCTTGATTATATATATAGATGTATATGTGCACATATGTTAATGTTAGTGTATACAATTATATAAACATATTGTATATTTTTGAATTAACAAAAGAGGATATTAATTAAATTCATATTTTCCCAACAATCTCCCCCTTTTTGTTAAAGACAAAAATTTACAATTTGTGAACAAATTGTATAAATAACTTTAACATGTTAACATGTGCATTTATACATATATATATATATATATATATATATATATATATATATATATATATATATATATATATATATATATATATATATACCTTCTCCCCCTTTTTTGTTTTGACAAAAAGGACTCCCCCTAGACACAAGCTCCCCCTTGAAGAGAACTCCCCCTTGATTGTAGAACTCCACTTGTTGAAATCTATAAAAATGCATGGAGATACTACCAAGGACTTGCCATGGAGGGTGAGTGCAAAATATATATAATTCATCCAATATGTATAATATTTTTAAGCATGTCAAACCAATACAATAAGACAATCATAAGAGCAAAGCATAGAAAAGCATAAAAGCATAAGGCATCCATGATCACAAGCAAGAATTATACATGTCTAAATCCATACATAAAATAGTTAATTGTTCTCACACCAAACACACCAAACGAATCAAAGTGAAATTGTTTTTAAAGCATACAACCCAAAGATAAATTGTTTTGAAACATACATATCAAAAACATGGCATAAGCAAAGAAATCATTCCCGGTGAGATGGCTCACCCGCGTCCGTGCCGGAGTTGCATTTAAGAGCATTAATGATCGTCCGCAACATCCCTTTGATGCCCGTGACCTCCTTCCGTAAGGATCGGTGCTCATTGCGCAATTCATTAATGTTGCGATTAAGAGCCGCAATTCTTTCATCAGTAGAGCCCTCACCAAGGCCATAATCCGGGGCAAGAGTGCTTTCCACCTCCGCGTCCCCTTCATCATCCCCTTCAAAGAATCTCTCAATGTCCTCCTCCGTGTCATGGGAGGAGGAATGCGCCCTCTTCTTCCCTTTTCGGGAATGTGAATCCATCTTGCGTAATGTAGCAAGATCGATTGGTAAAGAAGTACTCGGAGTTGGGTTGAGAGGAGGAAGGTTCGGAAGTTGGTGAAAGAGGAGTGTGAGAAGTCTTCCATAAGGAAGATCCCGTCGGCTAGAGGGAAGACCAATCATCCTTTTTGCAAGGATGTACATGATATTGATTTCGGATCTCGATTTCAAAGCATGTAGGAGGACGGCCTGAGTGACACTAATTTCGGAGTGGTGGCCGGATTTAGGAAAGATGTTGGAGTCAATGACTTTGTTCCAAACATTGCACTCATGTAATAGATCCTTGCCTAAGAGGTTTGTTTTGTTACGAGGAACATTGGATTGACAGATGGACCCAATGATCTCGTCAATAGTAAAGGCCGTTGGGAGGTGGTTGAGGCTATGGGAGTCATGATAGAATTTCAACCCGGAGAATGGGACTTGCAACATATCCCCGAGTTGAGCAAGTGTGAAGGAGAAATCTTGGGCGGCTATCTTAAATGTGATCAAGTCGTTATCTTCATCGTATGCATATGTTGCATAGAACTCCCGAATACGCCTAGGAAAAGTGTTACTAGGGAGACGAAGAAAAGTTGACCAATGCATTTGGTCAAAGGTCGCTTGTAGATTAAATTGTTGGAGGTGGGCAGGAACGACCAAGCGCCCTTCATTAATGGGGCGCTTGTTGAGGTTAACCATGATATCCCTCTGAGAGGGAGCAGCGGAGCGAGATGAAGATGTCTTTTGACGCGGCATGGTAATCTAGTGATGCAATAAGTCGTATATCATTCACAAATAATCGCAATGAATAAGAATAAACCTAGTGTGTGTCTATGGTGTAACAAATGTTCATCCAAGCTTGTCATGACACTAGAATTATAAAAGACACTTTGTTTTGCAAAGTTATGACAAGAGGATGATAATTCAATATATATGAACATATTTAGAGAGTATAGTCAATTGATACAACAAACTCTATAGGAATATGTTCATACATTGTGTGTGTATGTCCTAAACGTGAGAAGATTTTATGAAAATTTGAAATTATGTGATTTCTAGTCTTAGTTATACTATAACAAACCTAAAGAAGATTAATTTGGGAATTAAATGTCAAAAAATAAAAAAAATTAAAAAAATCCAGCAAGCTCACGGTTTTAGCACGGTTTCAGCCGTGGTTCGACCGTGAACCTGCTGTTCCATTTTTTTTTTTTTTTTTTTTAAATAAGTACACGATGGTTTTTCCCGAGGTCGACCGTATATGGACCGTGGGAGACCAGATCGATTTTGTGTACTTTTTGTTTAATTTTCTAACATAACTTTTATCTAATATATATTTATCACATATCTTTACTTAACCCATAATTTTCTCATAATCCTCATCATTAAACTACACCCACAACCATACCCAAATATTTCAAGTTTTTACCAAATACCCATAACCAAAACCCCAAAAGAAATATACACAACCTAAAATCACATGAGTTTTGGGTGCAAAAACGAGATCCTAATGAGGAAGAAAACAAGAATGGTGAAAAATATACCTTTGGAGATGAAGATTTCGTGAAGAGGAGAAGAAGATTCGTGAAGAAAGCTCGTGGATCTTCCGAGAATAGATGAAGAAAACCAAGAGAACTCGTGGATCTTGAAGAAAACTCGAAAAAGAATGAAGAAATCGCAACTTTTTACCGAGAATCTTCCGAGAATAGCTTCGTGGGTTCGACCGGATCTTCAACCGTAAGGTAATCTTTAATTTTCTTGTGAGTTTTTGAAGGAAAAATTGAGCTTTTTGAGCTTGAAAAACGGCTATGGCGGCTAGGGTTTGAGAGAGAGATAGTGGAAGTGATAAAGTGAGGAGAGGAAAGAGAAAGTGGGCTAAAATAGGGTCCTTCTCGTCAGACGAACGACGGTCGATACACGGTCGACCTCGTATCGACCGCGTGTTCCTTTTCAAAAATGGCCTTCTATGGACAGTGGCTCCACGGTCGATACACGGTTTCGACCGTGGTTCGACCGTGAACCCCCTGGAAATCAATTTTTGGCAATTTTCATACAATCATGCATAATTTTTCTAAGGCACATGCTCCATCATTCCTAAACCAAGTCTCAATAGATCAAATGTTTCTCTCTTAAGTGGTTTAGTGAATATGTCCGCAATATTTTCACAAGAATCAACCTTTTCTATGCTAATGTTACCTTTTTGCACATTGTCACGTAAGAAGTGATGTCTAATATCAATATGCTTAGTTCTAGAGTGCAAAACAGGATTTTTACTCAAATCAATAGCACTCTTATTATCACACAAAATAGGAATATCATTTAAATGTACCTCATAGTCCAATAGAGATTGTTGCATCCACAATACTTGTGCACATGCTTTTCCTGCGGCTACATATTCGGCCTCGGTTGTTGATAGTGCTACGGATGTTTGTTTCTTTGAAAACCATGAAGTAAGACAATATCCAATGAATGCACATACTCCACTTGTACTCTTTCTATCCAAGTAGCATCCTCCAAGATCCGAATCCGCATAGCACATGATGTCAAGTCCACCCATCTTTGGATACCACAATCCTAAGTTGATAGTTCCCTTTATATACCGGAATATTCGTTTAACGGCCTCATAGTGTGATTTCTTTGGATTTTCCTGAAAACGTGCACAAACACAAACACTATACATAATATCGGGGCGACTTGCCGTTAGATAAAGCAAGCTCCCGATTAAACCACGATATCTAGTACTATCAAATACTTCACCTTCTTCATCAAGTGTCAAGTGTGTGTTTGTGGCCATGGGTGTACACATAGGTTTCACATTTTCTAGATCAAACTTCTTAAGCATATCCTTGATGTATTTTGATTGGCTTATGAATGTACCATCTTCATATTGCTTAACTTGAAGACCAAGAAAGTAATTCAATTCACCCATCATGCTCATTTCAAATTCATTATGCATAAGAGTTGAGAATTCATCACATAAATCTTGACATGTTGATCCAAAGATAATATCATCCACATAAATTTGCACAGGTAATATATCATGCTCTTTCTTTTTGGTAAACAAAGTGTTATCAACTTTACCCATGACATAATCATTTTTCAACAAGAATGATCTTAATCTATCATACCATGCTCTAGGTGCTTGCTTAAGGCCATACAATGCTTTTCTAAGTTTGTATACATGAGATGGATTAATTGGATCTTCAAATCCGGGAGGTTGACATACATAGACTTCCTCTTTTATAAAACCATTTAGAAAAGCACTTTTGACATCCATTTGATATAATTTAAAATCCCTTGCACATGCATAAGCAAGTAGAATCCTAATGGATTCCAATCTAGCAACCGGAGCAAATGTTTCATCATAATCAATTCCTTCTTGTTGATTGTATCCTTGGGCAACTAGTCTAGCCTTGTTCCTAGTGATAATCCCATTTTCATCCACTTTGTTTCTAAACACCCATTTGGTTCCTATTATGGTATGACCACTAGGCAAAGGTACTAAATCCCACACTTGGCTTCTAGTGAATTGGTTCAACTCTTCTTGCATTGCCATTACCCAACTTTCATCCTTAATTGCTTCTTTAATGTTCTTGGGTTCTATGTGAGACACAAATGCAAAGGATGTACTAAGGTTTTGGGCTTGAGATCTAGTGAGTCTTCGGTTTAGATCTCCTATAACTTGGGTTATTGGATGATTCCTATTTTCCCTAACCTCATTTTGTTCACTAGTGAACTTATCATCTACTATAGGATTTTGGTCATTAGGTTTATCTAAGTCAAGTCTAGATAGTTGTGTTTCAATGGCTTCTTCTTCTAGTTTGTCATCATCTACTAGAGGTTGACTCTTAGGTGGTGGAGATTCATCAAATGTGACATTAAGGGATTCCTCCACAACCATAGTGGATTTGTTTAGTACTCTATAGGCTTTGCTATTTAGAGAGTATCCTAAGAAGATACCCTCATAGGCTTTTGGGTCAAACTTGGTTAAATAATCTTTGGTGTTAAGAATAAAACACTTACTTCCAAATACTCTAAGGTGACCTAAGGAAGGTTTCCTACCTTTGATAATCTCATAAGGTGTCTTACCTAGCATTGGTCTAATCAAAACTCTATTGAGTATGTATGTGGCCGTTGAGACCGCATCACACCAAAACTTTTGGGGTATGGATTGTTCATTAAGCATAGTTCTACTCATCTCTTGTAGAGTCCTATTCTTCCTCTCAACTACCCCATTTGATTGAGGAGTGCGAGGAGCCAAAAAGTTATGAGAAACTCCATGTTTATCACAAAATGCTCCAAATTGCGCTTCATTGTCAAATTCTCTACCATGGTCGGTACGAATTGAAATAATCGTACAACCGAATTGGTTTTGAATTTTCTTTCCAAGAATTTTAAATTTGTCAAATGCTTCACTTTTAGTTTTCAAAAAGGATGTCCATGTATATCTAGAGAAATCATCTACAACAACTAGTGTGTAGAGGTTTCCTCCATAACTTTGGATTGATGAAGGTCCAAAAAGATCCATATGCAAAAGCTCAAGACATCTCTTAGAAGATATGACATTTTTAGACTTATGAGATGTATGCACTTGCTTACCTATCTTACATGCATCACAAAAATGATTATCAAATTTCACAATAGGCATGTCTCTAACAAGTTCACTACTAGACAATTTTTGCAATAATCTCATGTTAGCATGTCCTAGTCTTCTATGCCACAAAGTTGAATTATCAATAATAGATGCAAGACATACTTGAGTGTTAGGATTGTCACCAAGTCTACATGTATATAGTCCATTCCTCCTAACACCTTTTACTAGCACATGATCATCTTTGCATATCACACTTTCATGCTTGGAAAATCTAACATTTAAATCCTTATCACATAATTGACCAACACTTATCAAATTGTAAGCTAACCCATTAACATGCTCAACATTTGAAAATTTGATATTATCATGAAGGATGTTACCCTTACCAATTACCTTTCCTCTTAGATTGCTTCCAAACACAACATGTCCTCCATCATACTCCTTGTATGAAGTGAAGAGTTCTCTATTTCCGTTCATGTGTTTTGAGCAACCACTATCAAGTATCCATTCATGAGACATAATCTCATGTTTGTTGCATCCCTACATTCATACAATTATCATTCAAGCTTTTGGTACCCAATGTTTCATGGGTCCGGGATGGTTAGCATCAAAAACTCCTACTCTAATCCACCTTGGAGTAATCTTGAAACCCTTATGATACCATGTGCTCATAGAGTTGATAGGTTTGACATAATGCTTAGGTCTTTGAACCACATTTGATTTGGGTTTCTTGAATCCAAGTCCATGCCTTATGGTTGGAGTGTAAAATCTCTTTACTTGTTCAACACTTGCAACTTTTGGTCTACAAGTGGAAGAACTAGAGCCAAGAGACAAGTTTTGAAAATTAGAAAAATTCCAGTGGGCCGACGGTCGATCCACGGTATCGACCGTGGTTCGACCGTGAGTCTCCTGGATTTTTTCTTTTCCTTTTTCTTTCACAAATCGGATTGTTGTCTCATGGCATATAGGCATGGTGTTAGAAAAACTTGAGAAACCAAGGCCACCCTTATCATTTGATGATTTTTGGACTTTTAGCATTTCATCTAGCCTATGTGTGCTCTCTTCAAATCTTGACAAGGTGGAGTTGTCAATATTTGTCTTTAGCTTAGTCTCCAAACCAATCAAGCTTGGAGATAGTTGAGGAACAACTTGACTTTGTAAATCTTTAATAGTCAAGTTTAACTTCTCAATCTCCTTTTTCAAACTTTTGTTTTCAAACTTTAGTTCCTCATTTTTTGCAAGAATTTTTGAGCTAAAGTCACACAATTGATCATATTGGTCATTATCACTATAATAACTTGAATCGGATTGTACCTCACTTGTCTCAAAGGCCATGAGACATGTTTCCTCCTTGGTGTCATCTTGATTTTCATCACCACTATCACTCCATGCACCTCCTAGAAATGCTTTGTGATTTTCTTTCTTCTTGGATGCAACTTTGGGACAATCACCAATGAGGTGTGAGGAATCACCACATCCATAGCATTCCCTTGAAGGATTTTTGTCTTTCTTGGCATCAATGCCTTGCTTATACTTTCTTGGGTCAAATGGAGCCTTCACATGTTTGCCCTTCCTTTTGAAGAACTTCTTGAAGTTCCTCACCATCATAGCATATTCTTCATCATCATCACTATTTGCATCATCTTCCTCATCACTTGAGGATTCTTTAACATGTTTGGCTTTGAGAGCAATGGATTTTGACTTCTCCTTCTTCAACTTGGCAATTTCATCATCTTTTTGCATTATCACCTCATACACCTTGAGGTTTCCAATAAGCTCATCCATTTGGAGTAGATTCAAATCCTTTGACTCCTCTATGGCCGTCACCTTAGCTCTCCATTTTGGTGAAAGAGCCCTAAGAAACTTTCTCACAATTTTCTTGTTAGAATACGTAGTCCCAAGTGACTTGAGACTAGTAACAATAGTATTGAATTTAGAGAAAGCATCATCAATGCTCATTTCATCAAGTATTTGAAATTGCTCATATTGTTGTACAAGCAACTCAATCTTGTTGTCAAGGACTTGAGCATTTCCTTGATGGGTAGTGACAAGAGATTTCCAAATGGCATTTGCACTATCCAACATAAAAACTCTTTCATACTCTTTTCTAGGTAGTGCATTGTATAAAAAGAGTTTTGCTTCAAAGTTTTTGGAAATCATCTTCTTGTCCTCTTGATCCCATTTGTCCTTAGGAGTTGGTACATATGCATCAATTTTAGAATCAAAGGTTTTTGGCACATGATCACCATCCTCTATGATATCCCAAAGATCAACATCTTTGGCTTTAACATATGTCATAAACCTTTGTTTCCAAAAACAAAAACCTTCTTCTTCAAGAAGTGGAGGTCTAACCATAGAATTCCCCTCTACAAAGTTTGGTCCCATTTTCAACTCAAAGAATTTTTGAAAAATGTTTTAGAACACTTCAAAGCAAGTTTTCAAAAATTATCAAGAGCAACTTGCTCTGATACCAATTGTTAGAACCTAGAGGGGGGGTGAATAGGTTATATGTCCAATTTTTGAAGTTTTAAAGAGTTCTTGCAAGAAAATAAAAAAGATAGAGTTAGAGAGATATCACCAATCACAAGTTGAACACAATGATTTATAGTGGTTCATGCAAGTGTTAACAAACTTGCACTACATCCACTCCTTGGCCTCACCCACCAAGAGTTTGATCCACTAGCTTCTCTCTTTCAAGGTAGAGATAAACCTTTTACACTTCTCTTTTTTAAACTTGCAAGAATTAATCTTCAAACTTGCAAGTAAGGTAAAGATAACCTTGCTTCACTCTAATTCTATAGGCTAGAGTTGATCCTCACTTCACTCTAATTTAGAAGGCTAGAGTTGATCCTCACACTATTACAAAATGTATGAAATGAATAAGTGGTGTTTAAGCTTTGATGGCTTTGATTTCTTGCTTGAATCTTGAACTTGAAATATGAATTAATATTCAAAGATATGAGCTCAAGTGTTAGAGAGTATTCTGGATATTTTGTGTTTGCAAGAGGTAAGTAATAAATGAGGTTTGAGTTGGTTTAAATAGAGAAAAAAAAATCCAAGTCTCAAAACTGTCCAGATGTGCGACGGTCGATCCACGGTCGACCGTGGCTCGACCGTGAGTCGACTGGCAATTTTTGGTTTTTGTAATATAGACGTTGGGCTTTATTTAAAACCACACTCAACTCATTTTTACCATAAAAATCAACTGAAAAGTAGATGTTTAAAAGGTTGGTTGATCCCATACTTCTAATGTTTGAATTCAAACACAAAAATGGAAGTTTAGAAACCAATACACAAAGTATGTTGGAATATTACCACTTTGGGAGATTCCTTTGCTAGATATGGTTGTGTATTGTTTCAAAGTGAGATTGTGTTTGGTATTTGCTTAAAATGGGAAGTCTTAGAGTAAATCAACCCACAAAAATAAGTTTATAAAAATTTGTCACTTTTTATAAAAGTTTTATAAAAATAATTTTATAAAAACTTAAACTTATTTTAATTATTTTATTTTTATGCTCATATCAATTGAATATATTCTTGTAGGTATCTTCGGCGAAGACTTCATCTTGAATGTTGGTGGCGCTTTATCTTGGACGATTTGGATTTTGACGATTTGTTATAAACAAACTTTGTAACAAATATTTATTTGCTTGATTATATATATAGATGTATATGTGCACATATGTTAATGTTAGTGTATACAATTATATAAACATATTGTATATTTTTGAATTAACAAAAGAGGATATTAATTAAATTCATATTTTCCCAACAATCTCCCCCTTTTTGTTAAAGACAAAAATTTACAATTTGTGAACAAATTGTATAAATAACTTTAACATGTTAACATGTGCATTTATACATATATATATATATATATATATATATATATATATATATATATATATATATATATATATATATATACCTTCTCCCCCTTTTTTGTTTTGACAAAAAGGACTCCCCCTAGACACAAGCTCCCCCTTGAAGAGAACTCCCCCTTGATTGTAGAACTCCACTTGTTGAAATCTATAAAAATGCATGGAGATACTACCAAGGACTTGCCATGGAGGGTGAGTGCAAAATATATATAATTCATCCAATATGTATAATATTTTTAAGCATGTCAAACCAATACAATAAGACAATCATAAGAGCAAAGCATAGAAAAGCATAAAAGCATAAGGCATCCATGATCACAAGCAAGAATTATACATGTCTAAATCCATACATAAAATAGTTAATTGTTCTCACACCAAACACACCAAACGAATCAAAGTGAAATTGTTTTTAAAGCATACAACCCAAAGATAAATTGTTTTGAAACATACATATCAAAAACATGGCATAAGCAAAGAAATCATTCCCGGTGAGATGGCTCACCCGCGTCCGTGCCGGAGTTGCATTTAAGAGCATTAATGATCGTCCGCAACATCCCTTTGATGCCCGTGACCTCCTTCCGTAAGGATCGGTGCTCATTGCGCAATTCATTAATGTTGCGATTAAGAGCCGCAATTCTTTCATCAGTAGAGCCCTCACCAAGGCCATAATCCGGGGCAAGAGTGCTTTCCACCTCCGCGTCCCCTTCATCATCCCCTTCAAAGAATCTCTCAATGTCCTCCTCCGTGTCATGGGAGGAGGAATGCGCCCTCTTCTTCCCTTTTCGGGAATGTGAATCCATCTTGCGTAATGTAGCAAGATCGATTGGTAAAGAAGTACTCGGAGTTGGGTTGAGAGGAGGAAGGTTCGGAAGTTGGTGAAAGAGGAGTGTGAGAAGTCTTCCATAAGGAAGATCCCGTCGGCTAGAGGGAAGACCAATCATCCTTTTTGCAAGGATGTACATGATATTGATTTCGGATCTCGATTTCAAAGCATGTAGGAGGACGGCCTGAGTGACACTAATTTCGGAGTGGTGGCCGGATTTAGGAAAGATGTTGGAGTCAATGACTTTGTTCCAAACATTGCACTCATGTAATAGATCCTTGCCTAAGAGGTTTGTTTTGTTACGAGGAACATTGGATTGACAGATGGACCCAATGATCTCGTCAATAGTAAAGGCCGTTGGGAGGTGGTTGAGGCTATGGGAGTCATGATAGAATTTCAACCCGGAGAATGGGACTTGCAACATATCCCCGAGTTGAGCAAGTGTGAAGGAGAAATCTTGGGCGGCTATCTTAAATGTGATCAAGTCGTTATCTTCATCGTATGCATATGTTGCATAGAACTCCCGAATACGCCTAGGAAAAGTGTTACTAGGGAGACGAAGAAAAGTTGACCAATGCATTTGGTCAAAGGTCGCTTGTAGATTAAATTGTTGGAGGTGGGCAGGAACGACCAAGCGCCCTTCATTAATGGGGCGCTTGTTGAGGTTAACCATGATATCCCTCTGAGAGGGAGCAGCGGAGCGAGATGAAGATGTCTTTTGACGCGGCATGGTAATCTAGTGATGCAATAAGTCGTATATCATTCACAAATAATCGCAATGAATAAGAATAAACCTAGTGTGTGTCTATGGTGTAACAAATGTTCATCCAAGCTTGTCATGACACTAGAATTATAAAAGACACTTTGTTTTGCAAAGTTATGACAAGAGGATGATAATTCAATATATATGAACATATTTAGAGAGTATAGTCAATTGATACAACAAACTCTATAGGAATATGTTCATACATTGTGTGTGTATGTCCTAAACGTGAGAAGATTTTATGAAAATTTGAAATTATGTGATTTCTAGTCTTAGTTATACTATAACAAACCTAAAGAAGATTAATTTGGGAATTAAATGTCAAAAAATAAAAAAAATTAAAAAAATCCAGCAAGCTCACGGTTTTAGCACGGTTTCAGCCGTGGTTCGACCGTGAACCTGCTGTTCCATTTTTTTTTTTTTTTTTTAAATAAGTACACGATGGTTTTTCCCGAGGTCGACCGTATATGGACCGTGGGAGACCAGATCGATTTTGTGTACTTTTTGTTTAATTTTCTAACATAACTTTTATCTAATATATATTTATCACATATCTTTACTTAACCCATAATTTTCTCATAATCCTCATCATTAAACTACACCCACAACCATACCCAAATATTTCAAGTTTTTACCAAATACCCATAACCAAAACCCCAAAAGAAATATACACAACCTAAAATCACATGAGTTTTGGGTGCAAAAACGAGATCCTAATGAGGAAGAAAACAAGAATGGTGAAAAATATACCTTTGGAGATGAAGATTTCGTGAAGAGGAGAAGAAGATTCGTGAAGAAAGCTCGTGGATCTTCCGAGAATAGATGAAGAAAACCAAGAGAACTCGTGGATCTTGAAGAAAACTCGAAAAAGAATGAAGAAATCGCAACTTTTTACCGAGAATCTTCCGAGAATAGCTTCGTGGGTTCGACCGGATCTTCAACCGTAAGGTAATCTTTAATTTTCTTGTGAGTTTTTGAAGGAAAAATTGAGCTTTTTGAGCTTGAAAAACGGCTATGGCGGCTAGGGTTTGAGAGAGAGATAGTGGAAGTGATAAAGTGAGGAGAGGAAAGAGAAAGTGGGCTAAAATAGGGTCCTTCTCGTCAGACGAACGACGGTCGATACACGGTCGACCTCGTATCGACCGCGTGTTCCTTTTCAAAAATGGCCTTCTATGGACAGTGGCTCCACGGTCGATACACGGTTTCGACCGTGGTTCGACCGTGAACCCCCTGGAAATCAATTTTTGGCAATTTTCATACAATCATGCATAATTTTTCTAAGGCACATGCTCCATCATTCCTAAACCAAGTCTCAATAGATCAAATGTTTCTCTCTTAAGTGGTTTAGTGAATATGTCCGCAATATTTTCACAAGAATCAACCTTTTCTATGCTAATGTTACCTTTTTGCACATTGTCACGTAGGAAGTGATGTCTAATATCAATATGCTTAGTTCTAGAGTGCAAAACAGGATTTTTACTCAAATCAATAGCACTCTTATTATCACACAAAATAGGAATATCATTTAAATGTACCTCATAGTCCAATAGAGATTGTTGCATCCACAATACTTGTGCACATGCTTTTCCTGCGGCTACATATTCGGCCTCGGTTGTTGATAGTGCTACGGATGTTTGTTTCTTTGAAAACCATGAAGTAAGGCAATATCCAATGAATGCACATACTCCACTTGTACTCTTTCTATCCAAGTAGCATCCTCCAAGATCCGAATCCGCATAGCACATGATGTCAAGTCCACCCATCTTTGGATACCACAATCCTAAGTTGATAGTTCCCTTTATATACCGGAATATTCGTTTAACGGCCTCATAGTGTGATTTCTTTGGATTTTCCTGAAAACGTGCACAAACACAAACACTATACATAATATCGGGGCGACTTGCCGTTAGATAAAGCAAGCTCCCGATTAAACCACGATATCTAGTACTATCAAATACTTCACCTTCTTCATCAAGTGTCAAGTGTGTGTTTGTGGCCATGGGTGTACACATAGGTTTCACATTTTCTAGATCAAACTTCTTAAGCATATCCTTGATGTATTTTGATTGGCTTATGAATGTACCATCTTCATATTGCTTAACTTGAAGACCAAGAAAGTAATTCAATTCACCCATCATGCTCATTTCAAATTCATTATGCATAAGAGTTGAGAATTCATCACATAAATCTTGACATGTTGATCCAAAGATAATATCATCCACATAAATTTGCACAGGTAATATATCATGCTCTTTCTTTTTGGTAAACAAAGTGTTATCAACTTTACCCATGACATAATCATTTTTCAACAAGAATGATCTTAATCTATCATACCATGCTCTAGGTGCTTGCTTAAGGCCATACAATGCTTTTCTAAGTTTGTATACATGAGATGGATTAATTGGATCTTCAAATCCGGGAGGTTGACATACATAGACTTCCTCTTTTATAAAACCATTTAGAAAAGCACTTTTGACATCCATTTGATATAATTTAAAATCCCTTGCACATGCATAAGCAAGTAGAATCCTAATGGATTCCAATCTAGCAACCGGAGCAAATGTTTCATCATAATCAATTCCTTCTTGTTGATTGTATCCTTGGGCAACTAGTCTAGCCTTGTTCCTAGTGATAATCCCATTTTCATCCACTTTGTTTCTAAACACCCATTTGGTTCCTATTATGGTATGACCACTAGGCAAAGGTACTAAATCCCACACTTGGCTTCTAGTGAATTGGTTCAACTCTTCTTGCATTGCCATTACCCAACTTTCATCCTTAATTGCTTCTTTAATGTTCTTGGGTTCTATGTGAGACACAAATGCAAAGGATGTACTAAGGTTTTGGGCTTGAGATCTAGTGAGTCTTCGGTTTAGATCTCCTATAACTTGGGTTATTGGATGATTCCTATTTTCCCTAACCTCATTTTGTTCACTAGTGAACTTATCATCTACTATAGGATTTTGGTCATTAGGTTTATCTAAGTCAAGTCTAGATAGTTGTGTTTCAATGGCTTCTTCTTCTAGTTTGTCATCATCTACTAGAGGTTGACTCTTAGGTGGTGGAGATTCATCAAATGTGACATTAAGGGATTCCTCCACAACCATAGTGGATTTGTTTAGTACTCTATAGGCTTTGCTATTTAGAGAGTATCCTAAGAAGATACCCTCATAGGCTTTTGGGTCAAACTTGGTTAAATAATCTTTGGTGTTAAGAATAAAACACTTACTTCCAAATACTCTAAGGTGACCTAAGGAAGGTTTCCTACCTTTGATAATCTCATAAGGTGTCTTACCTAGCATTGGTCTAATCAAAACTCTATTGAGTATGTATGTGGCCGTTGAGACCGCATCACACCAAAACTTTTGGGGTATGGATTGTTCATTAAGCATAGTTCTACTCATCTCTTGTAGAGTCCTATTCTTCCTCTCAACTACCCCATTTGATTGAGGAGTGCGAGGAGCCAAAAAGTTATGAGAAACTCCATGTTTATCACAAAATGCTCCAAATTGCGCTTCATTGTCAAATTCTCTACCATGGTCGGTACGAATTGAAATAATCGTACAACCGAATTGGTTTTGAATTTTCTTTCCAAGAATTTTAAATTTGTCAAATGCTTCACTTTTAGTTTTCAAAAAGGATGTCCATGTATATCTAGAGAAATCATCTACAACAACTAGTGTGTAGAGGTTTCCTCCATAACTTTGGATTGATGAAGGTCCAAAAAGATCCATATGCAAAAGCTCAAGACATCTGTTAGAAGATATGACATTTTTAGACTTATGAGATGAATGCACTTGCTTACCTATCTTACATGCATCACAAAAATGATTATCAAATTTCACAATAGGCATGTCTCTAACAAGTTCACTACTAGACAATTTTTGCAATAATCTCATGTTAGCATGTCCTAGTCTTCTATGCCACAAAGTTGAATTATCAATAATAGATGCAAGACATACTTGAGTGTTAGGATTGTCACCAAGTCTACATGTATATAGTCCATTCCTCCTAACACCTTTTACTAGCACATGATCATCTTTGCATATCACACTTTCATGCTTGGAAAATCTAACATTTAAATCCTTATCACATAATTGACCAACACTTATCAAATTGTAAGCTAACCCATTAACATGCTCAACATTTGAAAATTTGATATTATCATGAAGGATGTTACCCTTACCAATTACCTTTCCTCTTAGATTGCTTCCAAACACAACATGTCCTCCATCATACTCCTTGTATGAAGTGAAGAGTTCTCTATTTCCGTTCATGTGTTTTGAGCAACCACTATCAAGTATCCATTCATGAGACATAATCTCATGTTTGTTGCATCCCTACATTCATACAATTATCATTCAAGCTTTTGGTACCCAATGTTTCATGGGTCCGGGATGGTTAGCATCAAAAACTCCTACTCTAATCCACCTTGGAGTAATCTTGAAACCCTTATGATACCATGTGCTCATAGAGTTGATAGGTTTGACATAATGCTTAGGTCTTTGAACCACATTTGATTTGGGTTTCTTGAATCCAAGTCCATGCCTTATGGTTGGAGTGTAAAATCTCTTTACTTGTTCAACACTTGCAACTTTTGGTCTACAAGTGGAAGAACTAGAGCCAAGAGACAAGTTTTGAAAATTAGAAAAATTCCAGTGGGCCGACGGTCGATCCACGGTATCGACCGTGGTTCGACCGTGAGTCTCCTGGATTTTTTCTTTTCCTTTTTCTTTCACAAATCGGATTGTTGTCTCATGGCATATAGGCATGGTGTTAGAAAAACTTGAGAAACCAAGGCCACCCTTATCATTTGATGATTTTTGGACTTTTAGCATTTCATCTAGCCTATGTGTGCTCTCTTCAAATCTTGACAAGGTGGAGTTGTCAATATTTGTCTTTAGCTTAGTCTCCAAACCAATCAAGCTTGGAGATAGTTGAGGAACAACTTGACTTTGTAAATCTTTAATAGTCAAGTTTAACTTCTCAATCTCCTTTTTCAAACTTTTGTTTTCAAACTTTAGTTCCTCATTTTTTGCAAGAATTTTTGAGCTAAAGTCACACAATTGATCATATTGGTCATTATCACTATAATAACTTGAATCGGATTGTACCTCACTTGTCTCAAAGGCCATGAGACATGTTTCCTCCTTGGTGTCATCTTGATTTTCATCACCACTATCACTCCATGCACCTCCTAGAAATGCTTTGTGATTTTCTTTCTTCTTGGATGCAACTTTGGGACAATCACCAATGAGGTGTGAGGAATCACCACATCCATAGCATTCCCTTGAAGGATTTTTGTCTTTCTTGGCATCAATGCCTTGCTTATACTTTCTTGGGTCAAATGGAGCCTTCACATGTTTGCCCTTCCTTTTGAAGAACTTCTTGAAGTTCCTCACCATCATAGCATATTCTTCATCATCATCACTATTTGCATCATCTTCCTCATCACTTGAGGATTCTTTAACATGTTTGGCTTTGAGAGCAATGGATTTTGACTTCTCCTTCTTCAACTTGGCAATTTCATCATCTTTTTGCATTATCACCTCATACACCTTGAGGTTTCCAATAAGCTCATCCATTTGGAGTAGATTCAAATCCTTTGACTCCTCTATGGCCGTCACCTTAGCTCTCCATTTTGGTGAAAGAGCCCTAAGAAACTTTCTCACAATTTTCTTGTTAGAATACGTAGTCCCAAGTGACTTGAGACTAGTAACAATAGTATTGAATTTAGAGAAAGCATCATCAATGCTCATTTCATCAAGTATTTGAAATTGCTCATATTGTTGTACAAGCAACTCAATCTTGTTGTCAAGGACTTGAGCATTTCCTTGATGGGTAGTGACAAGAGATTTCCAAATGGCATTTGCACTATCCAACATAAAAACTCTTTCATACTCTTTTCTAGGTAGTGCATTGTATAAAAAGAGTTTTGCTTCAAAGTTTTTGGAAATCATCTTCTTGTCCTCTTGATCTCATTTGTCCTTAGGAGTTGGTACATATGCATCAATTTTAGAATCAAAGGTTTTTGGCACATGATCACCATCCTCTATGATATCCCAAAGATCAACATCTTTGGCTTTAACATATGTCATAAACCTTTGTTTCCAAAAACAAAAACCTTCTTCTTCAAGAAGTGGAGGTCTAACCATAGAATTCCCCTCTACAAAGTTTGGTCCCATTTTCAACTCAAAGAATTTTTGAAAAATGTTTTAGAACACTTCAAAGCAAGTTTTCAAAAATTATCAAGAGCAACTTGCTCTGATACCAATTGTTAGAACCTAGAGGGGGGGTGAATAGGTTATATGTCCAATTTTTGAAGTTTTAAAGAGTTCTTGCAAGAAAATAAAAAAGATAGAGTTAGAGAGATATCACCAATCACAAGTTGAACACAATGATTTATAGTGGTTCATGCAAGTGTTAACAAACTTGCACTACATCCACTCCTTGGCCTCACCCACCAAGAGTTTGATCCACTAGCTTCTCTCTTTCAAGGTAGAGATAAATCTTTTACACTTCTCTTTTTTAAACTTGCAAGAATTAATCTTCAAACTTGCAAGTAAGGTAAAGATAACCTTGCTTCACTCTAATTCTATAGGCTAGAGTTGATCCTCACTTCACTCTAATTTAGAAGGCTAGAGTTGATCCTCACACTATTACAAAATGTATGAAATGAATAAGTGGTGTTTAAGCTTTGATGGCTTTGATTTCTTGCTTGAATCTTGAACTTGAAATATGAATTAATATTCAAATATATGAGCTCAAGTGTTAGAGAGTATTCTGGATATTTTGTGTTTGCAAGAGGTAAGTAATAAATGAGGTTTGAGTTGGTTTAAATAGAGAAAAAAAAATCCAAGTCTCAAAACTGTCCAGATGTGCGACGGTCGATCCACGGTCGACCGTGGCTCGACCGTGAGTCGACTGGCAATTTTTGGTTTTTGCAATATAGACGTTGGGCTTTATTTAAAACCACACTCAACTCATTTTTACCATAAAAATCAACTGAAAAGTAGATGTTTAAAAGGTTGGTTGATCCCATACTTCTAATGTTTGAATTCAAATACAAAAATGGAAGTTTAGAAACCAATACACAAAGTATGTTGGAATATTACCACTTTGGGAGATTCCTTTGCTAGATATGGTTGTGTATTGTTTCAAAGTGAGATTGTGTTTGGTATTTGCTTAAAATGGGAAGTCTTAGAGTAAATCAACCCACAAAAATAAGTTTATAAAAATTTGTCACTTTTTATAAAAGTTTTATAAAAATAATTTTATAAAAACTTAAACTTATTTTAATTATTTTATTTTTATGCTCATATCAATTGAATATATTCTTGTAGGTATCTTCGGCGAAGACTTCATCTTGAATGTTGGTGGCGCTTTATCTTGGACGATTTGGATTTTGACGATTTGTTATAAACAAACTTTGTAACAAATATTTATTTGCTTGATTATATATATAGATGTATATGTGCACATATGTTAATGTTAGTGTATACAATTATATAAACATATTGTATATTTTTGAATTAACAAAAGAGGATATTAATTAAATTCATATTTTCCCAACAATTTCGATTCCATTTTATTCGTAACCACCTCCCAGCTTGAACGTTTCTTCATGTTTGCATTGACCGGGACTCCAAGATAATTAAATAACCCCACCCCCACCTTGCACCCAATTGTATTTGCAATGGTTACCTGTTCATCAAGATGTACACCTACCCCTCTAATACAGCTTTTATTCAAATTAACCTTTAGACCCGAGACATCTTGCCAACATTTGAGAAGGGCATTGGCTGTTTTTAAGTTATTTTTACTCCACTCCCCAAAAATGATCGTGTCATCCGCGTACTAGAGATGAGATATCATAATCTCATTGGCGGCACCCACTTTTATTCCTTGAAACAATTTGTTTTCCACCGCCTTTTGAAATACCAAATTCAACCCTTCAGCAACAATTAGAAAAAGATACGGTGCTAATGGATCACCTTGTCTAACCCCTCTCTCCGGTTTAAATTCTTTGGAGGGTGATCCATTTATTAGTACCGATATATACGCTGACTTTAAACAACCCAAAATCCAATTTATCCATATGTCCCCAAAACCCATTTGTACCATTGAGTCCTTTAAGAAATCCCAGTCCAAACTATCGTATGCCTTTTCAAAATCAATTTTAAGTACGAAACCTCTCTTCTTTTTTGATTTCAAATGATTTATAATCTCACTTGTTATCAAAATTCCATCCGCTATTGATCTTCCTTTTATAAAAGCAGATTGAACTTCACTTATCAAATTGCCTATCACTAATTTTAATCTTTGTGCTAAAACTTTTGAAATTATTTTGTAATAGCACCCGATCAAAGTAATAGGTCTATATTCGTTAAGTGTCAGTGGGTCACAAACTTTAGGAATTAATGTTAAAAAAGAAGAGTTGCAACCTTTTGAGATGATGCCTTCTTTCCCGAACCAACGCACAGCTGCCATGAGATCCTCTTTTATTAGTTCCCAGAAGTGTTTGAAGAAAGTAAATGAAAATCCGTCAGGGCCCGGTGCCTTGCTACTTCCACAATCGCTAATAGCTTCCTTTACTTCTTTTTCTTCAAACTCTTTTTCCAATTCAGTCTTGTCATCTTCAGATAATGTTTTATAACTGTTACAATTAAACTTCCCGCTTCTTGAACCGCGTTTTGAAAAGAATGACCTGAAATACATTTCTGCCTGTGTTTTGATTCGTTCAATATTTTCTTCCCAAGAATCATTAATGAGTAAACCAACAATGTTGTTGGAGTTTGATCTTCTTTTTATCGAATTATGGAAGAACTTGGAGTTTTCATCGCCCTCCATTAACCAAGATACTCTCGATTTTTGTTTTAGCATTTCCTTCTTGACTACTTCTTTTTCATGAAACAACCTCTTTTTGTCCATCCACGATTCCATCTCCAGCTCATTAAGCACCTCTGTTTCTGCTTTAATTTCCCACTTTGACACTTCCTTTTTGAGATCATTTAAATCCGACTCCAACCTTCCAAACTTTTCTTTAGACCACTGTTTGAGAGCCTTTTTTACATTGATTAGCTTTGCCATGAATCTTGTATCAGGATTTTTTGGTGATGTATTTAGATGTTGTTCCCATGCTTGTGTCACCACCTGATGGCACTCCACATCTTTAAGCCAAACATTAAAGAATTTAAACGGTTTTGGGCCCGAGTCTTGTATGTTATCGTAACATATTAAAGGACAATGATCCGACTCATTCCGGTCTAAAGCTTTGCATGCTAAATGTAACACTGTACTTTTTTAAAACATATATTTTACTGCACGCGGAAACTAATTACATATAATAATCTTAATTACATAATAGATACAAAAAGGTTTCACTTGTTTGATGTACAAAGACCCTATACAGTGTTAATACAAAAACATGCTCTTTCAAAAACTTGACATCAGAGTTTGGTCTGTCCATATTCCCAGCCTGAAGCATCAAGATCACCTCAGAGGATCTGCAAAACAATCTAGTGGGGAATTAGCACAAAGCTAAGTGAGGGAACAAATATCTAAACATACACAAGGCAAATATGCCCAAACCAAATAGCTCATGAATCCCAGGAGAACCGGCGGTGTTGCAAGCACCTACAACCAAGGTCGGCCAAAACCAAGGTTTACCGATAGCCCAGCTACAATAAATGCACCACAAGATCTGATAAGTTACACCCCCAAGCAAAGGTCCAGACTAAACTGGTCTCCAAATTAACATGTATATACAATCCAAACAAGAGCATTCCAAATAGGATATTCAATCCTGTATATCCGAAGATATAAATCCACTCACCAAAGTCTTCAAAACTTTGGCACACTCAGATGACTAAATTCACCGAGTCTTCTCAGTTCCTGAGATTGAAGTAACCCAAGTCAGTATTCAAATTATAATACTGATCCAAAATAAATATCATATCTAATCATGTAAATCATGTATGATCACAATTAAATATACATATCCATTGAACCTAATTCCCAAAGATATACAATTCATGTTTATTTTTAAATCATCAAATCCGATTAAGTTCCAATCCGATTATAGTCGGATTCCGAGTAATTGATCAAATCCGATTGAATCATAATTCAAATCCGACCAAAGGCAGAATCCGAGTGAAAGTTCAATCCCAAAGAATAGGATTCCGAGTAAAGGTAGATTCCGAGTAAAAGTCCAATTCCGATAGAATAGGGAATTCCGATTAACGCCAAATCCGATAAAATCACAATCCGGTAAAGGCAATATCCGGTAAAGGCACAATCCGATAAAGAGTTAGGGCCAAATCCGAGTAACTTCTATCGGATTCCGATACTTCTATCGGATTCCGAGTCATTCAACCACAAATCCGACAGAATCATAACTTCATGCATAAATCTATTTCTAACTCAAATACTACTGATTTCATGCATACAAGTTATATATGTTTCCAGAAATCATTCTAGACATATAATTAACATAATCTATCATCAAAATCTAACATACATTCATCCTAAGAGCATCAAATCATCATAAACAATCGGTATTCATATATATATATATATATAACAAAACCAAACATATAAACAAATAACCAACTATAAATCGGTAATCTAACCTCTAGATGATTTCAAACAACCACAATAATGCAAGCAAGATGGAGGTTGATTTTCTTTTCTTCTTTCCTTTCTTTCTTCTCGGCCGAGAGCACCCCAAAGAAACACACACAAACACACAAAGTTCACTTCACAAGTAAAGAGGTATGGCTTGGGGTTGCTTACTCAAATACTCCACCATCCCTCATCATTTTATTTTAATTTATAACTTTCTAACTAAAATAATAAAACAAATAATACAACCAATACTTGCCAATAACATATATTCACAAATAATTCACATCAACCAAATAAATCTCAAGATTAATTAATTAATTACCTTAATTAATCTAGGCCGGTAAGGAGGATGTTACAAATCTTCCCCCCTTAAGAAGATTCCGTCCTCGGAATCACATCGCGCTCAAACAAGGTAGGATACCGGCTCCTCATATCAGCTGCAGTCTCCCAAGTCAAATCAGATCCCAAACTGTGTCTCCATTTAACCAAAACCAACGATATCTGCTTCTTTCTCAACTTTGTAACCTTTCGATCTAACAGTTCAACACTAAAGATCCCCATGACTTAAAAAAATCCTCTGTCAATTTTAATACCCTCGTTATTAATGATTTGTATACCTAATCAACAACACTAAACCTACTTTTCTTTAATAATTTTAGTATATAAATATGTCAATTTTAATACCCTCGTTATATTTAAGTAGTCTAATTTCTTTGATTTAATGAGAAAAGCGACAAAATAAATAACATATATCGCTTACAAGTTAGTAATTTTATCGTAATGTAATTCAATTACTTTAACACTTCCCCCCTAGTATTTAAGTAAATATATATGCTCCCTCTTTTATATATGTGAAATTTTAGAAGAGGACAAAAGAGTTGTCCATCCATAGTAATTATTATATAGTATAATGTGTTAAAGCTTCTTAATACCTATTCTTCGTATAATAGGATCTTGTGGAGATAAGTTGAGCTGATTTTAGTGATATTAAGGGATTGTTTGTTAAAACAGAATGATTAAGCATGAAATGATTTTGTGGTTTGAATAATCCAAAGACTCTGAATGAATCTGCCTCTGAATGTGGCATGCCGTATGATAAAGGTTCTGAATGATGCAAATTATCATTTTAATAGTGATATATTATATTATAGGATATGATTGTCTAACAAGACAACATGTGAAAGAAGAAGTATTAGAGAAAAATAGTTGATGCTTAATGATTCAGAATGTACTTTAAGGTAAAATAATTCAACATGGTTCTTCTGTTTCATTCAGCACAGTCTTCATTCAGAGGTAGTAATCAAACAAGGTGAATGCTCAACGATTTAACATTCAGTGCTGAATGGTTTCATTAAGCAGCAAACAAACAACCCCTAAAATTGGTCTAGACCTAGTTGTTGGTAACTTGGTAGTCACCTTGCCAAAGTTAGTCTACTTACCCATTGATCGTGTGAGTTGGGTCCCCTTGAGTGAGATGGTGAGCACAATTAGGTAATGTTCAATAAGTAGATACTTTTGGGTTTCCTCTCCTTACAGTTGTTCGTTTGTTGCTGGTTATATTGCTTAAGGACTAGACACAGTTTGTTGTGGCAGTCAGATGGTCCTCTTAGTTGTTTGACATGCCAAGTAACCGTCTTGTTTTTAGTTGAGTGATATATAAATTGCTTGGATCTTGGCCGGTGTACTCACTAGTTTGTTTAAGCTAATCCATGTTCTTTTAATTAATTTGGTGTATTCGTATGTGCTTGCTAGATTCTTAGCTAGTGAGTTAGAGTAGCCAGACACTTTGGTTCATAACTAAATTGTTTTTATGAAGGTTTGGAACTTTTGGTTTTATGTTTTGTCTTGATAAGGGTTTGTATGTAAAACTATATATATGCTTGATGTATATTTTAAATTCTAAAAGAAATGTTTCTGCATATTGGTCTTTTGTCTTCAAAATGTTTTAAGAAAGTTATATTTTGAAAAGTTTAAATTGTGTCCATATATCCGGGACATTTTATTTGAGGTAGATTCCATTAGCTAGGATGATTTTCTTAGGGGTGTTCAATATTTGGTTATAAACCAGAAAAACGGTAAACCGAATCGAACCGAAACCGTAAAAGCCGAAACCGTTTTCAATTTCGGTTTTCGGTTCGGTTTAAAAACCGAAACCGATTACCATAATCGGTTTTCGGTTCGGTTTCGGTTATGGAATTTTTCAAACCGAAAAAACCGAATTAATATTATATTATTTTTTATTATATATATATATTATATTATATATTATATAAATATTAATAAAAGTTAAACCTAAATGTTAAAACAATAAAACCTCCCGCTTCATTCCGTCATTTTCATTTGCGATTCCAGTTTCCACGATTTCTGCCCTAATCCCTAATGGCGACGGCGTAAACCAGACCACAAAACCAGAACATCGCAGTCGTCGTCTTCTCCCCGAGACCACGAAACCAGACCAGCGCAATCGTTCCACCGAAGGCCTGAAGTAGAGTCGTCTTCCACCGTAGTCGTCGTCTTCTCCACAGTTCCACGAGGACCACGAATCCACGAAACCACCGCAGTCGTTCCACTCCAGTACTCCACGAGACCACTAAAAGGTAATCTGCTCATTGTTTCTAGTTCTTATCTTC